>JBAJHW010000014.1:20160621-20760621 GCA_037013535.1 Intellagama lesueurii | reverse complement strand
TAGTTTCTTTTTTCCTTTCTTTCTTGATATCTTTCATTCTAGCTTTAATACCTTCTAACATTCTATCTTTAGTTTCTTTCTCTCTTTCTTTCTTTCTTTCTTTCTTTATATTTTTCATTGAAGCTTTAATACCTTCTAACATTCTATCTTTAGTTTCTTTCTTTATTTCTTTCTTTATATCTTTCATTCTAGCTTTAATACCTTCTAACATTCTATCTTTAGTTTCTTTCTTTCTTTCTTTCTTTATATCTTTCATTCTAGCTTTAATACCTTCTAACATTCTATCTTTAGTTTCTTTCCTTCTTTCTTTTATATCTTTCATTCTAGCTTTTATACCTTCTAACATTTTATCTTTAGATTCTTTTTTCCTTTCTTTCTTGATATCTTTCATTCTAGCTTTAATACCTTCTAACATTCTATCTTTAGATTCTTTCTTTCTTTCTTTCTTTCTTTGTATCATTCTAGCTTTAATACCTTCTAACATACTGTCTTTAGTTTCTTTCTTTCTTTCTTTCTTGATATCTTTCATTCTAATTTTAATACCTTCTAACATTCTTTCTTTAGTTTCTTTCTTTCTTTCTTTCTTTATATCTTTCATTCTAGCTTTTATACCTTCTAACATTCTATCTTTAGTTTCTTTTTTCCTTTCTTTCTTGATATCTTTCATTCTAGCTTTAATACCTTCTAACATTATATCTTTAGTTTCTTTCTTTCTTTCTTTCTTTATATCTTTCATTCTAGCTTTAATACCTTCTAACATTCTATCTTTAGTTTCTTTCTTTCTTTCTTTCTTTCTTGATATCTTTCATTCTAGCTTTAATACCTTCTAACATTCTTTCTTTAGTTTCTTTCTTTCTTTCTTTATATCTTTTATTCTAGCTTTAATGCCATCTAACATTCTGTCTTTAGTTTCTTTCTTTCTTTCTTTCTTGATATCTTTCATTCTAATTTTAATACCTTCTAACATTCTTTCTTTAGTTTCTTTCTTTCTTTCTTTCGTTATATCTTTCATTCTAGCTTTTATACCTTCTAACATTCTATCTTTAGTTTCTTTTTTCCTTTCTTTCTTGATATCTTTCATTCTAGCTTTAATACCTTCTAACATTATATCTTTAGTTTCTTTCTTTCTTTCTTTCTTTCTTTATATCTTTCATTCTAGCTTTAATACCTTCTAACATTCTATCTTTAGTTTCTTTCTTTCTTTCTTTCATGATATCTTTCATTCTAATTTTAATACCTTCTAACATTCTTTCTTTAGTTTCTTTCTTTCTTTCTTTCTTTCTTTATATCTTTCATTCTAGCTTTAATACCTTCTAACATTCTATCTTTAGTTTCTTTCTTTCTTTCTTTCTTGATATCTTTCATTCTAGCTTTAATACCTTCTAACATTCTATCTTTAGTTTCTTTCTTTCTTTCTTTCTTGATATCTTTCATTCTAATTTCAATACCTTCTAACATTCTTTCTTTAGTTTTTTTCTTTCTCTCTTTCTTTATATCTTTCATTCTAGCTTTTATACCTTCTAACGTTCTATCTTTATTTTTTTTATCCTTTCTTTCTTGATATCTTTCATTCTAGCTTTAATACCTTCTAACATTCTATCTTTTCTTTCTTTCTTTCTTTATATCTTTCATTCTAGCTTTAATACCTTCTAACATTCTATCTTTAGTTTCTTTCTTTCTTTCTTTATATTTTTCATTGAAGCTTTAATACCTTCTAACATTCTATCTTTAGTTTCTTTCTTTATTTTACTTGATATCTTTCATTCTAGTTTTAATACCTTCTAACATTCTATCTTTAGTTTCTTTCTTTCTTTCTTTCTTTCTTTATATCTTTCATTCTAGATTTAATACCTTCTAACATTCTATCTTTACTTTCTTTCTTTCCTTCTTTCTTGGTATCTTTCATTCTAGCTTTAATACCTTCTAACATTCTATCTTTAGTTTCTTTTTTCCTTTCTTTCTTGATATCTTTCATTCTAGCTTTAATACCTTCTAACATTCTATCTTTAGTTTCTTTCTTTCTTTCTTTCTTTCTTAGCTTTCATTCTAATTTTAATACCTTCTAACATTCTATCTTTAGTTTCTTTCTTTCTTTCTTTATATTTTTCATTGAAGCTTTAATACCTTCTAACATTCTATCTTTAGTTTCTTTCTTTATTTTTCTTGATATCTTTCATTCTAGTTTTAATACCTTCTAACATTCTATCTTTAGTTTCTTTCTTTCTTTCTTTCTTTATATCTTTCATTCTAGATTTAATACCTTCTAACATTCTATCTTTACTTTCTTTCTTTCCTTCTTTCTTGGTATCTTTCATTCTAGCTTTAATACCTTCTAACATTCTATCTTTAGTTTCTTTTTTCCTTTCTTTCTTTATATCTTTCATTCTAGCTTTAATACCTTCTAACATTCTATCTTTAGTTTCTTTCTTTCTTTCTTTATATTTTTCATTGAAGCTTTAATACCTTCTAACATTCTATCTTTAGTTTCTTTCTTTATTTTTCTTGATATCTTTCATTCTAGTTTTAATACCTTCTAACATTCTATCTTTAGTTTCTTTCTTTCTTTCTTTCTTTATATTTCATTCTAGATTTAATACCTTCTAACATTCTATCTTTACTTTCTTTCTTTCCTTCTTTCTTGGTATCTTTCATTCTAGCTTTAATACCTTCTAACATTCTATCTTTAGTTTCTTTTTTCCTTTCTTTCTTGATATCTTTCATTCTAGCTTTAATACCTTCTAACATTCTATCTTTAGTTTCTTTCTCTCTTTCTTTCTTTCTTTCTTTCTTTCTTTATATTTTTCATTGAAGCTTTAATACCTTCTAACATTCTATCTTTAGTTTCTTTCTTTATTTCTTTCTTTATATCTTTCATTCTAGCTTTAATACCTTCTAACATTCTATCTTTAGTTTCTTTCTTTCTTTCTTTCTTTATATCTTTCATTCTAGCTTTAATACCTTCTAATATTCTATCTTTACTTTCTTTCTTTCCTTCTTTCTTGATATCTTTCATTCTAGCTTTAATACCTTCTAACATTCTATCTTTAGTTTCTTTCTTTCTTTCTTTCTTTCTTTGTATCATTCTAGCTTTAATACCTTCTAACATACTGTCTTTAGTTTCTTTCTTTCTTTCTTTCTTGATATCTTTCATTCTAATTTTAATACCTTCTAACATTCTTTCTTTAGTTTCTTTCTTTCTTTCTTTCTTTATATCTTTCATTCTAGCATTTATACCTTCTAACATTCTATCTTTAGTTTCTTTTTTCCTTTCTTTCTTGATATCTTTCATTCTAGCTTTAATACCTTCTAACATTATATCTTTAGTTTCTTTCTTTCTTTCTTTCTTTCTTTCTTTTTATCTTTCATTCTAGCTTTAATACCTTCTAACATTCTATCTTTAGTTTCTTTCTTTCTTTCTTTCATGATATCTTTCATTCTAATTTTAATACCTTCTAACATTCTTTCTTTAGTTTCTTTCTTTCTTTCTTTCTTTCTTTCTTTATTTCTTTATATCTTTCATTCTAGCTTTAATACCTTCTAACATTCTATCTTTAGTTTCTTTCTTTCTTTCTTGATATCTTTCATTCTAGCTTTTATACCTTCTAACATTCTATCTTTAGTTTCTTTCTTTCTTTCTTTCTTGATATCTTTCATTCTAATTTCAATACCTTCTAACATTCTTTCTTTAGTTTCTTTCTTTCTTTCTTTCTTTATATCTTTCATTCTAGCTTTTATACCTTCTAACGTTCTATCTTTATTTTTTTTTATCCTTTCTTTCTTGATATCTTTCATTCTAGCTTTAATACCTTCTAATATTCTATCTTTACTTTCTTTCTTTCCTTCTTTCTTGATATCTTTCATTCTAGCTTTAATACCTTCTAACATTCTATCTTTAGTTTCTTTCCTTCTTTCTTGATATCTTTCATTCTAGCTTTAATACCTTCTAACATTCTATCTTTAGTTTCTTTCTTTATTTCTTTCTTTATATCTTTCATTCTAGCTTTAATACCTTCTAACATTCTATCTTTAGTTTCTTTCTTTCTTTCTTTCTTTATATCTTTCATTCTAGCTTTAATACCTTCTAATATTCTATCTTTAGTTTCTTTCTTTCCTTCTTTCTTGATATCTTTCATTCTAGCTTTAATACCTTCTAACATTCTATCTATAGTTTCTTTCCTTCTTTCTTTTATATCTTTCATTCTAGCTTTTATACCTTCTAACATTTTATCTTTAGATTCTTTTTTCCTTTCTTTCTTGATATCTTTCATTCTAGCTTTAATACCTTCTAACATTCTATCTTTAGATTCTTTCTTTCTTTCTTTCTTTCTTTGTATCATTCTAGCTTTAATACCTTCTAACATACTGTCTTTAGTTTCTTTCTTTCTTTCTTTCTTGATATCTTTCATTCTAATTTTAATACCTTCTAACATTCTTTCTTTAGTTTCTTTCTTTCTTTCTTTCTTTATATCTTTCATTCTAGCTTTTATACCTTCTAACATTCTATCTTTAGTTTCTTTTTTCCTTTCTTTCTTGATATCTTTCATTCTAGCTTTAATACCTTCTAACATTATATCTTTAGTTTCTTTCTTTCTTTCTTTCTTTCTTTCTTTTTATCTTTCATTCTAGCTTTAATACCTTCTAACATTCTATCTTTAGTTTCTTTCTTTCTTTCTTTCATGATATCTTTCATTCTAATTTTAATACCTTCTAACATTCTTTCTTTAGTTTCTTTCTTTCTTTCTTTCTTTCTTTCTTTATTTCTTTATATCTTTCATTCTAGCTTTAATACCTTCTAACATTCTATCTTTAGTTTCTTTCTTTCTTTCTTTCTTGATATCTTTCATTCTAGCTTTTATACCTTCTAACATTCTATCTTTAGTTTCTTTCTTTCTTTCTTTCTTGATATCTTTCATTCTAATTTCAATACCTTCTAACATTCTTTCTTTAGTTTCTTTCTTTCTTTCTTTCTTTATATCTTTCATTCTAGCTTTTATACCTTCTAACGTTCTATCTTTATTTTTTTTTATCCTTTCTTTCTTGATATCTTTCATTCTAGCTTTAATACCTTCTAACATTCTATCTTTAGTTTCTTTCTTTCTTTCTTTATATCTTTCATTCTAGCTTTAATACCTTCTAACATTCTATCTTTAGTTTCTTTCTTTCTTTCTTTATATTTTTCATTGAAGCTTTAATACCTTCTAACATTCTATCTTTAGTTTCTTTCTTTATTTTTCTTGATATCTTTCATTCTAGTTTTAATACCTTCTAACATTATATCTTTAGTTTCTTTCTTTCTTTCTTTCTTTCTTTATATCTTTCATTCTAGCTTTAATACCTTCTAACATTCTATCTTTAGTTTCTTTCTTTCTTTCTTTCATGATATCTTTCATTCTAATTTTAATACCTTCTAACATTCTTTCTTTAGTTTCTTTCTTTCTTTCTTTCTTTCTTTCTTTCTTTCTTTCTTTATATCTTTCATTCTAGCTTTAATACCTTCTAACATTCTATCTTTAGTTTCTTTCTTTCTTTCTTTCTTGATATCTTTCTTTCTAGCTTTAATACCTTCTAACATTCTATCTTTAGTTTCTCTCTTTCTTTCTTTCTTGATATCTTTCATTCTAATTTCAATACCTTCTAACATTCTTTCTTTAGTTTTTTTCTTTCTTTCTTTCTTTATATCTTTCATTCTAGCTTTTATACCTTCTAACGTTCTATCTTTATTTTTTTTTATCCTTTCTTTCTTGATATCTTTCCTTCTAGCTTTAATACCTTCTAACATTCTATCTTTAGTTTCTTTCTTTCTTTCTTTATATCTTTCATTCTAGCTTTAATACCTTCTAACATTCTATCTTTAGTTTCTTTCTTTCTTTCTTTCTTGATATCTTTCATTCTAGCTTTAATACATTCTAACATTCTATCTTTAGTTTCTTTCTTTCTTTCTTTCTTGATATCTTTCATTCTAATTTCAATACCTTCTAACATTCTTTCTTTAGTTTCTTTCTTTCTTTCTTTCTTTATATCTTTCATTCTAGCTTTTATACCTTCTAACGTTCTATCTATATTTTTTTTATCCTTTCTTTCTTGATATCTTTCATTCTAGCTTTAATACCTTCTAACATTCTATCTTTTCTTTCTTTCTTTCTTTATATCTTTCATTCTAGCTTTAATACCTTCTAACATTCTATCTTTAGTTTCTTTTTTTCTTTCTTTATATTTTTCATTGAAGCTTTAATACCTTCTAACATTCTATCTTTAGTTTCTTTCTTTATTTTACTTGATATCTTTCATTCTAGTTTTAATACCTTCCAACATTCTATCTTTAGTTTCTTTCTTTCTTTCTTTCTTTCTTTATATCTTTCATTCTAGATTTAATACCTTCTAACATTCTATCTTTACTTTCTTTCTTTCCTTCTTTCTTGGTATCTTTCATTCTAGCTTTAATACCTTCTAACATTCTATCTTTAGTTTCTTTTTTCCTTTCTTTCTTGATATCTTTCATTCTAGCTTTAATACCTTCTAACATTCTATCTTTAGTTTCTTTCTTTCTTTCTTTCTTTCTTAGCTTTCATTCTAATTTTAATACCTTCTAACATTCTATCTTTAGTTTCTTTCTTTCTTTCTTTATATTTTTCATTGAAGCTTTAATACCTTCTAACATTCTATCTTTAGTTTCTTTCTTTATTTTTCTTGATATCTTTCATTCTAGTTTTAATACCTTCTAACATTCTATCTTTAGTTTCTTTCTTTCTTTCTTTCTTTATATCTTTCATTCTAGATTTAATACCTTCTAACATTCTATCTTTACTTTCTTTCTTTCCTTCTTTCTTGGTATCTTTCATTCTAGCGTTAATACCTTCTAACATTCTATCTTTAGTTTCTCTTTTTCCTTTCTTTCTTTATATCTTTCATTCTAGCTTTAATACCTTCTAACATTCTATCTTTAGTTTCTTTCTTTCTTTCTTTATATTTTTCATTGAAGCTTTAATACCTTCTAACATTCTATCTTTAGTTTCTTTCTTTATTTTTCTTGATATCTTTCATTCTAGTTTTAATACCTTCTAACATTCTATCTTTAGTTTCTTTCTTTCTTTCTTTCTTTATATTTCATTCTAGATTTAATACCTTCTAACATTCTATCTTTACTTTCTTTCTTTCCTTCTTTCTTGGTATCTTTCATTCTAGCTTTAATACCTTCTAACATTCTATCTTTAGTTTCTTTTTTCCTTTCTTTCTTGATATCTTTCATTCTAGCTTTAATACCTTCTAACATTCTATCTTTAGTTTCTTTCTCTCTTTCTTTCTTTCTTTCTTTCTTTATATTTTTCATTGAAGCTTTAATACCTTCTAACATTCTATCTTTAGTTTCTTTCTTTATTTCTTTCTTTATATCTTTCATTCTAGCTTTAATACCTTCTAACATTCTATCTTTAGTTTCTTTCTTTCTTTCTTTCTTTATATCTTTCATTCTAGCTTTAATACCTTCTTATATTCTATCTTTACTTTCTTTCTTTCCTTCTTTCTTGATATCTTTCATTCTAGCTTTAATACCTTCTAACATTCTATCTTTAGTTTCTTTCCTTCTTTCTTTTATATCTTTCGTTCTAGCTTTTATACCTTCTAACATTTTATCTTTAGATTCTTTTTTCCTTTCTTTCTTGATATCTTTCATTCTAGCTTTAATACCTTCTAACATTCTATCTTTAGATTCTTTCTTTCTTTCTTTCTTTCTTTGTATCATTCTAGCTTTAATACCTTCTAACATACTGTCTTTAGTTTCTTTCTTTCTTTCTTTCTTGATATCTTTCATTCTAATTTTAATACCTTCTAACATTCTTTCTTTAGTTTCTTTCTTTCTTTCTTTCTTTATATCTTTCATTCTAGTTTTAATACCTTCTAACATTCTATCTTTAGTTTCTTTCTTTCTTTCTTTCTTTATATCTTTCATTCTAGATTTAATACCTTCTAACATTCTATCTTTACTTTCTTTCTTTCCTTCTTTCTTGGTATCTTTCATTCTAGCTTTAATACCTTCTAACATTCTATCTTTAGTTTCTTTTTTCCTTTCTTTCTTTATATCTTTCATTCTAGCTTTAATACCTTCTAACATTCTATCTTTAGTTTCTTTCTTTCTTTCTTTATATTTTTCATTGAAGCTTTAATACCTTCTAACATTCTATCTTTAGTTTCTTTCTTTATTTTTCTTGATATCTTTCATTCTAGTTTTAATACCTTCTAACATTCTATCTTTAGTTTCTTTCTTTCTTTCTTTCTTTATATTTCATTCTAGATTTAATACCTTCTAACATTCTATCTTTACTTTCTTTCTTTCCTTCTTTCTTGGTATCTTTCATTCTAGCTTTAATACCTTCTAACATTCTATCTTTAGTTTCTTTTTTCCTTTCTTTCTTGATATCTTTCATTCTAGCTTTAATACCTTCTAACATTCTATCTTTAGTTTCTTTCTCTCTTTCTTTCTTTCTTTCTTTCTTTCTTTATATTTTTCATTGAAGCTTTAATACCTTCTAACATTCTATCTTTAGTTTCTTTCTTTATTTCTTTCTTTATATCTTTCATTCTAGCTTTAATACCTTCTAACATTCTATCTTTAGTTTCTTTCTTTCTTTCTTTCTTTATATCTTTCATTCTAGCTTTAATACCTTCTAATATTCTATCTTTACTTTCTTTCTTTCCTTCTTTCTTGATATCTTTCATTCTAGCTTTAATACCTTCTAACATTCTATCTTTAGTTTCTTTCTTTCTTTCTTTCTTTCTTTGTATCATTCTAGCTTTAATACCTTCTAACATACTGTCTTTAGTTTCTTTCTTTCTTTCTTTCTTGATATCTTTCATTCTAATTTTAATACCTTCTAACATTCTTTCTTTAGTTTCTTTCTTTCTTTCTTTCTTTATATCTTTCATTCTAGCTTTTATACCTTCTAACATTCTATCTTTAGTTTCTTTTTTCCTTTCTTTCTTGATATCTTTCATTCTAGCTTTAATACCTTCTAACATTATATCTTTAGTTTCTTTCTTTCTTTCTTTCTTTCTTTCTTTTTATCTTTCATTCTAGCTTTAATACCTTCTAACATTCTATCTTTAGTTTCTTTCTTTCTTTCTTTCATGATATCTTTCATTCTAATTTTAATACCTTCTAACATTCTTTCTTTAGTTTCTTTCTTTCTTTCTTTCTTTTTTCTTTATTTCTTTATATCTTTCATTCTAGCTTTAATACCTTCTAACATTCTATCTTTAGTTTCTTTCTTTCTTTCTTTCTTGATATCTTTCATTCTAGCTTTTATACCTTCTAACATTCTATCTTTAGTTTCTTTCTTTCTTTCTTTCTTGATATCTTTCATTCTAATTTCAATACCTTCTAACATTCTTTCTTTAGTTTCTTTCTTTCTTTCTTTCTTTATATCTTTCATTCTAGCTTTTATACCTTCTAACGTTCTATCTTTATTTTTTTTTATCCTTTCTTTCTTGATATCTTTCATTCTAGCTTTAATACCTTCTAATATTCTATCTTTACTTTCTTTCTTTCCTTCTTTCTTGATATCTTTCATTCTAGCTTTAATACCTTCTAACATTCTATCTTTAGTTTCTTTCCTTCTTTCTTGATATCTTTCATTCTAGCTTTAATACCTTCTAACATTCTATCTTTAGTTTCTTTCTTTATTTCTTTCTTTATATCTTTCATTCTAGCTTTAATACCTTCTAACATTCTATCTTTAGTTTCTTTCTTTCTTTCTTTCTTTATATCTTTCATTCTAGCTTTAATACCTTCTAATATTCTATCTTTAGTTTCTTTCTTTCCTTCTTTCTTGATATCTTTCATTCTAGCTTTAATACCTTCTAACATTCTATCTTTAGTTTCTTTCCTTCTTTCTTTTATATCTTTCATTCTAGCTTTTATACCTTCTAACATTTTATCTTTAGATTCTTTTTTCCTTTCTTTCTTGATATCTTTCATTCTAGCTTTAATACCTTCTAACATTCTATCTTTAGATTCTTTCTTTCTTTCTTTCTTTCTTTGTATCATTCTAGCTTTAATACCTTCTAACATACTGTCTTTAGTTTCTTTCTTTCTTTCTTTCTTGATATCTTTCATTCTAATTTTAATACCTTCTAACATTCTTTCTTTAGTTTCTTTCTTTCTTTCTTTCTTTATATCTTTCATTCTAGCTTTTATACCTTCTAACATTCTATCTTTAGTTTCTTTTTTCCTTTCTTTCTTGATATCTTTCATTCTAGCTTTAATACCTTCTAACATTATATCTTTAGTTTCTTTCTTTCTTTCTTTCTTTCTTTCTTTTTATCTTTCATTCTAGCTTTAATACCTTCTAACATTCTATCTTTAGTTTCTTTCTTTCTTTCTTTCATGATATCTTTCATTCTAATTTTAATACCTTCTAACATTCTTTCTTTAGTTTCTTTCTTTCTTTCTTTCTTTCTTTCTTTATTTCTTTATATCTTTCATTCTAGCTTTAATACCTTCTAACATTCTATCTTTAGTTTCTTTCTTTCTTTCTTTCTTGATATCTTTCATTCTAGCTTTTATACCTTCTAACATTCTATCTTTAGTTTCTTTCTTTCTTTCTTTCTTGATATCTTTCATTCTAATTTCAATACCTTCTAACATTCTTTCTTTAGTTTCTTTCTTTCTTTCTTTATATCTTTCATTCTAGCTTTTATACCTTCTAACGTTCTATCTTTATTTTTTTTTATCCTTTCTTTCTTGATATCTTTCATTCTAGCTTTAATACCGTCTAACATTCTATCTTTAGTTTCTTTCTTTCTTTCTTTATATCTTTCATTCTAGCTTTAATACCTTCTAACATTCTATCTTTAGTTTCTTTCTTTCTTTCTTTATATTTTTCATTGAAGCTTTAATACCTTCTAACATTCTATCTTTAGTTTCTTTCTTTATTTTTCTTGATATCTTTCATTCTAGTTTTAATACCTTCTAACATTATATCTTTAGTTTCTTTCTTTCTTTCTTTCTTTCTTTATATCTTTCATTCTAGCTTTAATACCTTCTAACATTCTATCTTTAGTTTCTTTCTTTCTTTCTTTCATGATATCTTTCATTCTAATTTTAATACCTTCTAACATTCTTTCTTTAGTTTCTTTCTTTCTTTCTTTCTTTCTTTCTTTCTTTATATCTTTCATTCTAGCTTTAATACCTTCTAACATTCTATCTTTAGTTTCTTTCTTTCTTTCTTTCTTGATATCTTTCTTTCTAGCTTTAATACCTTCTAACATTCTATCTTTAGTTTCTCTCTTTCTTTCTTTCTTGATATCTTTCATTCTAATTTCAATACCTTCTAACATTCTTTCTTTAGTTTTTTTCTTTCTTTCTTTCTTTATATCTTTCATTCTAGCTTTTATACCTTCTAACGTTCTATCTTTATTTTTTTTTATCCTTTCTTTCTTGATATCTTTCCTTCTAGCTTCTTTAATACCTTCTAACATTCTATCTTTAGTTTCTTTCTTTCTTTCTTTATATCTTTCATTCTAGCTTTAATACCTTCTAACATTCTATCTTTAGTTTCTTTCTTTCTTTCTTTCTTGATATCTTTCATTCTAGCTTTAATACATTCTAACATTCTATCTTTAGTTTCTTTCTTTCTTTCTTTCTTGATATCTTTCATTCTAATTTCAATACCTTCTAACATTCTTTCTTTAGTTTCTTTCTTTCTTTCTTTCTTTATATCTTTCATTCTAGCTTTTATACCTTCTAACGTTCTATCTATATTTTTTTTATCCTTTCTTTCTTGATATCTTTCATTCTAGCTTTAATACCTTCTAACATTCTATCTTTTCTTTCTTTCTTTCTTTATATCTTTCATTCTAGCTTTAATACCTTCTAACATTCTATCTTTAGTTTCTTTTTTTCTTTCTTTATATTTTTCATTGAAGCTTTAATACCTTCTAACATTCTATCTTTAGTTTCTTTCTTTATTTTACTTGATATCTTTCATTCTAGTTTTAATACCTTCCAACATTCTATCTTTAGTTTCTTTCTTTCTTTCTTTCTTTCTTTATATCTTTCATTCTAGATTTAATACCTTCTAACATTCTATCTTTACTTTCTTTCTTTCCTTCTTTCTTGGTATCTTTCATTCTAGCTTTAATACCTTCTAACATTCTATCTTTAGTTTCTTTTTTCCTTTCTTTCTTGATATCTTTCATTCTAGCTTTAATACCTTCTAACATTCTATCTTTAGTTTCTTTCTTTCTTTCTTTCTTTCTTAGCTTTCATTCTAATTTTAATACCTTCTAACATTCTATCTTTAGTTTCTTTCTTTCTTTCTTTATATTTTTCATTGAAGCTTTAATACCTTCTAACATTCTATCTTTAGTTTCTTTCTTTATTTTTCTTGATATCTTTCATTCTAGTTTTAATACCTTCTAACATTCTATCTTTAGTTTCTTTCTTTCTTTCTTTCTTTATATCTTTCATTCTAGATTTAATACCTTCTAACATTCTATCTTTACTTTCTTTCTTTCCTTCTTTCTTGGTATCTTTCATTCTAGCGTTAATACCTTCTAACATTCTATCTTTAGTTTCTCTTTTTCCTTTCTTTCTTTATATCTTTCATTCTAGCTTTAATACCTTCTAACATTCTATCTTTAGTTTCTTTCTTTCTTTCTTTATATTTTTCATTGAAGCTTTAATACCTTCTAACATTCTATCTTTAGTTTCTTTCTTTATTTTTCTTGATATCTTTCATTCTAGTTTTTAATACCTTCTAACATTCTATCTTTAGTTTCTTTCTTTCTTTCTTTCTTTATATTTCATTCTAGATTTAATACCTTCTAACATTCTATCTTTACTTTCTTTCTTTCCTTCTTTCTTGGTATCTTTCATTCTAGCTTTAATACCTTCTAACATTCTATCTTTAGTTTCTTTTTTCCTTTCTTTCTTGATATCTTTCATTCTAGCTTTAATACCTTCTAACATTCTATCTTTAGTTTCTTTCTCTCTTTCTTTCTTTCTTTCTTTCTTTATATTTTTCATTGAAGCTTTAATACCTTCTAACATTCTATCTTTAGTTTCTTTCTTTATTTCTTTCTTTATATCTTTCATTCTAGCTTTAATACCTTCTAACATTCTATCTTTAGTTTCTTTCTTTCTTTCTTTCTTTATATCTTTCATTCTAGCTTTAATACCTTCTAATATTCTATCTTTACTTTCTTTCTTTCCTTCTTTCTTGATATCTTTCATTCTAGCTTTAATACCTTCTAACATTCTATCTTTAGTTTCTTTCCTTCTTTCTTTTATATCTTTCGTTCTAGCTTTTATACCTTCTAACATTTTATCTTTAGATTCTTTTTTCCTTTCTTTCTTGATATCTTTCATTCTAGCTTTAATACCTTCTAACATTCTATCTTTAGATTCTTTCTTTCTTTCTTTCTTTCTTTGTATCATTCTAGCTTTAATACCTTCTAACATACTGTCTTTAGTTTCTTTCTTTCTTTCTTTCTTGATATCTTTCATTCTAATTTTAATACCTTCTAACATTCTTTCTTTAGTTTCTTTCTTTCTTTCTTTCTTTATATCTTTCATTCTAGCTTTTATACCTTCTAACATTCTATCTTTAGTTTCTTTTTTCCTTTCTTTCTTGATATCTTTCATTCTAGCTTTAATACCTTCTAACATTATATCTTTAGTTTCTTTCTTTCTTTCTTTCTTTATATCTTTCATTCTAGCTTTAATACCGTCTAACATTCTATCTTTAGTTTCTTTCTTTCTTTCTTTCATGATATCTTTCATTCTAATTTTAATACCTTCTAACATTCTTTCTTTAGTTTCTTTCTTTCTTTCTTTCTTTCTTTCTTTATTTCTTTATATCTTTCATTCTAGCTTTAATACCTTCTAACATTCTATCTTTAGTTTCTTTCTTTCTTTCTTTCTTGATATCTTTCATTCTAGCTTTAATACCTTCTAACATTCTATCTTTAGTTTCTTTCTTTCTTTCTTTCTTGATATCTTTCATTCTAATTTCAATACCTTCTAACATTCTTTCTTTAGTTTCTTTCTTTCTTTCTTTCTTTCTTTATATCTTTCATTCTAGCTTTTATACCTTCTAACATTCTATCTTTATTTTTTTTTATCCTTTCTTTCTTGATATCTTTCATTCTAGCTTTAATACCTTCTAACATTCTATCTTTAGTTTCTTTCTTTCTTTCTTTATATCTTTCATTCTAGCTTTAATACCTTCTAACATTCTATCTTTAGTTTCTTTCTTTCTTTCTTTATATTTTTCATTGAAGCTTTAATACCTTCTAACATTCTATCTTTAGTTTCTTTCTTTATTTTTCTTGATATCTTTCATTCTAGTTTTAATACCTTCTAACATTCTATCTTTAGTTTCTTTCTTTCTTTCTTTCTTTATATCTTTCATTCTAGATTTAATACCTTCTAACATTCTATCTTTACTTTCTTTCTTTCCTTCTTTCTTGGTATCTTTCATTCTAGCTTTAATACCTTCTAACATTCTATCTTTAGTTTCTTTTTTCCTTTCTTTCTTGATATCTTTCATTCTAGCTTTAATACCTTCTAACATTCTATCTTTAGTTTCTTTCTTTCTTTCTTTCTTTCTTAGCTTTCAGTCTAATTTTAATACCTTCTAACATTTTATCTTTAGTTTCTTTCTTTCTTTCTTTATATCTTTCATTCTAGCTTTTATACCTTCTAACATTCTATCTTTAGTTTCTTTTTTCCTTTCTTTCTTGATATCTTTCATTCTAGCTTTTATACCTTCTAACATTCTATCTTTAGTTTCTTTTTTCCTTTCTTTCTTGATATCTTTCATTCTAGCTTTAATACCTTCTAACATTATATCTTTAGTTTCTTTCTTTCTTTCTTTCTTTCTTTATATCTTTCATTCTAGCTTTAATACCTTCTAACATTCTATCTTTAGTTTCTTTCTTTCTTTCTTTCATGATATCTTTCATTCTAATTTTAATAACTTCTAACATTCTTTCTTTAGTTTCTTTCTTTCTTTCATTCTTTATATCTTTCATTATAGATTTAATACCTTCTAACATTCTATCTTTACTTTCTTTCTTTCTTTCTTTCATGATATCTTTCATTCTAATTTTAATACCTTCTAACATTCTTTCTTTAGTTTCTTTCTTTCTTTCTTTCTTTATATCTTTCATTCTAGATTTAATACCTTCTAACATTCTATCTTTTCTTTCTTTCTTTCCTTCTTTCTTGATATCTTTCATTCTAGCTTTAATACCTTCTAACATTCTATCTTTAGTTTCTTTCCTTCTTTCTTTTATATCTTTCATTGTAGCTTTTATACCTTCTAACATTTTATCTTTAGATTCTTTTTTCCTTTCTTTCTTGATATCTTTCATTCTAGCTTTAATACCTTCTAACATTCTATCTTTAGATTCTTTCTTTCTTTCTTTCTTTGTATCATTCTAGCTTTAATACCTTCTAACATTCTATCTTTAGTTTCTTTCCTTCTTTCTTTCATGATATCTTTCATTCTAATTTTAATACCTTCTAACATTCTTTCTTTAGTTTCTTTCTTTCTTTCTTTCTTTCTTCATATCATTCATTCTAGCTTTAATACCTTCTAACATTCTATCTTTAGTTTCTATCTTTCTTTCTTTCTTGATATCTTTCATTCTAGTTTCAATACCTTTTCACATTCTATCTTTAGTTTCTTTCTTTCTTTCTTTATATCTTTGATTCTAGCTTTAATACCGTCTTACATTCTATCTTTAGTTTCTTTCTTTCTTTCTTTATTTTTCATTCAAGCTTTAATACCTTCTAATATTCTATCTTTAGTTTCTTTCTTTATTTTTCTTGATATCTTTCATTCTAGTTTTTAATACCTTCTAACATTCTATCTTTAGTTTCTTTCTTTCTTTCTTTCATTATATCTTTCATTCTAGCTTTAATACCTTCTAACATTCTATCTTTAGTTTCTTTCTTTCTTTCTTTCATGATATCTTTCATTCTAATTTTAATACCTTCTAACATTCTTTCTTTATTTTCTTTCTTTCTTTCTTTCTTTCTTTCTTGATATCTTTCCTTCTAGCTTTAATACCTTCTAACATTCTATCTTTAGTTTCTTTCTTTCTTTCTTTATATCTTTCATTCTAGCTTTAATACCTTCTAACATTCTATCTTTAGTTTCTTTCTTTCTTTCTTTCTTGATATCTTTCATTCTAGCTTTAATACCTTCTAACATTCTATCTTTAGTTTCTTTCTTTCTTTCTTCCTTGATATCTTTCATTCTAATTTCAATACCTTCTAACATTCTTTCTTTAGTTTCTTTCTTTCTTTCTTTCTTTATATCTTTCATTCTAGCTTTTATACCTTCTAACGTTCTATCTTTATTTTTTTTATCCTTTCTTTCTTGATATCTTTCATTCTAGCTTTAATACCTTCTAACATTCTATCTTTAGTTTCTTTCTTTCTTTCTTTATATCTTTCATTCTAGCTTTAATACCTTCTATCATTCTATCTTTAGTTTCTTTCTTTCTTTATATTTTTCATTGAAGCTTTAATACCTTCTAACATTCTATCTTTAGTTTCTTTCCTTCTTTCTTTTATATCTTTCATTCTAGCTTTTATACCTTCTAATATTCTATCTTTAGTTTCTTTTTTCCTTTCTTTCTTGATATCTTTCATTTTAGCTCTAATACCTTCTAACATTCTATCTTTAGTTTCTTTCTTTGTATCTTTCTTTGTATCATTCTAGCTTTAATACCTTCTAACATTCTATCTTTAGTTTCTTTCTTTCTTTCTTTCATGATATCTTTCATTCTAATTTTAATACCTTCTAACATTCTTTCTTTAGTTTCTTTCTTTCTTTCTTTCTTTCTTCATATCATTCATTCTAGCTTTAATACCTTCTAACATTCTATCTTTAGTTTCTATCTTTCTTTCTTTCTTGATATCTTTCATTCTAGTTTCAATACCTTTTAACATTCTATCTTTAGTTTCTGTCTTTCTTTCTTTATATCTTTCATTCTAGCTTTAATACCTTCTTACATTCTATCTTTAGTTTCTTTCTTTCTTTCTTTATTTTTCATTCAAGCTTTAATACCTTCTAACATTCTATCTTTAGTTTCTTTCTTTATTTTTCTTGATATCTTTCATTCTAGTTTTAATAACTTCTAACATTCTATCTTTAGTTTCTTTCTTTCTTTCTTTCTTTCATTATATCTTTCATTCTAGCTTTAATACCTTCTAACATTCTATCTTTAGTTTCTTTCTTTCTTTCATGATATCTTTCATTCTAATTTTAATACCTTCTAACATTCTTTCTTTATTTTCTTTCTTTCTTTCTTTCTTTCTTTCTTCATATCTTTCATTCTAGCTTTAATACCTTCTAACATTCTATCTTTAGTTTCTTTCTTTCTTTCTTTCTTTCTTGATATCTTTCATTCTAGCTTTAATACCTTCTAACATTCTTTATTTAGTTTTTTTCTTTCTTTCTTTATATCTTTTATTCTAGCTTTAATGCCTTCTAACATTCTGTCTTTAGTTTCTTTCTTTCTTTCTTTCTTGATATCTTTCATTCTAATTTTAATACCTTCTAACATTCTTTCTTTAGTTTCTTTCTTTCTTTCGTTATATCTTTCATTCTAGCTTTTATACCTTCTAACATTCTATCTTTAGTTTCTTTTTTCCTTTCTTTCTTGATATCTTTCATTCTAGCTTTAATACCTTCTAACATTCTATCTTTAGTTTCTTTCTTTCTTTCTTTCTTGATATCTTTCATTCTAATTTCAATACCTTCTAACATTCTTTCTTTAGTTTTTTTCTTTCTTTCTTTCTTTATATCTTTCATTCTAGCTTTTATACCTTCTAACGTTCTATCTTTATTTTTTTTATCCTTTCTTTCTTGATATCTTTCATTCTAGCTTTAATACCTTCTAACATTCTATCTTTAGTTTCTTTCTTTCTTTCTTTATATCTTTCATTCTAGCTTTAATACCTTCTAACATTCTATCTTTAGTTTCTTTCTTTCTTTCTTTATATTTTTCATTGAAGCTTTAATACCTTCTAACATTCTATCTTTAGTTTCTTTCTTTATTTTACTTGATATCTTTCATTCTAGTTTAATACCTTCTAACATTCTATCTTTAGTTTCTTTCTTTCTTTCTTTCTTTATATCTTTCATTCTAGATTTAATACCTTCTAACATTCTATCTTTACTTTCTTTCTTTCCTTCTTTCTTGGTATCTTTCATTCTAGCTTTAATACCTTCTAACATTCTATCTTTAGTTTCTTTTTTCCTTTCTTTCTTGATATCTTTCATTCTAGCTTTAATACCTTCTAACATTCTATCTTTAGTTTCTTTCTTTCTTTCTTTCTTTCTTAGCTTTCATTCTAATTTTAATACCTTCTAACATTCTATCTTTAGTTTCTTTCTTTCTTTCTTTATATTTTTCATTGAAGCTTTAATACCTTCTAACATTCTATCTTTAGTTTCTTTCTTTATTTTTCTTGATATCTTTCATTCTAGTTTTAATACCTTCTAACATTCTATCTTTAGTTTCTTTCTTTCTTTCTTTCTTTATATCTTTCATTCTAGATTTAATACCTTCTAACATTCTATCTTTACTTTCTTTCTTTCCCTCTTTCTTGGTATCTTTCATTCTAGCTTTAATACCTTCTAACATTCTATCTTTAGTTTCTTTTTTTCCTTTCTTTCTTTATATCTTTCATTCTAGCTTTAATACCTTCTAACATTCTATCTTTAGTTTCTTTCTTTCTCTCTTTATATTTTTCATTGAAGCTTTAATACCTTCTAACATTCTATCTTTAGTTTCTTTCTTTATTTTTCTTGATATCTTTCATTCTAGTTTTAATACCTTCTAACATTCTATCTTTAGTTTCTTTCTTTCTTTCTTTCTTTATATTTCATTCTAGATTTAATACCTTCTAACATTCTATCTTTACTTTCTTTCTTTCCTTCTTTCTTGGTATCTTTCATTCTAGCTTTAATACCTTCTAACATTCTATCTTTAGTTTCTTTTTTCCTTTCTTTCTTGATATCTTTCATTCTAGCTTTAATACCTTCTAACATTCTATCTTTAGTTTCTTTCTCTCTTTCTTTCTTTCTTTCTTTCTTTCTTTATATTTTTCATTGAAGCTTTAATACCTTCTAACATTCTATCTTTAGTTTCTTTCTTTATTTCTTTCTTTATATCTTTCATTCTAGCTTTAATACCTTCTAACATTCTATCTTTAGTTTCTTTCTTTCTTTCTTTCCTTATATCTTTCATTCTAGCTTTAATACCTTCTAATATTCTATCTTTACTTTCTTTCTTTCCTTCTTTCTTGATATCTTTCATTCTAGCTTTAATACCTTCTAACATTCTATCTTTAGTTTCTTTCCTTCTTTCTTTTATATCTTTCATTCTAGCTTTTATACCTTCTAACATTTTATCTTTAGATTCTTTTTTCCTTTCTTTCTTGATATCTTTCATTCTAGCTTTAATACCTTCTAACATTCTATCTTTAGATTCTTTCTTTCTTTCTTTCTTTGTATCATTCTAGCTTTAATACCTTCTAACATTCTGTCTTTAGTTTCTTTCTTTCTTTCTTTCTTGATATCTTTCATTCTAATTTTAATACCTTCTAACATTCTTTCTTTAGTTTCTTTCTTTCTTTCTTTATATCTTTCATTCTAGCTTTTATACCTTCTAACATTCTATCTTTAGTTTCTTTTTTCCTTTCTTTCTTGATATCTTTCATTCTAGCTTTAATACCTTCTAACATTCTATCTTTAGATTCTTTCTTTCTTTCTTTCTTTGTATCATTCTAGCTTTAATACCTTCTAACATTCTGTCTTTAGTTTCTTTCTTTCTTTCTTTCTTGATATCTTTCATTCTAATTTTAATACCTTCTAACATTCTTTCTTTAGTTTCTTTCTTTCTTTCTTTCTTTATATCTTTCATTCTAGCTTTAATACCTTCTAACATTATATCTTTAGTTTCTTTCTTTCTTTCTTTCTTTCTTTATATCTTTCATTCTAGCTTTAATACCTTCTAACATTCTATCTTTAGTTTCTTTCTTTCTTTCTTTCATGATATCTTTCATTCTAATTTTAATACCTTCTAACATTCTTTCTTTAGTTTCTTTCTTTCTTTCCTTCTTTCTTTCTTTATTTCTTTATATCTTTCATTCTAGCTTTAATACCTTCTAACATTCTATCTTTAGTTTCTTTCTTTCTTTCTTTCTTGATATCTTTCATTCTAGCTTTAATACCTTCTAACATTCTATCTTTAGTTTCTTTCTTTCTTTCTTTCTTGATATCTTTCATTCTAATTTCAATACCTTCTAACATTCTTTCTTTAGTTTCTTTCTTTCTTTCTTTCTTTATATCTTTCATTCTAGCTTTTATACCTTCTAACGTTCTATCTTTATTTTTTTTTATCCTTTCTTTCTTGATATCTTTCATTCTAGCTTTAATACCTTCTAACATTCTATCTTTAGTTTCTTTCTTTCTTTCTTTATATCTTTCATTCTAGCTTTAATACCTTCTAACATTCTATCTTTAGTTTCTTTCTTTCTTTATATTTTTCATTGAAGCTTTAATACCTTCTAACATTCTATCTTTAGTTTCTTTCTTTATTTTTCTTGATATCTTTCATTCTAGTTTTAATACCTTCTAACATTCTATCTTTAGTTTCTTTCTTTCTTTCTTTCTTTATATCTTTCATTCTAGATTTAATACCTTCTAACATTCTATCTTTACTTTCTTTCTTTCCTTCTTTCTTGGTATCTTTCATTCTAGCTTTAATACCTTCTAACATTCTATCTTTAGTTTCTTTTTTCCTTTCTTTCTTGATATCTTTCATTCTAGCTTTAATACCTTCTAACATTCTATCTTTAGTTTCTTTCTTTCTTTCTTTCTTTCTTAGCTTTCAGTCTAATTTTAATACCTTCTAACATTTTATCTTTAGTTTCTTTCTTTCTTTCTTTATATCTTTCATTCTAGCTTTTATACCCTCTAACATTCTATCTTTAGTTTCTTTTTTCCTTTCTTTCTTGATATCTTTCATTCTAGCTTTTATACCTTCTAACATTCTATCTTTAGTTTCTTTCTTTCTTTCTTTATTTTTCATTCAAGCTTTAATACCTTCTAACATTCTATCTTTAGTTTCTTTCTTTATTTTTCTTGATATCTTTCATTCTAGTTTTAATAACTTCTAACATTCTATCTTTAGTTTCTTTCTTTCTTTCTTTCTTTCATTATATCTTTCATTCTAGCTTTAATACCTTCTAACATTCTATCTTTAGTTTCTTTCTTTCTTTCATGATATCTTTCATTCTAATTTTAATACCTTCTAACATTCTTTCTTTATTTTCTTTCTTTCTTTCTTTCTTTCTTTCTTCATATCTTTCATTCTAGCTTTAATACCTTCTAACATTCTATCTTTAGTTTCTTTCTTTCTTTCTTTCTTTCTTGATATCTTTCATTCTAGCTTTAATACCTTCTAACATTCTTTCTTTAGTTTCTTTCTTTCTTTCTTTATATCTTTTATTCTAGCTTTAATGCCTTCTAACATTCTGTCTTTAGTTTCTTTCTTTCTTTCTTTCTTGATATCTTTCATTCTAATTTTAATACCTTCTAACATTCTTTCTTTAGTTTCTTTCTTTCTTTCTTTCGTTATATCTTTCATTCTAGCTTTTATACCTTCTAACATTCTATCTTTAGTTTCTTTTTTCCTTTCTTTCTTGATATCTTTCATTCTAGCTTTAATACCTTCTAACATTCTATCTTTAGTTTCTTTCTTTCTTTCTTTCTTGATATCTTTCATTCTAGCTTTAATACCTTCTAACATTCTATCTTTAGTTTCTTTCTTTCTTTCTTTCTTGATATCTTTCATTCTAATTTCAATACCTTCTAACATTCTTTCTTTAGTTTTTTTCTTTCTTTCTTTCTTTATATCTTTCATTCTAGCTTTTATACCTTCTAACGTTCTATCTTTATTTTTTTTATCCTTTCTTTCTTGATATCTTTCATTCTAGCTTTAATACCTTCTAACATTCTATCTTTAGTTTCTTTCTTTCTTTCTTTATATCTTTCATTCTAGCTTTAATACCTTCTAACATTCTATCTTTAGTTTCTTTCTTTCTTTCTTTAT
This sequence comes from Intellagama lesueurii, assembly GCA_037013535.1. NCBI lineage: Eukaryota > Metazoa > Chordata > Lepidosauria > Squamata > Agamidae > Intellagama > Intellagama lesueurii. Next base: position 20,738,487 of record JBAJHW010000014.1, on the reverse strand, counting down.
ATTTTTCATAGAAGCTTTAATACCTTCTAACATTCTATCTTTAGTTTCTTTCTTTATTTTACTTGATATCTTTCATTCTAGTTTTAATACCTTCTAACATTCTATCTTTAGTTTCTTTCTTTCTTTCTTTCTTTATATCTTTCATTCTAGATTTAATACCTTCTAACATTCTATCTTTACTTTCTTTCTTTCCTTCTTTCTTGGTATCTTTCATTCTAGCTTTAATACCTTCTAACATTCTATCTTTAGTTTCTTTTTTCCTTTCTTTCTTGATATCTTTCATTCTAGCTTTAATACCTTCTAACATTCTATCTTTAGTTTCTTTCTTTCTTTCTTTCTTTCTTAGCTTTCATTCTAATTTTAATACCTTCTAACATTCTATCTTTAGTTTCTTTCTTTCTTTCTTTATATTTTTCATTGAAGCTTTAATACCTTCTAACATTCTATCTTTAGTTTCTTTCTTTATTTTTCTTGATATCTTTCATTCTAGTTTTAATACCTTCTAACATTCTATCTTTAGTTTCTTTCTTTCTTTCTTTATATCTTTCATTCTAGATTTAATACCTTCTAACATTCTATCTTTACTTTCTTTCTTTCCTTCTTTCTTGGTATCTTTCATTCTAGCTTTAATACCTTCTAACATTCTATCTTTAGTTTCTTTTTTCCTTTCTTTCTTGATATCTTTCATTCTAGCTTTAATACCTTCTAACATTCTATCTTTAGTTTCTCTCTTTCTTTCTTTCTTTCTTTCTTTCTTTCTTTCTTTCTTTATATTTTTCATTGAAGCTTTAATACCTTCTAACATTCTATCTTTAGTTTCTTTCTTTATTTCTTTCTTTATATCTTTCATTCTAGCTTTAATACCTTCTAACATTCTATCTTTAGTTTCTTTCCTTCTTTCTTTCTTTATATCTTTCATTCTAGCTTTAATACCTTCTAATATTCTATCTTTACTTTCTTTCTTTCCTTCTTTCTTGATATCTTTCATTCTAGCTTTAATACCTTCTAACATTCTATCTTTAGTTTCTTTCCTTCTTTCTTTTATATCTTTCATTCTAGCTTTTATACCTTCTAACATTTTATCTTTAGATTCTTTTTTCCTTTCTTTCTTGATATCTTTCATTCTAACTTTAATACCTTCTAACATTCTATCTTTAGATTCTTTCTTTCTTTCTTTCTTTGTATCATTCTAGCTTTAATACCTTCTAACATTCTGTCTTTAGTTTCTTTCTTTCTTTCTTTCTTGATATCTTTCATTCTAATTTTAATACCTTCTAACATTCTTTCTTTAGTTTCTTTCTTTCTTTCTTTCTTTATATCTTTCATTCTAGCTTTTATACCTTCTAACATTCTATCTTTAGTTTCTTTTTTCCTTTCTTTCTTGATATCTTTCATTCTAGCTTTAATACCTTCTAACATTATATCTTTAGTTTCTTTCTTTCTTTCTTTCTTTATATCTTTCATTCTAGCTTTAATACCTTCTTACATTCTATCTTTAGTTTCTTTCTTTCTTTCTTTATTTTTCATTCAAGCTTTAATACCTTCTAACATTCTATCTTTAGTTTCTTTCTTTATTTTTCTTGATATCTTTCATTCTAGTTTTAATAACTTCTAACATTCTATCTTTAGTTTCTTTCTTTCTTTCTTTCTTTCATTATATCTTTCATTCTAGCTTTAATACCTTCTAACATTCTATCTTTAGTTTCTTTCTTTCTTTCATGATATCTTTCATTCTAATTTTAATACCTTCTAACATTCTTTCTTTATTTTCTTTCTTTCTTTCTTTCTTTCTTTCTTCATATCTTTCATTCTAGCTTTAATACCTTCTAACATTCTATCTTTAGTTTCTTTCTTTCTTTCTTTCTTTCTTGATATCTTTCATTCTAGCTTTAATACCTTCTAACATTCTTTCTTTAGTTTCTTTCTTTCTTTCTTTATATCTTTTATTCTAGCTTTAATGCCTTCTAACATTCTGTCTTTAGTTTCTTTCTTTCTTTCTTTCTTGATATCTTTCATTCTAATTTTAATACCTTCTAACATTCTTTCTTTAGTTTCTTTCTTTCTTTCTTTCGTTATATCTTTCATTCTAGCTTTTATACCTTCTAACATTCTATCTTTAGTTTCTTTTTTCCTTTCTTTCTTGATATCTTTCATTCTAGCTTTAATACCTTCTAACATTCTATCTTTAGTTTCTTTCTTTCTTTCTTTCTTGATATCTTTCATTCTAGCTTTAATACCTTCTAACATTCTATCTTTAGTTTCTTTCTTTCTTTCTTTCTTGATATCTTTCATTCTAATTTCAATACCTTCTAACATTCTTTCTTTAGTTTTTTTCTTTCTTTCTTTCTTTATATCTTTCATTCTAGCTTTAATACCTTCTAACGTTCTATCTTTATTTTTTTTATCCTTTCTTTCTTGATATCTTTCATTCTAGCTTTAATACCTTCTAACATTCTATCTTTAGTTTCTTTCTTTCTTTCTTTATATCTTTCATTCTAGCTTTAATACCTTTTAACATTCTATCTTTAGTTTCTTTCTTTCTTTCTTTATATTTCTCATTGAAGCTTTAATACCTTCTAACATTCTATCTTTAGTTTCTTTCTTTATTTTACTTGATATCTTTCATTCTAGTTTTAATACCTTCTAACATTCTATCTTTAGTTTCTTTCTTTCTTTCTTTCTTTATATCTTTCATTCTAGATTTAATACCTTCTAACATTCTATCTTTACTTTCTTTCTTTCCTTCTTTCTTGGTATCTTTCATTCTAGCTTTAATACCTTCTAACATTCTATCTTTAGTTTCTTTTTTCCTTTCTTTCTTGATATCTTTCATTCTAGCTTTAATACCTTCTAACATTCTATCTTTAGTTTCTTTCTTTCTTTCTTTCTTTCTTAGCTTTCATTCTTATTTTAATACCTTCTAACATTCTATCTTTAATTTCTTTCTTTCTTTCTTTATATTTTTCATTGAAGCTTTAATACCTTCTAACATTCTATCTTTAGTTTCTTTCTTTATTTTTCTTGATATCTTTCATTCTAGTTTTGATACCTTCTAACATTCTATCTTTAGTTTCTTTCTTTCTTTCTTTCTTTATATCTTTCGTTCTAGATTTAATACCTTCTAACATTCTATCTTTACTTTCTTTCTTTCCTTCTTTCTTGGTATCTTTCATTCTAGCTTTAATACCTTCTAACATTCTATCTTTAGTTTCTTTTTTTCCTTTCTTTCTTTATATCTTTCATTCTAGCTTTAATACCTTCTAACATTCTATCTTTAGATTCTTTCTTTCTTTCTTTATATTTTTCATTGAAGCTTTAATCCCTTCTAACATTCTATCTTTAGTTTCTTTCTTTATTTTTCTTGATATCTTTCATTCTAGTTTTAATACCTTCTAACATTCTATCTTTAGTTTCTTTCTTTCTTTCTTTCTTTATATTTCATTCTAGATTTAATACCTTCTAACATTCTATCTTTACTTTCTTTCTTTCCTTCTTTCTTGGTATCTTTCATTCTAGCTTTAATACCTTCTAACATTCTATCTTTAGTTTCTTTTTTCCTTTCTTTCTTGATATCTTTCATTCTAGCTTTTATACCTTCTAACATTCTATCTTTAGTTTCTTTCTCTCTTTCTTTCTTTCTTTCTTTCTTTATATTTTTCATTGAAGCTTTAATACCTTCTAACATTCTATCTTTAGTTTCTTTCTTTATTTCTTTCTTTATATCTTTCATTCTAGCTTTAATACCTTCTAACATTCTATCTTTAGTTTCTTTCTTTCTTTCTTTATATCTTTCATTCTAGCTTTAATACCTTCTAATATTCTATCTTTACTTTCTTTCTTTCCTTCTTTCTTGATATCTTTCATTCTAGCTTTAATACCTTCTAACATTCTATCTTTAGTTTCTTTCCTTCTTTCTTTTATATCTTTCATTCTAGCTTTTATACCTTCTAACATTTTATCTTTAGATTCTTTTTTCCTTTCTTTCTTGATATCTTTCATTCTAGCTTTAATACCTTCTAACATTCTATCTTTAGATTCTTTCTTTCTTTCTTTCTTTGTATCATTCTAGCTTTAATACCTTCTAACATTCTGTCTTTAGTTTCTTTCTTTCTTTCTTTCTTGATATCTTTCATTCTAATTTTAATACCTTCTAACATTCTTTCTTTAGTTTCTTTCTTTCTTTCTTTCTTTATATCTTTCATTCTAGCTTTTATAACTTCTAACATTCTATCTTTAGTTTCTTTTTTCCTTTCTTTCTTGATATCTTTCATTCTAGCTTTAATACCTTCTAACATTATATCTTTAGTTTCTTTCTTTCTTTCTTTCTTTCTTTATATCTTTCATTCTAGCTTTAATACCTTCTAACATTCTATCTTTAGTTTCTTTCTTTCTTTCTTTCATGATATCTTTCATTCTAATTTTAATACCTTCTAACATTCTTTCTTTAGTTTCTTTCTTTCTTTCTTTCTTTCTTTCTTTATTTCTTTATATCTTTCATTCTAGCTTTAATACCTTCTAACATTCTATCTTTAGTTTCTTTCTTTCTTTCTTTCTTGATATCTTTCATTCTAGCTTTAATACCTTCTAACATTCTATCTTTAGTTTCTTTCTTTCTTTCTTTCTTGATATCTTTCATTCTAATTTCAATACCTTCTAACATTCTTTCTTTAGTTTCTTTCTTTCTTTCTTTCTTTATATCTTTCATTCTAGCTTTTATACCTTCTAACGTTCTATCTTTATTTTTTTTTATCCTTTCTTTCTTGATATCTTTCATTCTAGCTTTAATACCTTCTAACATTCTAACTTTAGTTTCTTTCTTTCTTTCTTTATATCTTTCATTCTAGCTTTAATACCTTCTAACATTCTATCTTTAGTTTCTTTCTTTCTTTCTTTATATTTTTCATTGAAGCTTTAATACCTTCTAACATTCTATCTTTAGTTTCTTTCTTTATTTTACTTGATATCTTTCATTCTAGTTTTAATACCTTCTAACATTCTATCTTTAGTTTCTTTCTTTCTTTCTTTCTTTATATCTTTCATTCTAGATTTAATACCTTCTAACATTCTATCTTTACTTTCTTTCTTTCCTTCTTTCTTGGTATCTTTCATTCTAGCTTTAATACCTTCTAACATTCTATCTTTAGTTTCTTTTTTCCTTTCTTTCTTGATATCTTTCATTCTAGCTTTAATACCTTCTAACATTCTATCTTTAGTTTCTTTCTTTCTTTCTTTCTTTCTTAGCTTTCAGTCTAATTTTAATACCTTCTAACATTTTATCTTTAGTTTCTTTCTTTCTTTCTTTATATCTTTCATTCTAGCTTTTATACCTTCTAACATTCTATCTTTAGTTTCTTTTTTCCTTTCTTTCTTGATATCTTTCATTCTAGCTTTTATACCTTCTAACATTCTATCTTTAGTTTCTTTTTTCCTTTCTTTCTTGATATCTTTCATTCTAGCTTTAATACCTTCTAACATTATATCTTTAGTTTCTTTCTTTCTTTCTTTCTTTCTTTCTTTCTTTATATCTTTCATTCTAGCTTTAATACCTTCTAACATTCTATCTTTAGTTTCTTTCTTTCTTTCTTTCATGATATCTTTCATTCTAATTTTAATACCTTCTAACATTCTTTCTTTAGTTTCTTTCTTTCTTTCTTTCTTTATATCTTTCATTCTAGATTTAATACCTTCTAACATTCTATCTTTACTTTCTTTCTTTCTTTCTTTCATGATATCTTTCATTCTAATTTTAATACCTTCTAACATTCTTTCTTTAGTTTCTTTCTTTCTTTCTTTCTTTATATCTTTCATTCTAGATTTAATACCTTCTAACATTCTATCTTTACTTTCTTTCTTTCCTTCTTTCTTGATATCTTTCATTCTAGCTTTAATACCTTCTAACATTCTATCTTTAGTTTCTTTCCTTCTTTCTTTTATATCTTTCATTCTAGCTTTTATACCTTCTAACATTTTATCTTTAGATTCTTTTTTCCTTTCTTTCTTGATATCTTTCATTCTAGCTTTAATACCTTCTAACATTCTATCTTTAGATTCTTTCTTTCTTTCTTTCTTTGTATCATTCTAGCTTTAATACCTTCTAACATTCTATCTTTAGTTTCTTTCTTTCTTTCTTTCATGATATCTTTCATTCTAATTTTAATACCTTCTAACATTCTTTCTTTAGTTTCTTTCTTTCTTTCTTTCTTTCTTCATATCATTCATTCTAGCTTTAATACCTTCTAACATTCTATCTTTAGTTTCTTTCTTTCTTTCTTTCATGATATCTTTCATTCTAATTTTAATACCTTCTAACATTCTTTCTTTAGTTTCTTTCTTTCTTTCTTTCTTTATATCTTTCATTCTAGATTTAATACCTTCTAACATTCTATCTTTACTTTCTTTCTTTCTTTCTTTCATGATATCTTTCATTCTAATTTTAATACCTTCTAACATTCTTTCTTTAGTTTCTTTCTTTCTTTCTTTATATCTTTCATTCTAGCTTTAATACCTTCTAACATTCTATCTTTAGTTTCTTTCTTTCTTTCTTTATATCTTTCATTCTAGCTTTAATACCTTCTAATATTCTATCTTTACTTTCTTTCTTTCCTTCTTTCTTGATATCTTTCATTCTAGCTTTAATACCTTCTAACATTCTATCTTTAGTTTCTTTCCTTCTTTCTTTTATATCTTTCATTCTAGCTTTTATACCTTCTAACATTTTATCTTTAGATTCTTTTTTCCTTTCTTTCTTGATATCTTTCATTCTAGCTTTAATACCTTCTAACATTCTATCTTTAGATTCTTTCTTTCTTTCTTTCTTTGTATCATTCTAGCTTTAATACCTTCTAACATTCTGTCTTTAGTTTCTTTCTTTCTTTCTTTCTTGATATCTTTCATTCTAATTTTAATACCTTCTAACATTCTTTCTTTAGTTTCTTTCTTTCTTTCTTTCTTTATATCTTTCATTCTAGCTTTTATACCTTCTAACATTCTATCTTTAGTTTCTTTTTTCCTTTCTTTCTTGATATCTTTCATTCTAGCTTTAATACCTTCTAACATTATATCTTTAGTTTCTTTCTTTCTTTCTTTCTTTCTTTATATCTTTCATTCTAGCTTTAATACCTTCTAACATTCTATCTTTAGTTTCTTTCTTTCTTTCTTTCATGATATCTTTCATTCTAATTTTAATACCTTCTAACATTCTTTCTTTAGTTTCTTTCTTTCTTTCTTTCTTTCTTTCTTTCTTTATTTCTTTATATCTTTCATTCTAGCTTTAATACCTTCTAACATTCTATCTTTAGTTTCTTTCTTTCTTTCTTTCTTGATATCTTTCATTCTAGCTTTAATACCTTCTAACATTCTATCTTTAGTTTCTTTCTTTCTTTCTTTCTTGATATCTTTCATTCTAATTTCAATACCTTCTAACATTCTTTCTTTAGTTTCTTTCTTTCTTTCTTTCTTTATATCTTTCATTCTAGCTTTTATACCTTCTAACGTTCTATCTTTATTTTTTTTTATCCTTTCTTTCTTGATATCTTTCATTCTAGCTTTAATACCTTCTAACATTCTAACTTTAGTTTCTTTCTTTCTTTCTTTATATCTTTCATTCTAGCTTTAATACCTTCTAACATTCTATCTTTAGTTTCTTTCTTTCTTTCTTTATATTTTTCATTGAAGCTTTAATACCTTCTAACATTCTATCTTTAGTTTCTTTCTTTATTTTACTTGATATCTTTCATTCTAGTTTTAATACCTTCTAACATTCTATCTTTAGTTTCTTTCTTTCTTTCTTTCTTTATATCTTTCATTCTAGATTTAATACCTTCTAACATTCTATCTTTACTTTCTTTCTTTCCTTCTTTCTTGGTATCTTTCATTCTAGCTTTAATACCTTCTAACATTCTATCTTTAGTTTCTTTTTTCCTTTCTTTCTTGATATCTTTCATTCTAGCTTTAATACCTTCTAACATTCTATCTTTAGTTTCTTTCTTTCTTTCTTTCTTTCTTAGCTTTCAGTCTAATTTTAATACCTTCTAACATTTTATCTTTAGTTTCTTTCTTTCTTTCTTTATATCTTTCATTCTAGCTTTTATACCTTCTAACATTCTATCTTTAGTTTCTTTTTTCCTTTCTTTCTTGATATCTTTCATTCTAGCTTTTATACCTTCTAACATTCTATCTTTAGTTTCTTTTTTCCTTTCTTTCTTGATATCTTTCATTCTAGCTTTAATACCTTCTAACATTATATCTTTTGTTTCTTTCTTTCTTTCTTTCTTTCTTTCTTTATATCTTTCATTCTAGCTTTAATACCTTCTAACATTCTATCTTTAGTTTCTTTCTTTCTTTCTTTCATGATATCTTTCATTCTAATTTTAATACCTTCTAACATTCTTTCTTTAGTTTCTTTCTTTCTTTCTTTCTTTATATCTTTCATTCTAGATTTAATACCTTCTAACATTCTATCTTTACTTTCTTTCTTTCTTTCTTTCATGATATCTTTCATTCTAATTTTAATACCTTCTAACATTCTTTCTTTAGTTTCTTTCTTTCTTTCTTTCTTTATATCTTTCATTCTAGATTTAATACCTTCTAACATTCTATCTTTACTTTCTTTCTTTCCTTCTTTCTTGATATCTTTCATTCTAGCTTTAATACCTTCTAACATTCTATCTTTAGTTTCTTTCCTTCTTTCTTTTATATCTTTCATTCTAGCTTTTATACCTTCTAACATTTTATCTTTAGATTCTTTTTTCCTTTCTTTCTTGATATCTTTCATTCTAGCTTTAATACCTTCTAACATTCTATCTTTAGATTCTTTCTTTCTTTCTTTCTTTGTATCATTCTAGCTTTAATACCTTCTAACATTCTATCTTTAGTTTCTTTCTTTCTTTCTTTCATGATATCTTTCATTCTAATTTTAATACCTTCTAACATTCTTTCTTTAGTTTCTTTCTTTCTTTCTTTCTTTCTTCATATCATTCATTCTAGCTTTAATACCTTCTAACATTCTATCTTTAGTTTCTTTCTTTCTTTCTTTCTTTCATGATATCTTTCATTCTAATTTTAATACCTTCTAACATTCTTTCTTTAGTTTCTTTCTTTCTTTCTTTCTTTATATCTTTCATTCTAGATTTAATACCTTCTAACATTCTATCTTTACTTTCTTTCTTTCTTTCTTTCATGATATCTTTCATTCTAATTTTAATACCTTCTAACATTCTTTCTTTAGTTTCTTTCTTTCTTTCTTTCTTTATATCTTTCATTCTAGATTTAATACCTTCTAACATTCTATCTTTACTTTCTTTCTTTCCTTCTTTCTTGATATCTTTCATTCTAGCTTTAATACCTTCTAACATTCTATCTTTAGTTTCTTTCCTTCTTTCTTTTATATCTTTCATTCTAGCTTTTATACCTTCTAACATTTTATCTTTAGATTCTTTTTTCCTTTCTTTCTTGATATCTTTCATTCTAGCTTTAATACCTTCTAACATTCTATCTTTAGATTCTTTCTTTCTTTCTTTCTTTGTATCATTCTAGCTTTAATACCTTCTAACATTCTATCTTTAGTTTCTTTCTTTCTTTCTTTCATGATATCTTTCATTCTAATTTTAATACCTTCTAACATTCTTTCTTTAGTTTCTTTCTTTCTTTCTTTCTTTCTTCATATCATTCATTCTAGCTTTAATACCTTCTAACATTCTATCTTTAGTTTCTATCTTTCTTTCTTTCTTGATATCTTTCATTCTAGTTTCAATACCTTTTAACATTCTATCTTTAGTTTCTTTCTTTTTTTCTTTATATCTTTGATTCTAGCTTTAATACCGTCTTACATTCTATCTTTAGTTTCTTTCTTTCTTTCTTTATTTTTCATTCAAGCTTTAATACCTTCTAATATTCTATCTTTAGTTTCTTTCTTTATTTTTCTTGATATCTTTCATTCTAGTTTTTAATACCTTCTAACATTCTATCTTTAGTTTCTTTCTTTCTTTCTTTCATTATATCTTTCATTCTAGCTTTAATACCTTCTAACATTCTGTCTTTAGTTTCTTTCTTTCTTTCTTTCATGATATCTTTCATTCTAATTTTAATACCTTCTAACATTCTTTCTTTATTTTCTTTCTTTCTTTCTTTCTTTCTTTCTTCATATCTTTCATTCTAGCTTTAATACCTTCTAACATTCTATCTTTAGTTTCTTTCTTTCTTTCTTTCTTGATATCTTTCATTCTAGCTTTAATACCTTCTAACATTCTTTCTTTAGTTTCTTTCTTTCTTTCTTTATATCTTTTATTCTAGCTTTAATACCTTCTAACATTCTGTCTTTAGTTTCTTTCTTTCTTTCTTTCTTGATATCTTTCATTCTAATTTCAATACCTTCTAACATTCTTTCTTTAGTTTCTTTCTTTCTTTCTTTCTTTATATCTTTCATTCTAGCTTTTATACCTTCTAACGTTCTATCTTTATTTTTTTTTATCCTTTCTTTCTTGATATCTTTCATTCTAGCTTTAATACCTTCTAACATTCTATCTTTAGTTTCTTTCTTTCTTTCTTTATATCTTTCATTCTAGCTTTAATACCTTCTAACATTCTATCTTTAGTTTCTTTCTTTCTTTATATTTTTCATTGAAGCTTTAATACCTTCTAACATTCTATCTTTAGTTTCTTTCCTTCTTTCTTTTATATCTTTCATTCTAGCTTTTATACCTTCTAACATTCTATCTTTAGTTTCTTTTTTCCTTTCTTTCTTGATATCTTTCATTCTAGCTCTAATACCTTCTAACATTCTATCTTTAGTTTCTTTCTTTCTTTCTTTCTTTGTATCATTCTAGCTTTAATACCTTCTAACATTCTATCTTTAGTTTCTTTCTTTCTTTCTTTCATGATATCTTTCATTCTAGCTTTAATACCTTCTAACATTCTTTCTTTAGTTTCTTTCTTTCTTTCTTTCTTTCTTTCTTCATATCATTCATTCTAGCTTTAATACCTTCTAACATTCTATCTTTAGTTTCTATCTTTCTTTCTTTCTTGATATCTTTCATTCTAGTTTCAATACCTTTTAACATTCTATCTTTAGTTTCTTTCTTTCTTTCTTTATATCTTTCATTCTAGCTTTAATATCTTCTTACATTCTATCTTTAGTTTCTTTCTTTCTTTCTTTATTTTTCATTCAAGCTTTAATACCTTCTAACATTCTATCTTTAGTTTCTTTCTTTATTTTTCTTGATATCTTTCATTCTAGTTTTAATAACTTCTAACATTCTATCTTTAGTTTCTTTCTTTCTTTCTTTCATTATATCTTTCATTCTAGCTTTAATACCTTCTAACATTTTATCTTTAGTTTCTTTCTTTCTTTCTTTCATGATATCTTTCATTCTAATTTTAATACCTTCTAACATTCTTTCTTTATTTTCTTTCTTTCTTTCTTTCTTTCTTTCTTCCTTCATATCTTTCATTCTAGCTTTAATACCTTCTAACATTCTTTCTTTAGTTTCTTTCTTTCTTTCTTTATATCTTTTATTCTAGCTTTAATGCCTTCTAACATTCTGTCTTTAGTTTCTTTCTTTCTTTCTTTCTTGATATCTTTCATTCTAATTTTAATACCTTCTAACATTCTTTCTTTAGTTTCTTTCTTTCTTTCTTTCTTTCTTTATATCTTTCATTCTAGCTTTTATACCTTCTAACATTCTATCTTTAGTTTCTTTTTTCCTTTCTTTCTTGATATCTTTCATTCTAGCTTTAATACCTTCTAACATTATATCTTTAGTTTCTTTCTTTCTTTCTTTCTTTATATCTTTCTTTCTAGCTTTAATACCTTCTAACATTCTATCTTTAGTTTCTTTCTTTCTTTCTTTCTTTATATCTTTCATTCTAGCTTTAATACCTTCTAACATTCTATCTTTAGTTTCTTTCTTTCTTTCTTTCTTGATATCTTTCATTCTAGCTTTAATACCTCCTAACATTCTATCTTTAGTTTCTTTCTTTCTTTCTTTCTTGATATCTTTCATTCTAATTTCAATACCTTCTAACATTCTTTCTTTAGTTTCTTTCTTTCTTTCTTTCTTTATATCTTTCATTCTAGCTTTTATACCTTCTAACGTTCTATCTTTATTTTTTTTTATCCTTTCTTTCTTGATATCTTTCATTCTAGCTTTAATACCTTCTAACATTCTATCTTTAGTTTCTTTCTTTCTTTCTTTATATCTTTCATTCTAGCTTTAATACCTTCTAACATTCTATCTTTAGTTTCTTTCTTTCTTTCTTTATATTTTTCATTGAAGCTTTAATACCTTCTAACATTCTATCTTTAGTTTCTTTCTTTATTTTTCTTGATATCTTTCATTCTAGTATTAATACCTTCTAACATTCTATCTTTAGTTTCTTTCTTTCTTACTTTCTTTATATCTTTCATTCTAGATTTAATACCTTCTAACATTCTATCTTTACTTTCTTTCTTTCCTTCTTTCTTGGTATCTTTCATTCTAGCTTTAATACCTTCTAACATTCTATCTTTAGTTTCTTTTTTCCTTTCTTTCTTGATATCTTTCATTCTAGCTTTAATACCTTCTAACATTCTATCTTTAGTTTCTTTCTTTCTTTCTTTCTTTCTTAGCTTTCATTCTAATTTTAATACCTTCTAACATTTTATCTTTAGTTTCATTCTTTCTTTCTTTATATCTTTCATTCTAGCTTTTATACCTTCTAACATTCTATCTTTAGTTTCTTTTTTCCTTTCTTTCTTGATATCTTTCATTCTAGCTTTTATACCTTCTAACATTCTATCTTTAGTTTCTTTTTTCCTTTCTTTCTTGATATCTTTCATTCTAGCTTTAATACCTTCTAACATTATATCTTTAGTTTCTTTCTTTCTTTCTTTCTTTCTTTCTTTATATCTTTCATTCTAGCTTTAATACCTTCTAACATTCTATCTTTTGTTTCTTTCTTTCTTTCTTTCATGATATCATTCATTCTAATTTTAATACCTTCTAACATTCTTTCTTTAGTTTCTTTCTTTCTTTCTTTCTTTCTTTATATCTTTCATTCTAGCTTTAATACCTTCTAACATTCTATCTTTAGTTTCTTTCTTTCTTTCTTTCTTGATATCTTTCATTCTAGCTTTAATACCTTCTAACATTCTATCTTTAGTTTCTTTCTTTCTTTATATCTTTTATTCTAGCTTTAACATGTTCTAACATTCTATCTTTAGTTTCTTTCTTTCTTTCTTTCTTGATATCTTTCATTCTAATTTTAATACCTTCTAACATTCTTTCTTTAGTTTCTTTCTTTCTTTCTTTATATCTTTCATTCTATCTTTAATACCTTCTAATATTTTATCTTTAGTTTCTTTCTTTCTTTCTTTCTTTCTTGATATCTTGCCTTCTAGTTTCAATACCTTTTAACATTCTATCTTTAGTTTCTTTCTTTCTTTCTTTATATCTTTCATTCTAGCTTTATTACCTTCTAACATTCTATCTTTAGTTTCATTCTTTCTTTCTTTCTTTATATCTTTCATTCTAGCTTTAATACCTTCTAACATTCTATCTTTAGTTTCTTTCTTTCTTTCTTTCATGATATCTTTCATTCTAATTTTAATACCTTCTAACATTCTATCTTTAGTTTCTTTCTTTCTTTCTTTCTTTCTTGATATCTTTCATTCTAATTTTAATACCTTCTAACATTCTTTCTTTAGTTTCTTTCTTTCTTTCTTTCTTTCTTTATATCTTTCATTCTAGCTTTAATACCTTCTAACATTCTATCTTTAGTTTCTTTCTTTCTTTCTTTATATTTTTCATTGAAGCTTTAATACCTTCTAACATTCTATCTTTACTTTCTTACTTTATTTTTCTTGATATCTTTCATTCTAGTTTTAATACCTTCTAACATTCTATTTTTAATTTCTTTCTTTCTTTCTTTCTTTATATATTTCATTCTAGATTTAATACCTTCTAACATTCTATCTTTACTTTCTTTCTTTCCTTCTTTCTTGATATCTTTCATTCTAGCTTTAATACCTTCTAACATTCTATTTTTAGTTTCTTTTTTCCTTTCTTTCTTGATATCTTTCATTCTAGCTTTAATACCTTCTAACATTCTATCTTTAGTTTCATTCTTTCTTTCTTTCTTGATAGCTTTCATTCTAATTTTAATAACTTCTAACATTTTATCTTTAGTTTCTTTCTTTCTTTCTTTCTTTATATCTTTCATTCTAGCTTTTATACCTTCTAACATTATATCTTTAGTTTCTTTTTTCCTTTCTTTCTTGATATCTTTCATTCTAGCTTTTATACCTTCTAACATTATATCTTTAGATTCTGTATTTCTCTCTTTCTTGATATCTTTCATTCTAGCTTTCATACCTTCTAACATTCTTTCTTTAGTTTCTTTCTTTCTTTCTTTCTTTCTTTCTTGATATCTTTCATTCTAATTTCAATACCTTCTAACATTCTTTCTTTAGTTTCTTTCTTTCTTTCTTTCTTTATATCTTTCATTCTAGCTTTTATACCTTCTAACGTTCTATCTTTATTTTTTTTTATCCTTTCTTTCTTGATATCTTTCATTCTAGCTTTAATACCTTCTAACATTCTATCTTTAGTTTCTTTCTTTCTTTCTTTATATCATTCTAGCTTTAATACCTTCTAACATTCTGTCTTTAGTTTCTTTCTTTCTTTCTTGATATCTTTCATTCTAATTTTAATACCTTCTAACATTCTTTGTTTAGTTTCTTTCTTTCTTTCTTTATATCTTTCATTCTAGCTTTAAAACCTTCTAACATTCTATCTTTAATTTTTTTCTTTCTTTCTTTATATTTTTCATTCAAGCTTTTTTACCTTCTAACATTCTATCTTTAGTTTCTTTCTTTATTTTTCTTGATATCTTTCATTCTAGTTTTGATACCTTCTAACATTCTATCTTTAGTATCTTTCTTTCATTCTTTCTTTATATCTTTCATTCTAGATTTAATACCTTCTAACATTCTATCTTTACTTTCTTTCTTTCCTTCTTTCTTGATATCTTTCATTCTAGCTTTAATACCTTCTAACATTCTATCTTTAGTTTCTTTTATCCTTTCTTTCTTGATATCTTTTATTCTAGCTTTAATACCTTCTAACATTCTATCTTTAGTTTCTTTCTTTCTTTCTTTCTTGATATCTTTCATTCTAATTTTAATACCTTCTAACATTCTTTCTTTAGTTTCTTTCTTTCTTTCTTTCTTTCTTTATATCTTTCTTTTTAGCTTTAATACCTTCTAACATTCCTTCTTTTGTTTCTTTCTTTCTTTCTTTCTTGATATCTTTCATTCTAATTTTAATACCTTCTAACATTCTTTCTTTAGTTTCTTTCTTTCTTTCTTTCTTTATATCTTTCATTCTAGCTTTTATACCTTCTAACATTCTATCTTTAGTTTCTTTTTTCCTTTCTTTCTTGATATCTTTCATTCTAGCTTTAATACCTTCTAACATTCTATCTTTAGTTTCTTTCTTTCTTTCTTTCTTTCTTTCTTTCTTTCTTTCTTTATATCTTTCATTCTAGCTTTAATACCTTCTAACATTCTATCTTTAGTTTCTTTCTTTCTTTCTTTCATGATATCTTTCATTCTAATTTTAATACCTTCTAACATTCTTTCTTTAGTTTCTTTCTTTCTTTCTTTCTTTCTTATATCTTTCATTCTAGCTTTAATACCTTCTAACATTCTATGTTTAGTTTCTTTCTTTCTTTCTTTCTTGATATCTTTCATTCTTGCTTTAATACCTTCTAACATTCTATCTTTAGTTTCTTTCTTTCTTTCTTTATATCTTTCATTCTAGCTTTAATACCTTCTAACATTCTATGTTTAGTTTCTTTTATCCTTTCTTTCTTGATATCTTTTATTCTAGCTTTAATACCTTCTAACATTCTATCTTTAGTTTCTTTCTTTCTTTCTTTCTTGATATCTTTCATTCTAATTTTAATACCTTCTAACATTCTTTCTTTAGTTTCTTTCTTTCTTTCTTTCTTTCTTTATATCTTTCTTTCTAGCTTTAATACCTTCTAACATTCCTTCTTTAGTTTCTTTCTTTCTTTCTTTCTTGATATCTTTCATTCTAATTTTAATACCTTCTAACATTCTTTCTTTAGTTTCTTTCTTTCTTTCTTTCTTTATATCTTTCATTCTAGCTTTTATACCTTCTAACATTCTATCTTTAGTTTCTTTTTTCCTTTCTTTCTTGATATCTTTCATTCTAGCTTTAATACCTTCTAACATTCTATCTTTAGTTTCTTTCTTTCTTTCTTTCTTTCTTTATATCTTTCATTCTAGCTTTAATACCTTCTAACATTCTATCTTTAGTTTCTTTCTTTCTTTCTTTCATGATATCTTTCATTCTAATTTTAATACCTTCTAACATTCTTTCTTTAGTTTCTTTCTTTCTTTCTTTCTTTATATCTTTCATTCTAGCTTTAATACCTTCTAACATTCCTTCTTTAGTTTCTTTCTTTCTTTCTTTATATCATTCTAGCTTTAATACCTTCTAACATTCTGTCTTTAGTTTCTTTCTTTCTTTCTTGATATCTTTCATTCTAATTTTAATACCTTCTAACATTCTTTGTTTAGTTTCTTTCTTTCTTTCTTTATATCTTTCATTCTAGCTTTAAAACCTTCTAACATTCTATCTTTAATTTTTTTCTTTCTTTCTTTATATTTTTCATTCAAGCTTTAATACCTTCTAACATTCTATCTTTAGTTTCTTTCTTTATTTTTCTTGATATCTTTCATTCTAGTTTTAATACCTTCTAACATTCTATCTTTAGTTTCTTTCTTTCTTTCTTTCTTTATATCTTTCATTCTAGATTTAATACCTTCTAACATTCTATCTTTACTTTCTTTCTTTCCTTCTTTCTTGATATCTTTCATTCTAGCTTTAATACCTTCTAACATTCTATCTTTAGTTTCTTTTATCCTTTCTTTCTTGATATCTTTTATTCTAGCTTTAATACCTTCTAACATTCTATCTTTAGTTTCTTTCTTTCTTTCTTTCTTGATATCTTTCATTCTAATTTTAATACCTTCTAACATTCTTTCTTTAGTTTCTTTCTTTCTTTCTTTCTTTCTTTATATCTTTCTTTCTAGCTTTAATACCTTCTAACATTCCTTCTTTAGTTTCTTTCTTTCTTTCTTTTTTGATATCTTTCATTCTAATTTTAATACCTTCTAACATTCTTTCTTTAGTTTCTTTCTTTCTTTCTTTCTTTATATCTTTCATTCTAGCTTTTATACCTTCTAACATTCTATCTTTAGTTTCTTTTTTCCTTTCTTTCTTGATATCTTTCATTCTAGCTTTAATACCTTCTAACATTCTATCTTTAGTTTCTTTCTTTCTTTCTTTCTTTCTTTATATCTTTCATTCTAGCTTTAATACCTTCTAACATTCTATCTTTAGTTTCTTTCTTTCTTTCTTTCCTGATATCTTTCATTCTAATTTTAATACCTTCTAACATTCTTTCTTTAGTTTCTTTCTTTCTTTCTTTCTTTCTTTCTTATATCTTTCATTCTAGCTTTAATACCTTCTAACATTCTATGTTTAGTTTCTTTCTTTCTTTCTTTCTTGATATCTTTCATTCTTGCTTTAATACCTTCTAACATTCTATCTTTAGTTTCTTTCTTTCTTTCTTTATATCTTTCATTCTAGCTTTAATACCTTCTAACATTCTATGTTTAGTTTCTTTTATCCTTTCTTACTTGATATCTTTTATTCTAGCTTTAATACCTTCTAACATTCTATCTTTAGTTTCTTTCTTTCTTTCTTTCTTGATATCTTTCATTCTAATTTTAATACCTTCTAACATTCTTTCTTTAGTTTCTTTCTTTCTTTCTTTCTTTCTTTATATCTTTCTTTCTAGCTTTAATACCTTCTAACATTCCTTCTTTAGTTTCTTTCTTTCTTTCTTTCTTGATATCTTTCATTCTAATTTTAATACCTTCTAACATTCTTTCTTTAGTTTCTTTCTTTCTTTCTTTCTTTATATCTTTCATTCTAGCTTTTATACCTTCTAACATTCTATCTTTAGTTTTTTTTTTCCTTTCTTTCTTGATATCTTTCATTCTAGCTTTAATACCTTCTAACATTCTATCTTTAGTTTCTTTCTTTCTTTCTTTCTTTCTTTATATCTTTCATTCTAGCTTTTATACCTTCTAACATTCTATCTTTAGTTTCTTTCTTTCTTTCTTTCATGATATCTTTCATTCTAATTTTAATACCTTCTAACATTCTTTCTTTAGTTTCTTTCTTTCTTTCTTTCTTTCTTTATATCTTTCATTCTAGCTTTAATACCTTCTAACATTCTATCTTTAGTTTCTTTCTTTCTTTCTTTCTTGATATCTTTCATTCTAATTTAAATACCTTCTAACATTCTTTCTTTAGTTTCTTTCTTTCTTTCTTTCTTTCTTTCTTTATATCTTTCTTTCTAGCTTTCATACCTTCTAACATTCCTTCTTTAGTTTCTTTCTTTCTTTCTTTCTTGATATCTTTCATTCTAATTTTAATACCTTCTAACATTCTTTCTTTAGTTTCTTTCTTTCTTTCTTTCTTTATATCTTTCATTCTAGCTTTTATACCTTCTAACATTCTATCTTTAGTTTCTTTTTTCCTTTCTTTCTTGATATCTTTCATTCTAGCTTTAATACCTTCTAACATTCTATCTTTAGTTTCTTTCTTTCTTTCTTTCTTTCTTTCTTTATATCTCTCATTCTAGCTTTAATACCTTCTAACATTCTATCTTTAGTTTCTTTGTTTCTTTCTTTCATGATATCTTTCATTCTAATTTTAATACCTTCTAACATTCTTTCTTTAGTTTCTTTCTTTCTTTCTTTCTTTATATCTTTCATTTTAGCTTTAATACCTTCTAACATTCTATGTTTAGTTTCTTTCTTTCTTTCTTTCTTGATATCTTTCATTCTTGCTTTAATACCTTCTAACATTCTATCTTTAGTTTCTTTCCTTCTTTCTTTATATCTTTTACTCTAGCTTTAAGACGTTCTAACATTCTATCTTTAGTTTCTTTCTTTCTTTCTTTCTTGATATCTTTCATTCTAATTTTAATACCTTCTAACATTCTTTCTTTAGTTTCTTTCTTTCTTTCTTTCTTTATATCTTTCATTCTAGCTTTAATACCTTCTAATATTCTATCTTTAGTTTCTTTCTTTCTTTCTTTCTTTCTTTCTTTCTTGATATCTTTCCTTCTAGTTTCAATACCTTTTAACATTCTATCTTTAGTTTCTTTCTTTCTTTCTTTCTTGATATCTTTCATTCTAGCTTTAATACCTTCTAACATTCTATCTTTAGTTTCTTTCTTTCTTTCTTTATATCTTTCATTCTAGCTTTAATACCTTCTAACATTCTGTCTTTAGTTTCTTTCTTTCTTTCTTTCTTGATATCTTTCATTCTAATTTTAATACCTTCTAACATTCTTTCTTTAGTTTCTTTCTTTCTTTCTTTCTTTATATCTTTCATTCTAGCTTTTATACCTTCTAACATTCTATCTTTAGATTCTTTTTTCCTTTCTTTCTTGATATCTTTCATTCCAGCTTTAATACCTTCTAACATTATATCTTTAGTTTCTTTCTTTCTTTCTTTCTTTATATCTTTCATTCTAGCTTTAATACCTTCTAACATTCTATCTTTAGTTTCTTTGTTTCTTTCTTTCATGATATCTTTCATTCTAATTTTAATACCTTCTAACATTCTTTCTTTAGTTTCTTTCTTTCTTTCTTTCTTTCTTTATATCTTTCATTCTAGCTTTAATACCTTCTAACATTCTATCTTTAGTTTCTTTCTTTCTTTCTTTCTTGATATCTTTCATTCTAATTTTAATACCTTCTAACATTCTTTCTTTAGTTTCTTTCTTTCTTTCTTTCTTTCTTTATATCTTTCTTTCTAGCTTTAATACCTTCTAACATTCCTTCTTTAGTTTCTTTCTTTCTTTCTTTCTTGATATCTTTCATTCTAATTTTAATACCTTCTAACATTCTTTCTTTAGTTTCTTTCTTTCTTTCTTTCTTTATATCTTTCATTCTAGCTTTTATACCTTCTAACATTCTATCTTTAGTTTCTTTTTTCCTTTCTTTCTTGATATCTTTCATTCTAGCTTTAATACCTTCTAACATTCTATCTTTAGTTTCTTTCTTTCTTTCTTTCTTTCTTTCTTTCTTTATATCTCTCATTCTAGCTTTAATACCTTCTAACATTCTATCTTTAGTTTCTTTGTTTCTTTCTTTCATGATATCTTTCATTCTAATTTTAATACCTTCTAACATTCTTTCTTTAGTTTCTTTCTTTCTTTCTTTCTTTCTTTATATCTTTCATTCTAGCTTTAATACCTTCTAACATTCTATGTTTAGTTTCTTTCTTTCTTTCTTTCTTGATATCTTTCATTCTTGCTTTAATACCTTCTAACATTCTATCTTTAGTTTCTTTCCTTCTTTCTTTATATCTTTTACTCTAGCTTAAAGACGTTCTAACATTCTATCTTTAGTTTCTTTCTTTCTTTCTTTCTTGATATCTTTCATTCTAATTTTAATACCTTCTAACATTCTTTCTTTAGTTTCTTTCTTTCTTTCTTTCTTTATATCTTTCATTCTAGCTTTAATACCTTCTAATATTCTATCTTTAGTTTCTTTCTTTCTTTCTTTCTTTCTTTCTTTCTTGATATCTTTCCTTCTAGTTTCAATACCTTTTAACATTCTATCTTTAGTTTCTTTCTTTCTTTCTTTCTTGATATCTTTCATTCTAGCTTTAATACCTTCTAACATTCTATCTTTAGTTTCTTTCTTTCTTTCTTTATATCTTTCATTCTAGCTTTAATACCTTCTAACATTCTGTCTTTAGTTTCTTTCTTTCTTTCTTTCTTGATATCTTTCATTCTAATTTTAATACCTTCTAACATTCTTTCTTTAGTTTCTTTCTTTCTTTCTTTCTTTATATCTTTCATTCTAGCTTTTATACCTTCTAACATTCTATCTTTAGATTCTTTTTTCCTTTCTTTCTTGATATCTTTCATTCTAGCTTTAATACCTTCTAACATTATATCTTTAGTTTCTTTCTTTCTTTCTTTCTTTATATCTTTCATTCTAGCTTTAATACCTTCTAACATTCTATCTTTAGTTTCTTTCTTTCTTTCTTTCATGATATCTATCATTCTAATTCTAATACCTTCTAACATTCTTTCTTTAGTTTCTTTCTTTCTTTCTTTATATGTTTCATTCTAGCTTTAATACATTCTAACATTCTATCTTTAGTTTCTTTCTTTCTTTCTTTCTTGATATCTTTCATTCTAGCTTTAATACCTTCTAACATTCTATCTTTACTTTCTTTCTTTATTTTTCTTGATATCTCTCATTCTAGTTTTAATACCTTCTAACATTCTATCTTTAGTTTCTTTCTTTCTTTCTTTCTTTATATCTTTCATTCTAGATTTAATACCTTCTAACATTCTATCTTTACTTTCTTTCTTTCCTTCTTTCTTGATATCTTTCATTTTAGCTTTAATACCTTCTAACATTCTATCTTTAGTTTCTTTTATCCTTTCTTTCTTGATATCTTTTATTCTAGCTTTAATACCTTCTAACATTCTATCTTTAGTTTCTGTCTTTCTTTCTTTCTTGATATCTTTCATTCTCATTTTAATACCTTCTAACATTCTTTCTTTAGTTTCTTTCTTTCTTTCTTTCTTTATATCTTTCTTTCTAGCTTTAATACCTTCTAACATTCCTTCTTTAGTTTCCTTCTTTCTTTCTTTCTTGATATCTTTCATTCTAATTTTAATACCTTCTTACATTCTTTCTTTAGTTTCTTTCTTTCTTTCTTTCTTTCTTGATATCTTTCATTCTAGCTTTTATACCTTCTAACATTCTATCTTTAGTTTCTTTTTTCCTTTCTTTCTTGATATCTTTCATTCTAGCTTTAATAACTTCTAACATTCTATCTTTAGTTTCTTTCTTTCTTTCTTTCTTTCTTTCTTTATATCTTTCATTCTAGCTTTAATACCTTCTAACATTCTTTCTTTAGTATCTTTCTTTCTTTCTTTCTTTATATCTTTCTTTCTAGCTTTAATACCTTCTAACATTCTATCTTTAGTTTCTTTCTTTCTTTCTTTCATGATATCTTTCATTCTAATTTTAATACCTTCTAACATTCTTTCTTTAGTTTCTATCTTTCTTTCTTTCTTTCTTTATATCTTTCATTCTAGCTTTAATACCTTCTAACATTCTATGTTTAGTTTCTTTCTTTCTTTCTTTCTTGATATCTTTCATTCTTGCTTTAATACCATCTAACATTCTATCTTTAGTTTCTTTCTTTCTTTCTTTATATCTTTTATTCTAGCTTTAAGACGTTCTAACATTCTATCTTTAGTTTCTTTCTTTCTTTCTTTCTTGATATCTTTCATTCTAATTTTAATACCTTCTAACATTCTTTCTTTAGTTTCTTTCTTTCTTTCTTTCTTTCTTGATATCTTTCCTTCTTGTTTCAATACCTTTTAACATTCTATCTGTAGTTTCTTTCTTTCTTTCTTTCTTGATATCTTTCATTCTAGCTTTAATACCTTCTAACATTCTATCTTTAGTTTCTTTCTTTCTTTCTTTATATCTTTCATTCTAGCTTTAATACCTTCTAACATTCTGTCTTTAGTTTCTTTCTTTCTTTCTTTCTTGATATCTTTCATTCTAATTTTAATACCTTCTAACATTCTTTCTTTAGTTTCTTTCTTTCTTTCTTTCTTTATATCTTTCATTCTAGCTTTAATACCTTCTAACATTCTATCTTTAGTTTCTTCCTTTCTTTCTTTTATGATATCTTTCATTCTAATTTTAATACCTTCTAACATTCTTTCTTTAGTTTCTTTCTTTCTTTCTTTATATCTTTCATTCTAGCTTTAATACCTTCTAACATTCTATCTTTAGTTTCTTTCTTTCTTTCTTTCTTGATATCTTTCATTTTAGCTTTAATACCTTCTAACATTCTATCTTTAGTTTCTTTCTTTCTTTCTTTCATGATATCTTTCATTCTAATTTTAATACCTTCTAACATTCTTTCTTTAGTTTCTTTCCTTCTTTCTTTATATCTTTCATTCTAGCTTTAATACCTTCTAACATTCTATCTTTAGTTTCTTTCTTTCTTTCTTTCTTGATATCTTTCCTTCTAGTTTCAATACCTTTTAACATTCTATCTTTAGTTTCTTTCTTTCTTTCTTTATATCTTTCATTCTAGCTTTAATACCTTCTAACATTCTATCTTTAGATTCTTTCTTTCTTTCTTTATATTTTTCATTCAAGCTTTAATACCTTCTAACATTCTATCTTTAGTTTCTTTCTTTATTTTTCTTGATATCTTTCATTCTAGTTTTAATACCTTCTAACATTCTATCTTTAGTTTCTTTCTTTCTTTCTTTCTTTATATCTTTCATTCTAGATTTAATACCTTCAAACATTCTATCTTTACTTTCTTTCTTTCCTTCTTTCTTGATATCTTTCATTTTAGCTTTAATAACTTTTAACATTCTATCTTTAGTTTCTTTTATCCTTTCTTTCTTGATATCTTTCATTCTAGCTTTAATACCTTCTAACATTCTATCTTTAGTTTCTTTCTTTCTTTCTTTCTTTATATCTTTCATTCCAGCTTTAATACGTTCTAACATTCTATCTTTAGTTTCTTTCTTTCTTTCTTTCTTGATATCTTTTATTCTAATTTTAATAAATTCTAACATTCTTTCTTTAGTTTCTTTCTTTCTTTCTTTATATCTTTCTTTCTAGCTTTAATACCTTCTAACATTCCTTCTTTAGTTTCTTTCTTTATTTCTTTCTTTCTTGATATCTTTCATTCTAGCTTTAATACCTTCTAACATTCTATCTTTAGTTTCTTTCTTTCTTTCTTTCTTTATATCTTTCATTCTAGCTTTTATACCTTCTAACGTTCCAGCTTTAGTTTCTTTTATCCTTTCTTTCTTGATATCTTTCATTCTAGCTTTAATACCTTCTAACATTCTATCTTAAGTTTCTTTCCTTCTTTCTTTCTTTATATCTTTCATTCTAGCTTTAATACCTTCTAACATTCTATCTTTAGTTTCTTTCTTTCTTTCTTTCATGATATCGTTCATTCTAATTTTAATACCTTCTAATATTCTTTCTTTAGTTTCTCTCTTTCTTTCTTTCTTTCTTTCTTTCTTTCTTTCTTTCTTTCTTTCTTTCTTTATATCTTTCATTCTACCTTTAATACCTTCTAATATTCTTTCTTAACTTTCTTTCTTTCCTTCTTTCTTGATATCTTTCATTCTAGCTTTAATACCTTCTAACATTCTATCTTTAGTTTCTTTTTTCCTTTCTTTCTTGATATCTTTCCTTCTAGTTTCAATACCTTTTAACATTCTATCTTTAGTTTCTTTCTTTCTTTCTTTCTTGATATCTTTCATTCTAGCTTTAATACCTTCTAACATTCTATCTTTAGTTTCTTTCTTTCTTTCTTTATATCTTTCATTCTAGCTTTAATACCTTCTAACATTCTGTCTTTAGTTTCTTTCTTTCTTTCTTTCTTGATATCTTTCATTCTAATTTTAATACCTTCTAACATTCTTTCTTTAGTTTCTTTCTTTCTTTCTTTCTTTATATCTTTCATTCTAGCTTTAATACCTTCTAATATTCTATCTTTAGTTTCTTTCTTTCTTTCTTTCTTTCTTTCTTTCTTTCTTGATATCTTTCCTTCTAGTTTCAATACCTTTTAACATTCTATCTTTAGTTTCTTTCTTTCTTTCTTTCTTGATATCTTTCATTCTAGCTTTAATACCTTCTAACATTCTATCTTTAGTTTCTTTCTTTCTTTCTTTATATCTTTCATTCTAGCTTTAATACCTTCTAACATTCTGTCTTTAGTTTCTTTCTTTCTTTCTTGATATCTTTCATTCTAATTTTAATACCTTCTAACATTCTTTCTTTAGTTTCTTTCTTTCTTTCTTTCTTTATATCTTTCATTCTAGCTTTTATACCTTCTAACATTCTATCTTTAGATTCTTTTTTCCTTTCTTTCTTGATATCTTTCATTCTAGCTTTAATACCTTCTAACATTATATCTTTAGTTTCTTTCTTTCTTTCTTTCTTTATATCTTTCATTCTAGCTTCAATACCTTCTAACATTCTATCTTTAGTTTCTTTGTTTCTTTCTTTCATGATATCTTTCATTCTAATTTTAATACCTTCTAACATTCTTTCTTTAGTTTCTTTCTTTCTTTCTTTCTTTCTTTATATCTTTCATTCTAGCTTTAATACCTTCTAACATTCTATGTTTAGTTTCTTTCTTTCTTTCTTTCTTGATATCTTTCATTCTTGCTTTAATACCTTCTAACATTCTATCTTTAGTTTCTTTCCTTCTTTCTTTCTTGATATCTTTCATTCTTGCTTTAATACCTTCTAACATTCTATCTTTAGTTTCTTTCTTTCTTTCTTTATATCTTTTATTCTAGCTTTAAGACGTTCTAACATTCTATCTTTAGTTTCTTTCTTTCTTTCTTTCTTGATATCTTTCATTCTAATTTTAATACCTTCTAACATTCTTTCTTTAGTTTCTTTCTTTCTTTCTTTCTTGATATCTTTCCTTCTAGTTTCAATACCTTTTAACATTCTATCTGTAGTTTCTTTCTTTCTTTCTTTCTTGATATCTTTCATTCTAGCTTTAATACCTTCTAACATTCTATCTTTAGTTTCTTTCTTTCTTTCTTTATATCTTTCATTCTAGCTTTAATACCTTCTAACATTCTGTCTTTAGTTTCTTTCTTTCTTTCTTTCTTGATATCTTTCATTCTAATTTTAATACCTTCTAACATTCTTTCTTTAGTTTCTTTCTTTCTTTCTTTCTTGATATCTTTCATTCTAGCTTTAATACCTTCTAACATTCTATCTTTAGTTTCTTTCTTTCTTTCTTTCATGATATCTTTCATTCTAATTTTAATACCTTCTAACATTCTTTCTTTAGTTTCTTTCCTTCTTTCTTTATATCTTTCATTCTAGCTTTAATACCTTCTAACATTCTATCTTTAGTTTCTTTCTTTCTTTCTTTCTTGATATCTTTCCTTCTAGTTTCAATACCTTTTAACATTCTATCTTTAGTTTCTTTCTTTCTTTCTTTATATCTTTCATTCTAGCTTTAATACCTTCTAACATTCTATCTTTAGATTCTTTCTTTCTTTCTTTATATTTTTCATTCAAGCTTTAATACCTTCTAACATTCTATCTTTAGTTTCTTTCTTTATTTTTCTTGATATTTTTCATTCTAGTTTTAATACCTTCTAACATTCTATCTTTAGTTTCTTTCTTTCTTTCTTTCTTTATATCTTTCATTCTAGATTTAATACCTTCAAACATTCTATCTTTACTTTCTTTCTTTCCTTCTTTCTTGATATCTTTCATTTTAGCTTTAATAACTTCTAACATTCTATCTTTAGTTTCTTTTATCCTTTCTTTCTTGATATCTTTCATTCTAGCTTTAATACCTTCTAACATTCTATCTTTAGTTTCTTTCTTTCTTTCTTTCTTTATATCTTTCATTCCAGCTTTAATACGTTCTAACATTCTATCTTTAGTTTCTTTCTTTCTTTCTTTCTTGATATCTTTTATTCTAATTTTAATAAATTCTAACATTCTTTCTTTAGTTTCTTTCTTTCTTTCTTTCATGATATCTTTCATTCTAATTTTAATACCTTCTAACATTCTTTCTTTAGTTTCTTTCCTTCTTTCTTTATATCTTTCATTCTAGCTTTAATACCTTCTAACATTCTATCTTTAGTTTCTTTCTTTCTTTCTTTCTTTCTTTATATCTTTCATTCTAGCTTTAATACCTTCTAACATTCTATCTTTAGTTTCTTTCTTTCTTTCTTTCATGATATCTTTCATTCTAATTTTAATACCTTCTAACATTCTTTCTTTAGTTTCTTTCTTTCTTTCTTTCTTTCTTTATATCTTTCATTCTAGCTTTAATACCTTCTAACATTCTATCTTTAGTTTCTTTCTTTCTTTCTTTCTTGATATCTTTCATTCTAATTTTAATACCTTCTAACATTCTTTCTTTAGTTTCTTTCTTTCTTTCTTTCTTTCTTTATATCTTTCTTTCTAGCTTTAATACCTTCTAACATTCCTTCTTTAGTTTCTTTCTTTCTTTCTTTCTTGATATCTTTCATTCTAATTTTAATACCTTCTAACATTCTTTCTTTAGTTTCTTTCTTTCTTTCTTTCTTTATATCTTTCATTCTAGCTTTTATACCTTCTAACATTCTATCTTTAGTTTCTTTTTTCCTTTCTTTCTTGATATCTTTCATTCTAGCTTTAATACCTTCTAACATTCCTTCTTTAGTTTCTTTCTTTCTTTCTTTCTTGATATCTTTCATTCTAATTTTAATACCTTCTAACATTCTTTCTTTAGTTTCTTTCTTTCTTTCTTTCTTTATATCTTTCATTCTAGCTTTTATACCTTCTAACATTCTATCTTTAGTTTCTTTTTTCCTTTCTTTCTTGATATCTTTCATTCTAGCTTTAATACCTTCTAACATTCTATCTTTAGTTTCTTTCTTTCTTTCTTTCTTTCTTTCTTTATATCTCTCATTCTAGCTTTAATACCTTCTAACATTCTATCTTTAGTTTCTTTGTTTCTTTCTTTCATGATATCTTTCATTCTAATTTTAATACCTTCTAACATTCTTTCTTTAGTTTCTTTCTTTCTTTCTTTCTTTCTTTATATCTTTCATTCTAGCTTTAATACCTTCTAACATTCTATGTTTAGTTTCTTTCTTTCTTTCTTTCTTGATATCTTTCATTCTTGCTTTAATACCTTCTAACATTCTATCTTTAGTTTCTTTCCTTCTTTCTTTATATCTTTTACTCTAGCTTAAAGACGTTCTAACATTCTATCTTTAGTTTCTTTCTTTCTTTCTTTCTTGATATCTTTCATTCTAATTTTAATACCTTCTAACATTCTTTCTTTAGTTTCTTTCTTTCTTTCTTTCTTTATATCTTTCATTCTAGCTTTAATACCTTCTAATATTCTATCTTTAGTTTCTTTCTTTCTTTCTTTCTTTCTTTCCTTATATCTTTCCTTCTAGTTTCAATACCTTTTAACATTCTATCTTTAGTTTCTTTCTTTCTTTCTTTCTTGATATCTTTCATTCTAGCTTTAATACCTTCTAACATTCTATCTTTAGTTTCTTTCTTTCTTTCTTTATATCTTTCATTCTAGCTTTAATACCTTCTAACATTCTATCTTTACTTTCTTTCTTTCCTTCTTTCTTGATATCTTTCATTTTAGCTTTAATACCTTCTAACATTCTATCTTTAGTTTCTTTTATCCTTTCTTTCTTGATATCTTTTATTCTAGCTTTAATACCTTCTAACATTCTATCTTTAGTTTCTATCTTTCTTTCTTTCTTGATATCTTTCATTCTCATTTTAATACCTTCTAACATTCTTTCTTTAGTTTCTTTCTTTCTTTCTTTCTTTATATCTTTCTTTCTAGCTTTAATACCTTCTAACATTCCTTCTTTAGTTTCCTTCTTTCTTTCTTTCTTGATATCTTTCATTCTAATTTTAATACCTTCTAACATTCTTTCTTTAGTTTCTTTCTTTCTTTCTTTCTTTCTTTATATCTTTCATTCTAGCTTTTATACCTTCTAACATTCTATCTTTAGTTTCTTTTTTCCTTTCTTTCTTGATATCTTTCATTCTAGCTTTAATAACTTCTAACATTCTATCTTTAGTTTCTTTCTTTCTTTCTTTCTTTCTTTCTTTCTTTATATCTTTCATTCTAGCTTTAATACCTTCTAACATTCTTTCTTTAGTATCTTTCTTTCTTTCTTTCTTTATATCTTTCTTTCTAGCTTTAATACCTTCTAACATTCTATCTTTAGTTTCTTTCTTTCTTTCTTTCATGATATCTTTCATTCTAATTTTAATACCTTCTAACATTCTTTCTTTAGTTTCTATCTTTCTTTCTTTCTTTCTTTATATCTTTCATTCTAGCTTTAATACCTTCTAACATTCTATGTTTAGTTTCTTTCTTTCTTTCTTTCTTGATATCTTTCATTCTTGCTTTAATACCATCTAACATTCTATCTTTAGTTTCTTTCTTTCTTTCTTTATATCTTTTATTCTAGCTTTAAGACGTTCTAACATTCTATCTTTAGTTTCTTTCTTTCTTACTTTCTTGATATCTTTCATTCTAATTTTAATACCTTCTAACATTCTTTCTTTAGTTTCTTTCTTTCTTTCTTTCTTTCTTGATATCTTTCCTTCTAGTTTCAATACCTTTTAACATTCTATCTGTAGTTTCTTTCTTTCTTTCTTTCTTGATATCTTTCATTCTAGCTTTAATACCTTCTAACATTCTATCTTTAGTTTCTTTCTTTCTTTCTTTATATCTTTCATTCTAGCTTTAATACCTTCTAACATTCTGTCTTTAGTTTCTTTCTTTCTTTCTTTCTTGATATCTTTCATTCTAATTTTAATACCTTCTAACATTCTTTCTTTAGTTTCTTTCTTTCTTTCTTTCTTTATATCTTTCATTCTAGCTTTAATACCTTCTAACATTCTATCTTTAGTTTCTTCCTTTCTTTCTTTTATGATATCTTTCATTCTAATTTTAATACCTTCTAACATTCTTTCTTTAGTTTCTTTCTTTCTTTCTTTATATCTTTCATTCTAGCTTTAATACCTTCTAACATTCTATCTTTAGTTTCTTTCTTTCTTTCTTTCTTGATATCTTTCATTTTAGCTTTAATACCTTCTAACATTCTATCTTTAGTTTCTTTCTTTCTTTCTTTCATGATATCTTTCATTCTAATTTTAATACCTTCTAACATTCTTTCTTTAGTTTCTTTCCTTCTTTCTTTATATCTTTCATTCTAGCTTTAATACCTTCTAACATTCTATCTTTAGTTTCTTTCTTTCTTTCTTTCTTGATATCTTTCCTTCTAGTTTCAATACCTTTTAACATTCTATCTTTAGTTTCTTTCTTTCTTTCTTTATATCTTTCATTCTAGCTTTAATACCTTCTAACATTCTATCTTTAGATTCTTTCTTTCTTTCTTTATATTTTTCATTCAAGCTTTAATACCTTCTAACATTCTA
Organism: Intellagama lesueurii; assembly: GCA_037013535.1. Lineage (NCBI taxonomy): Eukaryota > Metazoa > Chordata > Lepidosauria > Squamata > Agamidae > Intellagama > Intellagama lesueurii. The sequence goes on along the minus strand of JBAJHW010000014.1, from coordinate 20,708,366 downwards.
TCTTTAGTTTCTTTCTTTCTTTTTCTTGATATCTTTCATTCTAGTTTTAATACCTTCTAACATTCTATCTTTAGTTTCTTTCTTTCTTTCTTTCTTTATATCTTTCATTCTAGATTTAATACCTTCAAACATTCTATCTTTACTTTCTTCCTTTCCTTCTTTCTTGATATCTTTCATTTTAGCTTTAATAACTTCTAACATTCTATCTTTAGTTTCTTTTATCCTTTCTTTCTTGATATCTTTCATTCTAGCTTTAATACCTTCTAACATTCTATCTTTAGTTTCTTTCTTTCTTTCTTTCTTTATATCTTTCATTCCAGCTTTAATACGTTCTAACATTCTATCTTTAGTTTCTTTCTTTCTTTCTTTCTTGATATCTTTTATTCTAATTTTAATAAATTCTAACATTCTTTCTTTAGTTTCTTTCTTTCTTTCTTTATATCTTTCTTTCTAGCTTTAATACCTTCTAACATTCCTTCTTTAGTTTCTTTCTTTATTTCTTTCTTTCTTGATATCTTTCATTCTAGCTTTAATACCTTCTAACATTCTATCTTTAGTTTCTTTCTTTCTTTCTTTCATGATATCTTTCATTCTAATTTTAATACCTTCTAACATTCTTTCTTTAGTTTCTCTCTTTCTTTCTTTCTTTCTTTCTTTCTTTCTTTCTTTCTTTCTTTCTTTCTTTCTTTCTTTCTTTCTTTATATCTTTCATTCTACCTTTAATACCTTCTAATATTCTTTCTTAACTTTCTTTCTTTCCTTCTTTCTTGATATCTTTCATTCTAGCTTTAATACCTTCTAACATTCTATCTTTAGTTTCTTTCCTTCTTTCTTTTATATCTTTCATTCTAGCTTTTATACCTTCTAACATTCTATCTTTAGTTTCTTTTTTCCTTTCTTTCTTGATATCTTTCCTTCTAGTTTCAATACCTTTTAACATTCCATCTTTAGTTTCTTTCTTTCTTTCTTTCTTGATATCTTTCATTCTAGCTTTAATACCTTCTAACATTCTATCTTTAGTTTCTTTCTTTCTTTCTTTATATCTTTCATTCTAGCTTTAATACCTTCTAACATTCTGTCTTTAGTTTCTTTCTTTCTTTCTTTCTTGATATCTTTCATTCTAATTTTAATACCTTCTAACATTCTTTCTTTAGTTTCTTTCTTTCTTTCTTTATATCTTTCATTCTAGCTTTAATACCTTCTAATATTCTATCTTTAGTTTCTTTCTTTCTTTCTTTCTTTCTTTCTTGATATCTTTCCTTCTAGTTTCAATACCTTTTAACATTCTATCTTTAGTTTCTTTCTTTCTTTCTTTCTTGATATCTTTCATTCTAGCTTTAATACCTTCTAACATTCTATCTTTAGTTTCTTTCTTTCTTTCTTTATATCTTTCATTCTAGCTTTAATACCTTCTAACATTCTGTCTTTAGTTTCTTTCTTTCTTTCTTGATATCTTTCATTCTAATTTTAATACCTTCTAACATTCTTTCTTTAGTTTCTTTCTTTCTTTCTTTCTTTATATCTTTCATTCTAGCTTTTATACCTTCTAACATTCTATCTTTAGATTCTTTTTTCCTTTCTTTCTTGATATCTTTCATTCTAGCTTTAATACCTTCTAACATTATATCTTTAGTTTCTTTCTTTCCTTCTTTCTTTATATCTTTCATTCTAGCTTTAATACCTTCTAACATTCTATCTTTAGTTTCTTTGTTTCTTTCTTTCATGATATCTTTCATTCTAATTTTAATACCTTCTAACATTCTTTCTTTAGTTTCTTTCTTTCTTTCTTTCTTTCTTTATATCTTTCATTCTAGCTTTAATACCTTCTAACATTCTATGTTTAGTTTCTTTTTTTCTTTGTTTCTTGATATCTTTCATTCTTGCTTTAATACCTTCTAACATTCTATCTTTAGTTTCTTTCCTTCTTTCTTTCTTGATATCTTTCATTCTTGCTTTAATACCTTCTAACATTCTATCTTTAGTTTCTTTCTTTCTTTCTTTATATCTTTTATTCTAGCTTTAAGACGTTCTAACATTCTATCTTTAGTTTCTTTCTTTCTTTCTTTCTTGATATCTTTCATTCTAATTTTAATACCTTCTAACATTCTTTCTTTAGTTTCTTTCTTTCTTTCTTTCTTTCTTGATATCTTTCCTTCTAGTTTCAATACCTTTTAACATTCTATCTGTAGTTTCTTTCTTTCTTTCTTTCTTGATATCTTTCATTCTAGCTTTAATACCTTCTAACATTCTATCTTTAGTTTCTTTCTTTCTTTCTTTATATCTTTCATTCTAGCTTTAATACCTTCTAACATTCTGTCTTTAGTTTCTTTCTTTCTTTCTTTCTTGATATCTTTCATTCTAATTTTAATACCTTCTAACATTCTTTCTTTAGTTTCTTTCTTTCTTTCTTTCTTTATATCTTTCATTCTAGCTTTAATACCTTCTAACATTCTATCTTTAGTTTCTTTCTTTCTTTCTTTTATGATATCTTTCATTCTAATTTTAATACCTTCTAACATTCTTTCTTTAGTTTCTTTCTTTCTTTCTTTATATCTTTCATTCTAGCTTTAATACCTTCTAACATTCTATCTTTAGTTTCTTTCTTTCTTTCTTTCTTGATATCTTTCATTTTAGCTTTAATACCTTCTAACATTCTATCTTTAGTTTCTTTCTTTCTTTCTTTCATGATATCTTTCATTCTAATTTTAATACCTTCTAACATTCTTTCTTTAGTTTCTTTCCTTCTTTCTTTATATCTTTCATTCTAGCTTTAATACCTTCTAACATTCTATCTTTAGTTTCTTTCTTTCTTTCTTTCTTGATATCTTTCCTTCTAGTTTCAATACCTTTTAACATTCTATCTTTAGTTTCTTTCTTTCTTTCTTTATATCTTTCATTCTAGCTTTAATACCTTCTAACATTCTATCTTTAGATTCTTTCTTTCTTTCTTTATATTTTTCATTCAAGCTTTAATACCTTCTAACATTCTATCTTTACTTTCTTTCTTTATTTTTCTTGATATCTTTCATTCTAGTTTTAATACCTTCTAACATTCTATCTTTAGTTTCTTTCTTTCTTTCTTTCTTTATATCTTTCATTCTAGATTTAATACCTTCAAACATTCTATCTTTACTTTCTTTCTTTCCTTCTTTCTTGATATCTTTCATTTTAGCTTTAATAACTTCTAACATTCTATCTTTAGTTTCTTTTATCCTTTCTTTCTTGATATCTTTCATTCTAGCTTTAATACCTTCTAACATTCTATCTTTAGTTTCTTTCTTTCTTTCTCTCTTTATATCTTTCATTCCAGCTTTAATACGTTCTAACATTCTATCTTTAGTTTCTTTCTTTCTTTCTTTCTTGATATCTTTTATTCTAATTTTAATAAATTCTAACATTCTTTCTTTAGTTTCTTTCTTTCTTTCTTTCATGATATCTTTCATTCTAATTTTAATACCTTCTAACATTCTTTCTTTAGTTTCTTTCCTTCTTTCTTTATATCTTTCATTCTAGCTTTAATACCTTCTAACATTCTATCTTTAGTTTCTTTCTTTCTTTCTTTCTTTCTTTATATCTTTCATTCTAGCTTTAATACCTTCTAACATTCTATCTTTAGTTTCTTTCTTTCTTTCTTTCATGATATCTTTCATTCTAATTTTAATACCTTCTAACATTCTTTCTTTAGTTTCTTTCTTTCTTTCTTTCTTTCTTTATATCTTTCATTCTAGCTTTAATACCTTCTAACATTCTATCTTTAGTTTCTTTCTTTCTTTCTTTCTTGATATCTTTCATTCTAATTTTAATACCTTCTAACATTCTTTCTTTAGTTTCTTTCTTTCTTTCTTTCTTTCTTTATATCTTTCTTTCTAGCTTTAATACCTTCTAACATTCCTTCTTTAGTTTCTTTCTTTCTTTCTTTCTTGATATCTTTCATTCTAATTTTAATACCTTCTAACATTCTTTCTTTAGTTTCTTTCTTTCTTTCTTTCTTTATATCTTTCATTCTAGCTTTTATACCGTCTAACATTCTATCTTTAGTTTCTTTTTTCCTTTCTTTCTTGATATCTTTCATTCTAGCTTTAATACCTTCTAACATTCTATCTTTAGTTTCTTTCTTTCTTTCTTTCTTTCTTTCTTTATATCTCTCATTCTAGCTTTAATACCTTCTAACATTCTATCTTTAGTTTCTTTGCTTCTTTCTTTCATGATATCTTTCATTCTAATTTTAATACCTTCTAACATTCTTTCTTTAGTTTCTTTCTTTCTTTCTTTCTTTCTTTATATCTTTCATTCTAGCTTTAATACCTTCTAACATTCTATGTTTAGTTTCTTTCTTTCTTTCTTTCTTGATATCTTTCATTCTTGCTTTAATACCTTCTAACATTCTATCTTTAGTTTCTTTCCTTCTTTCTTTATATCTTTTACTCTAGCTTTAAGACGTTCTAACATTCTATCTTTAGTTTCTTTCTTTCTTTCTTTCTTGATATCTTTCATTCTAATTTTAATACCTTCTAACATTCTTTCTTTAGTTTCTTTCTTTCTTTCTTTCTTTATATCTTTCATTCTAGCTTTAATACCTTCTAATATTCTATCTTTAGTTTCTTTCTTTCTTTGTTTCTTTCTTTCTTTCTTGATATCTTTCCTTCTAGTTTCAATACCTTTTAACATTCTATCTTTAGTTTCTTTCTTTCTTTCTTTCTTGATATCTTTCATTCTAGCTTTAATACCTTCTAACATTCTATCTTTAGTTTCTTTCTTTCTTTCTTTATATCTTTCATTCTAGCTTTAATACCTTCTAACATTCTGTCTTTAGTTTCTTTCTTTCTTTCTTTCTTGATATCTTTCATTCTAATTTTAATACCTTCTAACATTCTTTCTTTAGTTTCTTTCTTTCTTTCTTTCTTTATATCTTTCATTCTAGCTTTTATACCTTCTAACATTCTATCTTTAGATTCTTTTTTCCTTTCTTTCTTGATATCTTTCATTCTAGCTTTAATACCTTCTAACATTATATCTTTAGTTTCTTTCTTTCTTTCTTTCTTTATATCTTTCATTCTAGCTTTAATACCTTCTAACATTCTATCTTTAGTTTCTTTGTTTCTTTCTTTCATGATATCTTTCATTCTAATTTTAATACCTTCTAACATTCTTTCTTTAGTTTCTTTCTTTCTTTCTTTCTTTCTTTATATCTTTCATTCTAGCTTTAATACCTTCTAACATTCTATCTTTAGTTTCTTTCTTTCTTTCTTTCTTGATATCTTTCATTCTAATTTTAATACCTTCTAACATTCTTTCTTTAGTTTCTTTCTTTCTTTCTTTCTTTCTTTATATCTTTCTTTCTAGCTTTAATACCTTCTAACATTCCTTCTTTAGTTTCTTTCTTTCTTTCTTTCTTGATATCTTTCATTCTAATTTTAATACCTTCTAACATTCTTTCTTTAGTTTCTTTCTTTCTTTCTTTCTTTATATCTTTCATTCTAGCTTTTATACCTTCTAACATTCTATCTTTAGTTTCTTTTTTCCTTTCTTTCTTGATATCTTTCATTCTAGCTTTAATACCTTCTAACATTCTATCTTTAGTTTCTTTCTTTCTTTCTTTCTTTCTTTATATCTCTCATTCTAGCTTTAATACCTTCTAACATTCTATCTTTAGTTTCTTTGTTTCTTTCTTTCATGATATCTTTCATTCTAATTTTAATACCTTCTAACATTCTTTCTTTAGTTTCTTTCTTTCTTTCTTTCTTTCTTTATATCTTTCATTCTAGCTTTAATACCTTCTAACATTCTATGTTTAGTTTCTTTCTTTCTTTCTTTCTTGATATCTTTCATTCTTGCTTTAATACCTTCTAACATTCTATCTTTAGTTTCTTTCCTTCTTTCTTTATATCTTTTACTCTAGCTTAAAGACGTTCTAACATTCTATCTTTAGTTTCTTTCTTTCTTTCTTTCTTGATATCTTTCATTCTAATTTTAATACCTTCTAACATTCTTTCTTTAGTTTCTTTCTTTCTTTCTTTCTTTATATCTTTCATTCTAGCTTTAATACCTTCTAATATTCTATCTTTAGTTTCTTTCTTTCTTTCTTTCTTTCTTTCTTTCTTGATATCTTTCCTTCTAGTTTCAATACCTTTTAACATTCTATCTTTAGTTTCTTTCTTTCTTTCTTTCTTGATATCTTTCATTCTAGCTTTAATACCTTCTAACATTCTATCTTTAGTTTCTTTCTTTCTTTCTTTATATCTTTCATTCTAGCTTTAATACCTTCTAACATTCTGTCTTTAGTTTCTTTCTTTCTTTCTTTCTTGATATCTTTCATTCTAATTTTAATACCTTCTAACATTCTTTCTTTAGTTTCTTTCTTTCTTTCTTTCTTTATATCTTTCATTCTAGCTTTTATACCTTCTAACATTCTATCTTTAGATTCTTTTTTCCTTTCTTTCTTGATATCTTTCATTCTAGCTTTAATACCTTCTAACATTATATCTTTAGTTTCTTTCTTTCTTTCTTTCTTTATATCTTTCATTCTAGCTTTAATACCTTCTAACATTCTATCTTTAGTTTCTTTCTTTCTTTCTTTCATGATATCTATCATTCTAATTCTAATACCTTCTAACATTCTTTCTTTAGTTTCTTTCTTTCTTTCTTTATATGTTTCATTCTAGCTTTAATACATTCTAACATTCTATCTTTAGTTTCTTTCTTTCTTTCTTTCTTGATATCTTTCATTCTAGCTTTAATACCTTCTAACATTCTATCTTTACTTTCTTTCTTTATTTTTCTTGATATCTCTCATTCTAGTTTTAATACCTTCTAACATTCTATCTTTAGTTTCTTTCTTTCTTTCTTTCTTTATATCTTTCATTCTAGATTTAATACCTTCTAACATTCTATCTTTACTTTCTTTCTTTCCTTCTTTCTTGATATCTTTCATTTTAGCTTTAATACCTTCTAACATTCTATCTTTAGTTTCTTTTATCCTTTCTTTCTTGATATCTTTTATTCTAGCTTTAATACCTTCTAACATTCTATCTTTAGTTTCTATCTTTCTTTCTTTCTTGATATCTTTCATTCTCATTTTAATACCTTCTAACATTCTTTCTTTAGTTTCTTTCTTTCTTTCTTTCTTTATATCTTTCTTTCTAGCTTTAATACCTTCTAACATTCCTTCTTTAGTTTCCTTCTTTCTTTCTTTCTTGATATCTTTCATTCTAATTTTAATACCTTCTAACATTCTTTCTTTAGTTTCTTTCTTTCTTTCTTTCTTTCTTTATATCTTTCATTCTAGCTTTTATACCTTCTAACATTCTATCTTTAGTTTCTTTTTTCCTTTCTTTCTTGATATCTTTCATTCTAGCTTTAATAACTTCTAACATTCTATCTTTAGTTTCTTTCTTTCTTTCTTTCTTTCTTTATATCTTTCATTCTAGCTTTAATACCTTCTAACATTCTTTCTTTAGTATCTTTCTTTCTTTCTTTCTTTATATCTTTCTTTCTAGCTTTAATACCTTCTAACATTCTATCTTTAGTTTCTTTCTTTCTTTCTTTCATGATATCTTTCATTCTAATTTTAATACCTTCTAACATTCTTTCTTTAGATTCTATCTTTCTTTCTTTCTTTCTTTATATCTTTCATTCTAGCTTTAATACCTTCTAACATTCTATGTTTAGTTTCTTTCTTTCTTTCTTTCTTGATATCTTTCATTCTTGCTTTAATACCATCTAACATTCTATCTTTAGTTTCTTTCTTTCTTTCTTTATATCTTTTATTCTAGCTTTAAGACGTTCTAACATTCTATCTTTAGTTTCTTTCTTTCTTTCTTTCTTGATATCTTTCATTCTAATTTTAATACCTTCTAACATTCTTTCTTTAGTTTCTTTCTTTCTTTCTTTCTTTCTTGATATCTTTCCTTCTAGTTTCAATACCTTTTAACATTCTATCTGTAGTTTCTTTCTTTCTTTCTTTCTTGATATCTTTCATTCTAGCTTTAATACCTTCTAACATTCTATCTTTAGTTTCTTTCTTTCTTTCTTTATATCTTTCATTCTAGCTTTAATACCTTCTAACATTCTGTCTTTAGTTTCTTTCTTTCTTTCTTTCTTGATATCTTTCATTCTAATTTTAATACCTTCTAACATTCTTTCTTTAGTTTCTTTCTTTCTTTCTTTCTTTATATCTTTCATTCTAGCTTTAATACCTTCTAACATTCTATCTTTAGTTTCTTCCTTTCTTTCTTTTATGATATCTTTCATTCTAATTTTAATACCTTCTAACATTCTTTCTTTAGTTTCTTTCTTTCTTTCTTTATATCTTTCATTCTAGCTTTAATACCTTCTAACATTCTATCTTTAGTTTCTTTCTTTCTTTCTTTCTTGATATCTTTCATTTTAGCTTTAATACCTTCTAACATTCTATCTTTAGTTTCTTTCTTTCTTTCTTTCATGATATCTTTCATTCTAATTTTAATACCTTCTAACATTCTTTCTTTAGTTTCTTTCCTTCTTTCTTTATATCTTTCATTCTAGCTTTAATACCTTCTAACATTCTATCTTTAGTTTCTTTCTTTCTTTCTTTCTTGATATCTTTCCTTCTAGTTTCAATACCTTTTAACATTCTATCTTTAGTTTCTTTCTTTCTTTCTTTATATCTTTCATTCTAGCTTTAATACCTTCTAACATTCTATCTTTAGATTCTTTCTTTCTTTCTTTATATTTTTCATTCAAGCTTTAATACCTTCTAACATTCTATCTTTAGTTTCTTTCTTTATTTTTCTTGATATCTTTCATTCTAGTTTTAATACCTTCTAACATTCTATCTTTAGTTTCTTTCTTTCTTTCTTTCTTTATATCTTTCATTCTAGATTTAATACCTTCAAACATTCTATCTTTACTTTCTTTCTTTCCTTCTTTCTTGATATCTTTCATTTTAGCTTTAATAACTTCTAACATTCTATCTTTAGTTTCTTTTATCCTTTCTTTCTTGATATCTTTCATTCTAGCTTTAATACCTTCTAACATTCTATCTTTAGTTTCTTTCTTTCTTTCTTTCTTTATATCTTTCATTCCAGCTTTAATACGTTCTAACATTCTATCTTTAGTTTCTTTCTTTCTTTCTTTCTTGATATCTTTTATTCTAATTTTAATAAATTCTAACATTCTTTCTTTAGTTTCTTTCTTTCTTTCTTTATATCTTTCTTTCTAGCTTTAATACCTTCTAACATTCCTTCTTTAGTTTCTTTCTTTATTTCTTTCTTTCTTGATATCTTTCATTCTAGCTTTAATACCTTCTAACATTCTATCTTTAGTTTCTTTCTTACTTTCTTTCTTTATATCTTTCATTCTAGCTTTTATACCTTCTAACGTTCCAGCTTTAGTTTCTTTTATCCTTTCTTTCTTGATATCTTTCATTCTAGCTTTAATACCTTCTAACATTCTATCTTAAGTTTCTTTCCTTCTTTCTTTCTTTATATCTTTCATTCTAGCTTTAATACCTTCTAACATTCTATCTTTAGTTTCTTTCTTTCTTTCTTTCATGATATCTTTCATTCTAATTTTAATACCTTCTAACATTCTTTCTTTAGTTTCTCTCTTTCTTTCTTTCTTTCTTTCTTTCTTTCTTTCTTTCTTTCTTTCTTTCTTTCTTTCTTTATATCTTTCATTCTACCTTTAATACCTTCTAATATTCTTTCTTAACTTTCTTTCTTTCCTTCTTTCTTGATATCTTTCATTCTAGCTTTAATACCTTCTAACATTCTATCTTTAGTTTCTTTCCTTCTTTCTTTTATATCTTTCATTCTAGCTTTTATACCTTCTAACATTCTATCTTTAGTTTCTTTTTTCCTTTCTTTCTTGATATCTTTCCTTCTAGTTTCAATACCTTTTAACATTCTATCTTTAGTTTCTTTCTTTCTTTCTTTCTTGATATCTTTCATTCTAGCTTTAATACCTTCTAACATTCTATCTTTAGTTTCTTTCTTTCTTTCTTTATATCTTTCATTCTAGCTTTAATACCTTCTAACATTCTGTCTTTAGTTTCTTTCTTTCTTTCTTTCTTGATATCTTTCATTCTAGCTTTAATACCTTCTAAAATTCTATCTTTAGTTTCTTTCTTTATTTTTCTTGATATCTTTCATTCTAGTTTTAATACCTTCTAACATTCTATCTTTAGTTTCTTTTATCCTTTCTTTCTTGATATCTTTTATTCTAGCTTTAATACCTTCTAACATTCTGTCTTTAGTTTCTTTCTTTCTTTCTTTCTTTATATCTTTCATTCTAGATTTAATACCTTCTAACATTCTATCTTTACTTTCTTTCTTTCCTTCTTTCTTGATATCTTTCATTTTAGCTTTAATACCTTCTAACATTCTATCTTTAGTTTCTTTTATCCTTTCTTTCTTGATATCTTTTATTCTAGCTTTAATACCTTCTAACATTCTATCTTTAGTTTCTATCTTTCTTTCTTTCTTGATATCTTTCATTCTCATTTTAATACCTTCTAACATTCTTTCTTTAGTTTCTTTCTTTCTTTCTTTCTTTATATCTTTCTTTCTAGCTTTAATACCTTCTAACATTCCTTCTTTAGTTTCCTTCTTTCTTTCTTTCTTGATATCTTTCATTCTAATTTTAATACCTTCTAACATTCTTTCTTTAGTTTCTTTCTTTCTTTCTTTCTTTCTTTATATCTTTCATTCTAGCTTTTATACCTTCTAACATTCTATCTTTAGTTTCTTTTTTCATTTCTTTCTTGATATCTTTCATTCTAGCTTTAATAACTTCTAACATTCTATCTTTAGTTTCTTTCTTTCTTTCTTTCTTTCTTTATATCTTTCATTCTAGCTTTAATACCTTCTAACATTCTATCTTTAGTTTCTTTCTTTCTTTCTTTCATGATATCTTTCATTCTAATTTTAATACCTTCTAACATTCTTTCTTTAGTTTCTTTCTTTCTTTCTTTCTTTCTTTCTTTATATCTTTCATTCTAGCTTTAATACCTTCTAACATTCTATGTTTAGTTTCTTTCTTTCTTTCTTTCTTGATATCTTTCATTCTTTCTTTAATACCTTCTAACATTCTATCTTCAGTTTCTTTCTTTCTTTCTTTATATCTTTTATTCTAGCTTTAAGACGTTCTAACATTCTATCTTTAGTTTCTTTCTTTCTTTCTTTCTTGATATCTTTCATTCTAATTTTAATACCTTCTAACATTCTTTCTTTAGTTTCTTTCTTTCTTTCTTTATATCTTTCATTCTAGCTTTAATACCTTCTAATATTCTATCTTTAGTTTCTTTCTTTCTTTCTTTCTTTCTTGATATCTTTCCTTCTAGTTTCAATACCTTTTAACATTCTATCTGTAGTTTCTTTCTTTCTTTCTTTCTTGATATCTTTCATTCTAGCTTTAATACCTTCTAACATTCTATCTTTAGTTTCTTTCTTTCTTTCTTTATATCTTTCATTCTAGCTTTAATACCTTCTAACATTCTGTCTTTAGTTTCTTTCTTTCTTTCTTTCTTGATATCTTTCATTCTAATTTTAATACCTTCTAACATTCTTTCTTTAGTTTCTTTCTTTCTTTCTTTCTTTATATCTTTCATTCTAGCTTTAATACCTTCTAACATTCTATCTTTAGTTTCTTTCTTTCTTTCTTTCATGATATCTTTCATTCTAATTTTAATACCTTCTAACATTCTTTCTTTAGTTTCTTTCTTTCTTTCTTTATATCTTTCATTCTAGCTTTAATACCTTCTAACATTCTATCTTTAGTTTCTTTCTTTCTTTCTTTCTTGATATCTTTCATTTTAGCTTTAATACCTTCTAACATTCTATCTTTAGTTTCTTTCTTTCTTTCTTTCATGATATCTTTCATTCTAATTTTAATACCTTCTAACATTCTTTCTTTAGTTTCTTTCCTTCTTTCTTTATATCTTTCATTCTAGCTTTAATACCTTCTAACATTCTATCTTAAGTTTCTTTCTTTCTTTCTTTCTTGATATCTTTCCTTCTAGTTTCAATACCTTTTAACATTCTATCTTTAGTTTCTTTCTTTCTTTCTTTATATCTTTCATTCTAGCTTTAATACCTTCTAACATTCTATCTTTAGATTCTTTCTTTCTTTCTTTATATTTTTCATTCAAGCTTTAATACCTTCTAACATTCTATCTTTAGTTTCTTTCTTTATTTTTCTTGATATCTTTCATTCTAGTTTTAATACCTTCTAACATTCTATCTTTAGTTTCTTTCTTTCTTTCTTTCTTTATATCTTTCATTCTAGATTTAATACCTTCAAACATTCTATCTTTGCTTTCTTTCTTTCCTTCTTTCTTGATATCTTTCATTTTAGCTTTAATAACTTCTAACATTCTATCTTTAGTTTCTTTTATCCTTTCTTTCTTGATATCTTTCATTCTAGCTTTAATACCTTCTAACATTCTATCTTTAGTTTCTTTCTTTCTTTCTTTCTTTATATCTTTCATTCCAGCTTTAATACGTTCTAACATTCTATCTTTAGTTTCTTTCTTTCTTTCTTTCTTGATATCTTTTATTCTAATTTTAATAAATTCTAACATTCTTTCTTTAGTTTCTTTCTTTCTTTCTTTATATCTTTCTTTCTAGCTTTAATACCTTCTAACATTCCTTCTTTAGTTTCTTTCTTTATTTCTTTCTTTCTTGATATCTTTCATTCTAGCTTTAATACCTTCTAACATTCTATCTTTAGTTTCTTTCTTTCTTTCTTTCTTTATATCTTTCATTCTAGCTTTTATACCTTCTAACGTTCCAGCTTTAGTTTCTTTTATCCTTTCTTTCTTGATATCTTTCATTCTAGCTTTAATACCTTCTAACATTCTATCTTAAGTTTCTTTCCTTCTTTCTTTCTTTATATCTTTCATTCTAGCTTTAATACCTTCTAACATTCTATCTTTAGTTTCTTTCTTTCTTTCTTTCATGATATCTTTCATTCTAATTTTAATACCTTCTAACATTCTTTCTTTAGTTTCTCTCTTTCTTTCTTTCTTTCTTTCTTTCTTTCTTTCTTTCTTTCTTTCTTTCTTTCTTTATATCTTTCATTCTACATTTAATACCTTCTAATATTCTTTCTTAACTTTCTTTCTTTCCTTCTTTCTTGATATCTTTCATTCTAGCTTTAATACCTTCTAACATTCTATCTTTAGTTTCTTTCCTTCTTTCTTTTATATCTTTCATTCTAGCTTTTATACCTTCTAACATTCTATCTTTAGTTTCTTTTTTCCTTTCTTTCTTGATATCTTTCCTTCTAGTTTCAATACCTTTTAACATTCTATCTTTAGTTTCTTTCTTTCTTTCTTTCTTGATATCTTTCATTCTAGCTTTAATACCTTCTAACATTCTATCTTTAGTTTCTTTCTTTCTTTCTTTATATCTTTCATTCTAGCTTTAATACCTTCTAACATTCTGTCTTTAGTTTCTTTCTTTCTTTCTTTCTTGATATCTTTCATTCTAATTTTAATACCTTCTAACATTCTTTCTTTAGTTTCTTTCTTTCTTTCTTTCTTTATATCTTTCATTCTAGCTTTTATACCTTCTAACATTCTATCTTTAGATTCTTTTTTCCTTTCTTTCTTGATATCTTTCATTCTAGCTTTAATACCTTCTAAGATTATATCTTTAGTTTCTTTCTTTCTTTCTTTCTTTATATCTTTCATTCTAGCTTTAACACCTTCTAACATTCTATCTTTAGTTTCTTTCTTTCTTTCTTTCATGATATCTATCATTCTAATTCTAATACCTTCTAACATTCTTTCTTTAGTTTCTTTCTTTCTTTCTTTATATGTTTCATTCTAGCTTTAATACATTCTAACATTCTATCTTTAGTTTCTTTCTTTCTTTCTTTCTTGATATCTTTCATTCTAGCTTTAATACCTTCTAAAATTCTATCTTTAGTTTCTTTCTTTATTTTTCTTGATATCTTTCATTCTAGTTTTAATACCTTCTAACATTCTATCTTTAGTTTCTTTCTTTCTTTCTTTCATGATATCTTTCATTCTAGATTTAATACCTTCTAACATTCTATCTTTACTTTCTTTCTATCCTTCTTTCTTGATATCTTTCATTTTAGCTTTAATACCTTCTAACATTCTATCTTTAGTTTCTTTTATCCTTTCTTTCTTGATATCTTTTATTCTAGCTTTAATACCTTCTAACATTCTATCTTTAGTTTCTATCTTTCTTTCTTTCTTGATATCTTTCATTCTCATTTTAATACCTTCTAACATTCTTTCTTTAGTTTCTTTCTTTCTTTCTTTCTTTATATCTTTCTTTCTAGCTTTAATACCTTCTAACATTCCTTCTTTAGTTTCCTTCTTTCTTTCTTTCTTGATATCTTTCATTCTAATTTTAATACCTTCTAACATTCTTTCTTTAGTTTCTTTCTTTCTTTCTTTCTTTCTTTATATCTTTCATTCTAGCTTTTATACCTTCTAACATTCTATCTTTAGTTTCTTTTTTCATTTCTTTCTTGATATCTTTCATTCTAGCTTTAATAACTTCTAACATTCTATCTTTAGTTTCTTTCTTTCTTTCTTTCTTTCTTTATATCTTTCATTCTAGCTTTAATACCTTCTAACATTCTATCTTTAGTTTCTTTCTTTCTTTCTTTCATGATATCTTTCATTCTAATTTTAATACCTTCTAACATTCTTTCTTTAGTTTCTTTCTTTCTTTCTTTCTTTCTTTCTTTCTTTCTTTATATCTTTCATTCTAGCTTTAATACCTTCTAACATTCTATGTTTAGTTTCTTTCTTTCTTTCTTTCTTGATATCTTTCATTCTTTCTTTAATACCTTCTAACATTCTATCTTTAGTTTCTTTCTTTCTTTCTTTATATCTTTTATTCTAGCTTTAAGACGTTCTAACATTCTATCTTTAGTTTCTTTCTTTCTTTCTTTCTTGATATCTTTCATTCTAATTTTAATACCTTCTAACATTCTTTCTTTAGTTTCTTTCTTTCTTTCTTTATATCTTTCATTCTAGCTTTAATACCTTCTAACATTCTATCTTTAGTTTCTTTCTTTCTTTCTTTATATCTTTCATTCTAGCTTTAATACCTTCTAACATTCTGTCTTTAGTTTCTTTCTTTCTTTCTTTCTTGATATCTTTCATTCTAATTTTAATACCTTCTAACATTCTTTCTTTAGTTTCTTTCTTTCTTTCTTTCTTTATATCTTTCATTCTAGCTTTAATACCTTCTAACATTCTATCTTTAGTTTCTTTCTTTCTTTCTTTCATGATATCTTTCATTCTAATTTTAATACCTTCTAACATTCTTTCTTTAGTTTCTTTCTTTCTTTCTTTATATCTTTCATTCTAGCTTTAATACCTTCTAACATTCTATCTTTAGTTTCTTTCTTTCTTTCTTTCTTGATATCTTTCATTTTAGCTTTAATACCTTCTAACATTCTATCTTTAGTTTCTTTCTTTCTTTCTTTCATGATATCTTTCATTATAATTTTAATACCTTCTAACATTCTTTCTTTAGTTTCTTTCCTGCTTTCTTTATATCTTTCATTCTAGCTTTAATACCTTCTAACATTCTATCTTTAGTTTCTTTCTTTCTTTCTTTCTTGATATCTTTCCTTCTAGTTTCAATACCTTTTAACATTCTATCTTTAGTTTCTTTCTTTCTTTCTTTATATCTTTCATTCTAGCTTTAATACCTTCTAACATTCTATCTTTAGATTCTTTCTTTCTTTCTTTATATTTTTCATTCAAGCTTTAATACCTTCTAACATTCTATCTTTAGTTTCTTTCTTTATTTTTCTTGATATCTTTCATTCTAGTTTTAATACCTTCTAACATTCTATCTTTAGTTTCTTTCTTTCTTTCTTTCTTTATATCTTTCATTCTAGATTTAATACCTTCAAACATTCTATCTTTACTTTCTTTCTTTCCTTCTTTCTTGATATCTTTCATTTTAGCTTTAATAACTTCTAACATTCTATCTTTAGTTTCTTTTATCCTTTCTTTCTTGATATCTTTCATTCTAGCTTTAATACCTTCTAACATTCTATCTTTAGTTTCTTTCTTTCTTTCTTTCTTTATATCTTTCATTCCAGCTTTAATACGTTCTAACATTCTATCTTTAGTTTCTTTCTTTCTTTCTTTCTTGATATCTTTCATTCTAATTTTAATAAATTCTAACATTCTTTCTTTAGTTTCTTTCTTTCTTTCTTTATATCTTTCTTTCTAGCTTTAATACCTTCTAACATTCCTTCTTTAGTTTCTTTCTTTATTTCTTTCTTTCTTGATATCTTTCATTCTAGCTTTAATACCTTCTAACATTCTATCTTTAGTTTCTTTCTTTCTTTCTTTCTTTATATCTTTCATTCTAGCTTTTATACCTTCTAACGTTCCAGCTTTAGTTTCTTTTATCCTTTCTTTCTTGATATCTTTCATTCTAGCTTTAATACCTTCTAACATTCTATCTTAAGTTTCTTTCCTTCTTTCTTTCTTTATATCTTTCATTCTAGCTTTAATACCTTCTAACATTCTATCTTTAGTTTCTTTCTTTCTTTCTTTCATGATATCTTTCATTCTAATTTTAATACCTTCTAACATTCTTTCTTTAGTTTCTCTCTTTCTTTCTTTCTTTCTTTCTTTCTTTTTTTCTTTATATCTTTCATTCTAGCTTTAATACCTTCTACCATTCTATCTTTAGTTTCTTTCCTTCTTTCTTTTATATCTTTCATTCTAGCTTTTATACCTTCTAACATTCTATCTTTAGTTTCTTTTTTCCTTTCTTTCTTGATATCTTTCATTCTAGCTTTAATGCCTTCTAACATTCTATCTTTAGTTTCTTTCTTTCTTTCTTTCTTTGTATCATTCTAGCTTTAATACCTTCTAACATTCTATCTTTAGTTTCTTTCTTTCTTTCTTTCATGATATCTTTCATTTTAATTTTAATACCTTCTAGCATTCTTTCTTTATTTTCTTTCTTTCTTTCTTTCTTTATTCATATCATTCATTCTAGCTTTAATATCTTCTAACATTTTATCTTTAGTTTCTATCTTTCTTTCTTTCTTGAGATCTTTCATTCTAGTTTCAATACCTTTTAACATTCTATCTTTAGTTTCTTTCTTTCTTTCTTTTATCTTTCATTCTAGCTTTAATACCTTCTAACATTCTATCTTTAGTTTCTTTCTTTCTTTCTTTATATTTTTCATTCAAGCTTTAATACCTTCTAACATTGTATCTTTAGTTTCTTTATTTTTCTTGATATCTTTCATTCTAGTTTTAGTACCTTCTAACATTCTATCTTTAGTTTCTTTCTTTCTTTCTTTCATGATATCTTTCATTCTAATTTTAATACCGTCTAACATTCTTTCTTTAGTTTCTTTCTTTCTTTCTTTCTTTCTTTCTTCATATCTTTCATTCTAGCTTCAATACCTTCTAACATTCTATCTTTAGTTTCTTTCTTTCTTTCTTTCTTGATATCTTTCAATCTAGCTTTAATACCTTCTAACATTCTGTCTTTAGTTTCTTTCTTTCTTTATTTCTTGATATCTTTCATTCTAATTTTAATACCTTCTAACATTATTTCTTTAGTTTCTTTCTTTCTTTCTTTCTTTATATCTTTCATTCTAGCTTTTATACCTTCTAACATTCTATCTTTAGTTTCTTTTTTCCTTTCATTCTTGATATCTTTCATTCTAGCTTTAATACCTTCTAACATTATATCTTTAGTTTCTTTCTTTCTTTCTTTCTTTATATCTTTCATTCTAGCTTTAATACCTTCTAACATTCTATCTTTAGTTTCTTTCTTTCTTTCTTTCATGATATCTTTCATTCTAATTTTAATACCTTTTAATATTCTTTCTTTAGTTTCTCTCTTTCTTTCTTTCTTTCTTTCTTTATATCTTTCATTCTAGCTTTAATACCTTCTAACATTATATCTTTAGTTTCTTTCTTTCTTTCTTTCTTTCTTTCTTGATATCTTTCATTCTAGCTTTAATACCTTCTAACATTTTATCTTTAGTTTCTTTCTTTCTTTCTTTCTTGATATCTTTCATTCTAATTTCAATACCTTCTAACATTCTTTCTATAGTTTCTTTCTTTCTTTCTTTCTTTATATCTTTCATTCTAGCTTTTATACCTTCTAACGTTCTATCTATATTTTTTTATCCTTTCTTTCTTGATATCTTTCATTCTAGCTTTAATACCTTCTAACATTCTATCTTTAGTTTCTTTCTTTCTTTCTTTATATCTTTCATTCTAGCTTTAATACCTTCTAACATTCTATCTTTAGTTTCTTTCTTTCTTTCTTTATATTTTTCATTGAAGCTTTAATACATTCTAACATTCTATCCTTAGTTTCTTTCTTTATTTTTCTTGATATCTTTCATTCTAGTTTTAATACCTTCTAACATTCTATCTTTAGTTTCTTTCTTTCTTTCTTTCTTTCTTTATATCTTTCATTCTAGATTTAATACCTTCTAACATTCTATCTTTAGGTTCTTTCTTTCTTTCTTTATATTTTTCATTGAAGCTTTAATACATTCTAACATTCTATCCTTAGTTTCTTTCTTTATTTTTCTTGATATTTTTCATTCTAGCTTTAATACCTTCTAACATTCTATCTTTAGTTTCTTTCTTTCTTTCTTTCTTTCTTTATATCTTTCATTCTAGATTTAATACCTTCTAACATTCTATCTTTACTTTCTTTCTTTCCTTTCTTTCTTGATATCTTTCATTCTTGCTTTAATACCTTCTAACATTCTATCTTTAGTTTCTTTCTTTCTTTCTTTCTTAGCTTTCATTCTAATTTTAATACCTTCTAACATTTTATCTTTAGTTTCTTTCTTTCTTTCTTTATATCTTTCATTCTAGCTTTTATACCTTCTAACATTCTATCTTTAGTTTCTTTTTTCCTTTCTTTCTTGATATCTTTCATTCTAGCTTTTATACCTTCTAACATTCTATCTTTAGTTTCTTTTTTCCTTTCTTTCTTGATATTTTTCATTCTAGCTTTAATACCTTCTAACATTCTATCTTTAGTTTCTTTCTTTCTTTCTTTCATGATATCTTTCATTCTAATTTTAATACCTTCTAACATTCTTTCTTTAGTTTCTTTCTTTCTTTCTTTCTTTATATCTTTCATTCTAGCTTTAATACCTTCTAACATTCTATCTTTAGTTTCTTTCTTTCTTTCTTTCTTGATATCTTTCATTCTAGCTTTAATACCTTCTAACATTCTATCTTTAGTTTCTTTCTTTCTTTATATCTTTTATTCTAGCTTTAATATGGTCTTACATTCTATCTTTAGTTTCTTTCTTTCTTTCTTTCTTGATATCTTTCATTCTATTTTAATACCTTCTAACATTCTTTCTTTAGTTTCTTTCTTTCTTTCTTTATATCTTTCATTCTATCTTTAATACCTTCTAATATTTTATCTTTAGTTTCTTTCTTTCTTTCTTTCTTTCTTGATATCTTGCCTTCTAGTTTCAATACCTTTTAACATTCTATCTTTAGTTTCTTTCTTTCTTTCTTTATATCTTTCATTCTAGCTTTAATACCTTCTAACATTCTATCTTTAGTTTCTTTCTTTCTTTCTTTCTTTATCTCTTTCATTCTAGCTTTAATACCTTCTAACATTCTATCTTTAGTTTCTTTCTTTCTTTCTTTCATGATATCTTTCATTCTAATTTTAATACCTTCTAACATTCTATCTTTAGTTTCTTTCTTTCTTTCTTTCTTTCTTTCTTGATATCTTTCATTCTAATTTTAAAACCTTCTAACATTCTTTCTTTAGTTTCTTTCTTTCTTTCTTTCTTTATATCTTTCATTCTAGCTTTAATACCTTCTAACATTCTATCTTTAGTTTCTTTCTTTCTTTCTTTATATTTTTCATTGAAGCTTTAATACCTTCTAACATTCTATCTTTACTTTCTTACTTTATTTTTCTTGATATCTTTCATTCTAGTTTTAATACCTTCTAACATTCTATTTTTAATTTCTTTCTTTCTTTCTTTCTTTATATCTTTCATTCTAGATTTAATACCTTCTAACATTCTATCTTTAGTTTCTTTCTTTCTTTCTTTCATGATATCTTTCATTCTAATTTTAATACCTTCTAACATTCTTTCTTTAGTTTCTTTCTTTCTTTCTTTCTTTCTTTCTTCATATCTTTCATTCTAGCTTCAATACCTTCTAACATTCTATCTTTAGTTTCTTTCTTTCTTTCTTTCTTGATATCTTTCAATCTAGCTTTAATACCTTCTAACATTCTGTCTTTAGTTTCTTTCTTTCTTTATTTCTTGATATCTTTCATTCTAATTTTAATACCTTCTAACATTATTTCTTTAGTTTCTTTCTTTCTTTCTTTCTTTATATCTTTCATTCTAGCTTTTATACCTTCTAACATTCTATCTTTAGTTTCTTTTTTCCTTTCATTCTTGATATCTTTCATTCTAGCTTTAATACCTTCTAACATTATATCTTTAGTTTCTTTCTTTCTTTCTTTCTTTATATCTTTCATTCTAGCTTTAATACCTTCTAACATTCTATCTTTAGTTTCTTTCTTTCTTTCTTTCATGATATCTTTCATTCTAATTTTAATACCTTTTAATATTCTTTCTTTAGTTTCTCTCTTTCTTTCTTTCTTTCTTTCTTTATATCTTTCATTCTAGCTTTAATACCTTCTAACATTATATCTTTAGTTTCTTTCTTTCTTTCTTTCTTTCTTTCTTGATATCTTTCATTCTAGCTTTAATACCTTCTAACATTTTATCTTTAGTTTCTTTCTTTCTTTCTTTCTTGATATCTTTCATTCTAATTTCAATACCTTCTAACATTCTTTCTATACTTTCTTTCTTTCTTTCTTTCTTTATATCTTTCATTCTAGCTTTTATACCTTCTAACGTTCTATCTATATTTTTTTTTATCCTTTCTTTCTTGATATCTTTCATTCTAGCTTTAATACCTTCTAACATTCTATCTTTAGTTTCTTTCTTTCTTTCTTTATATCTTTCATTCTAGCTTTAATACCTTCTAACATTCTATCTTTAGTTTCTTTCTTTCTTTCTTTATATTTTTCATTGAAGCTTTAATACATTCTAACATTCTATCCTTAGTTTCTTTCTTTATTTTTCTTGATATCTTTCATTCTAGTTTTAATACCTTCTAACATTCTAACTTTAGTTTCTTTCTTTCTTTCTTTCTTTATATCTTTCATTCTAGATTTAATACCTTCTAACATTCTATCTTTACTTTCTTTCTTTCCTTTCTTTCTTGATATCTTTCATTCTTGCTTTAATACCTTCTAACATTCTATCTTTAGTTTCTTTCTTTCTTTCTTTCTTAGCTTTCATTCTAATTTTAATACCTTCTAACATTTTATCTTTAGTTTCTTTCTTTCTTTCTTTATATCTTTCATTCTAGCTTTTATACCTTCTAACATTCTATCTTTAGTTTCTTTTTTCCTTTCTTTCTTGATATCTTTCATTCTAGCTTTTATACCTTCTAACATTCTATCTTTAGTTTCTTTTTTCCTTTCTTTCTTGATATTTTTCATTCTAGCTTTAATACCTTCTAACATTCTATCTTTAGTTTCTTTCTTTCTTTCTTTCTTTCTTTATATCTTTCATTCTAGATTTAATACCTTCTAACATTCTATCTTTACTTTCTTTCTTTCCTTTCTTTCTTGATATCTTTCATTCTTGCTTTAATACCTTCTAACATTCTATCTTTAGTTTCTTTCTTTCTTTCTTTCTTAGCTTTCATTCTAATTTTAATACCTTCTAACATTTTATCTTTAGTTTCTTTCTTTCTTTCTTTATATCTTTCATTCTAGCTTTTATAACTTCTAACATTCTATCTTTAGTTTCTTTTTTCCTTTCTTTCTTGATATCTTTCATTCTAGCTTTTATACCTTCTAACATTCTATCTTTAGTTTCTTTTTTCCTTTCTTTCTTGATATTTTTCATTCTAGCTTTAATACCTTCTAACATTCTATCTTTAGTTTCTTTCTTTCTTTCTTTCATGATATCTTTCATTCTAATTTTAATACCTTCTAACATTCTTTCTTTAGTTTCTTTCTTTCTTTCTTTCTTTATATCTTTCATTCTAGCTTTAATACCTTCTAACATTCTATCTTTAGTTTCTTTCTTTCTTTCTTTCTTGATATCTTTCATTCTAGCTTTAATACCTTCTAACATTCTATCTTTAGTTTCTTTCTTTCTTTATATCTTTTATTCTAGCTTTAATATGGTCTTACATTCTATCTTTAGTTTCTTTCTTTCTTTCTTTCTTGATATCTTTCATTCTATTTTAATACCTTCTAACATTCTTTCTTTAGTTTCTTTCTTTCTTTCTTTATATCTTTCATTCTATCTTTAATACCTTCTAATATTTTATCTTTAGTTTCTTTCCTTCTTTCTTTCTTTCTTGATATCTTGCCTTCTAGTTTCAATACCTTTTAACATTCTATCTTTAGTTTCTTTCTTTCTTTCTTTATATCTTTCATTCTAGCTTTAATACCTTCTAACATTCTATCTTTAGTTTCTTTCTTTCTTTCTTTCTTTATCTCTTTCATTCTAGCTTTAATACCTTCTAACATTCTATCTTTAGTTTCTTTCTTTCTTTCTTTCATGATATCTTTCATTCTAATTTTAATACCTTCTAACATTCTATCTTTAGTTTCTTTCTTTCTTTCTTTCTTTCTTTCTTGATATCTTTCATTCTAATTTTAAAACCTTCTAACATTCTTTCTTTAGTTTCTTTCTTTCTTTCTTTCTTTATATCTTTCATTCTAGCTTTAATACCTTCTAACATTCTATCTTTAGTTTCTTTCTTTCTTTCTTTATATTTTTCATTGAAGCTTTAATACCTTCTAACATTCTATCTTTACTTTCTTACTTTATTTTTCTTGATATCTTTCATTCTAGGTTTAATACCTTCTAACATTCTATTTTTAATTTCTTTCTTTCTTTCTTTCTTTATATCTTTCATTCTAGATTTAATACCTTCTAACATTCTATCTTTAGTTTTCTTTCTTTCTTTCTTTCATGATATCTTTCATTCTAATTTTAATACCTTCTAACATTCTTTCTTTAGTTTCTTTCTTTATATCTTTCATTCTAGCTTTAATACCTTCTAACATTCTATCTTTAGTTTCTTTCTTTCTTTCTTGATATCTTTCCTTCTAGTTTCAATACCTTTTAACATTCTATCTTTAGTTTCTTTCTTTCTTTCTTTATATCTTTCATTCTAGCTTTAATACCTTCTAACATTCTATCTTTAGATTCTTCCTTTCTTTCTTTATATTTTTCATTCAAGCTTTAATACCTTCTAACATTCTATCTTTAGTTTCTTTCTTTCTTTCTTTCTTTCTTTATATCTTTCATTGTAGATTTAATACCTTCAAACATTCTATCTTTACTTTCTTTCTTTCCTTCTTTCTCGATATCTTTCATTTTAGCTTTAATACCTTCTAACATTCTATCTTTAGTTTCTTTTATCCTTTCTTTCTTGATATCTTTCATTCTAGCTTTAATACCTTCTAACATTCTATCTTTAGTTTCTTTCTTTCTTTCTTTCTTTATATCTTTCATTCCAGCTTTAATACGTTCTAACATTCTATCTTTACTTTCTTTCTTTCTTTCTTCCTTGATATCTTTCATTCTAATTTTAATCAATTCTAACATTCTTTCTTTAGTTTCTTTCTTTCTTTCTTTATATCTTTCTTTCTAGCTTTAATACCTTCTAACATTCCTTCTTTAGTTTCTTTCTTTATTTCTTTCTTTCTTGATATCTTTCATTCTATCTTTAATACCTTTTAACATTCTATCTTTAGTTTCTTTCTTTCTTTCTTTATATCTTTCTTTCTAGCTTTAATACCTTCTAACATTCCTTCTTTAGTTTCTTTCTTTATTTCTTTCTTTCTTGATATCTTTCATTCTATCTTTAATACCTTCTAACATTCTATCTTTAGTTTCTTTCTTTCTTTCATGATATCTTTCATTCTAATTTTAATACCTTCTAACATTCTTTCTTTAGTTTCTCTCTTTCTTTCTTTCTTTCTTTCTTTCTTTCTTTCTTTCTTTCTTTCTTTCTTTCTTTCTTTCTTTATATCTTTCATTCTACCTTTAATACCTTCTAATATTCTATCTTTACTTTCTTTCTTTCCTTCTTTCTTTATATCTTTCATTCTAGCTTTAATACCTTCTAACATTCTATCTTTAGTTTCTTTAATTCTTTCTTTTATATCTTTCATTCTAGCTTTTATACCTTCTAACATTCTATCTTTAGTTTCTTTTTTCCTTTCTTTCTTGATATCTTTCATTCTAGCTTTAATGCCTTCTAACATTCTATCTTAAGTTTCTTTCTTTCTTTCTTTCTTTGTATCATTCTAGCTTTAATACCTTCTAACATTCTATCTTTAGTTTCTTTCTTTCTTTCTTTCATGATATCTTTCATTTTAATTTTAATACCTTCTAGCATTCTTTATTTTCTTTCTTTCTTTCTTTCTTTATTCATATCATTCATTCTAGCTTTAATACCTTCTAACATTCTATCTTTAGTTTCTATCTTTCTTTCTTTCTTGAGATCTTTCATTCTAGTTTCAATACCTTTTAACATTCTATCTTTAGTTTCTTTCTTTCTTTCTTTCTTTATATCTTTCATTCTAGCTTTAATACCTTCTAACATTCTATCTTTAGTTTCTTTCTTTCTTTCTTTATATTTTTCATTCAAGCTTTAATACCTTCTAACATTCTATCTTTAGTTTCTTTCTTTATTTTTCTTGGTATCTTTCATTCTAGTTTTAATACCTTCTAACATTCTATCTTTAGTTTCTTTCTTTCTTTCTTTCTTTATATCTTTCATTCTCGCTTTAATACCTTCTAACATTCTATCTTTAGTTTCTTTCTTTCTTTCTTTCATGATATCTTTCATTCTAGCTTTAATACCTTCTAACATTCTATCTTTAGTTTCTTTCTTTCTTTCTTTCATGATATCTTTCATTCTAATTTTAATACCTTCTAACATTCTTTCTTTAGTTTCTTTCTTTCTTTCTTTCTTTCTTCATATCTTTCATTCTAGCTTTAATACCTTCTAACATTCTATCTTTAGTTTCTTTCTTTCTTTCTTTATATTTTTCATTCAAGCTTTAATACCTTCTAACATTCTATCTTTAGTTTCTTTCTTTATTTTTCTTGATATCTTTCATTCTAGTTTTAATACCTTCTAACATTCTATCTTTAGTTTCTTTCTTTCTTTCTTTCTTTATATCTTTCATTCTAGCTTTAATACCTTCTAACATTCTATCTTTAGTTTCTTTCTTTCTTTCATTATATCTTTCATTCTAGCTTTAATACCTTCTAACATTCTATCTTTAGTTTCTTTCTTTCTTTCTTTCATGATATCTTTCATTCTAATTTTAATACCTTCTAACATTCTTTCTTTAGTTTCTTTCTTTCTTTCTTTCTTTCTTTCTTTCTTCATATCTTTCATTCTAGCTTTAATACCTTCTAACATTCTATCTTTAGTTTCTTTCTTTCTTTCTTTCTTGATATCTTTCATTCTAGCTTTAATACCTTCTAACATTCTGTCTTTAGTTTCTTTCTTTCTTTATTTCTTGATATCTTTCATTCTAATTTTAATACCTTCTAACATTATTTCTTTAGTTTCTTTCTTTCTTTCTTTCTTTATATCTTTCATTCTAGCTTTTATACCTTCTAACATTCTATCTTTAGTTTCTTTTTTCTTTCTTTCTTGATATCTTTCATTCTAGCTTTAATACCTTCTAACATTATATCTTTAGTTTCTTTCTTTCTTTCTTTCTTTATATCTTTCATTCTAGCTTTAATACCTTCTAACATTCTATCTTTAGTTTCTTTCTTTCTTTCTTTCATGATATCTTTCATTCTAATTTTAATACCTTTTAACATTCTTTCTTTAGTTTCTTTCTTTCTTTCTTTCTTTCTTTCTTTCTTTCTTTCTTTCTTTCTTTCTTTCTTTATATCTTTCATTCTAGCTTTAATACCTTCTAACATTATATCTTTAGTTTCTTTCTTTCTTTCTTTCTTTCTTGATATCTTTCATTGTAGCTTTAATACCTTCTAACATTCTATCTTTAGTTTCTTTCTTTCGTTCTTTCTTGATATCTTTCATTCTTATTTCAATACCTTCTAACATTCTTTCTATAATTTCTTTCTTTCTTTCTTTATATCTTTCATTCTAGCTTTTATACCTTCTAACGTTCTATCTATATATTTTTTATCCTTTCTTTCTTGATATCTTTCATTCTAGCTTTAATACCTTCTAACATTCTATCTTTAGTTTCTTTCTTTCTTTCTTTATATCTTTCATTCTAGCTTTAATAACTTCTAACATTCTATCTTTAGTTTCTTTCTTTCTTTCTTTCTTTATATTTTTCATTGAAGCTTTAATACATTCTAACATTCTATCCTTAGTTTCTTTCTTTATTTTTCTTGATATCTTTCATTCTAGTTTTAATACCTTCTAACATTCTATCTTTAGTTTCTTTCTTTCTTTCTTTCTTTCTTTATATCTTTCATTCTAGATTTAATACCTTCTAACATTCTATCTTTACTTTCTTTCTTTCCTTCTTTCTTGGTATCTTTCATTCTAGCTTTAATACCTTCTAACATTCTATCTTTATTTTCTTTTTTCCTTTCTTTCTTGATATCTTTCATTCTTGCTTTAATACCTTCTAACATTCTATCTTTAGTTTCTTTCTTTCTTGCTTTCTTAGCTTTCATTCTAATTTTAATACCTTCTAACATTTTATCTTTAGTTTCTTTCTTTCTTTCTTTATATCTTTCATTCTAGCTTTTATACCTTCTAACATTCTATCTTTAGTTTCTTTTTTCCTTTCTTTCTTGATATCTTTCATTCTAGCTTTTATACCTTCTAACATTCTATCTTTAGTTTCTTTTTTCCTTTCTATCTTGATATCTTTCATTCTAGCTTTAATACCTTCTAACATTATATCTTTAGTTTCTTTCTTTCTTTCTTTCTTTATATCTTTCATTCTAGCTTTAATACCTTCTAACATTCAATCTTTAGTTTCTTTCTTTCTTTCTTTCATGATATCTTTCATTCTAATTTTAATACCTTCTAACATTCTTTCTTTAGTTTCTTTCTTTCTTTCTTTCTTTCTTTATATCTTTCATTCTAGCTTTAACACCTTCTAACATTCTATCTTTAGTTTCTTTCTTTCTTTCTTTCTTGATATCTTTCATTCTAGCTTTAATACCTTCTAACATTCTATCTTTAGTTTCTTTCTTTCTTTATATCTTTTATTCTAGCTTTAATATGGTCTTACATTCTATCTTTAGTTTCTTTCTTTCTTTCTTTCTTGATATCTTTCATTCTAATTTTAATACCTTCTAACATTCCATCTTTAGTTTCTTTCTTTCTTTCTTTATATCTTTCATTCTATCTTTAATACCTTCTAATATTTTATCTTTAGTTTCTTTCTTTCTTTCTTTCTTTCTTGATATCTTGCCTTCTAGTTTCAATACCTTTTAACATTCTATCTTTAGTTTCTTTCTTTCTTTCTTTATATCTTTCATTCTAGCTTTAATACCTTCTAACATTCTATCTTTAGTTTCTTTCTTTCTTTCTTTCTTTATATCTTTCATTCTAGCTTTAATACCTTCTAACATTCTATCTTTAGTTTCTTTCTTTCTTTCTTTCTTTCTTGATATCTTTCATTCTATCTTTAATACCTTCTAACATTCTATCTTTAGTTTCTTTCTTTCTTTCTTTCTTGATATCTTTCATTCTAATTTCAATACCTTCTAACATTCTTTCTATAGTTTATTTCTTTCTTTCTTTCTTTATATCTTTCATTCTAGCTTTTATACCTTCTAACGTTCTATCTATATTTTTTTTCATCCTTTCTTTCTTGATATCTTTCATTCTAGCTTTAATACCTTCTAACATTCTATCTTTAGTTTCTTTCTTTCTTTCTTTATATCTTTCATTCTATCTTTAATACCTTCTAACATTCTATCTTTAGTTTCTTTCTTTCTTTCTTTTTATTTTTCATTGAAGCTTTAATACATTCTAACATTCTATCCTTAGTTTCTTTCTTTATTTTTCTTGATATCTTTCATTCTAGTTTTAATACCTTCTAACATTCTATCTTTAGTTTCTTTCTTTCTTTCTTTCTTTCTTTCTTTATATCTTTCATTCTAGATTTAATACCTTCTAACATTCTATCTTTACTTTCTTTCTTTCCTTCTTTCTTGGTATCTTTCATTCTAGCTTTAATACCTTCTAACATTCTATCTTTATTTTCTTTTTTCCTTTCTTTCTTGATAACTTTCATTCTTGCTTTAATACCTTCTAACATTCTATCTTTAGTTTCTTTCTTTCTTTCTTTCTTAGCTTTCATTCTAATTTTAATACCTTCTAACATTTTATCTTTAGTTTCTTTCTTTCTTTCTTTATATCTTTCATTCTAGCTTTTATACCTTCTAACATTCTATCTTTAGTTTCTTTTTTCCTTTCTTTCTTGATATCTTTCATTCTAGCTTTTATACCTTCTAACATTCTATCTTTAGTTTCTTTTTTCCTTTCTTTCTTGATATCTTTCATTGTAGCTTTAATACCTTCTAACATTATATCTTTAGTTTCTTTCTTTCTTTCTTTCTTTCTTTCTTTCTTTCTTTATATCTTTCATTCTAGCTTTAATACCTTCTAACATTCTATCTTTAGTTTCTTTCTTTCTTTCTTTCATGATATCTTTCATTCTAATTTTAATACCTTCTAACATTCTTTCTTTAGTTTCTTTCTTTCTTTCTTTCTTTATATCTTTCATTCTAGCTTTAATACCTTCTAACATTCTATCTTTAGTTTCTTTCTTTCTTTCTTTCTTGATATCTTTCATTCTAGCTTTAATACCTTCTAACATTCTATCTTTAGTTTCTTTCTTTCTTTATATCTTTTATTCTAGCTTTAATATGGTCTTACATTCTATCTTTAGTTTCTTTCTTTCTTTCTTTCTTGATATCTTTCATTCTAATTTTAATACCTTCTAACATTCTTTCTTTAGTTTCTTTCTTTCTTTCTTTATATCTTTCATTCTATCTTTAATACCTTCTAATATTTTATCTTTAGTTTCTTTCTTTCTTTCTTTCTTTCTTGATATCTTGCCTTCTAGTTTCAATACCTTTTAACATTCTATTTTTAATTTCTTTCTTTCTTTATTCTTTCATTCTAGCTTTAATACCTTCTAACATTCTATATTTAGTTTCTTTCTTTCTTTCTTTCTTTATATCTTTCATTCTAGCTTTAATACCTTCTAACATTCTCTCTTTAGATTCTTTCTTTCTTTCTTTCATGATATCTTTCATTCTAATTTTAATAACTTCTAACATTCTATCTTTAGTTTCTTTCTTTCTTTCTTTCTTTCTTTCTTTCTTGATATCTTTCATTCTAGCTTTAATACCTTCTAACATTATATCTTTAGTTTCTTTCTTTCTTTCTTTCTTTCTTTCTTTATATCTTTCATTCTAGCTTTAATACCTTCTAACATTCTATCTTTAGTTTCTTTCTTTCTTTCTTTCATGATATCTTTCATTCTAATTTTAATACCTTCTAACATTCTTTCTTTAGTTTCTTTCTTTCTTTCTTTCTTGATATCTTTCATTCTAGCTTTAATACCTAACTTTCTATCTTTAGTTTCTTTCTTTCTTTATATCTTTTATTCTAGCTTTAATATGGTCTTACATTCAATCTTTAGTTTCTTTCTTTCTTTCTTTCTTGATATCTTTCATTCTAATTTTAATACCTTCTAACATTCTTTCTTTAGTTTCTTTCTTTCTTTCTTTATATCTTTCATTCTATCTTTAATACCTTCTAATATTTTATCTTTAGTTTCTTTCTTTCTTTCTTGATATCTTGCCTTCTAGTTTCAATACCTTTTAACATTCTATCTTTAGTTTCTTTCTTTCTTTATTCTTTCATTCTAACTTTAATACCTTCTACCATTCTATCTTTAGTTTCTTTCTTTCTTTCTTTCTTTATATCTTTCATTCTAGCTTTAATACCTTCTAACATTCTATCTTTAGTTTCTTTATTTCTTTCTTTCATGATATCTTTCATTCTAATTTTAATACCTTCTAACATTCTATCTTTAGTTTCTTTATTTCTTTCTTTCTTTCTTTCTTGATATCTTTCATTCTAATTTTAATACCTTCTAACATTCTTTCTTTAGTTTCTTTCTTTCTTTCTTTCTTTCTTTATATCTTTCATTCTAGCTTTAATACCTTCTAACATTCTATCTTTACTTTCTTTCTTTCTTTCTTTATATTTTTCATTGAAGCTTTAATACCTTCTAACATTCTATCTTTACTTTCTTACTTTATTTTTCTTGATATCTTTCATTCTAGTTTTAATACCTTCTAACATTCTATTTTTAATTTCTTTCTTTCTTTCTTTCTTTATATCTTTCATTCTAGATTTAATACCTTCTAACATTCTATCTTTACTTTCTTTCTTTCCTTTCTTTCTTTATATCTTTCATTCTAGCTTTAATACCTTCTAACATTCTATCATTAGTTTCTTTCTTTCTTTCTTTCTTGATAGCTTTCATTCTAATTTTAATACCTTCTAACATTTTATCTTTAGTTTCTTTCTTTCCTTCTTTCTTTATATCTTTCATTCTAGCTTTTATACCTTCTAACATTCTATCTTTAGTTTCTTTTTTCCTTTCTTTCTTGATATCTTTCATTCTAGCTTTAATACATTCTAACATTATATCTTTAGATTTTGTCTTTCTATCTTTCTTGATATCTTTCATTCTAGCTTTCATACCTTCTAACATTCTTTCTTTAGTTTCTTTCTTTCTTTCTTTCTTTCTTTATATATTTCATTCTAGCTTTAATACCTTCTAACATTCTATCTTTTAGTTTCTTTCTTTCTTTCTTTTATATCTTTCATTCTAGCTTTTATACCTTCTAACATTCTATCTTTAGGTTCTTTTTTCCTTTCTTTCTTGATATCTTTCATTCTAGCTTTAATACCTTCTAACAATCTATCTTTAGTTTCTTTCTTTCTTTCTTTATATCATTCTAGCTTTAATACCTTCTAACATTCTATCTTTAGTTTCTTTCTTTCTTTCTTTCATGATATCTTTCATTCTAATTTTAATACCTTCTAACATTCTTTCTTTAGTTTCTTTCTTTCTTTCTTTCTTTCTTTCTTCATATCTTTCATTCTAGCTTTAATACCT
Organism: Intellagama lesueurii; assembly: GCA_037013535.1. NCBI lineage: Eukaryota > Metazoa > Chordata > Lepidosauria > Squamata > Agamidae > Intellagama > Intellagama lesueurii. Next base: position 20,677,140 of record JBAJHW010000014.1, on the reverse strand, counting down.
TCTAACATTCTATATTTAGTTTCTTTCTTTCTTTCTTTATATCTTTTATTCTAGTTTTAATACCTTCTAACATTCTATCTTTAGTTTCTTTCTTTCTTTCTTTATATCTTTCATTCTAGATTTAATACCTTCTAACATTCTATCTTTACTTTCTTTCTTTCCTTCTTTCTTGATATCTTTCATTCTAGCTTTAATACCTTCTAACATTCTATCTTTAGTTTCTTTTATCCTTTCTTTCTTGATATCTTTTATTCTAGCTTTAATACCTTCTAACATTCTATCTTTAGTTTCTTTCTTTCTTTCTTTCTTGATATCTTTCATTCTAATTTTAATACCTTCTAACATTCTTTCTTTAGTTTCTTTCTTTCTTTCTTTCTTTATATCTTTCTTTCTAGCTTTAATACCTTCTAACATTCCTTCTTTAGTTTCTTTCTTTCTTTCTTTCTTGATATCTTTCATTCTAATTTTAATACCTCCTAACATTCTTTCTTTAGTTTCTTTCTTTCTTTCTTTCTTTATATCTTTCATTCTAGCTTTTATACCTTCTAACATTCTATCTTTAGTTTCTTTTTTCCTTTCTTTCTTGATATCTTTCATTCTAGCTTTAATACCTTCTAACATTCTATCTTTAGTTTCTTTCTTTCTTTCTTTCTTTCTTTCTTTCTTTCTTTATATCTTTCATTCTAGCTTTAATACCTTCTAACATTCTATCTTTAGTTTCTTTCTTTCTTTCTTTCTTTCATGATATCTTTCATTCTAATTTTAATACCTTCTAACATTCTTTCTTTAATTTCTTTCTTTCTTTCATTCTTTCTTTCTTTCTTTCTTTCTTTATATCTTTCATTCTAGCTTTAATACCTTCTAACATTCTATGTTTAGTTTCTTTCTTTCTTTCTTTCTTGATATCTTTCATTCTAGCTTTAATACCTTCTAACATTATATCTTTAGTTTCTTTCTTTCTTTCTTTATATCTTTTATTCTAGCTTTAATACGTTCTAACATTCTATCTTTAGTTTCTTTCTTTCTTTCTTTCTTGATATCTTTCATTCTAATTTTAATACCTTCTAACATTCTTTCTTTAGTTTCTTTCTTTCTTTCTTTCTTTATATCTTTCATTCTAGCTTTAATACCTTCTAATATTCTATCTTTAGTTTCTTTCTTTCTTTCTTTCTTTCTTGATATCTTTCCTTCTAGTTTCAATACCTTTTAACATTCTATCTTTAGTTTCTTTCTTTCTTTCTTTCTTTGTATCATTCTAGCTTTAATACCTTCTAACATTCTATCTTTAGTTTCTTTCTTTCTTTCTTTCATGATATCTTTCATTTTAATTTTAATACCTTCTAGCATTCTTTCTTTATTTTCTTTCTTTCTTTCTTTCTTTATTCATATCATTCATTCTAGCTTTAATACCTTCTAACATTCTTTCTTTAGTTTCTATCTTTCTTTCTTTCTTGAGATCTTTCATTCTAGTTTCAATACCTTTTAACATTCTATCTTTAGTTTCTTTCTTTCTTTCTTTCTTTATATCTTTCATTGTAGCTTTAATACCTTCTAACATTCTATCTTTAGTTTCTTTCTTTCTTTCTTTATATTTTTCATTCAAGCTTTAATACCTTCTAACATTCTATCTTTAGTTTCTTTCTTTATTTTTCTTCATATCTTTCATTCTAGTTTTAATACCTTCTAACATTCTATCTTTAGTTTCTTTCTTTCTTTCTTTCTTTATATCTTTCATTCTAGCTTTAATACCTTCTAACATTCTATCTTTAGTTTCTTTCTTTCTTTCTTTCATTATATCTTTCATTCTAGCTTTAATACCTTCTAACATTCTATCTTTAGTTTCTTTCTTTCTTTCTTTCATGATATCTTTCATTCTAATTTTAATACCTTCTAACATTCTTTCTTTAGTTTCTTTCTTTCTTTCTTTCTTCATTCTTTCTTCATATCTTTCATTCTAGCTTTAATACCTTCTAACATTCTATCTTTAGTTTCTTTCTTTCTTTCTTTATATCTTTTATTCTATCTTTAATACCTTCTAACATTCTGTCTTTAGTTTCTTTCTTTCTTTCTTGATATCTTTCATTCTAATTTTAATACCTTCTAACATTCTTTCTTTAGTTTCTTTCTTTCTTTCTTTCTTTATATCTTTCATTCTAGCTTTTATACCTTCTAACATTCTATCTTTAGTTTCTTTTTTCCTTTCTTTCTTGATATCTTTCATTCTAGCTTTAATACCTTCTAACATTATATCTTTAGTTTCTTTCTTTCTTTCTTTCTTTATATCTTTCATTCTAGCTTTAATACCTTCTAACATTCTATCTTTAGTTTCTTTCTTTCTTTCTTTCATGATATCTTTCATTCTAATTTTAATACCTTCTAACATTCTTTCTTTAGTTTCTTTCTTTCTTTATTTCTTTCTTTATATCTTTCATTCTAGCTTTAATACCTTCTAACATTATATCTTTAGTTTCTTTCTTTCTTTCTTTCTTTATATCTTTCATTCTAGCTTTAATACCTTCTAACATTCTATCTTTAGTTTCTTTCTTTCTTTCTTTCTTGATATCTTTCATTCTAGCTTTAATATCTTCTAACATTCTATCTTTAGTTTCTTTCTTTCTTTCTTTCTTCATTCTTTCTTCATATCTTTCATTCTAGCTTTAATACCTTCTAACATTCTATCTTTAGTTTCTTTCTTTCTTTCTTTCTTGATATCTTTTATTCTAGCTTTAATATCTTCTAACATTCTATCTTCAGTTTCTTTCTTTTTTCTTGATATCTTTCATTCTAATTTTAATACCTTCTAACATTCTTTCTTTAGTTTATTTCTTTCTTTCCTTTCTTTATATCTTTCATTCTAGCTTTTATACCTTCTAACATTCTATCTTTAGTTTCTTTTTTCCTTTCTTTCTTGATATCTTTCATTCTAGCTTTAATACCTTCTAACATTATATCTTTAGTTTCTTTCTTTCTTTATATCTTTCATTCTAGCTTTAATACCTTCTAACATTCTATCTTTAGTTTCTTTCTTTCTTTCTTTCATGATATCTTTCATTCTAATTTTAATACCTTCTAACATTCTTTCTTTAGTTTCTTTCTTTCTTTATTTCTTTCTTTATATCTTTCATTCTAGCTTTAATACCTTCTAAGATTCAATCTTTAGTTTCTTTCTTTCTTTCTTTCTTGATATCTTTCATTCTAGCTTTAATATCTTCTAACATTCTATCTTTAGTTTCTTTCTTTATATCTTTTATTCTAGCTTTAATACGTTCTAACATTCTATCTTTAGTTTCTTTCTTTCTTTCTTTCTTGATATCTTTCATTCTAATTTTAATACCTTCTAACATTCTTTCTTTAGTTTCTTTCTTTCTTTCTTTCTTTATATCTTTCATTCTAGCTTTTATACTTTCTAACATTGTATGTTTAGTTTCTTTTTTCCTTTCTTTCTTGATATCTTTCATTCTAGCTTTAATACCTTCTAACATTATATCTTTAGTTTCTTTCTTTCTTTCTTTCTTTATATCTTTCATTCTAGCTTTAATACCTTCTAACATTCTATCTTTAGTTTCTTTTTTTCTTTCTTTCATGATATCTTTCATTCTAATTTTAATACCATCTAACATTCTTTCTTTAGTTTCTTTCTTTCTTTCTTTCTTCATTCTTTCTTCATATCTTTCATTCTAGCTTTAATACCTTCTAACATTCTATCTTTAGTTTCTTTCTTTCTTTCTTTCTTGATATCTTTCATTCTAGCTTTAATACCTTCTAACATTCTATCTTTAGTTTCTTTCTTTCTTTCTTTATATCTTTTATTCTAGCTTTAATACCTTCTAACATTCTGTCTTTAGTTTCTTTCTTTCTTTCTTGATATCTTTCATTCTAATTTTAATACCTTCTAACATTCTTTCTTTAATTTATTTCTTTCTTTCTCTCTTTATATCTTTCATTCTAGCTTTTATACCTTCTAACATTCTATCTTTAGTTTCTTTTTTCCTTTCTTTCTTGATATCTTTCATTCTAGCTTTAATACCTTCTAACATTATATCTTTAGTTTCTTTCTTTCTTTCTTTCTTTATATCTTTCATTCTAGCTTTAATACCTTCTAACATTCTATCTTTAGTTTCTTTCTTTCTTTCTTTCATGATATCTTTCATTCTAATTTTAATACCTTCCAACATTCTTTCTTTAGTTTCTTTCTTTCTTTATTTCTTTCTTTATATCTTTCATTCTAGCTTTAATACCTTCTAACATTCTATCTTTAGTTTCTTTCTTTCTTTCTTTCTTTGTATCATTCTAGCTTTAATACCTTCTAACATTCTATCTTTAGTTTCTTTCTTTCTTTCTTTCATGATATCTTTCATTTTAATTTTAATACCTTCTAGCATTCTTTCTTTATTTTCTTTCTTTCTTTCTTTCTTTATTCATATCATTCATTCTAGCTTTAATACCTTCTAACATTCTTTCTTTAGTTTCTATCTTTCTTTCTTTCTTGAGATCTTTCATTCTAGTTTCAATACCTTTTAACATTCTATCTTTAGTTTCTTTCTTTCTTTCTTTCTTTATATCTTTCATTGTAGCTTTAATACCTTCTAACATTCTATCTTTAGTTTCTTTCTTTCTTTCTTTATATTTTTCATTCAAGCTTTAATACCTTCTAACATTCTATCTTTAGTTTCTTTCTTTATTTTTCTTCATATCTTTCATTCTAGTTTTAATACCTTCTAACATTCTATCTTTAGTTTCTTTCTTTCTTTCTTTCTTTATATCTTTCATTCTAGCTTTAATACCTTCTAACATTCTATCTTTAGTTTCTTTCTTTCTTTCTTTCATTATATCTTTCATTCTAGCTTTAATACCTTCTAACATTCTATCTTTAGTTTCTTTCTTTCTTTCTTTCTTTCATGATATCTTTCATTCTAATTTTAATACCTTCTAACATTCTTTCTTTAGTTTCTTTCTTTCTTTCTTTCTTTCTTCATAGCTTTCATTCTACCTTTAATACCTTCTAACATTCTATCTTTAGTTTCTTTCTTTCTTTCTTTCTTGATATCTTTCATTCTAGCTTTAATACCTTCTAACATTCTGACTTTAGTTTCTTTCTTTCTTTATTTCTTGATATCTTTCATTCTAATTTTAATACCTTCTAACATTATTTCTTTAGTTTCTTTCTTTCTTTCTTTCTTTATATCTTTCATTCTAGCTTTTATACCTTCTAACATTCTATCTTTAGTTTCTTTTTTCCTTTCTTTCTTGATATCTTTCATTCTAGCTTTAATACCTTCTAACATTATATCTTTAGTTTCTTTCTTTCTTTCTTTATATCTTTCATTCTAGCTTTAATACCTTCTAACATTCTATCTTTAGTTTCTTTCTTTCTTTCTTTCATGATATCTTTCATTCTAATTTTAATACCTTTTAACATTCTTTCTTTAGTTTCTTTCTTCCTTTCTTTCTTTCTTTCTTTGTTTATATCTTTCATTCTAGCTTTAATACCTTCTAACATTATATCTTTAGTTTCTTTCTTTCTTTCTTTCTTTCTTTCTTGATATCTTTCATTCTAGCTTTAATACCTTCTAACATTCTATCTTTAGTTTCTTTCTTTCTTTCTTTCTTGATATCTTTCATTCTAATTTCAATACCTTCTAACATTCTTTCTATAGTTTATTTCTTTCTTTCTTTCTTTATATCTTTCATTCTAGCTTTTATACCTTCTAACATTCTGACTTTAGTTTCTTTCTTTCTTTATTTCTTGATATCTTTCATTCTAATTTTAATACCTTCTAACATTATTTCTTTAGTTTCTTTCTTTCTTTCTTTCTTTATATCTTTCATTCTAGCTTTTATACCTTCTAACATTCTATCTTTAGTTTCTTTTTTCCTTTCTTTCTTGATATCTTTCATTCTAGCTTTAATACCTTCTAACATTATATCTTTAGTTTCTTTCTTTCTTTCTTTATATCTTTCATTCTAGCTTTAATACCTTCTAACATTCTATCTTTAGTTTCTTTCTTTCTTTCTTTCATGATATCTTTCATTCTAATTTTAATACCTTTTAACATTCTTTCTTTAGTTTCTTTCTTCCTTTCTTTCTTTCTTTCTTTCTTTCTTTATATCTTTCATTCTAGCTTTAATACCTTCTAACATTATATCTTTAGTTTCTTTCTTTCTTTCTTTCTTTCTTTCTTGATATCTTTCATTCTAGCTTTAATACCTTCTAACATTCTATCTTTAGTTTCTTTCTTTCTTTCTTTCTTGATATCTTTCATTCTAATTTCAATACCTTCTAACATTCTTTCTATAGTTTATTTCTTTCTTTCTTTCTTTATATCTTTCATTCTAGCTTTTATACCTTCTAACGTTCTATCTATATTTTTTTTATCCTTTCTTTCTTGATATCTTTCATTCTAGCTTTAATACCTTCTAACATTCTATCTTTAGTTTCTTTCTTTCTTCCTTTATATCTTTCATTCTAGCTTTAATACCTTCTAACATTCTATCTTTAGTTTCTTTCTTTCTTTCTTTATATTTTTCATTGAAGCTTTAATACATTCTAACATTCTATCCTTAGTTTCTTTCTTTATTTTTCTTGATATCTTTCATTCTAGTTTTAATACCTTCTAACATTCTATCTTTAGTTTCTTTCTTTCTTTCTTTCTTTCTTTCTTTCTTTATATCTTTCATTCTAGATTTAATACCTTCTAGCATTCTATCTTTATTTTTTTTCTTTCCTTCTTTCTTGGTATCTTTCATTCTAGCTTTAATACCTTCTAACATTCTATCTTTATTTTCTATTTTCCTTTCTTTCTTGATATCTTTCATTCTTGCTTTAATACCTTCTAACATTCTATCTTTAGTTTCTTTCTTTCTTTATTTCTTAGCTTTCATTCTAATTTTAATACCTTCTAACATTTTATCTTTAGTTTCTTTCTTTCTTTCTTTATATCTTTCATTCTAGCTTTTATACCTTCTAACATTCTATCTTTAGTTTCTTTTTTCCTTTCTTTCTTGATATCTTTCATTCTAGTTTTTATACCTTCTAACATTCTATCTTTAGTTTCTTTTTTCCTTTCTTTCTTGATATCTTTCATTCTAGCTTTAATACCTTCTAACATTATATCTTTAGTTTCTTTCTTTCTTTCTTTCTTTCTTTCTTTATATCTTTCATTCTAGCTTTAATACCTTCTAACATTCTATCTTTAGTTTCTTTCTTTCTTTATTTCTTGATATCTTTCATTCTAATTTTAATACCTTCTAACATTCTTTCTTTAGTTTCTTTCTTTCTTTCTTTCTTTATATCTTTCATTCTAGCTTTTATACCTTCTAACATTCTATCTTTAGTTTCTTTTTTCCTTTCTTTCTTGATATCTTTCATTCTAGCTTTAATACCTTCTAACATTATATCTTTAGTTTCTTTCTTTCTTTCTTTCTTTATATCTTTCATTCTAGCTTTAATACATTCTAACATTCTATCTTTAGTTTCTTTCTTTCTTTCTTTCATGATATCTTTCATTCTAATTTTAATACCTTTTAACATTCTTTCTTTAGTTTCTTTCTTCCTTTCTTTCTTTCTTTCTTTCTTTATATCTTTCATTCTAGCTTTAATACCTTCTAACATTATATCTTTAGTTTCTTTCTTTCTTTCTTTCTTTCTTTCTTGATATCTTTCATTCTAGCTTTAATACCTTCTAACATTCTATCTTTAGTTTCTTTCTTTCTTTCTTTCTTGATATCTTTCATTCTAATTTCAATACCTTCTAACATTCTTTCTATAGTTTATTTCTTTCTTTCTTTCTTGATATCTTTCATTCTAGCTTTAATACCTTCTAACATTCTATCTTTAGTTTCTTTCTTTCTTCCTTTATATCTTTCATTCTAGCTTTAATACCTTCTAACATTCTATCTTTAGTTTCTTTCTTTCTTTCTTTATATTTTTCATTGAAGCTTTAATACATTCTAACATTCTATCCTTAGTTTCTTTCTTTATTTTTCTTGATATCTTTCATTCTAGTTTTAATACCTTCTAACATTCTATCTTTAGTTTCTTTCTTTCTTTCTTTCTTTCTTTATATCTTTCATTCTAGATTTAATAACTTCTAGCATTCTATCTTTACTTTCTTTCTTTCCTTCTTTCTTGGTATCTTTCATTCTAGCTTTAATACCTTCTAACATTCTATCTTTATTTTCTATTTTCCTTTCTTTCTTGATATCTTTCATTCTTGCTTTAATACCTTCTAACATTCTATCTTTAGTTTCTTTCTTTCTTTATTTCTTAGCTTTCATTCTAATTTTAATACCTTCTAACATTTTATCTTTAGTTTCTTTCTTTCTTTCTTTATATCTTTCATTCTAGCTTTTATACCTTCTAACATTCTATCTTTAGTTTCTTTTTTCCTTTCTTTCTTGATATCTTTCATTCTAGCTTTTATACCTTCTAACATTCTATCTTTAGTTTCTTTTTTCCTTTCTTTCTTGATATCTTTCATTCTAGCTTTAATACCTTCTAACATTATATCTTTAGTTTCTTTCTTTCTTTCTTTCTTTCTTTCTTTCTTTCTTTCTTTCTTTATATCTTTCATTCTAGCTTTAATACCTTCTAACATTCTATCTTTAGTTTCTTTCTTTCTTTCTTTCATGATATCTTTCATTCTAATTTTAATACCTTCTAACATTCTTTCTTTAGTTTCTTTCTTTCTTTCTTTCTTTATATCTTTCATTCTAGCTTTAATACCTTCTAACATTATATCTTTAGTTTCTTTCTTTCTTTCTTTCTTTATATCTTTCATTCTAGCTTTAATACCTTCTAACATTCTATCTTTAGTTTCTTTCTTTCTTTCTTTCATGATATCTTTCATTCTAATTTTAATACCTTCTAACATTCTTTCTTTAGTTTCTTTCTTTTTTTATTTCTTTCTTTATATCTTTCATTCTAGCTTTAATACCTTCTAACATTCTATCTTTAGTTTCTTTCTTTCTTTCTTTCTTTGTATCATTCTAGCTTTAATACCTTCTAACATTCTATCTTTAGTTTCTTTCTTTCTTTCTTTCATGATATCTTTCATTTTAATTTTAATACCTTCTAGCATTCTTTCTTTATTTTCTTTCTTTCTTTCTTTCTTTATTCATATCATTCATTCTAGCTTTAATACCTTCTAACATTCTATCTTTAGTTTCTATCTTTCTTTCTTTCTTGAGATCTTTCATTCTAGTTTCAATACCTTTTAACATTCTATCTTTAGTTTCTTTCTTTCTTTCTTTCTTTATATCTTTCATTGTAGCTTTAATACCTTCTAACATTCTATCTTTAGTTTCTTTCTTTCTTTCTTTATATTTTTCATTCAAGCTTTAATACCTTCTAACATTCTATCTTTAGTTTCTTTCTTTATTTTTCTTGATATCTTTCATTCTAGCTTTAATACCTTCTAACATTCTATCTTTAGTTTCTTTCTTTCTTTCTTTCTTGATATCTTTCATTCTAGCTTTAATACCTTCTAACATTCTATCTTTAGTTTCTTTCTTTCTTTCTTTCTTTCATGATATCTTTCATTCTAATTTTAATACCTTCTAACATTCTTTCTTTAGTTTCTTTCTTTCTTTCTTTCTTTCTTCATAGCTTTCATTCTACCTTTAATACCTTCTAACATTCTATCTTTAGTTTCTTTCTTTCTTTCTTTCTTGATATCTTTCATTCTAGCTTTAATACCTTCTAACATTCTGACTTTAGTTTCTTTCTTTCTTTATTTCTTGATATCTTTCATTCTAATTTTAATACCTTCTAACATTATTTCTTTAGTTTCTTTCTTTCTTTCTTTCTTTATATCTTTCATTCTAGCTTTTATACCTTCTAACATTCTATCTTTAGTTTCTTTTTTCCTTTCTTTCTTGATATCTTTCATTCTAGCTTTAATACCTTCTAACATTATATCTTTAGTTTCTTTCTTTATTTTTCTTGATATCTTTCATTCTAGCTTTAATACCTTCTAACATTCTATCTTTAGTTTCTTTCTTTCTTTCTTTCTTGATATCTTTCATTCTAGCTTTAATACCTTCTAACATTCTATCTTTAGTTTCTTTCTTTCTTTCTTTCTTTCATGATATCTTTCATTCTAATTTTAATACCTTTTAACATTCTTTCTTTAGTTTCTTTCTTCCTTTCTTTCTTTCTTTCTTTCTTTATATCTTTCATTCTAGCTTTAATACCTTCTAACATTATATCTTTAGTTTCTTTCTTTCTTTCTTTCTTTCTTTCTTGATATCTTTCATTCTAGCTTTAATACCTTCTAACATTCTATCTTTAGTTTCTTTCTTTCTTTCTTTCTTGATATCTTTCATTCTAATTTCAATACCTTCTAACATTCTTTCTATAGTTTATTTCTTTCTTTCTTTCTTTATATCTTTCATTCTAGCTTTTATACCTTCTAACGTTCTATCTATATTTTTTTTATCATTTCTTTCTTGATATCTTTCATTCTAGCTTTAATACCTTCTAACATTCTATCTTTAGTTTCTTTCTTTCTTCCTTTATATCTTTCATTCTAGCTTTAATACCTTCTAACATTCTATCTTTAGTTTCTTTCTTTCTTTCTTTATATTTTTCATTGAAGCTTTAATACATTCTAACATTCTATCCTTAGTTTCTTTCTTTATTTTTCTTGATATCTTTCATTCTAGTTTTAATACCTTCTAACATTCTATCTTTAGTTTCTTTCTTTCTTTCTTTCTTTCTTTCTTTATATCTTTCATTCTAGATTTAATACCTTCTAGCATTCTATCTTTACTTTCTTTCTTTCCTTCTTTCTTGGTATCTTTCATTCTAGCTTTAATACCTTCTAACATTCTATCTTTATTTTCTATTTTCCTTTCTTTCTTGATATCTTTCATTCTTGCTTTAATACCTTCTAACATTCTATCTTTAGTTTCTTTCTTTCTTTATTTCTTAGCTTTCATTCTAATTTTAATACCTTCTAACATTTTATCTTTAGTTTCTTTCTTTCTTTCTTTATATCTTTCATTCTAGCTTTTATACCTTCTAACATTCTATCTTTAGTTTCTTTTTTCCTTTCTTTCTTGATATCTTTCATTCTAGCTTTTATACCTTCTAACATTCTATCTTTAGTTTCTTTTTTCCTTTCTTTCTTGATATCTTTCATTCTAGCTTTAATACCTTCTAACATTATATCTTTAGTTTCTTTCTTTCTTTCTTTCTTTCTTTCTTTATATCTTTCATTCTAGCTTTAATACCTTCTAACATTCTATCTTTAGTTTCTTTCTTTCTTTATTTCTTGATATCTTTCATTCTAATTTTAATACCTTCTAACATTCTTTCTTTAGTTTCTTTCTTTCTTTCTTTCTTTATATCTTTCATTCTAGCTTTTATACCTTCTAACATTCTATCTTTAGTTTCTTTTTTCCTTTCTTTCTTGATATCTTTCATTCTAGCTTTAATACCTTCTAACATTATATCTTTAGTTTCTTTCTTTCTTTCTTTCTTTATATCTTTCATTCTAGCTTTAATACCTTCTAACATTCTATCTTTAGTTTCTTTCTTTCTTTCTTTCATGATATCTTTCATTCTAATTTTAATACCTTTTAACATTCTTTCTTTAGTTTCTTTCTTCCTTTCTTTCTTTCTTTCTTTCTTTCTTTATATCTTTCATTCTAGCTTTAATACCTTCTAACATTATATCTTTAGTTTCTTTCTTTCTTTCTTTCTTTCTTTCTTGATATCTTTCATTCTACCTTTAATACCTTCAAACATTCTATCTTTAGTTTCTTTCTTTCTTTCTTTCTTGATATCTTTCATTCTAATTTCAATACCTTCTAACATTCTTTCTATAGTTTATTTCTTTCTTTCTTTCTTGATATCTTTCATTCTAGCTTTAATACCTTCTAACATTCTATCTTTAGTTTCTTTCTTTCTTCCTTTATATCTTTCATTCTAGCTTTAATAACTTCTAACATTCTATCTTTAGTTTCTTTCTTTCTTTCTTTATATTTTTCATTGAAGCTTTAATACATTCTAACATTCTATCCTTAGTTTCTTTCTTTATTTTTCTTGATATCTTTCATTCTAGTTTTAATACCTTCTAACATTCTATCTTTAGTTTCTTTCTTTCTTTCTTTCTTTCTTTATATCTTTCATTCTAGATTTAATAACTTCTAGCATTCTATCTTTACTTTCTTTCTTTCCTTCTTTCTTGGTATCTTTCATTCTAGCTTTAATACCTTCTAACATTCTATCTTTATTTTCTATTTTCCTTTCTTTCTTGATATCTTTCATTCTTGCTTTAATACCTTCTAACATTCTATCTTTAGTTTCTTTCTTTCTTTATTTCTTAGCTTTCATTCTAATTTTAATACCTTCTAACATTTTATCTTTAGTTTCTTTCTTTCTTTCTTTATATCTTTCATTCTAGCTTTTATACCTTCTAACATTCTATCTTTAGTTTCTTTTTTCCTTTCTTTCTTGATATCTTTCATTCTAGCTTTTATACCTTCTAACATTCTATCTTTAGTTTCTTTTTTCCTTTCTTTCTTGATATCTTTCATTCTAGCTTTAATACCTTCTAACATTATATCTTTAGTTTCTTTCTTTCTTTCTTTCTTTCTTTCTTTCTTTATATCTTTCATTCTAGCTTTAATACCTTCTAACATTCTATCTTTAGTTTCTTTCTTTCTTTCTTTCATGATATCTTTCATTCTAATTTTAATACCTTCTAACATTCTTTCTTTAGTTTCTTTCTTTCTTTCTTTCTTTATATCTTTCATTCTAGCTTTAATACCTTCTAACATTATATCTTTAGTTTCTTTCTTTCTTTCTTTCTTTATATCTTTCATTCTAGCTTTAATACCTTCTAACATTCTATCTTTAGTTTCTTTCTTTCTTTCTTTCATGATATCTTTCATTCTAATTTTAATACCTTCTAACATTCTTTCTTTAGTTTCTTTCTTTTTTTATTTCTTTCTTTATATCTTTCATTCTAGCTTTAATACCTTCTAACATTCTATCTTTAGTTTCTTTCTTTCTTTCTTTCTTTGTATCATTCTAGCTTTAATACCTTCTAACATTCTATCTTTAGTTTCTTTCTTTCTTTCTTTCATGATATCTTTCATTTTAATTTTAATACCTTCTAGCATTCTTTCTTTATTTTCTTTCTTTCTTTCTTTCTTTATTCATATCATTCATTCTAGCTTTAATACCTTCTAACATTCTATCTTTAGTTTCTATCTTTCTTTCTTTCTTGTGATCTTTCATTCTAGTTTCAATACCTTTTAACATTCTATCTTTAGTTTCTTTCTTTCTTTCTTTCTTTATATCTTTCATTGTAGCTTTAATACCTTCTAACATTCTATCTTTAGTTTCTTTCTTTCTTTCTTTATATTTTTCATTCAAGCTTTAATACCTTCTAACATTCTATCTTTAGTTTCTTTCTTTATTTTTCTTGATATCTTTCATTCTAGCTTTAATACCTTCTAACATTCTATCTTTAGTTTCTTTCTTTCTTTCTTTCTTGATATCTTTCATTCTAGCTTTAATACCTTCTAACATTCTATCTTTAGTTTCTTTCTTTCTTTCTTTCTTTCTTTCATGATATCTTTCATTCTAATTTTAATACCTTCTAACATTCTTTCTTTAGTTTCTTTCTTTCTTTCTTTCTTTCTTCATAGCTTTCATTCTACCTTTAATACCTTCTAACATTCTATCTTTAGTTTCTTTCTTTCTTTCTTTCTTGATATCTTTCATTCTAGCTTTAATACCTTCTAACATTCTGACTTTAGTTTCTTTCTTTCTTTATTTCTTGATATCTTTCATTCTAATTTTAATACCTTCTAACATTATTTCTTTAGTTTCTTTCTTTCTTTCTTTCTTTATATCTTTCATTCTAGCTTTTATACCTTCTAACATTCTATCTTTAGTTTCTTTTTTCCTTTCTTTCTTGATATCTTTCATTCTAGCTTTAATACCTTCTAACATTATATCTTTAGTTTCTTTCTTTCTTTCTTTCTTTATATCTTTCATTCTAGCTTTAATACCTTCTAACATTCTATCTTTAGTTTCTTTCTTTCTTTCTTTCATGATATCTTTCATTCTAATTTTAATACCTTTTAACATTCTTTCTTTAGTTTCTTTCTTCCTTTCTTTCTTTCTTTCTTTCTTTCTTTATATCTTTCATTCTAGCTTTAATACCTTCTAACATTATATCTTTAGTTTCTTTCTTTCTTTCTTTCTTTCTTTCTTGATATCTTTCATTCTAGCTTTAATACCTTCTAACATTCTATCTTTAGTTTCTTTCTTTCTTTCTTTCTTGATATCTTTCATTCTAATTTCAATACCTTCTAACATTCTTTCTATAGTTTATTTCTTTCTTTCTTTCTTGATATCTTTCATTCTAGCTTTAATACCTTCTAACATTCTATCTTTAGTTTCTTTCTTTCTTCCTTTATATCTTTCATTCTAGCTTTAATACCTTCTAACATTCTATCTTTAGTTTCTTTCTTTCTTTCTTTATATTTTTCATTGAAGCTTTAATACATTCTAACATTCTATCCTTAGTTTCTTTCTTTATTTTTCTTGATATCTTTCATTCTAGTTTTAATACCTTCTAACATTCTATCTTTAGTTTCTTTCTTTCTTTCTTTCTTTCTTTATATCTTTCATTCTAGATTTAATAACTTCTAGCATTCTATCTTTACTTTCTTTCTTTCCTTCTTTCTTGGTATCTTTCATTCTAGCTTTAATACCTTCTAACATTCTATCTTTATTTTCTATTTTCCTTTCTTTCTTGATATCTTTCATTCTTGCTTTAATACCTTCTAACATTCTATCTTTAGTTTCTTTCTTTCTTTATTTCTTAGCTTTCATTCTAATTTTAATACCTTCTAACATTTTATCTTTAGTTTCTTTCTTTCTTTCTTTATATCTTTCATTCTAGCTTTTATACCTTCTAACATTCTATCTTTAGTTTCTTTTTTCCTTTCTTTCTTGATATCTTTCATTCTAGCTTTAATACCTTCTAACATTATATCTTTAGTTTCTTTCTTTCTTTCTTTCTTTATATCTTTCATTCTAGCTTTAATACCTTCTAACATTCTATCTTTAGTTTCTTTCTTTCTTTCTTTCATGATATCTTTCATTCTAATTTTAATACCTTTTAACATTCTTTCTTTAGTTTCTTTCTTCCTTTCTTTCTTTCTTTCTTTCTTTATATCTTTCATTCTAGCTTTAATACCTTCTAACATTATATCTTTAGTTTCTTTCTTTCTTTCTTTCTTTCTTTCTTGATATCTTTCATTCTAGCTTTAATACCTTCTAACATTCTATCTTTAGTTTCTTTCTTTCTTTCTTTCTTGATATCTTTCATTCTAATTTCAATACCTTCTAACATTCTTTCTATAGTTTATTTCTTTCTTTCTTTCTTTATATCTTTCATTCTAGCTTTTATACCTTCTAACGTTCTATCTATATTTTTTTTATCCTTTCTTTCTTGATATCTTTCATTCTAGCTTTAATACCTTCTAACATTCTATCTTTAGTTTCTTTCTTTCTTCCTTTATATCTTTCATTCTAGCTTTAATACCTTCTAACATTCTATCTTTAGTTTCTTTCTTTCTTTCTTTATATTTTTCATTGAAGCTTTAATACATTCTAACATTCTATCCTTAGTTTCTTTCTTTATTTTTCTTGATATCTTTCATTCTAGTTTTAATACCTTCTAACATTCTATCTTTAGTTTCTTTCTTTCTTTCTTTCTTTCTTTCTTTATATCTTTCATTCTAGATTTAATACCTTCTAGCATTCTATCTTTACTTTCTTTCTTTCCTTCTTTCTTGGTATCTTTCATTCTAGCTTTAATACCTTCTAACATTCTATCTTTATTTTCTATTTTCCTTTCTTTCTTGATATCTTTCATTCTTGCTTTAATACCTTCTAACATTCTATCTTTAGTTTCTTTCTTTCTTTATTTCTTAGCTTTCATTCTAATTTTAATACCTTCTAACATTTTATCTTTAGTTTCTTTCTTTCTTTCTTTATATCTTTCATTCTAGCTTTTATACCTTCTAACATTCTATCTTTAGTTTCTTTTTTCCTTTCTTTCTTGATATCTTTCATTCTAGCTTTTATACCTTCTAACATTCTATCTTTAGTTTCTTTTTTCCTTTCTTTCTTGATATCTTTCATTCTAGCTTTAATACCTTCTAACATTATATCTTTAGTTTCTTTCTTTCTTTCTTTCTTTCTTTCTTTATATCTTTCATTCTAGCTTTAATACCTTCTAACATTCTATCTTTAGTTTCTTTCTTTCTTTCTTTCATGATATCTTTCATTCTAATTTTAATACCTTCTAACATTCTTTCTTTAGTTTCTTTCTTTCTTTCTTTCTTTATATCTTTCATTCTAGCTTTAATACCTTCTAACATTATATCTTTAGTTTCTTTCTTTCTTTCTTTCTTTATATCTTTCATTCTAGCTATAATACCTTCTAACATTCTATCTTTAGTTTCTTTCTTTCTTTCTTTCATGATATCTTTCATTCTAATTTTAATACCTTCTAACATTCTTTCTTTAGTTTCTTTCTTTTTTTATTTCTTTCTTTATATCTTTCATTCTAGCTTTAATACCTTCTAACATTCTATCTTTAGTTTCTTTCTTTCTTTCTTTCTTTGTATCATTCTAGCTTTAATACCTTCTAACATTCTATCTTTAGTTTCTTTCTTTCTTTCTTTCATGATATCTTTCATTTTAATTTTAATACTTTCTAGCATTCTTTCTTTATTTTCTTTCTTTCTTTCTTTCTTTATTCATATCATTCATTCTAGCTTTAATACCTTCTAACATTCTATCTTTAGTTTCTATCTTTCTTTCTTTCTTGAGATCTTTCATTCTAGTTTCAATACCTTTTAACATTCTATCTTTAGTTTCTTTCTTTCTTTCTTTCTTTATATCTTTCATTGTAGCTTTAATACCTTCTAACATTCTATCTTTAGTTTCTTTCTTTCTTTCTTTATATTTTTCATTCAAGCTTTAATACCTTCTAACATTCTATCTTTAGTTTCTTTCTTTATTTTTCTTCATATCTTTCATTCTAGTTTTAATACCTTCTAACATTCTATCTTTAGTTTCTTTCTTTCTTTCTTTCTTTATATCTTTCATTCTAGCTTTAATACCTTCTAACATTCTATCTTTAGTTTCTTTCTTTCTTTCTTTCATTATATCTTTCATTCTAGCTTTAATACCTTCTAACATTCTATCTTTACTTTCTTTCTTTCTTTCTTTCTTTCATGATATCTTTCATTCTAATTTTAATACCTTCTAACATTCTTTCTTTAGTTTCTTTCTTTCTTTCTTTCTTTCTTCATAGCTTCCATTCTACCTTTAATACCTTCTAACATTCTATCTTTAGTTTCTTTCTTTCTTTCTTTCTTGATATCTTTCATTCTAGCTTTAATACCTTCTAACATTCTATCTTTAGTTTCTTTCTTTCTTTCTTTCTTGATATCTTTCATTCTAATTTCAATACCTTCTAACATTCTTTCTATAGTTTATTTCTTTCTTTCTTTCTTGATATCTTTCATTCTAGCTTTAATACCTTCTAACATTCTATCTTTAGTTTCTTTCTTTCTTCCTTTATATCTTTCATTCTAGCTTTAATACCTTCTAACATTCTATCTTTAGTTTCTTTCTTTCTTTCTTTATATTTTTCATTGAAGCTTTAATACATTCTAACATTCTATCCTTAGTTTCTTTCTTTATTTTTCTTGATATCTTTCATTCTAGTTTTAATACCTTCTAACATTCTATCTTTAGTTTCTTTCTTTCTTTCTTTCTTTCTTTATATCTTTCATTCTAGATTTAATAACTTCTAGCATTCTATCTTTACTTTCTTTCTTTCCTTCTTTCTTGGTATCTTTCATTCTAGCTTTAATACCTTCTAACATTCTATCTTTATTTTCTATTTTCCTTTCTTTCTTGATATCTTTCATTCTTGCTTTAATACCTTCTAACATTCTATCTTTAGTTTCTTTCTTTCTTTATTTCTTAGCTTTCATTCTAATTTTAATACCTTCTAACATTTTATCTTTAGTTTCTTTCTTTCTTTCTTTATATCTTTCATTCTAGCTTTTATACCTTCTAACATTCTATCTTTAGTTTCTTTTTTCCTTTCTTTCTTGATATCTTTCATTCTAGCTTTTATACCTTCTAACATTCTATCTTTAGTTTCTTTTTTCCTTTCTTTCTTGATATCTTTCATTCTAGCTTTAATACCTTCTAACATTATATCTTTAGTTTCTTTCTTTCTTTCTTTCTTTCTTTCTTTATATCTTTCATTCTAGCTTTAATACCTTCTAACATTCTATCTTTAGTTTCTTTCTTTCTTTCTTTCATGATATCTTTCATTCTAATTTTAATACCTTCTAACATTCTTTCTTTAGTTTCTTTCTTTCTTTCTTTCTTTATATCTTTCATTCTAGCTTTAATACCTTCTAACATTATATCTTTAGTTTCTTTCTTTCTTTCTTTCTTTATATCTTTCATTCTAGCTTTAATACCTTCTAACATTCTATCTTTAGTTTCTTTCTTTCTTTCTTTCATGATATCTTTCATTCTAATTTTAATACCTTCTAACATTCTTTCTTTAATTTCTTTCTTTTTTTATTTCTTTCTTTATATCTTTCATTCTAGCTTTAATACCTTCTAACATTCTATCTTTAGTTTCTTTCTTTCTTTCTTTCTTTGTATCATTCTAGCTTTAATACCTTCTAACATTCTATCTTTAGTTTCTTTCTTTCTTTCTTTCATGATATCTTTCATTTTAATTTTAATACCTTCTAGCATTCTTTCTTTATTTTCTTTCTTTCTTTCTTTCTTTATTCATATCATTCATTCTAGCTTTAATACCTTCTAACATTCTATCTTTAGTTTCTATCTTTCTTTCTTTCTTGAGATCTTTCATTCTAGTTTCAATACCTTTTAACATTCTATCTTTAGTTTCTTTCTTTCTTTCTTTCTTTATATCTTTCATTGTAGCTTTAATACCTTCTAACATTCTATCTTTAGTTTCTTTCTTTCTTTCTTTATATTTTTCATTCAAGCTTTAATACCTTCTAACATTCTATCTTTAGTTTCTTTCTTTATTTTTCTTGATATCTTTCATTCTAGTTTTAATACCTTCTAACATTCTATCTTTAGTTTCTTTCTTTCTTTCTTTCTTTATATCTTTCATTCTAGCTTTAATACCTTCTAACATTCTATCTTTAGTTTCTTTCTTTCTTTCTTTCATTATATCTTTCATTCTAGCTTTAATACCTTCTAACATTCTATCTTTAGTTTCTTTCTTTCTTTCTTTCTTTCATGATATCTTTCATTCTAATTTTAATACCTTCTAACATTCTTTCTTTAGTTTTTTTCTTTCTTTCTTTCTTTCTTCATAGCTTCCATTCTACCTTTAATACCTTCTAAAATTCTATCTTTAGTTTCTTTCTTTCTTTCTTTCTTGATATCTTTCATTCTAGCTTTAATACCTTCTAACATTCTGACTTTAGTTTCTTTCTTTCTTTATTTCTTGATATCTTTCATTCTAATTTTAATAACTTCTAACATTATTTCTTTAGTTTCTTTCTTTCTTTCTTTCTTTATATCTTTCATTTTAGCTTTTATACCTTCTAACATTCTATCTTTAGTTTCTTTTTTCCTTTCTTTCTTGATATCTTTCATTCTAGCTTTAATACCTTCTAACATTATATCTTTAGTTTCTTTCTTTCTTTCTTTCTTTATATCTTTCATTCTAGCTTTAATACCTTCTAACATTCTATCTTTAGTTTCTTTCTTTCTTTCTTTCATGATATCTTTCATTCTAATTTTAATACCTTTTAACATTCTTTCTTTAGTTTCTTTCTTCCTTTCTTTCTTTCTTTCTTTATATCTTTCATTCTAGCTTTAATACCTTCTAACATTATATCTTTAGTTTTCTTTCTTTCTTTCTTTCTTTCTTTCTTGATATCTTTCATTCTAGCTTTAATACCTTCTAACATTCTATCTTTAGTTTCTTTCTTTCTTTCTTTCTTGATATCTTTCATTCTAATTTCAATACCTTCTAACATTCTTTCTATAGTTTCTTTCTTTCTTTCTTTCTTTATATCTTTCATTCTAGCTTTTATACCTTCTAACGTTCTATCTATATTTTTTTTATCCTTTCTTTCTTGATATCTTTCATTCTAGCTTTAATACCTTCTAACATTCTATCTTTAGTTTCTTTCTTTCTTCCTTTATATCTTTCATTCTAGCTTTAATACCTTCTAACATTCTATCTTTAGTTTCTTTCTTTCTTTCTTTCTTTCTTTCTTTATATCTTTCATTCTAGCTTTAATACCTTCTAACATTCTATCTTTAGTTTCTTTCTTTCTTTCTTTCATGATATCTTTCATTCTAATTTTAATACCTTCTAACATTCTTTCTTTAGTTTCTTTCTTTATTTTTCTTGATATCTTTCATTCTAGTTTTAATACCTTCTAACATTCTATCTTTAGTTTCTTTCTTTCTTTCTTTCTTTCTTTATATTTTTCATTCTAGATTTAATACCTTCTAGCATTCTATCTTTACTTTCTTTCTTTCCTTCTTTCTTGATATCTTTCATTCTTGCTTTAATACCTTCTAACATTCTATCTTTAGTTTCTTTCTTTCTTTATTTCTTAGCTTTCATTCTAATTTTAATACTTTCTAACATTTTATCTTTAGTTTCTTTCTTTCTTTCTTTATATCTTTCATTCTAGCTTTTATACCTTCTAACATTCTATCTTTAGTTTCTTTTTTCCTTTCTTTCTTGATATCTTTCATTCTAGCTTTTATACCTTCTAACATTCTATCTTTAGTTTCTTTTTTCCTTTCTTTCTTGATATCTTTCATTCTAGCTTTAATACCTTCTAACATTATATCTTTAGTTTCTTTCTTTCTTTCTTTCTTTCTTTCTTTATATCTTTCATTCTAGCTTTAATACCTTCTAACATTCTATCTTTAGTTTCTTTCTTTCTTTCTTTCTTGATATCTTTCATTCTAGCTTTAATACGTTCTAACATTCTATCTTTAGTTTCTTTCTTTCTTTATATCTTTTATTCTAGCTTTAATATGGTCTTACATTCTATCTTTAGTTTCTTTCTTTCTTTCTTTCTTGATATCTTTCATTCTAATTTTAATACCTTCTTACATTCTTTCTTTAGTTTCTTTCTTTCTTTCTTTATATCTTTCATTCTATCTTTAATACCTTCTAATATTTTATCTTTAGTTTCTTTCTTTCTTTCTTTCTTTCTGATATCTTGCCTTCTAGTTTCAATACCTTTTAACATTCTATCTTTAGTTTCTTTCTTTCTTTCTTTCTTTATATCTTTCATTCTAGCTTTAATACCTTCTAACATTCTATCTTTAGTTTCTTTCTTTCTTTCTTTCATGATATCTTTCATTCTAATTTTAATACCTTCTAACATTCTATCTTTAGTTTCTTTATTTCTTTCTTTCTTTCTTTCTTGATATCTTTCATTCTAATTTTAATACCTTCTAACATTCTTTCTTTAGTTTCTCTCTTTCTTTCTTTCTTTCTTTCTTTCTTTCTTTCTTTCTTTCTTTCTATCTTTCATTCTACCTTTAATACCTTCTAATATTCTTTCTTTACTTTCTTTCTTTCCTTCTTTCTTGATATCTTTCATTCTAGCTTTAATACCTTCTAACATTCTATCTTTAGTTTCTTTCCTTCTTTCTTTTATATCTTTCATTCTAGCTTTTATACCTTCTAACATTCTATCTTTAGTTTCTTTTTTCCTTTCTTTCTTGATATCTTTCATTCTAGCTTTAATGCCTTCTAACATTCTATCTTTAGTTTCTTTCTTTCTTTCTTTCTTTGTATCATTCTAGCTTTAATACCTTCTAACATTCTATCTTTAGTTTCTTTCTTTCTTTCTTTCATGATATCTTTCATTTTAATTTTAATACCTTCTAGCATTCTTTCTTTATTTTCTTTCTTTCTTTCTTTCTTTATTCATATCATTCATTCTAGCTTTAATACCTTCTAACATTTTATCTTTAGTTTCTATCTTTCTTTCTTTCTTGAGATCTTTCATTCTAGTTTCAATACCTTTTAACATTCTATCTTTAGTTTCTTTCTTTCTTTCTTTATATCTTTCATTCTAGCTTTAATACCTTCTAACATTCTATCTTTAGTTTCTTTCTTTCTTTCTTTATATTTTTCATTCAAGCTTTAATACCTTCTAACATTCTATCTTTAGTTTCTTTATTTTTTCTTGATATCTTTCATTCTAGTTTTAATACCTTCTAACATTCTATCTTTAGTTTCTTTCTTTCTTTCTTTCATTATATCTTCATTCTAACTTTAATACCTTCTAACATTCTATCTTTAGTTTCTTTCTTTCTTTCTTTCATGATATCTTTCATTCTAATTTTAATACCTTCTAACATTCTTTCTTTAGTTTCTTTCTTTCTTTCTTTCTTTCTTTCTTTCTTCATATCTTTCATTCTAGCTTTAATACCTTCTAACATTCTATCTTTAGTTTCTTTCTTTCTTTCTTTCTTGATATCTTTCAATCTAGCTTAAATACCTTCTAACATTCTGTCTTTAGTTTCTTTCTTTCTTTATTTCTTGATATCTTTCATTCTAATTTTAATACCTTCTAACATTATTTCTTTAGTTTCTTTCTTTCTTTCTTTCTTTATATCTTTCATTCTAGCTTTTAATACCTTCTAACATTCTACATTCTATCTTTAGTTTCTTTTTTCCTTTCTTTCTTGATATCTTTCATTGTAGCTTTAATACCTTCTAACATTATATCTTTAGTTTCTTTCTTTCTTTCTTTCTTTATATCTTTCATTCTAGCTTTAATACCTTCTAACATTCTATCTTTAGTTTCTTTCTTTCTTTCTTTCATGATATCTTTCATTCTAATTTTAATACCTTTTAACATTCTTTCTTTAGTTTCTTTCTTTCTTTCTTTCTTTCTTTCTTTCTTTATATCTTTCATTCTAGCTTTAATACCTTCTAACATTATATCTTTAGTTTCTTTCTTTCTTTCTTTCTTTCTTTCTTTCTTGATATCTTTCATTCTAGCTTTAATACCTTCTAACATTTTATCTTTAGTTTCTTTCTTTCTTTCTTTCTTGATATCTTTCATTCTAATTTCAATACCTTCTAACATTCTTTCTATAGTTTATTTCTTTCTTTCTTTCTTTATATCTTTCATTCATTCTAGCTTTTATACCTTCTAACGTTCTATCTATATTTTTTTTTATCCTGTCTTTCTTGATATCTTTCATTCTAGCTTTAATACCTTCTAACATTCTATCTTTAGTTTCTTTCTTTCTTTCTTTATATCTTTCATTCTAGCTTTAATACCTTCTAACATTCTATCTTTAGTTTCTTTCTTTCTTTATTTATATTTTTCATTGAAGCTTTAATACATTCTAACATTCTATCCTTAGTTTCTTTCTTTATTTTTTCTTGATATCTTTCATTCTAGTTTTAATACCTTCTAACATTCTATCTTTAGTTTCTTTCTTTCTTTCTTTCTTTCTTTCTTTATATCTTTCATTCTAGATTTAATACCTTCTAACATTCTATCTTTAGTTTCTTTCTTTCCTTCTTTATATTTTTCATTGAAGCTTTAATACATTCTAACATTCTATCCTTAGTTTCTTTCTTTATTTTTCCTTGATATCTTTCATTCTAGTTTTAATACCTTCTAACATTCTATCTTTAGTTTCTTTCTTTCTTTCTTTCTTTCTTTATATCTTTCATTCTAGATTTAATACCTTCTAACATTCTATCTTTAGTTTCTTTCTTTCTTTCTTTATATTTTTCATTGAAGCTTTAATACATTCTAACATTCTATCCTTAGTTTCTTTCTTTATTTTTCTTGATATCTTTCATTCTAGTTTTAATACCTTCTAACATTCTATCTTTAGTTTCTTTCTTTTCTTTCTTTCTTTCTTTATATCTTTCATTCTAGCTTTAATACCTTCTAACATTCTATCTTTAGTTTCTTTCTTTCTTTCTTTCTTTCTTTCTTTCTTCATATCTTTCATTCTAGCTTTAATACCTTCTAACATTCTATCTTTAGTTTCTTTCTTTCTTTCTTTCTTGATATCTTTCAATCTAGCTTAAATACCTTCTAACATTCTGTCTTTAGTTTCTTTCTTTCTTTATTTCTTGATATCTTTCATTCTAATTTTAATACCTTCTAACATTATTTCTTTAGTTTCTTTCTTTCTTTCTTTCTTTATATCTTTCATTCTAGCTTTTATACCTTCTAACATTCTATCTTTAGTTTCTTTTTTCCTTTCTTTCTTGATATCTTTCATTGTAGCTTTAATACCTTCTAACATTATATCTTTAGTTTCTTTCTTTCTTTCTTTCTTTATATCTTTCATTCTAGCTTTAATACCTTCTAACATTCTATCTTTAGTTTCTTTCTTTCTTTCTTTCATGATATCTTTCATTCTAATTTTAATACCTTTTAACATTCTTTCTTTAGTTTCTTTCTTTCTTTCTTTCTTTCTTTCTTTATATCTTTCATTCTAGCTTTAATACCTTCTAACATTATATCTTTAGTTTCTTTCTTTCTTTCTTTTCTTTCTTTCTTTCTTGATATCTTTCATTCTAGCTTTAATACCTTCTAACATTTTATCTTTAGTTTCTTTCTTTCTTTCTTTCTTGATATCTTTCATTCTAATTTCAATACCTTCTAACATTCTTTCTATAGTTTATTTCTTTCTTTCTTTCTTTATATCTTTCATTCTAGCTTTTATACCTCATTCTTTCTTTAGTTTCTCTCTTTCTTTCTTTCTTTCTTTCTTTCTTTCTTTCTATCTTTCATTCTACCTTTAATACCTTCTAATATTCTTTCTTTACTTTCTTTCTTTCCTTCTTTCTTGATATCTTTCATTCTAGCTTTAATACCTTCTAACATTCTATCTTTAGTTTCTTTCCTTCTTTCTTTTAAATCTTTCATTCTAGCTTTTATACCTTCTAACATTCTATCTTTAGTTTCTTTTTTCCTTTCGTTCTTGATATCTTTAATTCTAGCTTTAATGCCTTCTAACATTCTATCTTTAGTTTCTTTCTTTCTTTCTTTCTTTGTATCATTCTAGCTTTAATACCTTCTAACATTCTATCTTTAGTTTCTTTCTTTCTTTCTTTCATGATATCTTTCATTTTAATTTTAATACCTTCTAGCATTCTTTCTTTATTTTCTTTCTTTCTTTCTTTCTTTATTCATATCATTCATTCTAGCTTTAATACCTTCTAACATTTTATCTTTAGTTTCTATCTTTCTTTCTTTCTTGAGATCTTTCATTCTAGTTTCAATACCTTTTAACATTCTATCTTTAGTTTCTTTCTTTCTTTCTTTATATCTTTCATTCTAGCTTTAATACCTTCTAACATTCTATCTTTAGTTTCTTTCTTTCTTTCTTTATATTTTTCATTCAAGCTTTAATACCTTCTAACATTCGATCTTTAGTTTCTTTATTTTTCTTGATATCTTTCATTCTAGTTTTAATACCTTCTAACATTCTATCTTTAGTTTCTTTCTTTCTTTCTTTCATTATATCTTTCATTCTAACTTTAATACCTTCTAACATTCTATCTTTAGTTTCTTTCTTTCTTTCTTTCATGATATCTTTCATTCTAATTTTAATACCTTCTAACATTCTTTCTTTAGTTTCTTTCTTTCTTTCTTTCTTTCTTTCTTCATATCTTTCATTCTAGCTTTAATACCTTCTAACATTCTATCTTTAGTTTCTTTCTTTCTTTCTTTCTTGATATCTTTCAATCTAGCTTTAATACCTTCTAACATTCTGTCTTTAGTTTCTTTCTTTCTTTATTTCTTGATATCTTTCATTCTAATTTTAATACCTTCTAACATTATTTCTTTAGTTTCTTTTTTCCTTTCTTTCTTGATATCTTTCATTGTAGCTTTAATACCTTCTAACATTATATCTTTAGTTTCTTTCTTTCTTTCTTTCTTTATATCTTTCATTCTAGCTTTAATACCTTCTAACATTCTATCTTTAGTTTCTTTCTTTCTTTCTTTCATGATATCTTTCATTCTAATTTTAATACCTTTTAACATTCTTTCTTTAGTTTCTTTCTTTCTTTCTTTCTTTCTTTCTTTATATCTTTCATTCTAGCTTTAATACCTTCTAACATTATATCTTTAGTTTCTTTCTTTCTTTCTTTCTTTCTTTCTTGATATCTTTCATTCTAGCTTTAATACCTTCTAACATTTTATCTTTAGTTTCTTTCTTTCTTTCTTTCTTGATATCTTTCATTCTAATTTCAATACCTTCTAACATTCTTTCTATAGTTTATTTCTTTCTTTCTTTCTTTATATCTTTCATTCTAGCTTTTATACCTTCTAACGTTCTATCTATATTTTTTTTTATCCTGTCTTTCTTGATATCTTTCATTCTAGCTTTAATACCTTCTAACATTCTATCTTTAGTTTCTTTCTTTCTTTCTTTATATCTTTCATTCTAGCTTTAATACCTTCTAACATTCTATCTTTAGTTTCTTTCTTTCTTTCTTTATATTTTTCATTGAAGCTTTAATACATTCTAACATTCTATCCTTAGTTTCTTTCTTTATTTTTCTTGATATCTTTCATTCTAGTTTTAATACCTTCTAACATTCTATCTTTAGTTTCTTTCTTTCTTTCTTTCTTTCTTTCTTTATATCTTTCATTCTAGATTTAATACCTTCTAACATTCTATCTTTATTTTTTTTCTTTCTTTCTTTATATTTTTCATTGAAGCTTTAATACATTCTAACATTCTATCCTTAGTTTCTTTCTTTATTTTTCTTGATATCTTTCATTCTAGTTTTAATACCTTCTAACATTCTATCTTTAGTTTCTTTCTTTCTTTCTTTCTTTCTTTATATCTTTCATTCTAGATTTAATACCTTCTAACATTCTATCTTTAGTTTCTTTCTTTCTTTCTTTATATTTTTCATTGAAGCTTTAATACATTCTAACATTCTATCCTTAGTATCTTTCTTTATTTTTCTTGATATCTTTCATTCTAGTTTTAATACCTTCTAACATTCTATCTTTAGTTTCTTTCTTTCTTTCTTTCTTTCTTTATATCTTTCATTCTAGCTTTAATACCTTCTAACATTCTATCTTTAGTTTCTTTCTTTCTTTCTTTCATGATATCTTTCATTCTAATTTTAATACCTTCTAACATTCTTTCTTTAGTTTCTTTCTTTCTTTCTTTCTTTATATCTTTCATTCTAGCTTTAATACCTTCTAACATTCTATCTTTAGTTTCTTTCTTTCTTTCTTTCTTGATATCTTTCATTCTAGCTTTAATACCTTCTAACAATCTATCTTTAGTTTCTTTCTTTCTTTATATCTTTTATTCTAGCTTTAATATGGTCTTACATTCTATCTTTAGTTTCTTTCTTTCTTTCTTTCTTGATATCTTTCATTCTAATTTTAATACCTTCTTACATTCTTTCTTTAGTTTCTTTCTTTCTTTCTTTATATCTTTCATTCTATCTTTAATACCTTCTAATATTTTATCTTTAGTTTCTTTCTTTCTTTCTTTCTTTCTTGATATCTTGCCTTCTAGTTTCAATACCTTTTGACATTCTATCTTTAGTTTCTTTCTTTCTTTCTTTATATCTTTCATTTTAGCTTTAATACCTTCTAACATTCTATCTTTAGTTTCTTTCTTTCTTTCTTTCTTTATATCTTTCATTCTAGCTTTAATACCTTCTAACATTCTATCTTTAGTTTCTTTCTTTCTTTCTTTCATGATATCTTTCATTCTAATTTTAATACCTTCTAACATTCTATCTTTAGTTTCTTTCTTTCTTTCTTTCTTTCTTTCTTGATATCTTTCATTCTAATTTTAATACCTTCTAACATTCTTTCTTTAGTTTCTCTCTTTCTTTCTTTCTTTCTTTCTTTCTTTCTTTCTTTCTTTCTATCTTTCATTCTACCTTTAATACCTTCTAATATTCTTTCTTTACTTTCTTTCTTTCCTTCTTTCTTGATATCTTTCATTCTAGCTTTAATACCTTCTAACATTCTATCTTTAGTTTCTTTCCTTCTTTCTTTTAAATCTTTCATTCTAGCTTTTATACCTTCTAACATTCTATCTTTAGTTTCTTTTTTCCTTTCGTTCTTGATATCTTTCATTCTAGCTTTAATGCCTTCTAACATTCTATCTTTAGTTTCTTTCTTTCTTTCTTTCTTTGTATCATTCTAGCTTTAATACCTTCTAACATTCTATCTTTAGTTTCTTTCTTTCTTTCTTTCATGATATCTTTCATTTTAATTTTAATACCTTCTAGCATTCTTTCTTTATTTTCTTTCTTTCTTTCTTTCTTTATTCATATCATTCATTCTAGCTTTAATACCTTCTAACATTTTATCTTTAGTTTCTATCTTTCTTTCTTTCTTGAGATCTTTCATTCTAGTTTCAATACCTTTTAACATTCTATCTTTAGTTTCTTTCTTTCTTTCTTTATATCTTTCATTCTAGCTTTAATACCTTCTAACATTCTATATTTAGTTTCTTTCTTTCTTTCTTTATATTTTTCATTCAAGCTTTAATACCTTCTAACATTCTATCTTTAGTTTCTTTATTTTTCTTGATATCTTTCATTCTAGTTTTAATACCTTCTAACATTCTATCTTTAGTTTCTTTCTTTCTTTCTTTCATTATATCTTTCATTCTAACTTTAATACCTTCTAACATTCTATCTTTAGTTTCTTTCTTTCTTTCTTTCATGATATCTTTCATTCTAATTTTAATACCTTCTAACATTCTTTCTTTAGTTTCTTTCTTTCTTTCTTTCTTTCTTTCTTCATATCTTTCATTCTAGCTTTAATACCTTCTAACATTCTATCTTTAGTTTCTTTCTTTCTTTCTTTCTTGATATCTTTCAATCTAGCTTTAATACCTTCTAACATTCTGTCTTTAGTTTCTTTCTTTCTTTATTTCTTGATATCTTTCATTCTAATTTTAATACCTTCTAACATTATTTCTTTAGTTTCTTTCTTTCTTTCTTTCTTTATATCTTTCATTCTAGCTTTTATACCTTCTAACATTCTATCTTTAGTTTCTTTTTTCCTTTCTTTCTTGATATCTTTCATTGTAGCTTTAATACCTTCTAACATTATATCTTTAGTTTCTTTCTTTCTTTCTTTCTTTACATCTTTCATTCTAGCTTTAATACCTTCTAACATTCTATCTTTAGTTTCTTTCTTTCTTTCTTTCATGATATCTTTCATTCTAATTTTAATACCTTTTAACATTCTTTCTTTAGTTTCTTTCTTTCTTTCTTTCTTTCTTTCTTTATATCTTTCATTCTAGCTTTAATACCTTCTAACATTATATCTTTAGTTTCTTTCTTTCTTTCTTTCTTGATATCTTTCATTCTAGCTTTAATACCTTCTAACATTTTATCTTTAGTTTCTTTCTTTCTTTCTTTCTTGATATCTTTCATTCTAATTTCAATACCTTCTAACATTCTTTCTATAGTTTATTTCTTTCTTTCTTTCTTTATATCTTTCATTCTAGCTTTTATACCTTCTAACGTTCTATCTATATTTTTTTTTATCCTGTCTTTCTTGATATCTTTCATTCTAGCTTTAATAACTTCTAACATTCTATCTTTAGTTTCTTTCTTTCTTTCTTTATATCTTTCATTCTAGCTTTAATACCTTCTAACATTCTATCTTTAGTTTCTTTCTTTCTTTCTTTATATTTTTCATTGAAGCTTTAATACATTCTAACATTCTATCCTTAGTTTCTTTCTTTATTTTTCTTGATATCTTTCATTCTAGTTTTAATACCTTCTAACATTCTATCTTTAGTTTCTTTCTTTCTTTCTTTCTTTATATCTTTCATTCTAGATTTAATACCTTCTAACATTCTATCTTTAGTTTCTTTCTTTCTTTCTTTATATTTTTCATTGAAGCTTTAATACATTCTAACATTCTATCCTTAGTTTCTTTCTTTATTTTTCTTGATATCTTTCATTCTAGTTTTAATACCTTCTAACATTCTATCTTTAGTTTCTTTCTTTCTTTCTTTCTTTCTTTATATCTTTCATTCTAGATTTAATACCTTCTAACATTCTATCTTTACTTTCTTTCTTTCCTTTCTTTCTTGATATCTTTCATTCTTGCTTTAATACCTTCTAACATTCTATCTTTAGTTTCTTTCTTTCTTTCTTTCTTAGCTTTCATTCTAATTTTAATACCTTCTAACATTTTATCTTTAGTTTCTTTCTTTCTTTCTTTATATCTTTCATTCTAGCTTTTATACCTTCTAACATTCTATCTTTAGTTTCTTTTTTCCTTTCTTTCTTGATATCTTTCATTCTAGCTTTTATACCTTCTAACATTCTATCTTTAGTTTCTTTTTTCCTTTCTTTCTTGATATCTTTCATTCTAGCTTTAATACCTTCTAACATTATATCTTTAGTTTCTTTCTTTCTTTCTTTCTTTCTTTATATCTTTCATTCTAGCTTTAATACCTTCTAACATTCTATCTTTAGTTTCTTTCTTTCTTTCTTTCATGATATCTTTCATTCTAATTTTAATACCTTCTAACATTCTTTCTTTAGTTTCTTTCTTTCTTTCTTTCTTTATATCTTTCATTCTAGCTTTAATACCTTCTAACATTCTATCTTTAGTTTCTTTCTTTCTTTCTTTCTTGATATCTTTCATTCTAGCTTTAATACCTTCTAACATTCTATCTTTAGTTTCTTTCTTTCTTTATATCTTTTATTCGAACTTTAATATGGTCTTACATTCTATCTTTAGTTTCTTTCTTTCTTTCTTTCTTGATATCTTTCATTCTAATTTTAATACCTTCTAACATTCTTTCTTTAGTTTCTTTCTTTCTTTCTTTATATCTTTCATTCTATCTTTAATACCTTCTAATATTTTATCTTTAGTTTCTTTCTTTCTTTCTTTCTTTCTTGATATCTTGACTTCTAGTTTCAATACCTTTTAACATTCTATCTTTAGTTTCTTTCTTTCTTTCTTTATATCTTTCATTCTAGCTTTAATACCTTCTAACATTCTATCTTTAGTTTCTTTCTTTCTTTCTTTCTTTATATCTTTCATTCTAGCTTTAATACCTTCTAACATTCTATCTTTAGTTTCTTTCTTTCTTTCTTTCATGATATCTTTCATTCTAATTTTAATACCTTCTAACATTCTATCTTTAGTTTCTTTCTTTCTTTCTTTCTTTCTTTCTTGATATCTTTCATTCTAATTTTAAAACCTTCTAACATTCTTTCTTTAGTTTCTTTCTTTCTTTCTTTCTTTATAACTTTCATTCTAGCTTTAATACCTTCTAACATTCTATCTTTAGTTTCTTTCTTTCTTTCTTTATATTTTTCATTGAAGCTTTAATACCTTCTAACATTCTATCTTTAGTTTCTTTTTTCCTTTCTTTCTTGATATCTTTCATTCTAGCTTTAATACCTTCTAACATTATATCTTTAGTTTCTTTCTTTCTTTCTTTCTTTCTTTATATCTTTCATTCTAGCTTTAATACCTTCTAACATTCTATCTTTAGTTTCTTTCTTTCTTTCTTTCATGATATCTTTCATTCTAATTTTAATACCTTCTAACATTCTTTCTTTAGTTTCTTTCTTTCTTTCTTTCTTTATATCTTTCATTCTAGCTTTAATACCTTCTAACATTCTATCTTTAGTTTCTTTCTTTCTTTCTTTCTTGATATCTTTCATTCTAGCTTTAATACCTTCTAACATTCTATCTTTAGTTTCTTTCTTTCTTTATATCTTTTATTCTAGCTTTAATATGGTCTTACATTCTATCTTTAGTTTCTTTCTTTCTTTCTTTCTTGATATCTTTCATTCTAATTTTAATACCTTCTAACATTCTTTCTTTAGTTTCTTTCTTTCTTTCTTTATATCTTTCATTCTATCTTTAATACCTTCTAATATTTTATCTTTAGTTTCTTTCTTTCTTTCTTTCTTTCTTGATATCTTGCCTTCTAGTTTCAATACCTTTTAACATTCTATCTTTAGTTTCTTTCTTTCTTTCTTTATATCTTTCATTCTAGCTTTAATACCTTCTAACATTCTATCTTTAGTTTCTTTCTTTCTTTCTTTCTTTATATCTTTCATTCTAGCTTTAATACCTTCTAACATTCTATCTTTAGTTTCTTTCTTTCTTTCTTTCATGATATCTTTCATTCTAATTTTAATACCTTCTAACATTCTATCTTTAGTTTCTTTCTTTCTTTCTTTCTTTCTTTCTTTCTTGATATCTTTCATTCTAATTTTAAAACCTTCTAACATTCTTTCTTTAGTTTCTTTCTTTCTTTCTTTCTTTATAACTTTCATTCTAGCTTTAATACCTTCTAACATTCTATCTTTAGTTTCTTTCTTTCTTTCTTTATATTTTTCATTGAAGCTTTAATACCTTCTAACATTCTATCTTTACTTTCTTACTTTATTTTTCTTGATATCTTTCATTCTAGTTTTAATACCTTCTAACATTCTATTTTTAATTTCTTTCTTTCTTTCTTTCTTTATATCTTTCATTCTAGATTTAATACCTTCTAACATTCTTTCTTTAGTTTCTTTCTTTCTTTCTTTATATCTTTCATTCTAGCTTTAATACCTTCTAACATTCTATCTTTAGTTTCTTTCTTTCTTTCTTTCTTGATATCTTTCCTTCTAGTTTCAATACCTTTTAACATTCTATCTTTAGTTTCTTTCTTTCTTTCTTTATATCTTTCATTCTAGCTTTAATACCTTCTAACATTCTATCTTTAGATTCTTTCTTTCTTTCTTTATATTTTTCATTCAAGCTTTAATACCTTCTAACATTCTATCTTTAGTTTCTTTCTTTCTTTCTTTCTTTATATCTTTCATTCTAGATTTAATACCTTCAAACATTCTATCTTTACTTTCTTTCTTTCCTTCTTTCTCGATATCTTTCATTTTAGCTTTAATACCTTCTAACATTCTATCTTTAGTTTCTTTTATCCTTTCTTTCTTGATATCTTTCATTCTAGCTTTAATACCTTCTAACTTTCTATCTTTAGTTTCTTTCTTTCTTTCTTTCTTTATATCTTTCATTCCAGCTTTAATACGTTCTAACATTCTATCTTTACTTTCTTTCTTTCTTTCTTCCTTGATGTCTTTCATTCTAATTTTAATCAATTCTAACATTCTTTCTTTAGTTTCTTTCTTTCTTTCTTTATATCTTTCTTTCTAGCTTTAATACCTTCTAACATTCCTTCTTTAGTTTCTTTCTTTATTTCTTTCTTTCTTGATATCTTTCATTCTATCTTTAATACCTTCTAACATTCTATCTTTAGTTTCTTTCTTTCTTTCTTTCTTTATATCTTTCATTCTAGCTTTTATACCTTCTAACGTTCCAGCTTTAGTTTCTTTTATCCTTTCTTTCTTGATATCTTTCATTCTAGCTTTAATACCTTCTAACATTCTATCTTAAGTTTCTTTCTTTCTTTCTTTCTTTCTTTCTTTATATCTTTCATTCTAGCTTTAATACCTTCTAACATTCTATCTTTAGTTTCTTTCTTTCTTTCTTTCATGATATCTTTCATTCTAATTTTAATACCTTCTAACATTCTTTCTTTAGTTTCTCTCTTTCTTTCTTTCTTTCTTTCTTTCTTTCTTTCTTTCTTTATATCTTTCATTCTAGCTTTAATACCTTCTAACATTCTATCTTTAGTTTCTTTCCTTCTTTCTTTTATATCTTTCATTCTAGCTTTTATACCTTCTAACATTCTATCTTTAGTTTCTTTTTTCCTTTCTTTCTTGATATCTTTCATTCTAGCTTTAATGCCTTCTAACATTCTATCTTTAGTTTCTTTCTTTCTTTCTTTATATTTTTCATTGAAGCTTTAATACCTTCTAACATTCTATCTTTACTTTCTTACTTTATTTTTCTTGATATCTTTCATTCTAGTTTTAATACCTTCTAACATTCTATTTTTAATTTCTTTCTTTCTTTCTTTCTTTATATCTTTCATTCTAGATTTAATACCTTCTAACATTCTTTCTTTAGTTTCTTTCTTTCTTTCTTTATATCTTTCATTCTAGCTTTAATACCTTCTAACATTCTATCTTTAGTTTCTTTCTTTCTTTCTTGATATCTTTCCTTCTAGTTTCAATACCTTTTAACATTCTATCTTTAGTTTCTTTCTTTCTTTCTTTATATCTTTCATTCTAGCTTTAATACCTTCTAACATTCTATCTTTAGATTCTTTCTTTCTTTCTTTATATTTTTCATTCAAGCTTTAATACCTTCTAACATTCTATCTTTAGTTTCTTTCTTTCTTTCTTTCTTTATATCTTTCATTCTAGATTTAATACCTTCAAACATTCTATCTTTACTTTCTTTCTTTCCTTCTTTCTCGATATCTTTCATTTTAGCTTTAATACCTTCTAACATTCTATCTTTAGTTTCTTTTATCCTTTCTTTCTTGATATCTTTCATTCTAGCTTTAATACCTTCTAACATTCTATCTTTAGTTTCTTTCTTTCTTTCTTTCTTTATATCTTTCATTCCAGCTTTAATACGTTCTAACATTCTATCTTTACTTTCTTTCTTTCTTTCTTCCTTGATATCTTTCATTCTAATTTTAATCAATTCTAACATTCTTTCTTTAGTTTCTTTCTTTCTTTCTTTATATCTTTCTTTCTAGCTTTAATACCTTCTAACATTCCTTCTTTAGTTTCTTTCTTTATTTCTTTCTTTCTTGATATCTTTCATTCTATCTTTAATACCTTCTAACATTCTATCTTTAGTTTCTTTCTTTCTTTCTTTCTTTATATCTTTCATTCTAGCTTTTATACCTTCTAACATTCTATCTTTACTTTCTTTCTTTCCTTCTTTCTCGATATCTTTCATTTTAGCTTTAATACCTTCTAACATTCTATCTTTAGTTTCTTTTATCCTTTCTTTCTTGATATCTTTCATTCTAGCTTTAATACCTTCTAACATTCTATCTTTAGTTTCTTTCTTTCTTTCTTTCTTTATATCTTTCATTCCAGCTTTAATACGTTCTAACATTCTATCTTTACTTTCTTTCTTTCTTTCTTCCTTGATATCTTTCATTCTAATTTTAATCAATTCTAACATTCTTTCTTTAGTTTCTTTCTTTCTTTCTTTATATCTTTCTTTCTAGCTTTAATACCTTCTAACATTCCTTCTTTAGTTTCTTTCTTTATTTCTTTCTTTCTTGATATCTTTCATTCTATCTTTAATACCTTCTAACATTCTATCTTTAGTTTCTTTCTTTCTTTCTTTCTTGATATCTTTCATTCTAATTTTAATACCTTCTAACATTCTTTCTTTAGTTTCTTTCTTTCTTTCTTTATATCTTTCATTCTATCTTTAATACCTTCTAATATTTTATCTTTAGTTTCTTTCTTTCTTTCTTTCTTTCTTGATATCTTGACTTCTAGTTTCAATACCTTTTAACATTCTATCTTTAGTTTCTTTCTTTCTTTCTTTATATCTTTCATTCTAGCTTTAATACCTTCTAACATTCTATCTTTAGTTTCTTTCTTTCTTTCTTTCTTTATATCTTTCATTCTAGCTTTAATACCTTCTAACATTCTATCTTTAGTTTCTTTCTTTCTTTCTTTCATGATATCTTTCATTCTAATTTTAATACCTTCTAACATTCTATCTTTAGTTTCTTTCTTTCTTTCTTTCTTTCTTTCTTGATATCTTTCATTCTAATTTTAAAACCTTCTAACATTCTTTCTTTAGTTTCTTTCTTTCTTTCTTTCTTTATAACTTTCATTCTAGCTTTAATACCTTCTAACATTCTATCTTTAGTTTCTTTCTTTCTTTCTTTATATTTTTCATTGAAGCTTTAATACCTTCTAACATTCTATCTTTAGTTTCTTTTTTCCTTTCTTTCTTGATATCTTTCATTCTAGCTTTAATACCTTCTAACATTATATCTTTAGTTTCTTTCTTTCTTTCTTTCTTTCTTTATATCTTTCATTCTAGCTTTAATACCTTCTAACATTCTATCTTTAGTTTCTTTCTTTCTTTCTTTCATGATATCTTTCATTCTAATTTTAATACCTTCTAACATTCTTTCTTTAGTTTCTTTCTTTCTTTCTTTCTTTATATCTTTCATTCTAGCTTTAATACCTTCTAACATTCTATCTTTAGTTTCTTTCTTTCTTTCTTTCTTGATATCTTTCATTCTAGCTTTAATACCTTCTAACATTCTATCTTTAGTTTCTTTCTTTCTTTATATCTTTTATTCTAGCTTTAATATGGTCTTACATTCTATCTTTAGTTTCTTTCTTTCTTTCTTTCTTGATATCTTTCATTCTAATTTTAATACCTTCTAACATTCTTTCTTTAGTTTCTTTCTTTCTTTCTTTATATCTTTCATTCTATCTTTAATACCTTCTAATATTTTATCTTTAGTTTCTTTCTTTCTTTCTTTCTTTCTTGATATCTTGCCTTCTAGTTTCAATACCTTTTAACATTCTATCTTTAGTTTCTTTCTTTCTTTCTTTATATCTTTCATTCTAGCTTTAATACCTTCTAACATTCTATCTTTAGTTTCTTTCTTTCTTTCTTTCTTTATATCTTTCATTCTAGCTTTAATACCTTCTAACATTCTATCTTTAGTTTCTTTCTTTCTTTCTTTCATGATATCTTTCATTCTAATTTTAATACCTTCTAACATTCTATCTTTAGTTTCTTTCTTTCTTTCCTTCTTTCTTTCTTTCTTGATATCTTTCATTCTAATTTTAAAACCTTCTAACATTCTTTCTTTAGTTTCTTTCTTTCTTTCTTTCTTTATAACTTTCATTCTAGCTTTAATACCTTCTAACATTCTATCTTTAGTTTCTTTCTTTCTTTCTTTATATTTTTCATTGAAGCTTTAATACCTTCTAACATTCTATCTTTACTTTCTTACTTTATTTTTCTTGATATCTTTCATTCTAGTTTTAATACCTTCTAACATTCTATTTTTAATTTCTTTCTTTCTTTCTTTCTTTATATCTTTCATTCTAGATTTAATACCTTCTAACATTCTTTCTTTAGTTTCTTTCTTTCTTTCTTTATATCTTTCATTCTAGCTTTAATACCTTCTAACATTCTATCTTTAGTTTCTTTCTTTCTTTCTTTCTTGATATCTTTCCTTCTAGTTTCAATACCTTTTAACATTCTATCTTTAGTTTCTTTCTTTCTTTCTTTATATCTTTCATTCTAGCTTTAATACCTTCTAACATTCTATCTTTAGATTCTTTCTTTCTTTCTTTATATTTTTCATTCAAGCTTTAATACCTTCTAACATTCTATCTTTAGTTTCTTTCTTTCTTTCTTTCTTTATATCTTTCATTCTAGATTTAATACCTTCAAACATTCTATCTTTACTTTCTTTCTTTCCTTCTTTCTCGATATCTTTCATTTTAGCTTTAATACCTTCTAACATTCTATCTTTAGTTTCTTTTATCCTTTCTTTCTTGATATCTTTCATTCTAGCTTTAATACCTTCTAACATTCTATCTTTAGTTTCTTTCTTTCTTTCTTTCTTTATATCTTTCATTCCAGCTTTAATACGTTCTAACATTCTATCTTTACTTTCTTTCTTTCTTTCTTCCTTGATATCTTTCATTCTAATTTTAATCAATTCTAACATTCTTTCTTTAGTTTCTTTCTTTCTTTCTTTATATCTTTCTTTCTAGCTTTAATACCTTCTAACATTCCTTCTTTAGTTTCTTTCTTTATTTCTTTCTTTCTTGATATCTTTCATTCTATCTTTAATACCTTCTAACATTCTATCTTTAGTTTCTTTCTTTCTTTCTTTCTTTATATCTTTCATTCTAGCTTTTACACCTTCTAACGTTCCAGCTTTAGTTTCTTTTATCCTTTCTTTCTTGATATCTTTCATTCTAGCTTTAATACCTTCTAACATTCTATCTTAAGTTTCTTTCTTTCTTTCTTTCTTTCTTTCTTTATATCTTTCATTCTAGCTTTAATACCTTCTAACATTCTATCTTTAGTTTCTTTCTTTCTTTCTTTCATGATATCTTTCATTCTAATTTTAATACCTTCTAACATTCTTTCTTTAGTTTCTCTCTTTCTTTCTTTCTTTCTTTCTTTCTTTATATCTTTCATTCTAGCTTTAATACCTTCTAACATTCTATCTTTAGTTTCTTTCCTTCTTTCTTTTATATCTTTCATTCTAGCTTTTATACCTTCTAACATTCTATCTTTAGTTTCTTTTTTCCTTTCTTTCTTGATATCTTTCATTCTAGCTTTAATGCCTTCTAACATTCTATCTTTAGTTTCTTTCTTTCTTTCTTTATATTTTTCATTGAAGCTTTAATACCTTCTAACATTCTATCTTTACTTTCTTACTTTATTTTTCTTGATATCTTTCATTCTAGTTTTAATACCTTCTAACATTCTATTTTTAATTTCTTTCTTTCTTTCTTTCTTTATATCTTTCATTCTAGATTTAATACCTTCTAACATTCTTTCTTTAGTTTCTTTCTTTCTTTCTTTATATCTTTCATTCTAGCTTTAATACCTTCTAACATTCTATCTTTAGTTTCTTTCTTTCTTTCTTGATATCTTTCCTTCTAGTTTCAATACCTTTTAACATTCTATCTTTAGTTTCTTTCTTTCTTTCTTTATATCTTTCATTCTAGCTTTAATACCTTCTAACATTCTATCTTTAGATTCTTTCTTTCTTTCTTTATATTTTTCATTCAAGCTTTAATACCTTCTAACATTCTATCTTTAGTTTCTTTCTTTCTTTCTTTCTTTATATCTTTCATTCTAGATTTAATACCTTCAAACATTCTATCTTTACTTTCTTTCTTTCCTTCTTTCTCGATATCTTTCATTTTAGCTTTAATACCTTCTAACATTCTATCTTTAGTTTCTTTTATCCTTTCTTTCTTGATATCTTTCATTCTAGCTTTAATACCTTCTAACATTCTATCTTTAGTTTCTTTCTTTCTTTCTTTCTTTATATCTTTCATTCCAGCTTTAATACGTTCTAACATTCTATCTTTACTTTCTTTCTTTCTTTCTTCCTTGATATCTTTCATTCTAATTTTAATCAATTCTAACATTCTTTCTTTAGTTTCTTTCTTTCTTTCTTTATATCTTTCTTTCTAGCTTTAATACCTTCTAACATTCCTTCTTTAGTTTCTTTCTTTATTTCTTTCTTTCTTGATATCTTTCATTCTATCTTTAATACCTTCTAACATTCTATCTTTAGTTTCTTTCTTTCTTTCTTTCTTTATATCTTTCATTCTAGCTTTTATACCTTCTAACGTTCCAGCTTTAGTTTCTTTTATCCTTTCTTTCTTGATATCTTTCATTCTAGCTTTAATACCTTCTAACATTCTATCTTAAGTTTCTTTCTTTCTTTCTTTCTTTCTTTCTTTCTTTATATCTTTCATTCTAGCTTTAATACCTTCTAACATTCTATCTTTAGTTTCTTTCTTTCTTTCTTTCATGATATCTTTCATTCTAATTTTAATACCTTCTAACATTCTTTCTTTAGTTTCTCTCTTTCTTTCTTTCTTTCTTTCTTTCTTTCTTTCTTTATATCTTTCATTCTAGCTTTAATACCTTCTAACATTCTATCTTTAGTTTCTTTCCTTCTTTCTTTTATATCTTTCATTCTAGCTTTTATACCTTCTAACATTCTATCTTTAGTTTCTTTTTTCCTTTCTTTCTTGCTATCTTTCATTCTAGCTTTAATGCCTTCTAACATTCTATCTTTAGTTTCTTTCTTTCTTTCTTTCTTTGTATCATTCTAGCTTCAATACCTTCTAACATTCTATCTTTAGTTTCTTTCTTTCTTTCTTTCATGATATCTTTCATTTTAATTTTAATACCTTCTAGCATTCTTTCTTTATTTTCTTTCTTTCTTTCTTTCTTTATTCATATCATTCATTCTAGCTTTAATACCTTCTAACATTCTATCTTTAGTTTCTATCTTTCTTTCTTTCTTGAGATCTTTCATTCTAGTTTCAATACCTTTTAACATTCTATCTTTAGTTTCTTTCTTTCTTTCTTTCTTTATATCTTTCATTCTAGCTTTAATACCTTCTAACATTCTATCTTTAGTTTCTTTCTTTCTTTCTTTATATTTTTCATTCAAGCTTTAATACCTTCTAACATTCTATCTTTAGTTTCTTTCTTTATTTTTCTTGGTATCTTTCATTCTAGTTTTAATACCTTCTAACATTCTATCTTTAGTTTCTTTCTTTCTTTCTTTCTTTATATCTTTCATTCTAGCTTTAATACCTTCTAACATTCTATCTTTAGTTTCTTTCTTTCTTTCTTTCATGATATCTTTCATTCTAGCTTTAATACCTTCTAACATTCTATCTTTAGTTTCTTTCTTTCTTTCTTTCATGATATCTTTCTTTTTTTTTTTCCCTTTATTTTAAATTTAAACAAAAACATATAACATACAAACTAAAATACAATTTAACTGTGTTCCCCACCACCATATGCGGGACCTCTTGCCATAATCTTCCTCTTCCTTATTCTTCTTCTTCTTCTTCCTCTTCTTCTATTGTCCTCTTCTCCAAAACTGCATTGATTCTTGATTTGGAGCTTTCCCTTTTCCTCTTATTAATACATATTCCAAAAATCTCCCCCATATATCATAAAAGTTATTTTTTTTCAACTCTCCTTTCTTAACCTTTAAGTTACAAGTTAATTTATCATTTATTGCTATATTCCATATTTCTTTATACCATTCTTCAATTTGCAATTCGACTTTTGATTTCCATTGCCTAGCTATAATCAATCTAGCTGCTGTTAATAAGTTGGTTATCAATTCTTTAGTCATTTTGTCATATTCCACATTCTCAAATATTGATAACAAAGCAATCTCAGCATTAAATTCTATATCTTTTTCACATATATAGCTTAATTCTTTAAAAATTTGTTTCCAAAATCTTTGCACTTTTTCACATTCCCACCACATATGAAAGTATGTACCAATTTCCTTCTCACATTTCCAACAGACATTCGGATGATTGGCATTAATTTTATTTAATTTTGACGGTGTTAAATACCATCTTAAACTAAGTTTAAAAAAATTTTCCTTTATTCTTACTGACATAAATCTTAACACCCTCATTTTCCATATCATCCTCCATTCTTCTTCATTTATTCTTTTCCCAATATCTTGCTCCCACACTATTTTTAATCCTTCTTTCTCACTTTCCTCTTCCTCTAAATTAAGAAGAAGTAAGTAAATTTTGCTCACAGTACCTTTCACTGAGTCAGTCATCCGAATGTCCTCATATGACAATAACAATTGTTCGTATTTTGTATATTCTCTACCTTTATTATATTTATTTACCCATTCATTAGTCCATCTTTCTAATTGTATATAATTCAACCATGAAATGCTCCTATTCTGAAGAGTTTGTTTCATTTGATCTATCGATCTCATTTTATACAACCAATCTTTCAATCTAATCACTTTCTTTTCTTTAAATAGATCCACATATACTTTCATATTGGTAGGAAAATTTTCTATTTCTGTCACTAATCCAAGTGGGGAATATGATGAACATAAATTCTTTTTGCACTTATACCATATATTTAACAATGTCTTTAAAAATGGGTTATTAATTTCCCTTATTTTATCTTTCTTAATTATACCAAATAAATATGTTTCTATATCTGCCTGTAATTCTGATGATTCCATCTCCCACCAAATTAGCCTTTCTGGATTATATATAATTTCCCCAATAAACCTCAATTGGTTAGCCAGATAATAATTTTTTATATTTGGTAAACCTATACCACCTTTTTGCTTTGTTCTATACCAATACTTTTTATTTATTCTAGATCTCTTCCCTTCATTACAGTATTTATTAATTATTCCTTGCCAAAATTTCAAATCATCCTCTGTTAACTGTATTGGTAGCATTCTAAATAAAAAATTAATTTTTGGTAAGATTTTCATTTTTATCAATGCAATCCTTCCAAACCAAGATAGCTTAAAGTTACTATATTCCTGTAATTTGTTTTTAATCACTTCCTTTAGTTTATTATAATTATATTCCTTTATTTTTTGAATATTTTTTGCTAGATCTATTCCTAAATATTTAATTGATTTGCATAATCTGAAATCATATTTTTCAACACACCTTTCTTGTTCTACTCTATTATGATTAAATAACATTAATTCAGATTTTTGCCAATTCACACATAATCCAGTTATTCTTCCAAATTTTTCTAAATGAGTTCTAATTTTATCTACACATTCTAACGGATTTTTCACTGTCAACAAGGAATCATCAGCAAATAAATTAATCTTTATTTTATTCTTTTTCCCCATACCTTCGATTAAATCATCATTCCTTATTACATTTGCCAACATTTCAATAATCAAACAAAACAGAACTGGAGAAAGAGGGCAACCTTGTCTAGTGCCTCGGCCTAAAGCTATTTGTTCTGTAATCCCATCATTAACTATTACTACAGAGGTATTCCCCAGATATAATTGATCTATTATCCCCCTAAATTTCTTTCCAAAACCCCAACCTTTTAACAAAATCTTTAATGTTGGCCATTCCACGCAATCAAATGCCTTAAATATATCTAATGATAAAATACCTGCCTTCAATTTGTCTTTTTCTATATTGTATAAAATATTCAATACCCTCCTAGTCAAATTCTCCATTTGTCTACCCTTTAAAAAACCATTCTGATCCTCTTTAATATATTTTATAATAAATTTATTAATTCTATTCGCAAGTATTGCAGTAAAAATCTTTGCATCTTGATTTAATAGTGAAATGGGTCTATATGAACTTGGGTCTGTTAAGTCTTTATTAGGCTTTGGGATAAGAGTTATTAATGAATGTTTCCAAGAATCTGGTATTCTCTCTCCTTCCAATATTTCATTATAGAGCACTTTTAACTTAGGGATCAATATTGGTTTAAAAGTTTTATAATATTCTGATCCTAAACCGTCAAAACCTGGAGTTTTACCATTTTTTAATTTATTAATAATCTCTATAATCTCTTCCTCTTTTATCTCTTTATCTAAATCCTTTTTATCATTCTCTGATAATTTACTCTTAACATTTTCTTTAATATAATTTTCTATATCTTCTTTCGATACACTATTACCTTTATACAAATTTTGATAGAATTCATGTATTATCTTTAGTTTTTCTTTCATTAAGCTACAATTCTTTCCCGTTTTGTCTTTAATCACTCCAATTATATTTTTTGCTCTTTTAGTTTGAACTAATCTAGCTAAAAGTTTTGAATTTTTATTACTGTATTCGAAAAAATTCCTCCTAGCGTATATCAAGTCTCTCTGGACCTTTTCTAGCTCTATACCTTCTAATTCCTTTCTTTTAGCTTGGATCTCAATTAATTTTTTGTTATCTCTATCCATAAAATATTTGCTTTCTAAATCCTTTAATGATTCTACAATTCTATTTATATTTTCTTCTCTCAATTTTTTTAATCTACAGGATTCTCTTATGGCGATTCCTCTCATGACTGCTTTCATAGTGTCCCATAACACTCCTATTTTATTCCCACCTGCTTCATTAAATGACCATATTTCCAACCATTCTTTCTTAACTTTATCCACAACCTCTGTATGTTGAAAAATATTGGAGTCCATTCTCCA
This sequence comes from Intellagama lesueurii, assembly GCA_037013535.1. NCBI lineage: Eukaryota > Metazoa > Chordata > Lepidosauria > Squamata > Agamidae > Intellagama > Intellagama lesueurii. The sequence goes on along the minus strand of JBAJHW010000014.1, from coordinate 20,633,438 downwards.
TCTTCTAGCTTCTCTATAGTCCTTCTTAACTTTCATCTCCAACACCATCAACGCATGATCTGTTATTTTTATCACATTAATATTTGTATCTACTACTTTTGAAATTAAGTTTTGTGAAATAAACATAAAATCTATTCTAGAATAACTATTATGTACAGAAGAATAATATGTAAACCTTCTTTCATCTCCCTTTAATTCTCTCCATATATCTTTCAAATCCGTAGTGTTTAATATCTTACTCAGGAGGGTACCTCTTTTATTCAACTCATCTTTTTTACATGTGGATTTATCTTTCACCTTATCCAGAACCATATTAAAATCTCCTGCCATAATCACATATCCTTTCCTAACCTTTTCCATTTCTTCAATCACAGTTCTATAAAATTCTCCTTGATTCATGTTTGGTGCATACACATTTACTAATGTATAATCTTCCTCCCCCATTTGACCTTGAATTATCAAATATCTACCATTACTATCTTTTATTACTTCTTTCATCACAAATTCACAATGTTTAGATATTAATATTGCTACCCCTCTAGATTTAGAGGTCCCAAATGCTTTTTCATATATATGGATGTTTTGTAATTTCAATTCATTGACTCCATCCTTTAGTTGATGTGTCTCTTGTAAATAGATAATGTCAACTTTACTTTTCTTTAATAATAATTCTATCCTCCTTCTCTTTAACACAGACCCTAGGCCTTTCACATTTAAAGTCGCTACCCTTATGTTTTCCCCCATATCCGTTCCTTTCTCTGCCTCTTATTTGGTCCCTTTGTGCATCTCACATAACAAAAACAAAAACAAAAACAACTAAAAAAAATAAATTCACCAACCTCTAGTTTCCTATTCCTATCCCTCTTACCTACATATAAATTATTTTCCTCCCTCCCGTTTCCCCACGTTTCACTAATGTTCGGCGCGAGCTCTGGGAGGGGGGGAGACGTCACCCCCACCAGTCCGGACCCCAGCCAAACCCTCATCCCAATTTCACCCCACCTCATATTTTTATCTATATATATACTCAAATGCCTTCCCTCCTAACTTTTAACATCTCTTCTTCTTTCTACCACCCAAGTCTAATCAGGTAATCCAAAACAACAATGAGAAAAAAAAATAAAAATAAAAAAAGGAAAAGAAAAAAAAATATGAAAAAGAAAAAAAATTTAAAAAAAATTAAAAAAATTTAAAAAGATCTTATTAATATTATAAAAATTTTTTTAATATTATAATAAAATGAGCAGAAAAGAAAAAGAAAAAAAATCCCAACCCTCATTACAAAAAGAAAAATCAAAAATCAAAAAGAAAAATGAAAAAAAGGAAAAAAAGGGAGGGTAAAGGAGAAAGAAAAAAAAAAAATTCTTCCGACATCCAGTAACGCCCAGTAATCTCTTCCAATTAAAGTATCTTCTCTCAAAAAATCTTCTCTTTCGGACTACCAGTCTTTACAAAGCTACTTGCTTGCTTGTCCCTTCACTCTCATCTTCTTGCCAAAGTCCCCAGGCTTTCATCAAATCCTTCCCATCTTCAAAGGAGTAGATTTTATGTAGGGTTCCATCCTTCCATATTTTCAAAAAGACAGGGTGGCCCCAGTTGTATCTCTTGCCGTTCTTAATTAAAATTGAAGTGATGGGCTTCATTGTTCTTCTCCACTGGCTGGTTTCGGGGCTTACATCCTGATAGATCTGAACTGAATTTGATCTATAAACTAGCAATTCAGGCTTTTCTTTAATGACCCTAAGAAACTGTTCTTTCTTCATATAGTTAAAAAATCTTAGTATTATGGGTCTTCTGGTTTTCTTTGGGTTCCCCACAAAATGTACTCTCTCAATATCTTCCTCAGCCACATGTTGGGATTTCATAACAGAATTAATCCAGTCCATCACTTCCCCCCTCAAATCCTTTTCTTTCTCATGTTCAAAATTCATTATTTTGATATTATTACGTCTTGAATTATCTTCTAAATAGATAACCTTTTTCTGGAGGTCATCAATCACTTGGTGCCGTTTTGATGCCACGCTCTGGAAATCTTCCAGCTGTTGCAACCTGCCTTCTGTTTTGCCTAAACTTGTCTTAATATCTGTCAATTCTCCCTGCAGTTTTTGTATATCTTGTCCCATCTGTTGGTTCCCTCTTATTAAAATGTCCATTTTAGAGAGTACCTGTCCAAGTTGTCCTTCCATTCCTTTCACGGAAGAGGCAAGCTCTGAAACTTTTTTTTCCATGTTGATTTCAGAAAGGAGGGGCTCCCCCTCTTCCAGCCTTTTTAAACGGGCGATACGCTCGACACTATTATCTGATGGTTTATGGGGTTGTCCACGAACCCAGCTCCTGATTTTATCTCTGCCTTTTCGCATGTATAGACCAAGCTAAGCAAAGATTTATAGCTCAAGGAGTCAAGCCGTGTTTAACAGGCCGTTTTCTGCCTCTCTAGCAGCCTCCGTCTTCTCAGGCAAAAACGAAAGTACATTCTTTAGATAGATAACAGCATGTTTACACTTCAAAAAGTGTTTCTATCTTTGCCTAAAGCTTTCATCAGAAGTTTAATCGCTATTTACTCACATTTCAGGCAGGGAGAAGGACATTTATCATCCTTTTTAGATTCCAGGGTGAAGAGATGAAAATTCAGCCGTACATTGCCATTCTAGCGGAAGTGACGTCTCATGATATCTTTCATTCTAATTTTAATACCTTCTAACATTCTTTCTTTAGTTTCTTTCTTTCTTTCTTTCTTTCTTCATATCTTTCATTCTAGCTTTAATACCTTCTAACATTCTATCTTTAGTTTCTTTCTTTCTTTCTTTATATTTTTCATTCAAGCTTTAATACCTTCTAACATTCTATCTTTAGTTTCTTTCTTTATTTTTCTTGATATCTTTCATTCTAGTTTTAATACCTTCTAACATTCTATCTTTAGTTTCTTTCTTTCTTTCTTTCTTTATATCTTTCATTCTAGCTTTAATACCTTCTAACATTCTATCTTTAGTTTCTTTCTTTCTTTCTTTCATTATATCTTTCATTCTAGATTTAATACCTTCTAACATTCTATCTTTAGTTTCTTTCTTTCTTTCTTTCATTATATCTTTCATTCTAATTTTAATACCTTCTAACATTCTTTCTTTAGTTTCTTTCTTTCTTTCTTTCTTTCTTTCTTTCTTTCTTCATATCTTTCATTCTAGCTTTAATACCTTCTAACATTCTATCTTTAGTTTCTTTCTTTCTTTCTTTCTTGATATCTTTCATTCTAGCTTTAATACCTTCTAACATTCTGTCTTTAGTTTCTTTCTTTCTTTATTTCTTGATATCTTTCATTCTAATTTTAATACCTTCTAACATTATTTCTTTAGTTTCTTTCTTTCTTTCTTTCTTTATATCTTTCATTCTAGCTTTTATACCTTCTAACATTCTATCTTTAGTTTCTTTTTTTCCTTTCTTTCTTGATATCTTTCATTCTAGCTTTAATACCTTCTAACATTATATCTTTAGTTTCTTTCTTTCTTTCTTTCTTTATATCTTTCATTCTAGCTTTAATACCTTCTAACATTCTATCTTTAGTTTCTTTCTTTCTTTCTTTCATGATATCTTTCATTCTAATTTTAATACCTTTTAACATTCTTTCTTTAGTTTCTTTCTTTCTTTCTTTCTTTCTTTCTTTATATCTTTCATTCTAGCTTTAATACCTTCTAACATTATATCTTTAGTTTCTTTCTTTCTTTCTTTCTTTCTTTCTTGATATCTTTCATTGTAGCTTTAATACCTTCTAACATTCTTTCTTTAGTTTCTTTCTTTCTTTCTTTCTTGATATCTTTCATTCTAATTTCAATACCTTCTAACATTCTTTCTATAGTTTATTTCTTTCTTTCTTTCTTTATATCTTTCATTCTAGCTTTTATACCTTCTAACGTTCTATCTATATTTTTTTTATCCTTTCTTTCTTGATATCTTTCATTCTAGCTTTAATACCTTCTAACATTCTATCTTTAGTTTCTTTCTTTCTTTCTTTATATCTTTCATTCTAGCTTTAATAACTTCTAACATTCTATCTTTAGTTTCTTTCTTTCTTTCTTTATATTTTTCATTGAAGCTTTAATACATTCTAACATTCTATCCTTAGTTTCTTTCTTTATTTTTCTTGATATCTTTCATTCTAGTTTTAATACCTTCTAACATTCTATTTTTAGTTTCTTTCTTTCTTTCTTTCTTTCTTTATATCTTTCATTCTAGATTTAATACCTTCTAACATTCTATCTTTACTTTCTTTCTTTCCTTCTTTCTTGGTATCTTTCATTCTAGCTTTAATACCTTCTAACATTCTATCTTTATTTTCTTTTTTCCTTTCTTTCTTGATATCTTTCATTCTTGCTTTAATACCTTCTAACATTCTATCTTTAGTTTCTTTCTTTCTTTCTTTCTTAGCTTTCATTCTAATTTTAATACCTTCTAACATTTTATCTTTAGTTTCTTTCTTTCTTTCTTTATATCTTTCATTCTAGCTTTTATACCTTCTAACATTCTATCTTTAGTTTCTTTTTTCCTTTCTTTCTTGATATCTTTCATTCTAGCTTTTATACCTTCTAACATTCTATATTTAGTTTCTTTTTTCCTTTCTATCTTGATATCTTTCATTCTAGCTTTAATACCTTCTAACATTATATCTTTAGTTTCTTTCTTTCTTTCTTTCTTTCTTTCTTTATATCTTTCATTCTAGCTTTAATACCTTCTAACATTCTATCTTTAGTTTCTTTCTTTCTTTCTTTCATGATATCTTTCATTCTAATTTTAATACCTTCTAACATTCTTTCTTTAGTTTCTTTCTTTCTTTCTTTCTTTATATCTTTCATTCTAGCTTTAATACCTTCTAACATTCTATCTTTAGTTTCTTTCTTTCTTTCTTTCTTGATATCTTTCATTCTAGCTTTAATACCTTCTAACATTCTATCTTTAGTTTCTTTCTTTCTTTATATCTTTTATTCTAGCTTTAATATGGTCTTACATTCTTTCTTTAGTTTCTTTCTTTCTTTCTTTCTTTCTTGATATCTTTCATTCTAATTTTAATACCTTCTAACATTCTTTCTTTAGTTTCTTTCTTTCTTTCTTTATATCTTTCATTCTATCTTTAATACCTTCTAATATTTTATCTTTAGTTTCTTTCTTTCTTTCTTTCTTTCTTGACATCTTGCCTTCTAGTTTCAATACCTTTTAACATTCTATCTTTAGTTTCTTTCTTTCTTTCTTTATATCTTTCATTCTAGCTTTAATACCTTCTAACATTCTATCTTTAGTTTCTTTCTTTCTTTCTTTATATCTTTCATTCTAGCTTTAATACCTTCTAACATTCTATCTTTAGTTTCTTTCTTTCTTTCTTTCATGATATCTTTCATTCTAATTTTAATACCTTCTAACATTCTATCTTTAGTTTCTTTCTTTCCTTCTTTCTTTCTTTCTTTATATCTTTCATTCTAGCTTTAATACCTTCTAACATTATATCTTTAGTTTCTTTCTTTCTTTCTTTCTTTATATCTTTCATTCTAGCTTTAATACCTTCTAACATTCTATCTTTAGTTTCTTTCTTTCTTTCTTTCATGATATCTTTCATTCTAATTTTAATACCTTCTAACATTCTATCTTTAGTTTCTTTCTTTCTTTCTTTCTTTCTTTCTTTCTTTATATCTTTCATTCTAGCTTTAATACCTTCTAACATTCTATCTTTAGTTTCTTTCTTTCTTTCTTTCATGATATCTTTCATTCTAATTTTAATACCTTCTAACATTCTTTCTTTAGTTTCTTTCTTTCTTTCTTTCTTGATATCTTTCATTCTAGCTTTAATACCTTCTAACATTCTATCTTTAGTTTCTTTCTTTCTTTATATCTTTTATTCTAGCTTTAATATGGTCTTACATTCTTTCTTTAGTTTCTTTCTTTCTTTCTTTCTTGATATCTTTCATTCTAATTTTAATACCTTCTAACATTCTTTCTTTAGTTTCTTTCTTTCTTTCTTTATATCTTTCATTCTAGCTTTAATACCTTCTAATATTTTATCTTTAGTTTCTTTCTTTCTTTCTTTCTTTCTTGACATCTTGCCTTCTAGTTTCAATACCTTTTAACATTCTATCTTTAGTTTCTTTCTTTCTTTCTTTATATCTTTCATTCTAGCTTTAATACCTTCTAACATTCTATCTTTAGTTTCTTTCTTTCTTTCTTTATATCTTTCATTCTAGCTTTAATACCTTCTAACATTCTATCTTTAGTTTCTTTCTTTCTTTCTTTCATGATATCTTTCATTCTAATTTTAATATCTTCTAACATTCTATCTTTAGTTTCTTTCTTTCCTTCTTTCTTTCTTTCTTTATATCTTTCATTCTAGCTTTAATACCTTCTAACATTATATCTTTAGTTTCTTTCTTTCTTTCTTTCTTTCTTTCTTTCTTGATATCTTTCATTCTAGCTTTAATACCTTCTAACATTCTATCTTTAGTTTCTTTTTCTTTCTTTCTTGATATCTTTCATTCTAATTTCAATACCTTCTAACATTCTTTCTATAGTTTATTTCTTTCTTTCTTTCTTTATATCTTTCATTCTAGCTTTTATACCTTCTAACGTTCTATCTATATTTTTTTATCCTTTCTTTCTTGATATCTTTAATTCTAGCTTTAATACCTTCTAACATTCTATCTTTAGTTTCTTTCTTTCTTTCTTTATATCTTTCATTCTAGCTTTAATAACTTCTAACATTCTATCTTTAGTTTCTTTCTTTCTTTCTTTATATTTTTCATTGAAGCTTTAATACATTCTAACATTCTATCCTTAGTTTCTTTCTTTATTTTTCTTGATATCTTTCATTCTAGTTTTAATACCTTCTAACATTCTATCTTTAGTTTCTTTCTTTCTTTCTTTCTTTCTTTCTTTATATCTTTCATTCTAGATTTAATACCTTCTAACATTCTATCTTTACTTTCTTTCTTTCCTTCTTTCTTGGTATCTTTCATTCTAGCTTTAATACCTTCTAACATTCTATCTTTATTTTCTTTTTTCCTTTCTTTCTTGATATCTTTCATTCTTGCTTTAATACCTTCTAACATTCTATCTTTAGTTTCTTTCTTTCTTTCTTTCTTAGCTTTCATTCTAATTTTAATACCTTCTAACATTTTATCTTTAGTTTCTTTCTTTCTTTCTTTATATCTTTCATTCTAGCTTTTATACATTCTAACATTCTATCTTTAGTTTCTTTTTTCCTTTCTTTCTTGATATCTTTCATTCTAGCTTTTATACCTTCTAACATTCTATCTTTAGTTTCTTTTTTCCTTTCTTTCTTGATATCTTTCATTCTAGCTTTAATACCTTCTAACATTATATCTTTAGTTTCTTTCTTTCTTTCTTTCTTTCTTTCTTTATATCTTTCATTCTAGCTTTAATACCTTCTAACATTCTATCTTTAGTTTCTTTCTTTCTTTCTTTCATGATATCTTTCATTCTAATTTTAATACCTTCTAACATTCTTTCTTTAGTTTCTTTCTTTCTTTCTTTCTTTATATCTTTCATTCTAGCTTTAATACCTTCTAACATTCTATCTTTAGTTTCTTTCTTTCTTTCTTGATATCTTTCATTCTAGCTTTAATACCTTCTAACATTCTATCTTTAGTTTCTTTCTTTCTTTATATCTTTTATTCTAGCTTTAATATGGTCTTACATTCTATCTTTAGTTTCTTTCTTTCTTTCTTTCTTTCTTGATATCTTTCATTCTAATTTTAATACCTTCTAACATTCTTTCTTTAGTTTCTTTCTTTCTTTCTTTATATCTTTCATTCTATCTTTAATACCTTCTAATATTTTATCTTTAGTTTCTTTCTTTCTTTCTTTCTTTCTTTCTTGATATCTTGCCTTCTAGTTTCAATACCTTTTAACATTCTATCTTTAGTTTCTTTCTTTCTTTCTTTATTCTTTCATTCTAGGTTTAATACCTTCTAACATTCTATCTTTAGTTTCTTTCTTTCTTTCTTTCTTTCTTTATATCTTTCATTCTAGCTTTAATACCTTCTAACATTCTATCTTTAGTTTCTTTCTTTCTTTCTTTCATGATATCTTTCATTCTAATTTTAATACCTTCTAACATTCTATCTTTAGTTTCTTTATTTCTTTCTTTCTTTCTTTCTTGATATCTTTCATTCTAATTTTAATACCTTCTAACATTCTTTCTTTAGTTTCTTTCTTTCTTTCTTTCTTTATATCTTTCATTCTAGCTTTAATAACTTCTAACATTCTATCTTTAGTTTCTTTCTTTCTTTCTTTATATTTTTCATTGAAGCTTTAATACCTTCTAACATTCTATCTTTACTTTCTTACTTTATTTTTCTTGATATCTTTCATTCTAGTTTTAATACCTTCTAACATTCTATTTTTAATTTCTTTATTTCTTTCTTTCTTTATATCTTTCATTCTAGATTTAATACCTTCTAACATTCTAGCTTTACTTTCTTTCTTTACTTTCTTTCTTTATATCTTTCATTCTAGCTTTAATACCTTCTAACATTCTATCATTAGTTTCTTTCTTTCTTTCTTTCTTGATAGCTTTCATTCTAATTTTAATACCTTCTAACATTTTATCTTTAGTTTCTTTCTTTCTTTCTTTATATCTTTCATTCTAGCTTTTATACCTTCTAACATTCTATCTTTAGTTTCTTTTTTCTTTTCTTTCTTGATATCTTTCATTCTAGCTTTAATACATTCTAACATTATATCTTTAGATTTTGTCTTTCTATATTTCTTGATATCTTTCATTCTAGCTTTCATGCCTTCTAACATTCTTTCTTTAGTTTCTTTCTTTCTTTCTTTCTTTCTTTCTTTATATATTTCATTCTAGCTTTAATACCTTCTAACATTCTATCTTTTAGTTTCTTTCTTTCTTTCTTTTATATCTTTCATTCTAGCTTTTATTCCTTCTAACATTCTATCTTTAGTTTCTTTTTTCCTTTCTTTCTTGATATCTTTCATTCTAGCTTTAATACCTTCTAACATTCTATCTTTAGTTTCTTTCTTTCTTTCTTTATATCATTCTAGCTTTAATACCTTCTAACATTCTATCTTTAGTTTCTTTCTTTCTTTCTTTCATGATATCTTTCATTCTAATTTTAATACCTTCTAACATTCTTTCTTTAGTTTCTTTCTTTCTTTCTTTCTTTCTTTCTTCATATCTTTCATTCTAGCTTTAATACCTTCTAACATTCTATATTTAGTTTCTTTCTTTCTTTCTTTATATCTTTTATTCTAGCTTAAATACCTTCTAACATTCTGTCTTTAGTTTCTTTCTTTCTTTCTTGATATCTTTCATTCTAGCTTTAATACCTTCTAACATTCTATCTTTAGTTTCTTTCTTTCTTTCTTTATATCTATTATTCTAGCTTTAATACCTTCTAACATTCTGTCTTTAGTTTCTTTCTTTCTTTCTTGATATCTTTCATTCTAATTTTAATAACTTCTAACATTCTTTCTTTAGTTTCTTTCTTTCTTTCTTTCTTTATATCTTTCATTCTAGCTTTAAAACCTTCTAATACTCTATCTTTACTTTCTTTCTTTCTTTCTTTCTTGATATCTTTCCTTCTACTTATAATACCTTTTAACATTCTATCTTTAGTTTCTTTCTTTCTTTCTTTATATCTTTCATTCTAGCTTTAATACCTTCTAACATTCTATCTTAAGTTTCTTTCTTTCTTTCTTTATATTTTTCATTCAAGCTTTAATACCTTCTAACATTCTATCTTTAGTTTCTTTCTTTACTTTTCTTGATAGCTTTCATTCTAGTTTTAATACCTTCTAACATTCTATCTTTAGTTTCTTTCTTTCCTTCTTTCTTGATATCTTTCATTCTAGCTTTAATACCTTCTAACATTCTATCTTTAGTTTCTTTTATCCTTTCTTTCTTGATATCTTTTATTCTAGCTTTAATACCTTCTAACATTCTATCTTTAGTTTCTTTTATCCTTTCTTTCTTTATATCTTTTATTCTAGCTTTAATATGGTCTTACATTCTTTCTTTAGTTTCTTTCTTTCTTTCTTTCTTGATATCTTTCATTCTAATTTTAATACCTTCTAACATTCTTTCTTTAGTTTCTTTCTTTCTTTCTTTATATCTTTCATTCTATCTTTAATACCTTCTAATATTTTATCTTTAGTTTCTTTCTTTCTTTCTTTCTTTCTTGACATCTTGCCTTCTAGTTTCAATACCTTGTAACATTCTATCTTTAGTTTCTTTCTTTCTTTCTTTATATCTTTCATTCTAGCTTTAATACCTTCTAACATTCTATCTTTAGTTTCTTTCTTTCTTTCTTTCTTTATATCTTTCATTCTAGCTTTAATACCTTCTAACATTCTATCTTTAGTTTCTTTCTTTCTTTCTTTCATGATATCTTTCATACTAATTTTAATACCTTCTAACATTATATATTTAGTTTCTTTCTTTCTTTCTTTCTTTCTTTCTTGATATCTTTCATTCTAGCTTTAATACCTTCTAACATTCTATCTTTAGTTTCCTTCTTTCTTTCTTTCTTGATATCTTTCATTCTAATTTCAATACCTTCTAACATTCTTTCAATAGTTTATTTCTTTCTTTCTTTCTTTATATCTTTCATTCTAGCTTTTATACCTTCTAACGTTCTATCTATATTTTTTTTATCCTTTCTTTCTTGATATCTTTCATTCTAGCTTTAATACCTTCTAACATTCTATCTTTAGTTTCTTTCTTTCTTTCTTTATATCTTTCATTCTAGCTTTAATACCTTCTAACATTCTATCTTTAGTTTCTTTCTTTCTTTCTTTATATTTTTCATTGAAGCTTTAATACATTCTAACATTCTATCCTTAGTTTCTTTCTTTATTTTTCTTGATATCTTTCATTCTAGTTTTAATACCTTCTAACATTCTATCTTTAGTTTCTTTCTTTCTTTCTTTCTTTCTTTCTTTATATCTTTCATTCTAGATTTAATACCTTCTAACATTCTATCTTTACTTTCTTTCTTTCCTTCTTTCTTGGTATCTTTCATTCTAGCTTTAATATCTTCTAACATTCTATCTTTATTTTCTTTTTTCCTTTCTTTCTTGATATCTTTCATTCTTGCTTTAATACCTTCTAACATTCTATCTTTAGTTTCTTTCTTTCTTTCTTTCTTAGCTTTCATTCTAATTTTAATACCTTCTAACATTTTATCTTTAGTTTCTTTCTTTCTTTCTTTATATCTTTCATTCTAGCTTTTATACATTCTAACATTCTATCTTTAGTTTCTTTTTTCCTTTCTTTCTTGATATCTTTCATTCTAGCTTTTATACCTTCTAACATTCTATCTTTAGTTTCTTTTTTCCTTTCTTTCTTGATATCTTTCATTCTAGCTTTAATACCTTCTAACATTATATCTTTAGTTTCTTTCTTTCTTTCTTTCTTTCTTTCTTTATATCTTTCATTCTAGCTTTAATACCTTCTAACATTCTATCTTTAGCTTCTTTCTTTCTTTCTTTCATGATATCTTTCATTCTAATTTTAATACCTTCTAACATTCTTTCTTTAGTTTCTTTCTTTCTTTCTTTCTTTATATCTTTCATTCTAGCTTTAATACCTTCTAACATTCTATCTTTAGTTTCTTTCTTTCTTTCTTTCTTGATATCTTTCATTCTAGCTTTAATACCTTCTAACATTCTATCTTTAGTTTCTTTCTTTCTTTATATCTTTTATTCTAGTTTAATATGGTCTTACATTCTATCTTTAGTTTCTTTCTTTCTTTCTTTCTTTCTTGATATCTTTCATTCTAATTTTAATACCTTCTAACATTCTTTCTTTAGTTTCTTTCTTTCTTTCTTTATATCTTTCATTCTATCTTTAATACCTTCTAATATTTTATCTTTAGTTTCTTTCTTTCTTTCTTTCTTTCTTGATATCTTGCCTTCTAGTTTCAATACATTTTAACATTCTATCTTTAGTTTCTTTCTTTCTTTCTTTATTCTTTCATTCTAGCTTTAATACCTTCTAACATTCTATCTTTAGTTTCTTTCTTTCTTTCTTTCTTTATATCTTTCATTCTAGCTTTAATACCTTCTAACATTCTATCTTTAGTTTCTTTCTTTCTTTCTTTCATGATATCTTTCATTCTAATTTTAATACCTTCTAACATTCTATCTTTAGTTTCTTTATTTCTTTCTTTCTTTCTTTCTTGATATCTTTCATTCTAATTTTAATACCTTCTAACATTCTTCCTTTAGTTTCTTTCTTTCTTTCTTTCTTTATATCTTTCATTCTAGCTTTAATACCTTCTAACATTCTATCTTTATTTTCTTTTTTCCTTTCTTTCTTGATATCTTTCATTCTTGCTTTAATACCTTCTAACATTCTATCTTTAGTTTCTTTCTTTCTTTCTTTCTTAGCTTTCATTCTAATTTTAATACCTTCTAACATTTTATCTTTAGTTTCTTTCTTTCTTTCTTTATATCTTTCATTCTAGCTTTTATACATTCTAACATTCTATCTTTAGTTTCTTTTTTCCTTTCTTTCTTGATATCTTTCATTCTAGCTTTTATACCTTCTAACATTCTATCTTTAGTTTCTTTCTTTCTTTCTTTCTTTCTTTCTTGATATCTTTCATTCTAGATTTAATACCTTCTAACATTCTATCTTTACTTTCTTTCTTTCCTTCTTTCTTGGTATCTTTCATTCTAGCTTTAATATCTTCTAACATTCTATCTTTATTTTCTTTTTTCCTTTCTTTCTTGATATCTTTCATTCTTGCTTTAATACCTTCTAACATTCTATCTTTAGTTTCTTTCTTTCTTTCTTTCTTAGCTTTCATTCTAATTTTAATACCTTCTAACATTTTATCTTTAGTTTCTTTCTTTCTTTCTTTATATCTTTCATTCTAGCTTTTATACATTCTAACATTCTATCTTTAGTTTCTTTTTTCCTTTCTTTCTTGATATCTTTCATTCTAGCTTTTATACCTTCTAACATTCTATCTTTAGTTTCTTTTTTCCTTTCTTTCTTGATATCTTTCATTCTAGCTTTAATACCTTCTAACATTATATCTTTAGTTTCTTTCTTTCTTTCTTTCTTTCTTTCTTTATATCTTTCATTCTAGCTTTAATACCTTCTAACATTCTATCTTTAGCTTCTTTCTTTCTTTCTTTCATGATATCTTTCATTCTAATTTTAATACCTTCTAACATTCTTTCTTTAGTTTCTTTCTTTCTTTCTTTCTTTATATCTTTCATTCTAGCTTTAATACCTTCTAACATTCTATCTTTAGTTTCTTTTTTCCTTTCTTTCTTGATATCTTTCATTCTAGCTTTTATACCTTCTAACATTCTATCTTTAGTTTCTTTCTTTCTTTCTTTCTTTCTTTCTTGATATCTTTCATTCTAGATTTAATACCTTCTAACATTCTATCTTTACTTTCTTTCTTTCCTTCTTTCTTGGTATCTTTCATTCTAGCTTTAATATCTTCTAACATTCTATCTTTATTTTCTTTTTTCCTTTCTTTCTTGATATCTTTCATTCTTGCTTTAATACCTTCTAACATTCTATCTTTAGTTTCTTTCTTTCTTTCTTTCTTAGCTTTCATTCTAATTTTAATACCTTCTAACATTTTATCTTTAGTTTCTTTCTTTCTTTCTTTATATCTTTCATTCTAGCTTTTATACATTCTAACATTCTATCTTTAGTTTCTTTTTTCCTTTCTTTCTTGATATCTTTCATTCTAGCTTTTATACCTTCTAACATTCTATCTTTAGTTTCTTTTTTCCTTTCTTTCTTGATATCTTTCATTCTAGCTTTAATACCTTCTAACATTATATCTTTAGTTTCTTTCTTTCTTTCTTTCTTTCTTTCTTTATATCTTTCATTCTAGCTTTAATACCTTCTAACATTCTATCTTTAGCTTCTTTCTTTCTTTCTTTCATGATATCTTTCATTCTAATTTTAATACCTTCTAACATTCTTTCTTTAGTTTCTTTCTTTCTTTCTTTCTTTATATCTTTCATTCTAGCTTTAATACCTTCTAACATTCTATCTTTGGTTTCTTTCTTTCTTTCTTTCTTGATATCTTTCATTCTAGCTTTAATACCTTCTAACATTCTATCTTTAGTTTCTTTCTTTCTTTATATCTTTTATTCTAGTTTAATATGGTCTTACATTCTATCTTTAGTTTCTTTCTTTCTTTCTTTCTTTCTTGATATCTTTCATTCTAATTTTAATACCTTCTAACATTCTTTCTTTAGTTTCTTTCTTTCTTTCTTTATATCTTTCATTCTATCTTTAATACCTTCTAATATTTTATCTGTAGTTTCTTTCTTTCTTTCTTTCTTTCTTGATATCTTGCCTTCTAGTTTCAATACCTTTTAACATTCTATCTTTAGTTTCTTTCTTTCTTTCTTTATTCTTTCATTCTAGCTTTAATACCTTCTAACATTCTATCTTTAGTTTCTTTCTTTCTTTCTTTCTTTATATCTTTCATTCTAGCTTTAATACCTTCTAACATTCTATCTTTAGTTTCTTTCTTTCTTTCTTTCATGATATCTTTCATTCTAATTTTAATACCTTCTAACATTCTATCTTTAGTTTCTTTATTTCTTTCTTTCTTTCTTTCTTGATATCTTTCATTCTAATTTTAATACCTTCTAACATTCTTCCTTTAGTTTCTTTCTTTCTTACTTTCTTTATATCTTTCATTCTAGCTTTAATACCTTCTAACATTCTATCTTTATTTTCTTTTTTCCTTTCTTTCTTGATATCTTTCATTCTTGCTTTAATACCTTCTAACATTCTATCTTTAGTTTCTTTCTTTCTTTCTTTCTTAGCTTTCATTCTAATTTTAATACCTTCTAACATTTTATCTTTAGTTTCTTTCTTTCTTTCTTTATATCTTTCATTCTAGCTTTTATACATTCTAACATTCTATCTTTAGTTTCTTTTTTCCTTTCTTTCTTGATATCTTTCATTCTAGCTTTTATACCTTCTAACATTCTATCTTTAGTTTCTTTTTTCCTTTCTTTCTTGATATCTTTCATTCTAGCTTTAATACCTTCTAACATTATATCTTTAGTTTCTTTCTTTCTTTCTTTCTTTCTTTCTTTATATCTTTCATTCTAGCTTTAATACCTTCTAACATTCTATCTTTAGCTTCTTTCTTTCTTTCTTTCATGATATCTTTCATTCTAATTTTAATACCTTCTAACATTCTTTCTTTAGTTTCTTTCGTTCTTTCTTTCTTTATATCTTTCATTCTAGCTTTAATACCTTCTAACATTCTATCTTTAGTTTCTTTCTTTCTTTCTTTCTTGATATCTTTCATTCTAGCTTTAATACCTTCTAACATTCTATCTTTAGTTTCTTTCTTTCTTTATATCTTTTATTCTAGTTTAATATGGTCTTACATTCTATCTTTAGTTTCTTTCTTTCTTTCTTTCTTTCTTGATATCTTTCATTCTAATTTTAATACCTTCTAACATTCTTTCTTTAGTTTCTTTCTTTCTTTCTTTATATCTTTCATTCTATCTTTAATACCTACTAATATTTTATCTTTAGTTTCTTTCTTTCTTTCTTTCTTTCTTGATATCTTGCCTTCTAGTTTCAACACCTTTTACGATTCTATCTTTAGTTTCTTTCTTTCTTTCTTTATTCTTTCATTCTAGCTTTAATACCTTCTAACATTCTATCTTTAGTTTCTTTCTTTCTTTCTTTCTTTATATCTTTCATTCTAGCTTTAATACCTTCTAACATTCTATCTTTAGTTTCTTTCTTTCTTTCTTTCATGATATCTTTCATTCTAATTTTAATACCTTCTAACATTCTATCTTTAGTTTCTTTATTTCTTTCTTTCTTTCTTTCTTGATATCTTTCATTCTAATTTTAATACCTTCTAACATTCTTCCTTTAGTTTCTTTCTTTCTTTCTTTCTTTATATCTTTCATTCTAGCTTTAATACCTTCTAACATTCTATCTTTAGTTTCTTTCTTTCTTTCTTTATATTTTTCATTGAAGCTTTAATACCTTCTAACATTCTATCTTTACTTTCTTACTTTATTTTTCTTGATATCTTTCATTCTAGTTTTAATACCTTCTAACATTCTATTTTTAATTTCTTTCTTTCTTTCTTTCTTTATATCTTTCATTCTAGATTTAATACCTTCTAACATTCTAGCTTTACTTTCTTTCTTTCCTTTCTTTCTTTATATCTTTCATTCTAGCTTTAATACCTTCTAATATTCTATCATTAGTTTCTTTCTTTTTTTCTTTCTTGATAGCTTTCATTCTAATTTTAATACCTTCTAACATTTTATCTTTAGTTTCTTTCTTTCCTTCTTTCTTTATATCTTTCATTCTAGTTTTATACCTTCTAACATTCTATCTTTAGTTTCTTTTTTCCTTTCTTTCTTGATATCTTTCATTCTAGCTTTAATACATTCTAACATTATATCTTTAGATTTTGTCTTTCTATCTTTCTTGATATCTTTCATTCTAGCTTTCATACCTTCTAACATTCTTTCTTTAGTTTCTTTCTTTCTTTCTTTCTTTCTTTCTTTATATATTTCATTCTAGCTTTAATACCTTCTAACATTCTATCTTTTAGTTTCTTTCTTTCTTTCTTTTATATCTTTCATTCTAGCTTTTATTCCTTCTAACATTCTATCTTTAGGTTCTTTTTTCCTTTCTTTCTTGATATCTTTCATTCTAGCTTTAATACCTTCTAACATTCTATCTTTAGTTTCTTTCTTTCTTTCTTTATATCATTCTAGCTTTAATACCTTCTAACATTCTATCTTTAGTTTCTTTCTTTCTTTCTTTCATGATATCTTTCATTCTAATTTTAATACCTTCTAACATTCTTTCTTTAGTTTCTTTCTTTCTTTCTTTCTTTCTTTCTTTCTTTCTTTCTTTCTTTCTTCATATCTTTCATTCTAGCTTTAATACCTTCTAACATTCTATATTTAGTTTCTTTCTTTCTTTCTTTATATCTTTTATTCTAGCTTAAATACCTTCTAACATTCTGTCTTTAGTTTCTTTCTTTCTTTCTTGATATCTTTCATTCTAGCTTTAATACCTTCTAACATTCTATCTTTAGTTTCTTTCTTTCTTTCTTTATATCTTTTATTCTAGCTTTAATACCTTCTAACATTCTGTCTTTAGTTTCTTTCTTTCTTTCTTGATATCTTTCATTCTAATTTTAATAACTTCTAACATTCTATCTTTAGTTTCTTTCTTTCTTTCTTTATATCTTTCATTCTAGCTTTAAAACCTTCTAATACTCTATCTTTACTTTCTTTCTTTCTTTCTTTCTTGATATCTTTCCTTCTACTTATAATACCTTTTAACATTCTATCTTTAGTTTCTTTCTTTCTTTCTTTATATCTTTCATTCTAGCTTTAATACCTTCTAACATTCTATCTTAAGTTTCTTTCTTTCTTTCTTTATATTTTTCATTCAAGCTTTAATACCTTCTAACATTCTATCTTTAGTTTCTTTCTTTATTTTTCTTGATAGCTTTCATTCTAGTTTTAATACCTTCTAACATTCTATCTTTAGTTTCTTTCTTTCTTTCTTTATATCTTTCATTCTAGATTTAATACCTTCTAACATTCTATCTTTACTTTCTTTCTTTCCTTCTTTCTTGATATCTTTCATTCTAGCTTTAATACCTTCTAACATTCTATCTTTAGTTTCTTTTATCCTTTCTTTCTTGATATCTTTTATTCTAGCTTTAATACCTTCTAACATTCTATCTTTAGTTTCTTTCTTTCTTTCTTTCTTGATATCTTTCATTCTAATTTTAATAACTTCTAACATTCTTTCTTTAGTTTCTTTCTTTCTTTCTTTCTTTATATCTTTCTTTCTAGCTTTAATACCTTCTAACATTCCTTCTTTAGTTTCTTTCTTTCTTTCTTTCTTGATATCTTTCATTCTAATTTTAATACCTTCTAACATTCTTTCTTTAGTTTCTTTCTTTCTTTCTTTCTTTATATCTTTCATTCTAGCTTTTATACCTTCTAACATTCTATCTTTAGTTTCTTTTTTCCTTTCTTTCTTGATATCTTTCATTCTAGCTTTAATACCTTCTAACATTCTATCTTTAGTTTCTTTCTTTCTTTCTTTCTTTCTTTCTTTATATCTTTCATTCTAGCTTTAATACCTTCTAACATTCTATCTTTAGTTTCTTTCTTTCTTTCTTTCATGATATCTTTCATTCTAATTTTAATACCTTCTAACATTCTTTCTTTAGTTTCTTTCTTTCTTTCTTTCTTTCTTTCTTTCTTTCTTTATATCTTTCATTCTAGCTTTAATACCTTCTAACATTCTATGTTTAGTTTCTTTCTTTCTTTCTTTCTTGATATCTTTCATTCTAGCTTTAATACCTTTTAACATTCTATCTTTAGTTTCTTTCTTTCTTTCTTTATATCTTTTATTCTAGCTTTAATACGTTCTAACATTCTATCTTTAGTTTCTTTCTTTCTTTCTTTCTTGATATCTTTCATTCTAATTTTAATACCTTCTAACATTCTTTCTTTAGTTTCTTTCTTTCTTTCTTTCTTTATATCTTTCATTCTAGTTTCAATACCTTTTAACATTCTATCTTTAGTTTCTTTCTTTCTTTCTTTCTTGATATCTTTCATTAAAGCTTTAATACCTTCTAACATTCTATCTTTAGTTTCTTTCTTTCTTTCTTTATATCTTTCATTCTAGCTTTAATACCTTCAAACATTCTGTCTTTAGTTTCTTTCTTTCTTTCTTTCTTGATATCTTTCATTCTAGCTTTAATACCTTCTAACATTCTATCTTTAGTTTCTTTCTTTCTTTCTTTATATCTTTTATTCTAGCTTTAATACCTTCTAACATTCTGTCTTTAGTTTCTTTCTTTCTTTCTTGATATCTTTCATTCTAATTTTAATAACTTCTAACATTCTTTCTTTAGTTTCTTTCTTTCTTTCTTTCTTTATATCTTTCATTCTAGCTTTAAAACCTTCTAATACTCTATCTTTACTTTCTTTCTTTCTTTCTTTCTTGATATCTTTCCTTCTACTTATAATACCTTTTAACATTCTATCTTTAGTTTCTTTCTTTCTTTCTTTATATCTTTCATTCTAGCTTTAATACCTTCTAACATTCTATCTTAAGTTTCTTTCTTTCTTTCTTTATATTTTTCATTAAAGCTTTAATACCTTCTAACATTCTATCTTTAGTTTCTTTCTTTATTTTTCTTGATAGCTTTCATTCTAGTTTTAATACCTTCTAACATTCTATCTTTAGTTTCTTTCTTTCTTTCTTTATATCTTTCATTCTAGATTTAATACCTTCTAACATTCTATCTTTACTTTCTTTCTTTCCTTCTTTCTTGATATCTTTCATTCTAGCTTTAATACCTTCTAACATTCTATCTTTAGTTTCTTTTATCCTTTCTTTCTTGATATCTTTTATTCTAGCTTTAATACCTTCTAACATTCTATCTTTAGTTTCTTTCTTTCTTTCTTTCTTGATATCTTTCATTCTAATTTTAATAACTTCTAACATTCTTTCTTTAGTTTCTTTCTTTCTTTCTTTCTTTATATCTTTCTTTCTAGCTTTAATACCTTCTAACATTCCTTCTTTAGTTTCTTTCTTTCTTTCTTTCTTGATATCTTTCATTCTAATTTTAATACCTTCTAACATTCTTTCTTTAGTTTCTTTCTTTCTTTCTTTCTTTATATCTTTCATTCTAGCTTTTATACCTTCTAACATTCTATCTTTAGTTTCTTTTTTCCTTTCTTTCTTGATATCTTTCATTCTAGCTTTAATACCTTCTAACATTCTATCTTTAGTTTCTTTCTTTCTTTCTTTCTTTCTTTCTTTCTTTATATCTTTCATTCTAGCTTTAATACCTTCTAACATTCTATCTTTAGTTTCTTTCTTTCTTTCTTTCATGATATCTTTCATTCTAATTTTAATACCTTCTAACATTCTTTCTTTAGTTTCTTTCTTTCTTTCTTTCTTTCTTTCTTTCTTTCTTTCTTTCTTTCTTTCTTTATATCTTTCATTCTAGCTTTAATACCTTCTAACATTCTATGTTTAGTTTCTTTCTTTCTTTCTTGATATCTTTCATTCTAGCTTTAATACCTTTTAACATTCTATCTTTAGTTTCTTTCTTTCTTTCTTTATATCTTTTATTCTAGCTTTAATACGTTCTAACATTCTATCTTTAGTTTCTTTCTTTCTTTCTTTCTTGATATCTTTCATTCTAATTTTAATACCTTCTAACATTCTTTCTTTAGTTTCTTTCTTTCTTTCTTTCTTTATATCTTTCATTCTAGTTTCAATACCTTTTAACATTCTATCTTTAGTTTCTTTCTTTCTTTCTTTCTTGATATCTTTCATTAAAGCTTTAATACCTTCTAACATTCTATCTTTAGTTTCTTTCTTTCTTTCTTTATATCTTTCATTCTAGCTTTAATACCTTCAAACATTCTGTCTTTAGTTTCTTTCTTTCTTTCTTTCTTGATATCTTTCATTCTAATTTTAATACCTTCTAACATTCTTTCTTTAGTTTCTTTCTTTCTTTCTTTCTTTATATCTTTCATTCTAGCTTTTATACTTTCTAACATTCTATCTTTAGTTTCTTTTTTCTTTTCTTTCTTGATATCTTTCATTCTATCTTTAATACCTTCTAACATTATATCTTTAGTTTCTTTCTTTCTTTCCTTCTTTATATCTTTCATTCTAGCTTTAATACCTTCTAACATTCCATCTTTAGTTTCTTTCTTTCTTTCTTTCTTAGCTTTCATTCTAATTTTAATACCTTCTAACATTTTATCTTTAGTTTCTTTCTTTCTTTCTTTATATCTTTCATTCTAGCTTTTATACATTCTAACATTCTATCTTTAGTTTCTTTTTTCCTTTCTTTCTTGATATCTTTCATTCTAGCTTTTATACCTTCTAACATTCTATCTTTAGTTTCTTTCTTTCTTTCTTTCTTTCTTTCTTGATATCTTTCATTCTAGATTTAATACCTTCTAACATTCTATCTTTACTTTCTTTCTTTCCTTCTTTCTTGGTATCTTTCATTCTAGCTTTAATATCTTCTAACATTCTATCTTTATTTTCTTTTTTCCTTTCTTTCTTGATATCTTTCATTCTTGCTTTAATACCTTCTAACATTCTATCTTTAGTTTCTTTCTTTCTTTCTTTCTTAGCTTTCATTCTAATTTTAATACCTTCTAACATTTTATCTTTAGTTTCTTTCTTTCTTTCTTTATATCTTTCATTCTAGCTTTTATACATTCTAACATTCTATCTTTAGTTTCTTTTTTCCTTTCTTTCTTGATATCTTTCATTCTAGCTTTTATACCTTCTAACATTCTATCTTTAGTTTCTTTTTTCCTTTCTTTCTTGATATCTTTCATTCTAGCTTTAATACCTTCTAACATTATATCTTTAGTTTCTTTCTTTCTTTCTTTCTTTCTTTCTTTATATCTTTCATTCTAGCTTTAATACCTTCTAACATTCTATCTTTAGCTTCTTTCTTTCTTTCTTTCATGATATCTTTCATTCTAATTTTAATACCTTCTAACATTCTTTCTTTAGTTTCTTTCTTTCTTTCTTTCTTTATATCTTTCATTCTAGCTTTAATACCTTCTAACATTCTATCTTTAGTTTCTTTTTTCCTTTCTTTCTTGATATCTTTCATTCTAGCTTTTATACCTTCTAACATTCTATCTTTAGTTTCTTTCTTTCTTTCTTTCTTTCTTTCTTTCTTGATATCTTTCATTCTAGATTTAATACCTTCTAACATTCTATCTTTACTTTCTTTCTTTCCTTCTTTCTTGGTATCTTTCATTCTAGCTTTAATATCTTCTAACATTCTATCTTTATTTTCTTTTTTCCTTTCTTTCTTGATATCTTTCATTCTTGCTTTAATACCTTCTAACATTCTATCTTTAGTTTCTTTCTTTCTTTCTTTCTTAGCTTTCATTCTAATTTTAATACCTTCTAACGTTTTATCTTTAGTTTCTTTCTTTCTTTCTTTATATCTTTCATTCTAGCTTTTATACATTCTAACATTCTATCTTTAGTTTCTTTTTTCCTTTCTTTCTTGATATCTTTCATTCTAGCTTTTATACCTTCTAACATTCTATCTTTAGTTTCTTTTTTCCTTTCTTTCTTGATATCTTTCATTCTAGCTTTAATACCTTCTAACATTATATCTTTAGTTTCTTTCTTTCTTTCTTTCTTTCTTTCTTTATATCTTTCATTCTAGCTTTAATACCTTCTAACATTCTATCTTTAGCTTCTTTCTTTCTTTCTTTCATGATATCTTTCATTCTAATTTTAATACCTTCTAACATTCTTTCTTTAGTTTCTTTCTTTCTTTCTTTCTTTATATCTTTCATTCTAGCTTTAATACCTTCTAACATTCTATCTTTGGTTTCTTTCTTTCTTTCTTTCTTGATATCTTTCATTCTAGCTTTAATACCTTCTAACATTCTATCTTTAGTTTCTTTCTTTCTTTATATCTTTTATTCTAGTTTAATATGGTCTTACATTCTATCTTTAGTTTCTTTCTTTCTTTCTTTCTTTCTTGATATCTTTCATTCTAATTTTAATACCTTCTAACATTCTTTCTTTAGTTTCTTTCTTTCTTTCTTTATATCTTTCATTCTATCTTTAATACCTTCTAATATTTTATCTGTAGTTTCTTTCTTTCTTTCTTTCTTTCTTGATATCTTGCCTTCTAGTTTCAATACCTTTTAACATTCTATCTTTAGTTTCTTTCTTTCTTTCTTTATTCTTTCATTCTAGCTTTAATACCTTCTAACATTCTATCTTTAGTTTCTTTCTTTCTTTCTTTCTTTATATCTTTCATTCTAGCTTTAATACCTTCTAACATTCTATCTTTAGTTTCTTTCTTTCTTTCTTTCATGATATCTTTCATTCTAATTTTAATACCTTCTAACATTCTATCTTTAGTTTCTTTATTTCTTTCTTTCTTTCTTTCTTGATATCTTTCATTCTAATTTTAATACCTTCTAACATTCTTCCTTTAGTTTCTTTCTTTCTTACTTTCTTTATATCTTTCATTCTAGCTTTAATACCTTCTAACATTCTATCTTTATTTTCTTTTTTCCTTTCTTTCTTGATATCTTTCATTCTTGCTTTAATACCTTCTAACATTCTATCTTTAGTTTCTTTCTTTCTTTCTTTCTTAGCTTTCATTCTAATTTTAATACCTTCTAACATTTTATCTTTAGTTTCTTTCTTTCTTTCTTTATATCTTTCATTCTAGCTTTTATACATTCTAACATTCTATCTTTAGTTTCTTTTTTCCTTTCTTTCTTGATATCTTTCATTCTAGCTTTTATACCTTCTAACATTCTATCTTTAGTTTCTTTTTTCCTTTCTTTCTTGATATCTTTCATTCTAGCTTTAATACCTTCTAACATTATATCTTTAGTTTCTTTCTTTCTTTCTTTCTTTCTTTCTTTATATCTTTCATTCTAGCTTTAATACCTTCTAACATTCTATCTTTAGCTTCTTTCTTTCTTTCTTTCATGATATCTTTCATTCTAATTTTAATACCTTCTAACATTCTTTCTTTAGTTTCTTTCGTTCTTTCTTTCTTTATACCTTTCATTCTAGCTTTAATACCTTCTAACATTCTATCTTTAGTTTCTTTCTTTCTTTCTTTCTTGATATCTTTCATTCTAGCTTTAATACCTTCTAACATTCTATCTTTAGTTTCTTTCTTTCTTTATATCTTTTATTCTAGTTTAATATGGTCTTACATTCTATCTTTAGTTTCTTTCTTTCTTTCTTTCTTTCTTGATATCTTTCATTCTAATTTTAATACCTTCTAACATTCTTTCTTTAGTTTCTTTCTTTCTTTCTTTATATCTTTCATTCTATCTTTAATACCTACTAATATTTTATCTTTAGTTTCTTTCTTTCTTTCTTTCTTTCTTGATATCTTGCCTTCTAGTTTCAACACCTTTTACGATTCTATCTTTAGTTTCTTTCTTTCTTTCTTTATTCTTTCATTCTAGCTTTAATACCTTCTAACATTCTATCTTTAGTTTCTTTCTTTCTTTCTTTCTTTATATCTTTCATTCTAGCTTTAATACCTTCTAACATTCTATCTTTAGTTTCTTTCTTTCTTTCTTTCATGATATCTTTCATTCTAATTTTAATACCTTCTAACATTCTATCTTTAGTTTCTTTATTTCTTTCTTTCTTTCTTTCTTGATATCTTTCATTCTAATTTTAATACCTTCTAACATTCTTCCTTTAGTTTCTTTCTTTCTTTCTTTCTTTATATCTTTCATTCTAGCTTTAATACCTTCTAACATTCTATCTTTAGTTTCTTTCTTTCTTTCTTTATATTTTTCATTGAAGCTTTAATACCTTCTAACATTCTATCTTTACTTTCTTACTTTATTTTTCTTGATATCTTTCATTCTAGTTTTAATACCTTCTAACATTCTATTTTTAATTTCTTTCTTTCTTTCTTTCTTTATATCTTTCATTCTAGATTTAATACCTTCTAACATTCTAGCTTTACTTTCTTTCTTTCCTTTCTTTCTTTATATCTTTCATTCTAGCTTTAATACCTTCTAATATTCTATCATTAGTTTCTTTCTTTTTTTCTTTCTTGATAGCTTTCATTCTAATTTTAATACCTTCTAACATTTTATCTTTAGTTTCTTTCTTTCCTTCTTTCTTTATATCTTTCATTCTAGCTTTTATACCTTCTAACATTCTATCTTTAGTTTCTTTTTTCCTTTCTTTCTTGATATCTTTCATTCTAGCTTTAATACATTCTAACATTATATCTTTAGATTTTGTCTTTCTATCTTTCTTGATATCTTTCATTCTAGCTTTCATACCTTCTAACATTCTTTCTTTAGTTTCTTTCTTTCTTTCTTTCTTTCTTTCTTTATATATTTCATTCTAGCTTTAATACCTTCTAACATTCTATCTTTTAGTTTCTTTCTTTCTTTCTTTTATATCTTTCATTCTAGCTTTTATTCCTTCTAACATTCTATCTTTAGGTTCTTTTTTCCTTTCTTTCTTGATATCTTTCATTCTAGCTTTAATACCTTCTAACATTCTATCTTTAGTTTCTTTCTTTCTTTCTTTATATCATTCTAGCTTTAATACCTTCTAACATTCTATCTTTAGTTTCTTTCTTTCTTTCTTTCATGATATCTTTCATTCTAATTTTAATACCTTCTAACATTCTTTCTTTAGTTTCTTTCTTTCTTTCTTTCTTTCTTTCTTTCTTTCTTTCTTTCTTCATATCTTTCATTCTAGCTTTAATACCTTCTAACATTCTATATTTAGTTTCTTTCTTTCTTTCTTTATATCTTTTATTCTAGCTTAAATACCTTCTAACATTCTGTCTTTAGTTTCTTTCTTTCTTTCTTGATATCTTTCATTCTAGCTTTAATACCTTCTAACATTCTATCTTTAGTTTCTTTCTTTCTTTCTTTATATCTTTTATTCTAGCTTTAATACCTTCTAACATTCTGTCTTTAGTTTCTTTCTTTCTTTCTTGATATCTTTCATTCTAATTTTAATAACTTCTAACATTCTATCTTTAGTTTCTTTCTTTCTTTCTTTATATCTTTCATTCTAGCTTTAAAACCTTCTAATACTCTATCTTTACTTTCTTTCTTTCTTTCTTTCTTGATATCTTTCCTTCTACTTATAATACCTTTTAACATTCTATCTTTAGTTTCTTTCTTTCTTTCTTTATATCTTTCATTCTAGCTTTAATACCTTCTAACATTCTATCTTAAGTTTCTTTCTTTCTTTCTTTATATTTTTCATTCAAGCTTTAATACCTTCTAACATTCTATCTTTAGTTTCTTTCTTTATTTTTCTTGATAGCTTTCATTCTAGTTTTAATACCTTCTAACATTCTATCTTTAGTTTCTTTCTTTCTTTCTTTATATCTTTCATTCTAGATTTAATACCTTCTAACATTCTATCTTTACTTTCTTTCTTTCCTTCTTTCTTGATATCTTTCATTCTAGCTTTAATACCTTCTAACATTCTATCTTTAGTTTCTTTTATCCTTTCTTTCTTGATATCTTTTATTCTAGCTTTAATACCTTCTAACATTCTATCTTTAGTTTCTTTCTTTCTTTCTTTCTTGATATCTTTCATTCTAATTTTAATAACTTCTAACATTCTTTCTTTAGTTTCTTTCTTTCTTTCTTTCTTTATATCTTTCTTTCTAGCTTTAATACCTTCTAACATTCCTTCTTTAGTTTCTTTCTTTCTTTCTTTCTTGATATCTTTCATTCTAATTTTAATACCTTCTAACATTCTTTCTTTAGTTTCTTTCTTTCTTTCTTTCTTTATATCTTTCATTCTAGCTTTTATACCTTCTAACATTCTATCTTTAGTTTCTTTTTTCCTTTCTTTCTTGATATCTTTCATTCTAGCTTTAATACCTTCTAACATTCTATCTTTAGTTTCTTTCTTTCTTTCTTTCTTTCTTTCTTTCTTTATATCTTTCATTCTAGCTTTAATACCTTCTAACATTCTATCTTTAGTTTCTTTCTTTCTTTCTTTCATGATATCTTTCATTCTAATTTTAATACCTTCTAACATTCTTTCTTTAGTTTCTTTCTTTCTTTCTTTCTTTCTTTCTTTCTTTCTTTATATCTTTCATTCTAGCTTTAATACCTTCTAACATTCTATGTTTAGTTTCTTTCTTTCTTTCTTTCTTGATATCTTTCATTCTAGCTTTAATACCTTTTAACATTCTATCTTTAGTTTCTTTCTTTCTTTCTTTATATCTTTTATTCTAGCTTTAATACGTTCTAACATTCTATCTTTAGTTTCTTTCTTTCTTTCTTTCTTGATATCTTTCATTCTAATTTTAATACCTTCTAACATTCTTTCTTTAGTTTCTTTCTTTCTTTCTTTCTTTATATCTTTCATTCTAGTTTCAATACCTTTTAACATTCTATCTTTAGTTTCTTTCTTTCTTTCTTTCTTGATATCTTTCATTAAAGCTTTAATACCTTCTAACATTCTATCTTTAGTTTCTTTCTTTCTTTCTTTATATCTTTCATTCTAGCTTTAATACCTTCAAACATTCTGTCTTTAGTTTCTTTCTTTCTTTCTTTCTTGATATCTTTCATTCTAGCTTTAATACCTTCTAACATTCTATCTTTAGTTTCTTTCTTTCTTTCTTTATATCTTTTATTCTAGCTTTAATACCTTCTAACATTCTGTCTTTAGTTTCTTTCTTTCTTTCTTGATATCTTTCATTCTAATTTTAATAACTTCTAACATTGTTTCTTTAGTTTCTTTCTTTCTTTCTTTCTTTATATCTTTCATTCTAGCTTTAAAACCTTCTAATACTCTATCTTTACTTTCTTTCTTTCTTTCTTTCTTGATATCTTTCCTTCTACTTATAATACCTTTTAACATTCTATCTTTAGTTTCTTTCTTTCTTTCTTTATATCTTTCATTCTAGCTTTAATACCTTCTAACATTCTATCTTAAGTTTCTTTCTTTCTTTCTTTATATTTTTCATTCAAGCTTTAATACCTTCTAACATTCTATCTTTAGTTTCTTTCTTTATTTTTCTTGATAGCTTTCATTCTAGTTTTAATACCTTCTAACATTCTATCTTTAGTTTCTTTCTTTCTTTCTTTATATCTTTCATTCTAGATTTAATACCTTCTAACATTCTATCTTTACTTTCTTTCTTTCCTTCTTTCTTGATATCTTTCATTCTAGCTTTAATACCTTCTAACATTCTATCTTTAGTTTCTTTTATCCTTTCTTTCTTGATATCTTTTATTCTAGCTTTAATACCTTCTAACATTCTATCTTCAGTTTCTTTCTTTCTTTCTTTCTTGATATCTTTCATTCTAATTTTAATAACTTCTAACATTCTTTCTTTAGTTTCTTTCTTTCTTTCTTTCTTTATATCTTTCTTTCTAGCTTTAATACCTTCTAACATTCCTTCTTTAGTTTCTTTCTTTCTTTCTTTCTTGATATCTTTCATTCTAATTTTAATACCTTCTAACATTCTTTCTTTAGTTTCTTTCTTTCTTTCTTTCTTTATATCTTTCATTCTAGCTTTTATACCTTCTAACATTCTATCTTTAGTTTCTTTTTTCCTTTCTTTCTTGATATCTTTCATTCTAGCTTTAATACCTTCTAACATTCTATCTTTAGTTTCTTTCTTTCTTTCTTTCTTTCTTTCTTTATATCTTTCATTCTAGCTTTAATACCTTCTAACATTCTATCTTTAGTTTCTTTCTTTCTTTCTTTCATGATATCTTTCATTCTAATTTTAATACCTTCTAACATTCTTTCTTTAGTTTCTTTCTTTCTTTCTTTCTTTCTTTCTTTCTTTCTTTCTTTCTTTCTTTATATCTTTCATTCTAGCTTTAATACCTTCTAACATTCTATGTTTAGTTTCTTTCTTTCTTTCTTTCTTGATATCTTTCATTCTAGCTTTAATACCTTTTAACATTCTATCTTTAGTTTCTTTCTTTCTTTCTTTATATCTTTTATTCTAGCTTTAATACGTTCTAACATTCTATCTTTAGTTTCTTTCTTTCTTTCTTTCTTGATATCTTTCATTCTAATTTTAATACCTTCTAACATTCTTTCTTTAGTTTCTTTCTTTCTTTCTTTCTTTATATCTTTCATTCTAGTTTCAATACCTTTTAACATTCTATCTTTAGTTTCTTTCTTTCTTTCTTTCTTGATATCTTTCATTAAAGCTTTAATACCTTCTAACATTCTATCTTTAGTTTCTTTCTTTCTTTCTTTATATCTTTCATTCTAGCTTTAATACCTTCAAACATTCTGTCTTTAGTTTCTTTCTTTCTTTCTTTCTTGATATCTTTCATTCTAATTTTAATACCTTCTAACATTCTTTCTTTAGTTTCTTTCTTTCTTTCTTTCTTTATATCTTTCATTCTAGCTTTTATACTTTCTAACATTCTATCTTTAGTTTCTTTTTTCTTTTCTTTCTTGATATCTTTCATTCTATCTTTAATACCTTCTAACATTATATCTTTAGTTTCTTTCTTTCTTTCCTTCTTTATATCTTTCATTCTAGCTTTAATACCTTCTAACATTCCATCTTTAGTTTCTTTCTTTCTTTCATGATATCTTTCATTCTAATTTTAATACCTTCTAACATTCTTTCTTTAGTTTCTTTCTTTCTTTCTTTATATCTTTCATTCTAGCTTTAATACCTTCTAACATTCTATCTTTAGTTTCTTTCTTTCTTTCTTTATATCTTTCATTCTAGCTTTAATACCTTCTAACATTCTATCTTTAGTTTCTTTCTTTCTTTCTTTCATGATATCTGTCATTCTAATTTTAATACCTTCTAACATTCTTTCTTTAGTTTCTTTCTTTCTTTCTTTCTTCATTCTTTCTTCATATCTTTCATTCTAGCTTTAATACCTTCTAACATTCTATCTTTAGTTTCTTTCTTTCTTTCTTGATATCTTTCATTCTAATTTTAATACCTTCTAACATTCTTTCTTTAGTTTCTTTCTTTCTTTCTTTTTTTATATCTTTCATTCTAGCTTTTATACCTTCTAACATTCTATCTTTAGTTTCTTTTTTCCTTTCTTTCTTGATATCTTTCATTCTAGCTTTAATACCTTCTAACATTATATCTTTAGTTTCTTTCTTTCTTTCTTTCTTTATATCTTTCATTCTAGCTTTAATACCTTCTAACATTCTATCTTTAGTTTCTTTCTTTCTTTCTTTCATGATATCTTTCATTCTAATTTTAATACCTTCTAACATTCTTTCTTTAGTTTCTTTCTTTCTTTATTTCTTTCTTTATATCTTTCATTCTAGCTTTAATACCTTCTAACATTATATCTTTAGTTTCTTTCTTTCATTCTTTCTTTATATCTTTCATTCTAGCTTTAATACCTTCTAACATTCTATCTTTAGTTTCTTTCTTTCTTTCTTTCTTGATATCTTTCATTCTAGCTTTAATATCTTCTAACATTCTATCTTTAGTTTCTTTCTTTATATCTTTTATTCTAGCTTTAATACGTTCTAACATTCTATCTTTAGTTTCTTTTTTCCTTTCTTTCTTGATATCTTTCATTCTAGCTTTAATACCTTCTAACATTATATCTTTCGTTTCTTTCTTTCTTTCTTTCTTTATATCTTTCATTCTAGCTTTAATACCTTCTAACATTCTATCTTTAGTTTCTTTCTTTCTTTCTTTCTTGATATCTTTCATTCTAGCTTTAATATCTTCTAACATTCTATCTTTAGTTTCTTTCTTTATATCTTTTATTCTAGCTTTAATACGTTCTAACATTCTATCTTTAGTTTCTTTCTTTCTTTCTTTCTTGATATCTTTCATTCTAATTTTAATACCTTCTAACATTCTTTCTTTAGTTTCTTTCTTTCTTTCTTTCTTTATATCTTTCATTCTAGCTTTTATACCTTCTAACATTCTATCTTTAGTTTCTTTCTTTCTTTCTTTCTTGATATCTTTCATTCTAGCTTTAATATCTTCTAACATTCTATCTTTAGTTTCTATCTTTCTTTCTTTATATCTTTTATTCTAGCTTTAATACCTTCTAACATTCTGTCTTTAGTTTCTTTCTTTCTTTCTTGATATCTTTCATTCTAATTTTAATACCTTCTAACATTCTTTCTTTAGTTTCTTTCTTTCTTTCTTTCTTTATATCTTTCTTTCTAGCTTTAATACCTTCTAACATTCTATCTTTA
The DNA here is from genome assembly GCA_037013535.1 of Intellagama lesueurii. Lineage (NCBI taxonomy): Eukaryota > Metazoa > Chordata > Lepidosauria > Squamata > Agamidae > Intellagama > Intellagama lesueurii. The sequence continues at coordinate 20,602,696 of JBAJHW010000014.1, read as the reverse complement.
GTTTCTTTCTTTCTTTCATGATATCTTTCATTCTAATTTTAATACCGTCTAACATTCTTTCTTTAGTTTCTTTCTTTCTTTATTTCTTTCTTTATATCTTTCATTCTAGCTTTAATACCTTCTAACATTATATCTTTAGTTTCTTTCTTTCTTTCTTTCTTTATATCTTTCATTCTAGCTTTAATACCTTCTAACATTCTATCTTTAGTTTCTTTCTTTCTTTCTTTCTTGATATCTTTCATTCTAGCTTTAATATCTTCTAACATTCTATCTTTAGTTTCTTTCTTTATATCTTTTATTCTAGCTTTAATACGTTCTAACATTCTATCTTTAGTTTCTTTTTTCCTTTCTTTCTTGATATCTTTCATTCTAGCTTTAATACCTTCTAACATTATATCTTTAGTTTCTTTCTTTCTTTCTTTCTTTATATCTTTCATTCTAGCTTTAATACCTTCTAACATTCTATCTTTAGTTTCTTTCTTTCTTTCTTTCTTGATATCTTTCATTCTAGCTTTAATATCTTCTAACATTCTTTCTTTAGTTTCTTTCTTTATATCTTTTATTCTAGCTTTAATACGTTCTAACATTCTATCTTTAGTTTCTTTCTTTCTTTCTTTCTTGTTATCTTTCATTCTAATTTTAATACCTTCTAACATTCTTTCTTTAGTTTCTTTCTTTCTTTCTTTCTTTATATCTTTCATTCTAGCTTTTATACCTTCTAACATTCTATCTTTAGTTTCTTTCTTTCTTTCTTTCTTGATATCTTTCATTCTAGCTTTAATATCTTCTAACATTTTATCTTTAGTTTCTATCTTTCTTTCTTTATATCTTTTATTCTAGCTTTAATACCTTCTAACATTCTGTCTTTAGTTTCTTTCTTTCTTTCTTGATATCTTTCATTCTAATTTTAATACCTTCTAACATTCTTTCTTTAGTTTATTTCTTTCTTTCTTTCTTTATATCTTTCATTCTAGCTTTTAAACCTTCTAACATTCTATCTTTAGTTTCTTTTTTCCTTTCTTTCTTGATATCTTTCATTCTAGCTTTAATACCTTCTAACATTATATCTTTAGTTTCTTTCTTTCTTTCTTTCTTTATATCTTTCATTCTAGCTTTAATACCTTCTAACATTCTATCTTTAGTTTCTTTCTTTCTTTCTTTCATGATATCTTTCATTCTAATTTTAATACCTTCTAACATTCTTTCTTTAGTTTCTTTCTTTCTTTATTTCTTTCTTTATATCTTTCATTCTAGCTTTAATACCTTCTAACATTCTATCTTTAGTTTCTTTCTTTCTTTCTTTCTTGATATCTTTCATTCTAGCTTTAATATCTTCTAACATTCTATCTTTAGTTTCTTTCTTTATATCTTTTATTCTAGCTTTAATACGTTCTAACATTCTATCTTTAGTTTCTTTCTTTCTTTCTTTCTTGATATCTTTCATTCTAATTTTAATACCTTCTAACATTCTTTCTTTAGTTTCTTTCTTTCTTTCTTTCTTTATATCTTTCATTCTAGCTTTTATAACTTCTAACATTGTATCTTTAGTTTCTTTTTTCCTTTCTTTCTTGATATCTTTCATTCTAGCTTTTATACCTTCTAACATTATATCTTTAGTTTCTTTCTTTCTTTCTTTCTTTATATCTTTCATTCTAATTTTAATACCATCTAACATTCTTTCTTTAGTTTCTTTCTTTCTTTCTTTCTTCATTCTTTCTTCATATCTTTCATTCTAGCTTTAATACCTTCTAACATTCTATCTTTAGTTTCTTTCTTTCTTTCTTTCTTGATATCTTTCATTCTAGCTTTAATACCTTCTAACATTCTATCTTTAGTTTCTTTCTTTCTTTCTTTATATCTTTTATTCTAGCTTTAATACCTTCTAACATTCTGTCTTTAGTTTCTTTCTTTCTTTCTTGATATCTTTCATTCTAATTTTAATACCTTCTAACATTCTTTCTTTAATTTATTTCTTTCTTTCTCTCTTTATATCTTTCATTCTAGCTTTTATACCTTCTAACATTCTATCTTTAGTTTCTTTTTTCCTTTCTTTCTTGATATCTTTCATTCTAGCTTTAATACCTTCTAACATTATATCTTTAGTTTCTTTCTTTCTTTCTTTCTTTATATCTTTCATTCTAGCTTTAATACCTTCTAACATTCTTTCTTTAGTTTCTTTCTTTCTTTCTTTCATGATATCTTTCATTCTAATTTTAATACCTTCTAACATTCTTTCTTTAGTTTCTTTCTTTCTTTATTTCTTTCTTTATATCTTTCATTCTAGCTTTAATACCTTCTAACATTCTATCTTTAGTTTCTTTCGTTCTTTCTTTCAGGATATCTTTCATTCTAATTTTAATACCTTCTAACATTCTATCTTTAGTTTCTTTATTTCTTTCTTTCTTTCTTTCTTGATATCTTTCATTCTAATTTTAATACCTTCTAACATTCTTTCTTTAGTTTCTTTCTTTCTTTCTTTCTTTATATCTTTCATTCTAGCTTTAATACCTTCTAACATTCTACCTTTAGTTTCTTTCTTTCTTTCTTTCTTTATATTTTTCATTGAAGCTTTAATACCTTCTAACATTCTATCTTTACTTTCTTACTTTATTTTTCTTGATATCTTTCATTCTAGTTTTAATACCTTCTAACATTCTATTTTTAATTTCTTTCTTTCTTTCTTTCTTTATATCTTTCATTCTAGATTTAATACCTTCTAACATTCTAGCTTTACTTTCTTTCTTTCCTTTCTTTCTTTATATCTTTCATTCTAGCTTTAATACCTTCTAACATTCTATCATTAGTTTCTTTCTTTCTTTCTTTCTTGATAGCTTTCATTCTAATTTTAATACCTTCTAACATTTTATCTTTAGTTTCTTTCTTTCCTTCTTTCTTTATATCTTTCATTCTAGATTTAATACCTTCTAACATTCTATCTTTACTTTCTTTCTTTCCTTCTTTCTTGGTATCTTTCATTCTAGCTTTAATATCTTCTAACATTCTATCTTTATTTTCTTTTTTCCTTTCTTTCTTGATATCTTTCATTCTTGCTTTAATACCTTCTAACATTCTATCTTTAGTTTCTTTCTTTCTTTCTTTCTTAGCTTTCATTCTAATTTTAATACCTTCTAACATTTTATCTTTAGTTTCTTTCTTTCTTTCTTTATATCTTTCATTCTAGCTTTTATACATTCTAACATTCTATCTTTAGTTTCTTTTTTCCTTTCTTTCTTGATATCTTTCATTCTAGCTTTTATACCTTCTAACATTCTATCTTTAGTTTCTTTTTTCCTTTCTTTCTTGATATCTTTCATTCTAGCTTTAATACCTTCTAACATTATATCTTTAGTTTCTTTCTTTCTTTCTTTCTTTCTTTCTTTATATCTTTCATTCTAGCTTTAATACCTTCTAACATTCTATCTTTAGCTTCTTTCTTTCTTTCTTTCATGATATCTTTCATTCTAATTTTAATACCTTCTAACATTCTTTCTTTAGTTTCTTTCTTTCTTTCTTTCTTTATATCTTTCATTCTAGCTTTAATACCTTCTAACATTCTATCTTTAGTTTCTTTCTTTCTTTCTTTCTTGATATCTTTCATTCTAGCTTTAATACCTTCTAACATTCTATCTTTAGTTTCTTTCTTTCTTTATATCTTTTATTCTAGTTTAATATGGTCTTACATTCTATCTTTAGTTTCTTTCTTTCTTTCTTTCTTTCTTGATATCTTTCATTCTAATTTTAATACCTTCTAACATTCTTTCTTTAGTTTCTTTCTTTCTTTCTTTATATCTTTCATTCTATCTTTAATATCTTCTAATATTTTATCTTTAGTTTCTTTCTTTCTTTCTTTCTTTCTTGATATCTTGCCTTCTAGTTTCAATACCTTTTAACATTCTATCTTTAGTTTCTTTCTTTCTTTCTTTATTCTTTCATTCTAGCTTTAATACCTTCTAACATTCTATCTTTAGTTTCTTTCTTTCTTTCTTTCTTTATATCTTTCATTCTAGCTTTAATACCTCCTAACATTCTATCTTTAGTTTCTTTCTTTCTTTCTTTCATGATATCTTTCATTCTAATTTTAATACCTTCTAACATTCTATCTTTAGTTTCTTTATTTCTTTCTTTCTTTCTTTCTTGATATCTTTCATTCTAATTTTAATACCTTCTAACATTCTTCCTTTAGTTTCTTTCTTTCTTTCTTTCTTTATATCTTTCATTCTAGCTTTAATACCTTCTAACATTCTATCTTTATTTTCTTTTTTCCTTTCTTTCTTGATATCTTTCATTCTTGCTTTAATACCTTCTAACATTCTATCTTTAGTTTCTTTCTTTCTTTCTTTCTTAGCTTTCATTCTAATTTTAATACCTTCTAACATTTTATCTTTAGTTTCTTTCTTTCTTTCTTTATATCTTTCATTCTAGCTTTTATACATTCTAACATTCTATCTTTAGTTTCTTTTTTCCTTTCTTTCTTGATATCTTTCATTCTAGCTTTTATACCTTCTAACATTCTATCTTTAGTTTCTTTCTTTCTTTCTTTCTTTCTTTCTTGATATCTTTCATTCTAGATTTAATACCTTCTAACATTCTATCTTTACTTTCTTTCTTTCCTTCTTTCTTGGTATCTTTCATTCTAGCTTTAATATCTTCTAACATTCTATCTTTATTTTCTTTTTTCCTTTCTTTCTTGATATCTTTCATTCTTGCTTTAATACCTTCTAACATTCTATCTTTAGTTTCTTTCTTTCTTTCTTTCTTAGCTTTCATTCTAATTTTAATACCTTCTAACATTTTATCTTTAGTTTCTTTCTTTCTTTCTTTATATCTTTCATTCTAGCTTTTATACATTCTAACATTCTATCTTTAGTTTCTTTTTTCCTTTCTTTCTTGATATCTTTCATTCTAGCTTTTATACCTTCTAACATTCTATCTTTAGTTTCTTTTTTCCTTTCTTTCTTGATATCTTTCATTCTAGCTTTAATACCTTCTAACATTATATCTTTAGTTTCTTTCTTTCTTTCTTTCTTTCTTTCTTTCTTTATATCTTTCATTCTAGCTTTAATACCTTCTAACATTCTATCTTTAGCTTCTTTCTTTCTTTCTTTCATGATATCTTTCATTCTAATTTTAATACCTTCTAACATTCTTTCTTTAGTTTCTTTCTTTCTTTCTTTCTTTATATCTTTCCTTCTAGCTTTAATACCTTCTAACATTCTATCTTTAGTTTCTTTCTTTCTTTCTTTCTTGATATCTTTCATTCTAGCTTTAATACCTTCTAACATTCTATCTTTAGTTTCTTTCTTTCTTTATATCTTTTATTCTAGTTTAATATGGTCTTACATTCTATCTTTAGTTTCTTTCTTTCTTTCTTTCTTTCTTGATATCTTTCATTCTAATTTTAATACCTTCTAACATTCTTTCTTTAGTTTCTTTCTTTCTTTCTTTATATCTTTCATTCTAGATTTAATACCTTCTAATATTTTATCTGTAGTTTCTTTCTTTCTTTCTTTCTTTCTTGATATCTTGCCTTCTAGTTTCAATACCTTTTAACATTCTATCTTTAGTTTCTTTCTTTCTTTCTTTATTCTTTCATTCTAGCTTTAATACCTTCTAACATTCTATCTTTAGTTTCTTTCTTTCTTTCTTTCTTTATATCTTTCATTCTAGCTTTAATACCTTCTAACATTCTATCTTTAGTTTCTTTCTTTCTTTCTTTCATGATATCTTTCATTCTAATTTTAATACCTTCTAACATTCTATCTTTAGTTTCTTTATTTCTTTCTTTCTTGATATCTTTCATTCTAATTTTAATACCTTCTAACATTCTTCCTTTAGTTTCTTTCTTTCTTACTTTCTTTATATCTTTCATTCTAGCTTTAATACCTTCTAACATTCTATCTTTATTTTCTTTTTTCCTTTCTTTCTTGATATCTTTCATTCTTGCTTTAATACCTTCTAACATTCTATCTTTAGTTTCTTTCTTTCTTTCTTTCTTAGCTTTCATTCTAATTTTAATACCTTCTAACATTTTATCTTTAGTTTCTTTCTTTCTTTCTTTATATCTTTCATTCTAGCTTTTATACATTCTAACATTCTATCTTTAGTTTCTTTTTTCCTTTCTTTCTTGATATCTTTCATTCTAGCTTTTATACCTTCTAACATTCTATCTTTAGTTTCTTTTTTCCTTTCTTTCTTGATATCTTTCATTCTAGCTTTAATACCTTCTAACATTATATCTTTAGTTTCTTTCTTTCTTTCTTTCTTTCTTTCTTTATATCTTTCATTCTAGCTTTAATACCTTCTAACATTCTATCTTTAGCTTCTTTCTTTCTTTCTTTCATGATATCTTTCATTCTAATTTTAATACCTTCTAACATTCTTTCTTTAGTTTCTTTCGTTCTTTCTTTCTTTATATCTTTCATTCTAGCTTTAATACCTTCTAACATTCTATCTTGTTTCTTTCTTTCTTTCTTTCTTGATATCTTTCATTCTAGCTTTAATACCTTCTAACATTCTATCTTTAGTTTCTTTCTTTCTTTATATCTTTTATTCTAGTTTAATATGGTCTTACATTCTATCTTTAGTTTCTTTCTTTCTTTCTTTCTTTCTTGATATCTTTCATTCTAATTTTAATACCTTCTAACATTCTTTCTTTAGTTTCTTTCTTTCTTTCTTTATATCTTTCATTCTATCTTTAATACCTACTAATATTTTATCTTTAGTTTCTTTCTTTCTTTCTTTCTTTCTTGATATCTTGCCTTCTAGTTTCAACACCTTTTACCATTCTATCTTTAGTTTCTTTCTTTCTTTCTTTATTCTTTCATTCTAGCTTTAATACCTTCTAACATTCTATCTTTAGTTTCTTTCTTTCTTTCTTTCTTTATATCTTTCATTCTAGCTTTAATACCTTCTAACATTCTATCTTTAGTTTCTTTCTTTCTTTCTTTCATGATATCTTTCATTCTAATTTTAATACCTTCTAACATTCTATCTTTAGTTTCTTTATTTCTTTCTTTCTTTCTTTCTTGATATCTTTCATTCTAATTTTAATACCTTCTAACATTCTTCCTTTAGTTTCTTTCTTTCTTTCTTTCTTTATATCTTTCATTCTAGCTTTAATACCTTCTAACATTCTATCTTTAGTTTCTTTCTTTCTTTCTTTATATTTTTCATTGAAGCTTTAATACCTTCTAACATTCTATCTTTACTTTCTTACTTTATTTTTCTTGATATCTTTCATTCTAGTTTTAATACCTTCTAACATTCTATTTTTAATTTCTTTCTTTCTTTCTTTCTTTATATCTTTCATTCTAGATTTAATACCTTCTAACATTCTAGCTTTACTTTCTTTCTTTCCTTTCTTTCTTTATATCTTTCATTCTAGCTTTAATACCTTCTAATATTCTATCATTAGTTTCTTTCTTTCTTTCTTTCTTGATAGCTTTCATTCTAATTTTAATACCTTCTAACATTTTATCTTTAGTTTCTTTCTTTCCTTCTTTCTTTATATCTTTCATTCTAGCTTTTATACCTTCTAACATTCTATCTTTAGTTTCTTTTTTCCTTTCTTTCTTGATATCTTTCATTCTAGCTTTAATACATTCTAACATTATATCTTTAGATTTTGTCTTTCTATCTTTCTTGATATCTTTCATTCTAGCTTTCATACCTTCTAACATTCTTTCTTTAGTTTCTTTCTTTCTTTCTTTCTTTCTTTCTTTATATATTTCATTCTAGCTTTAATACCTTCTAACATTCTATCTTTTAGTTTCTTTCTTTCTTTCTTTTATATCTTTCATTCTAGCTTTTATTCCTTCTAACATTCTATCTTTAGGTTCTTTTTTCCTTTCTTTCTTGATATCTTTCATTCTAGCTTTAATACCTTCTAACATTCTATCTTTAGTTTCTTTCTTTCTTTCTTTATATCATTCTAGCTTTAATACCTTCTAACATTCTATCTTTAGTTTCTTTCTTTCTTTCTTTCATGATATCTTTCATTCTAATTTTAATACCTTCTAACATTCTTTCTTTAGTTTCTTTCTTTCTTTCTTTCTTTCTTTCTTTCTTTCTTTCTTTCTTCATATCTTTCATTCTAGCTTTAATACCTTCTAACATTCTATATTTAGTTTCTTTCTTTCTTTCTTTATATCTTTTATTCTAGCTTAAATACCTTCTAACATTCTGTCTTTAGTTTCTTTCTTTCTTTCTTGATATCTTTCATTCTAGCTTTAATACCTTCTAACATTCTATCTTTAGTTTCTTTCTTTCTTTCTTTATATCTTTTATTCTAGCTTTAATACCTTCTAACATTCTGTCTTTAGTTTCTTTCTTTCTTTCTTGATATCTTTCATTCTAATTTTAATAACTTCTAACATTCTTTCTTTAGTTTCTTTCTTTCTTTCTTTCTTTATATCTTTCATTCTAGCTTTAAAACCTTCTAATACTCTATCTTTACTTTCTTTCTTTCTTTCTTTCTTGATATCTTTCCTTCTAATTATAATACCTTTTAACATTCTATCTTTAGTTTCTTTCTTTCTTTCTTTATATCTTTCATTCTAGCTTTAATACCTTCTAACATTCTATCTTAAGTTTCTTTCTTTCTTTCTTTATATTTTTCATTCAAGCTTTAATACCTTCTAACATTCTATCTTTAGTTTCTTTCTTTATTTTTCTTGATAGCTTTCATTCTAGTTTTAATACCTTCTAACATTCTATCTTTAGTTTCTTTCTTTCTTTCTTTATATCTTTCATTCTAGATTTAATACCTTCTAACATTCTATCTTTACTTTCTTTCTTTCCTTCTTTCTTGATATCTTTCATTCTAGCTTTAATACCTTCTAACATTCTATCTTTAGTTTCTTTTATCCTTTCTTTCTTGATATCTTTTATTCTAGCTTTAATACCTTCTAACATTCTATCTTTAGTTTCTTTCTTTCTTTCTTTCTTGATATCTTTCATTCTAATTTTAATAACTTCTAACATTCTTTCTTTAGTTTCTTTCTTTCTTTCTTTCTTTATATCTTTCTTTCTAGCTTTAATACCTTCTAACATTCCTTCTTTAGTTTCTTTCTTTCTTTCTTTCTTGATATCTTTCATTCTAATTTTAATACCTTCTAACATTCTTTCTTTAGTTTCTTTCTTTCTTTCTTTCTTTATATCTTTCATTCTAGCTTTTATACCTTCTAACATTCTATCTTTAGTTTCTTTTTTCCTTTCTTTCTTGATATCTTTCATTCTAGCTTTAATACCTTCTAACATTCTATCTTTAGTTTCTTTCTTTCTTTCTTTCTTTCTTTATATCTTTCATTCTAGCTTTAATACCTTCTAACATTCTATCTTTAGTTTCTTTCTTTCTTTCTTTCATGATATCTTTCATTCTAATTTTAATACCTTCTAACATTCTTTCTTTAGTTTCTTTCTTTCTTTCTTTCTTTCTTTCTTTCTTTCTTTCTTTCTTTATATCTTTCATTCTAGCTTTAATACCTTCTAACATTCTATGTTTAGTTTCTTTCTTTCTTTCTTTCTTGATATCTTTCATTCTAGCTTTAATACCTTTTAACATTCTATCTTTAGTTTCTTTCTTTCTTTCTTTATATCTTTTATTCTAGCTTTAATACGTTCTAACATTCTATCTTTAGTTTCTTTCTTTCTTTCTTTCTTGATATCTTTCATTCTAATTTTAATACCTTCTAACATTCTTTCTTTAGTTTCTTTCTTTCTTTCTTTCTTTATATCTTTCATTCTAGTTTCAATACCTTTTAACATTCTATCTTTAGTTTCTTTCTTTCTTTCTTTCTTGATATCTTTCATTAAAGCTTTAATACCTTCTAACATTCTATCTTTAGTTTCTTTCTTTCTTTCTTTATATCTTTCATTCTAGCTTTAATACCTTCAAACATTCTGTCTTTAGTTTCTTTCTTTCTTTCTTTCTTGATATCTTTCATTCTAATTTTAATACCTTCTAACATTCTTTCTTTAGTTTCTTTCTTTCTTTCTTTCTTTATATCTTTCATTCTAGCTTTTATACTTTCTAACATTCTATCTTTAGTTTCTTTTTTCTTTTCTTTCTTGATATCTTTCATTCTAGCTTTAATACCTTCTAACATTATATCTTTAGTTTCTTTCTTTCTTTCCTTCTTTATATCTTTCATTCTAGCTTTAATACCTTCTAACATTCCATCTTTAGTTTCTTTCTTTCTTTCATGATATCTTTCATTCTAATTTTAATACCTTCTAACATTCTTTCTTTAGTTTCTTTCTTTCTTTCTTTCTTTATATCTTTCATTCTAGCTTTTATACCTTCTAACATTATATCTTTAGTTTCTTTCTTTCTTTCTTTCTTTATATCTTTCATTCTAGCTTTAATACCTTCTAACATTCTATCTTTAGTTTCTTTCTTTCTTTCTTTCATGATATCTTTCATTCTAATTTTAATACCTTCTAACATTCTTTCTTTAGTTTCTTTCTTTCTTTATTTCTTTCTTTATATCTTTCATTCTAGCTTTAATACCTTCTAACATTATATCTTTAGTTTCTTTCTTTCATTCTTTCTTTATATCTTTCATTCTAGCTTTAATACCTTCTAACATTCTATCTTTAGTTTCTTTCTTTCTTTCTTTCTTGATATCTTTCATTCTAGCTTTAATATCTTCTAACATTCTATCTTTAGTTTCTTTCTTTATATCTTTTATTCTAGCTTTAATACGTTCTAACATTCTATCTTTAGTTTCTTTTTTCCTTTCTTTCTTGATATCTTTCATTCTAGCTTTAATACCTTCTAACATTATATCTTTCGTTTCTTTCTTTCTTTCTTTCTTTATATCTTTCATTCTAGCTTTAATACCTTCTAACATTCTATCTTTAGTTTCTTTCTTTCTTTCTTTCTTGATATCTTTCATTCTAGCTTTAATATCTTCTAACATTCTATCTTTAGTTTCTTTCTTTATATCTTTTATTCTAGCTTTAATACGTTCTAACATTCTATCTTTAGTTTCTTTCTTTCTTTCTTTCTTGATATCTTTCATTCTAATTTTAATACCTTCTAACATTCTTTCTTTAGTTTCTTTCTTTCTTTCTTTCTTTATATCTTTCATTCTAGCTTTTATACCTTCTAACATTCTATCTTTAGTTTCTTTCTTTCTTTCTTTCTTGATATCTTTCATTCTAGCTTTAATATCTTCTAACATTCTATCTTTAGTTTCTATCTTTCTTTCTTTATATCTTTTATTCTAGCTTTAATACCTTCTAACATTCTGTCTTTAGTTTCTTTCTTTCTTTCTTGATATCTTTCATTCTAATTTTAATACCTTCTAACATTCTTTCTTTAGTTTCTTTCTTTCTTTCTTTCTTTATATCTTTCTTTCTAGCTTTAATACCTTCTAACATTCTATCTTTAGTTTCTTTCTTTCTTTCATGATATCTTTCATTCTAATTTTAATACCTTCTAACATTCTTTCTTTAGTTTCTTTCTTTCTTTATTTCTTTCTTTATATCTTTCATTCTAGCTTTAATACCTTCTAACATTATATCTTTAGTTTCTTTCTTTCTTTCTTTCTTTATATCTTTCATTCTAGCTTTAATACCTTCTAACATTCTATCTTTAGTTTCTTTCTTTCTTTCTTTCTTGATATCTTTCATTCTAGCTTTAATATCTTCTAACATTCTATCTTTAGTTTCTTTCTTTATATCTTTTATTCTAGCTTTAATACGTTCTAACATTCTATCTTTAGTTTCTTTTTTCCTTTCTTTCTTGATATCTTTCATTCTAGCTTTAATACCTTCTAACATTATATCTTTAGTTTCTTTCTTTCTTTCTTTCTTTATATCTTTCATTCTAGCTTTAATACCTTCTAACATTCTATCTTTAGTTTCTTTCTTTCTTTCTTTCTTGATATCTTTCATTCTAGCTTTAATATCTTCTAACATTCTATCTTTAGTTTCTTTCTTTATATCTTTTATTCTAGCTTTAATACGTTCTAACATTCTATCTTTAGTTTCTTTCTTTCTTTCTTTCTTGTTATCTTTCATTCTAATTTTAATACCTTCTAACATTCTTTCTTTAGTTTCTTTCTTTCTTTCTTTCTTTATATCTTTCATTCTAGCTTTTATACCTTCTAACATTCTATCTTTAGTTTCTTTCTTTCTTTCTTTCTTGATATCTTTCATTCTAGCTTTAATATCTTCTAACATTCTATCTTTAGTTTCTATCTTTCTTTCTTTATATCTTTTATTCTAGCTTTAATACCTTCTAACATTCTGTCTTTAGTTTCTTTCTTTCTTTCTTGATATCTTTCATTCTAATTTTAATACCTTCTAACATTCTTTCTTTAGTTTATTTCTTTCTTTCTTTCTTTATATCTTTCATTCTAGCTTTTAAACCTTCTAACATTCTATCTTTAGTTTCTTTTTTCCTTTCTTTCTTGATATCTTTCATTCTAGCTTTAATACCTTCTAACATTCTATCTTTAGTTTCTTTCTTTCTTTCTTTCATGATATCTTTCATTCTAATTTTAATACCTTCTAACATTCTTTCTTTAGTTTCTTTCTTTCTTTATTTCTTTCTTTATATCTTTCATTCTAGCTTTAATACCTTCTAACATTCTATCTTTAGTTTCTTTCTTTCTTTCTTTCTTGATATCTTTCATTCTAGCTTTAATATCTTCTAACATTCTATCTTTAGTTTCTTTCTTTATATCTTTTATTCTAGCTTTAATACGTTCTAACATTCTATCTTTAGTTTCTTTCTTTCTTTCTTTCTTGATATCTTTCATTCTAATTTTAATACCTTCTAACATTCTTTCTTTAGTTTCTTTCTTTCTTTCTTTCTTTATATCTTTCATTCTAGCTTTTATAACTTCTAACATTGTATCTTTAGTTTCTTTTTTCCTTTCTTTCTTGATATCTTTCATTCTAGCTTTAATACCTTCTAACATTATATCTTTAGTTTCTTTCTTTCTTTCTTTCTTTATATCTTTCATTCTAATTTTAATACCATCTAACATTCTTTCTTTAGTTTCTTTCTTTCTTTCTTTCTTCATTCTTTCTTCATATCTTTCATTCTAGCTTTAATACCTTCTAACATTCTATCTTTAGTTTCTTTCTTTCTTTCTTTCTTGATATCTTTCATTCTAGCTTTAATACCTTCTAACATTCTATCTTTAGTTTCTTTCTTTCTTTCTTTATATCTTTTATTCTAGCTTTAATACCTTCTAACATTCTGTCTTTAGTTTCTTTCTTTCTTTCTTGATATCTTTCATTCTAATTTTAATACCTTCTAACATTCTTTCTTTAATTTATTTCTTTCTTTCTCTCTTTATATCTTTCATTCTAGCTTTTATACCTTCTAACATTCTATCTTTAGTTTCTTTTTTCCTTTCTTTCTTGATATCTTTCATTCTAGCTTTAATACCTTCTAACATTATATCTTTAGTTTCTTTCTTTCTTTCTTTCTTTATATCTTTCATTCTAGCTTTAATACCTTCTAACATTCTTTCTTTAGTTTCTTTCTTTCTTTCTTTCATGATATCTTTCATTCTAATTTTAATACCTTCTAACATTCTTTCTTTAGTTTCTTTCTTTCTTTATTTCTTTCTTTATATCTTTCATTCTAGCTTTAATACCTTCTAACATTCTATCTTTAGTTTCTTTCGTTCTTTCTTTCAGGATATCTTTCATTCTAATTTTAATACCTTCTAACATTCTATCTTTAGTTTCTTTATTTCTTTCTTTCTTTCTTTCTTTCTTGATATCTTTCATTCTAATTTTAATACCTTCTAACATTCTTTCTTTAGTTTCTTTCTTTCTTTCTTTCTTTATATCTTTCATTCTAGCTTTAATACCTTCTAACATTCTACCTTTAGTTTCTTTCTTTCTTTCTTTATATTTTTCATTGAAGCTTTAATACCTTCTAACATTCTATCTTTACTTTCTTACTTTATTTTTCTTGATATCTTTCATTCTAGTTTTAATACCTTCTAACATTCTATTTTTAATTTCTTTCTTTCTTTCTTTCTTTCTTTATATCTTTCATTCTAGATTTAATACCTTCTAACATTCTAGCTTTACTTTCTTTCTTTCCTTTCTTTCTTTATATCTTTCATTCTAGCTTTAATACCTTCTAACATTCTATCATTAGTTTCTTTCTTTCTTTCTTTCTTGATAGCTTTCATTCTAATTTTAATACCTTCTAACATTTTATCTTTAGTTTCTTTCTTTCCTTCTTTCTTTATATCTTTCATTCTAGCTTTTATACCTTCTAACATTCTATCTTTAGTTTCTTTTTTCCTTTCTTTCTTGATATCTTTCATTCTAGCTTTAATACATTCTAACATTATATCTTTAGATTTTGTCTTTCTATCTTTCTTGATATCTTTCATTCTAGCTTTCATACCTTCTAACATTCTTTCTTTAGTTTCTTTCTTTCTTTCTTTCTTTCTTTCTTTATATATTTCATTCTAGCTTTAATACCTTCTAACATTCTATCTTTTAGTTTCTTTCTTTCTTTCTTTTATATCTTTCATTCTAGCTTTTATTCCTTCTAACATTCTATCTTTAGGTTCTTTTTTCCTTTCTTTCTTGATATCTTTCATTCTAGCTTTAATACCTTCTAACATTCTATCTTTAGTTTCTTTCTTTCTTTCTTTATATCATTCTAGCTTTAATACCTTCTAACATTCTATCTTTAGTTTCTTTCTTTCTTTCTTTCATGATATCTTTCATTCTAATTTTAATACCTTCTAACATTCTTTCTTTATTTTCTTTCTTTCTTTCTTTCTTTTTTTCTTTCTTTCTTTCTTCATATCTTTCATTCTAGCTTTAATACCTTCTAACATTCTATATTTAGTTTCTTTCTTTCTTTCTTTATATCTTTTATTCTAGCTTAAATACCTTCTAACATTCTGTCTTTAGTTTCTTTCTTTCTTTCTTGATATCTTTCATTCTAGCTTTAATACCTTCTAACATTCTATCTTTAGTTTCTTTCTTTCTTTCTTTATATCTTTTATTCTAGCTTTAATACCTTCTAACATTCTGTCTTTAGTTTCTTTCTTTCTTTCTTGATATTTTTCATTCTAATTTTAATAACTTCTAACATTCTTTCTTTAGTTTCTTTCTTTCTTTCTTTCTTTATATCTTTCATTCTAGCTTTAAAACCTTCTAATACTCTACTTTCTTTCTTTCTTTCTTTCTTGATATCTTTCCTTCTACTTATAATACCTTTTAACATTCTATCTTTAGTTTCTTTCTTTCTTTCTTTATATCTTTCATTCTAGCTTTAATACCTTCTAACATTCTATCTTAAGTTTCTTTCTTTCTTTCTTTATATTTTTCATTCAAGCTTTAATACCTTCTAACATTCTATCTTTAGTTTCTTTCTTTATTTTTCTTGATAGCTTTCATTCTAGTTTTAATACCTTCTAACATTCTATCTTTAGTTTCTTTCTTTCTTTCTTTATATCTTTCATTCTAGATTTAATACCTTCTAACATTCTATCTTTACTTTCTTTCTTTCCTTCTTTCTTGATATCTTTCATTCTAGCTTTAATACCTTCTAACATTCCATCTTTAGTTTCTTTCTTTCTTTCTTTCTTGATATCTTTCATTCTAATTTTAATAACTTCTAACATTCTTTCTTTAGTTTCTTTCTTTCTTTCTTTCTTTATATCTTTCTTTCTAGCTTTAATACCTTCTAACATTCCTTCTTTAGTTTCTTTCTTTCTTTCTTTCTTGATATCTTTCATTCTAATTTTAATACCTTCTAACATTCTTTCTTTAGTTTCTTTCTTTCTTTCTTTCTTTATATCTTTCATTCTAACTTTTATACCTTCTAACATTCTATCTTTAGTTTCTTTTTTCCTTTCTTTCTTGATATCTTTCATTCTAGCTTTAATACCTTCTAACATTCTATCTTTAGTTTCTTTCTTTCTTTCTTTCTTTCTTTCTTTATATCTTTCATTCTAGCTTTAATACCTTCTAACATTCTATCTTTAGTTTCTTTCTTTCTTTCTTTCATGATATCTTTCATTCTAATTTTAATACCTTCTAACATTCTTTCTTTAGTTTCTTTCTTTCTTTCTTTCTTTCTTTCTTTCTTTCTTTATATCTTTCATTCTAGCTTTAATACCTTCTAACATTCTATGTTTAGTTTCTTTCTTTCTTTCTTTCTTGATATCTTTCATTCTAGCTTTAATACCTTTTAACATTCTATCTTTACTTTCTTTCTTTCTTTCTTTATATCTTTTATTCTAGCTTTAATACGTTCTAACATTCTATCTTTAGTTTCTTTGTTTCTTTCTTGATATCTTTCATTCTAATTTTAATACCTTCTAACATTCTTTCTTTAGTATCTTTCTTTCTTTCTTTCTTTATATCTTTCATTCTAGCTTTAATACCTTCTAATATTCTATCTTTAGTTTCTTTCTTTCTTTCTTTCTTTCTTGATATCTTTCCTTCTAGTTTCAATACCTTTTAACATTCTATCTTTAGTTTCTTTCTTTCTTTCTTTATATCTTTCATTCTAGCTTTAATACCTTCAAACATTCTGTCTTTAGTTTCTTTCTTTCTTTCTTTCTTGATATCTTTCATTCTAATTTTAATACCTTCTAACATTCTTTCTTTAGTTTCATTCTTTCTTTCTTTCTTTATATCTTTCATTCTAGCTTTTATACCTTCTAACATTCTATCTTTAGTTTCTTTTTTCTTTTCTTTCTTGATATCTTTCATTCTAGCTTTAATACCTTCTAACATTATATCTTTAGTTTCTTTCTTTCTTTCCTTCTTTATATCTTTCATTCTAGCTTTAATACCTTCTAACATTCCTTCTTTAGTTTCTTTCTTTCTTTCATGATATCTTTCATTCTAATTTTAATACCTTCTAACATTCTTTCTTTAGTTTCTTTCTTTCTTTCTTTATATCTTTCATTCTAGCTTTAATACCTTCTAACATTCTATCTTTATTTTCTTTCTTTCTTTCTTTCTTTCTTTATATCTTTCATTCTAGCTTTAATACCTTCTAACATTCTATCTTTAGTTTCTTTCTTTCTTTCTTTCATGATATCTGTCATTCTAATTTTAATACCTTCTAACATTCTTTCTTTAGTTTCTTTCTTTCTTTCTTTCTTCATTCTTTCTTCATATCTTTCATTCTAGCTTTAATACCTTCTAACATTCTATCTTTAGTTTCTTTCTTTCTTTCTTTATACCTTTTATTCTAGCTTTAATACCTTCTAACATTCTGTCTTTAGTTTCTTTCTTTCTTTCTTGATATCTTTCATTCTAATTTTAATACCTTCTAACATTCTTTCTTTAGTTTCTTTCTTTCCTTTCTTTCTTTATATCTTTCATTCTAGCTTTAATACCTTCTAACATTCTATCATTAGTTTCTTTCTTTCTTTCTTTCTTGATAGCTTTCATTCTAATTTTAATACCTTCTAACATTTTATCTTTAGTTTCTTTCTTTCCTTCTTTCTTTATATCTTTCATTCTAGCTTTTATACCTTCTAACATTCTATCTTTAGTTTCTTTTTTCCTTTCTTTCTTGATATCTTTCATTCTAGCTTTAATACATTCTAACATTATATCTTTAGATTTTGTCTTTCTATCTTTCTTGATATCTTTCATTCTAGCTTTCATACCTTCTAACATTCTTTCTTTAGTTTCTTTCTTTCTTTCTTTCTTTCTTTCTTTATATATTTCATTCTAGCTTTAATACCTTCTAACATTCTATCTTTTAGTTTCTTTCTTTCTTTCTTTTATATCTTTCATTCTAGCTTTTATTCCTTCTAACATTCTATCTTTAGGTTCTTTTTTCCTTTCTTTCTTGATATCTTTCATTCTAGCTTTAATACCTTCTAACATTCTATCTTTAGTTTCTTTCTTTCTTTCTTTATATCATTCTAGCTTTAATACCTTCTAACATTCTATCTTTAGTTTCTTTCTTTCTTTCTTTCATGATATCTTTCATTCTAATTTTAATACCTTCTAACATTCTTTCTTTAGTTTCTTTCTTTCTTTCTTTCTTTTTTTCTTTCTTTCTTTCTTCATATCTTTCATTCTAGCTTTAATACCTTCTAACATTCTATATTTAGTTTCTTTCTTTCTTTCTTTATATCTTTTATTCTAGCTTAAATACCTTCTAACATTCTGTCTTTAGTTTCTTTCTTTCTTTCTTGATATCTTTCATTCTAGCTTTAATACCTTCTAACATTCTATCTTTAGTTTCTTTCTTTCTTTCTTTCTTTATATCTTTTATTCTAGCTTTAATACCTTCTAACATTCTGTCTTTAGTTTCTTTCTTTCTTTCTTGATATTTTTCATTCTAATTTTAATAACTTCTAACATTCTTTCTTTAGTTTCTTTCTTTCTTTCTTTCTTTATATCTTTCATTCTAGCTTTAAAACCTTCTAATACTCTACTTTCTTTCTTTCTTTCTTTCTTGATATCTTTCCTTCTACTTATAATACCTTTTAACATTCTATCTTTAGTTTCTTTCTTTCTTTCTTTATATCTTTCATTCTAGCTTTAATACCTTCTAACATTCTATCTTAAGTTTCTTTCTTTCTTTCTTTATATTTTTCATTCAAGCTTTAATACCTTCTAACATTCTATCTTTAGTTTCTTTCTTTATTTTTCTTGATAGCTTTCATTCTAGTTTTAATACCTTCTAACATTCTATCTTTAGTTTCTTTCTTTCTTTCTTTATATCTTTCATTCTAGATTTAATACCTTCTAACATTCTATCTTTACTTTCTTTCTTTCCTTCTTTCTTGATATCTTTCATTCTAGCTTTAATACCTTCTAACATTCTATCTTTAGTTTCTTTCTTTCTTTCTTTCTTGATATCTTTCATTCTAATTTTAATAACTTCTAACATTCTTTCTTTAGTTTCTTTCTTTCTTTCTTTCTTTATATCTTTCTTTCTAGCTTTAATACCTTCTAACATTCCTTCTTTAGTTTCTTTCTTTCTTTCTTTCTTGATATCTTTCATTCTAATTTTAATACCTTCTAACATTCTTTCTTTAGTTTCTTTCTTTCTTTCTTTCTTTATATCTTTCATTCTAACTTTTATACCTTCTAACATTCTATCTTTAGTTTCTTTTTTCCTTTCTTTCTTGATATCTTTCATTCTAGCTTTAATACCTTCTAACATTCTATCTTTAGTTTCTTTCTTTCTTTCTTTCTTTCTTTCTTTCTTTATATCTTTCATTCTAGCTTTAATACCTTCTAACATTCTATCTTTAGTTTCTTTCTTTCTTTCTTTCATGATATCTTTCATTCTAATTTTAATACCTTCTAACATTCTTTCTTTAGTTTCTTTCTTTCTTTCTTTCTTTCTTTCTTTCTTTCTTTCTTTCTTTCTTTATATCTTTCATTCTAGCTTTAATACCTTCTAACATTCTATGTTTAGTTTCTTTCTTTCTTTCTTTCTTGATATCTTTCATTCTAGCTTTAATACCTTTTAACATTCTATCTTTACTTTCTTTCTTTCTTTCTTTATATCTTTTATTCTAGCTTTAATACGTTCTAACATTCTATCTTTAGTTTCTTTCTTTCTTTCTTTCTTGATATCTTTCATTCTAATTTTAATACCTTCTAACATTCTTTCTTTAGTATCTTTCTTTCTTTCTTTCTTTATATCTTTCATTCTAGCTTTAATACCTTCTAATATTCTATCTTTAGTTTCTTTCTTTCTTTCTTTCTTTCTTGATATCTTTCCTTCTAGTTTCAATACCTTTTAACATTCTATCTTTAGTTTCTTTCTTTCTTTCTTTCTTGATATCTTTCATTAAAGCTTTAATACCTTCTAACATTCTATCTTTAGTTTCTTTCTTTCTTTCTTTATATCTTTCATTCTAGCTTTAATACCTTCAAACATTCTGTCTTTAGTTTCTTTCTTTCTTTCTTTCTTGATATCTTTCATTCTAATTTTAATACCTTCTAACATTCTTTCTTTAGTTTCTTTCTTTCTTTCTTTCTTTATATCTTTCATTCTAGCTTTTATACCTTCTAACATTCTATCTTTAGTTTCTTTTTTCTTTTCTTTCTTGATATCTTTCATTCTAGCTTTAATACCTTCTAACATTATATCTTTAGTTTCTTTCTTTCTTTACTTCTTTATATCTTTCATTCTAGCTTTAATACCTTCTAACATTCCATCTTTAGTTTCTTTCTTTCTTTCATGATATCTTTCATTCTAATTTTAATACCTTCTAACATTCTTTCTTTAGTTTCTTTCTTTCTTTCTTTATATCTTTCATTCTAGCTTTAATACCTTCTAACATTCTATCTTTAGTTTCTTTCTTTCTTTCTTTCTTTCTTTATATCTTTCATTCTAGCTTTAATACCTTCTAACATTCTATCTTTAGTTTCTTTCTTTCTTTCTTTCATGATATCTGTCATTCTAATTTTAATACCTTCTAACATTCTTTCTTTAGTTTCTTTCTTTCTTTCTTTCTTCATTCTTTCTTCATATCTTTCATTCTAGCTTTAATACCTTCTAACATTCTATCTTTAGTTTCTTTCTTTCTTTCTTTATATCTTTTATTCTAGCTTTAATACCTTCTAACATTCTGTCTTTAGTTTCTTTCTTTCTTTCTTGATATCTTTCATTCTAATTTTAATACCTTCTAACATTCTTTCTTTAGTTTCTTTCTTTCTTTCTTTCTTTATATCTTTCATTCTAGCTTTTATATATTCTAACATTCTATCTTTAGTTTCTTTTTTCCTTTCTTTCTTGATATCTTTCATTCTAGCTTTAATACCTTCTAACATTATATCTTTAGTTTCTTTCTTTCTTTCTTTCTTTATATCTTTCATTCTAGCTTTAATACCTTCTAACATTCTATCTTTAGTTTCTTTTTTCCTTTCTTTCTTGATATCTTTCATTCTAGCTTTAATACCTTCTAACATTCTATCTTTAGTTTCTTTCTTTCTTTCTTTATATCTTTTATTCTAGCTTTAATACCTTCTAACATTCTGTCTTTAGTTTCTTTCTTTCTTTCTTGATATCTTTCATTCTAATTTTAATACCTTCTAACATTCTTTCTTTAATTTATTTCTTTCTTTCTCTCTTTATATCTTTCATTCTAGCTTTTATACCTTCTAACATTCTATCTTTAGTTTCTTTTTTCCTTTCTTTCTTGATATCTTTCATTCTAGCTTTAATACCTTCTAACATTATATCTTTAGTTTCTTTCTTTCTTTCTTTCTTTATATCTTTCATTCTAGCTTTAATACCTTCTAACATTCTTTCTTTAGTTTCTTTCTTTCTTTCTTTCATGATATCTTTCATTCTAATTTTAATACCTTCTAACATTCTTTCTTTAGTTTCTTTCTTTCTTTATTTCTTTCTTTATATCTTTCATTCTAGCTTTAATACCTTCTAACATTCTATCTTTAGTTTCTTTCGTTCTTTCTTTCAGGATATCTTTCATTCTAATTTTAATACCTTCTAACATTCTATCTTTAGTTTCTTTATTTCTTTCTTTCTTTCTTTCTTGATATCTTTCATTCTAATTTTAATACCTTCTAACATTCTTTCTTTAGTTTCTTTCTTTCTTTCTTTATATCTTTCATTCTAGCTTTAATACCTTCTAACATTCTACCTTTAGTTTCTTTCTTTCTTTCTTTATATTTTTCATTGAAGCTTTAATACCTTCTAACATTCTATCTTTACTTTCTTACTTTATTTTTCTTGATATCTTTCATTCTAGTTTTAATACCTTCTAACATTCTATTTTTAATTTCTTTCTTTCTTTCTTTCTTTATATCTTTCATTCTAGATTTAATACCTTCTAACATTCTAGCTTTACTTTCTTTCTTTCCTTTCTTTCTTTATATCTTTCATTCTAGCTTTAATACCTTCTAACATTCTATCATTAGTTTCTTTCTTTCTTTCTTTCTTGATAGCTTTCATTCTAATTTTAATACCTTCTAACATTTTATCTTTAGTTTCTTTCTTTCCTTCTTTCTTTATATCTTTCATTCTAGCTTTTATACCTTCTAACATTCTATCTTTAGTTTCTTTTTTCCTTTCTTTCTTGATATCTTTCATTCTAGCTTTAATACATTCTAACATTATATCTTTAGATTTTGTCTTTCTATCTTTCTTGATATCTTTCATTCTAGCTTTCATACCTTCTAACATTCTTTCTTTAGTTTCTTTCTTTCTTTCTTTCTTTCTTTCTTTATATATTTCATTCTAGCTTTAATACCTTCTAACATTCTATCTTTTAGTTTCTTTCTTTCTTTCTTTTATATCTTTCATTCTAGCTTTTATTCCTTCTAACATTCTATCTTTAGGTTCTTTTTTCCTTTCTTTCTTGATATCTTTCATTCTAGCTTTAATACCTTCTAACATTCTATCTTTAGTTTCTTTCTTTCTTTCTTTATATCATTCTAGCTTTAATACCTTCTAACATTCTATCTTTAGTTTCTTTCTTTCTTTCTTTCATGATATCTTTCATTCTAATTTTAATACCTTCTAACATTCTTTCTTTAGTTTCTTTCTTTCTTTCTTTCTTTTTTCTTTCTTTCTTTCTTCATATCTTTCATTCTAGCTTTAATACCTTCTAACATTCTATATTTAGTTTCTTTCTTTCTTTCTTTATATCTTTTATTCTAGCTTAAATACCTTCTAACATTCTGTCTTTAGTTTCTTTCTTTCTTTCTTGATATCTTTCATTCTAGCTTTAATACCTTCTAACATTCTATCTTTAGTTTCTTTCTTTCTTTCTTTATATCTTTTATTCTAGCTTTAATACCTTCTAACATTCTGTCTTTAGTTTCTTTCTTTCTTTCTTGATATTTTTCATTCTAATTTTAATAACTTCTAACATTCTTTCTTTAGTTTCTTTCTTTCTTTCTTTCTTTATATCTTTCATTCTAGCTTTAAAACCTTCTAATACTCTACTTTCTTTCTTTCTTTCTTTCTTGATATCTTTCCTTCTACTTATAATACCTTTTAACATTCTATCTTTAGTTTCTTTCTTTCTTTCTTTATATCTTTCATTCTAGCTTTAATACCTTCTAACATTCTATCTTAAGTTTCTTTCTTTCTTTCTTTATATTTTTCATTCAAGTTTAATACCTTCTAACATTCTATCTTTAGTTTCTTTCTTTATTTTTCTTGATAGCTTTCATTCTAGTTTTAATACCTTCTAACATTCTATCTTTAGTTTCTTTCTTTCTTTCTTTATATCTTTCATTCTAGATTTAATACCTTCTAACATTCTATCTTTAGTTTCTTTCTTTCTTTCTTTCTTTATATCTTTCTTTCTAGCTTTAATACCTTCTAACATTCCTTCTTTAGTTTCTTTCTTTCTTTCTTTCTTGATATCTTTCATTCTAATTTTAATACCTTCTAACATTCTTTCTTTAGTTTCTTTCTTTCTTTCTTTCTTTATATCTTTCTTTCTAGCTTCAATACCTTCTAACATTCCTTCTTTAGTTTCTTTCTTTCTTTCTTTCTTGATATCTTTCATTCTAATTTTAATACCTTCTAACATTCTTTCTTTAGTTTCTTTCTTTCTTTCTTTCTTTATATCTTTCATTCTAACTTTTATACCTTCTAACATTCTATCTTTAGTTTCTTTTTTCCTTTCTTTCTTGATATCTTTCATTCTAGCTTTAATACCTTCTAACATTCTATCTTTAGTTTCTTTCTTTCTTTCTTTCATGATATCTTTCATTCTAATTTTAATACCTTCTAACATTCTTTCTTTAGTTTCTTTCTTTCTTTCTTTCTTTCTTTCTTTCTTTCTTTCTTTATATCTTTCATTCTAGCTTTAATACCTTCTAACATTCTATGTTTAGTTTCTTTCTTTCTTTCTTTCTTGATATCTTTCATTCTAGCTTTAATACCTTTTAACATTCTATCTTTACTTTCTTTCTTTCTTTCTTTATATCTTTTATTCTAGCTTTAATACGTTCTAACATTCTATCTTTAGTTTCTTTCTTTCTTTCTTTCTTGATATCTTTCATTCTAATTTTAATACCTTCTAACATTCTTTCTTTAGTATCTTTCTTTCTTTCTTTCTTTATATCTTTCATTCTAGCTTTAATACCTTCTAATATTCTATCTTTAGTTTCTTTCTTTCTTTCTTTCTTTCTTGATATCTTTCCTTCTAGTTTCAATACCTTTTAACATTCTATCTTTAGTTTCTTTCTTTCTTTCTTTCTTGATATCTTTCATTAAAGCTTTAATACCTTCTAACATTCTATCTTTAGTTTCTTTCTTTCTTTCTTTATATCTTTCATTCTAGCTTTAATACCTTCAAACATTCTGTCTTTAGTTTCTTTCTTTCTTTCTTTCTTGATATCTTTCATTCTAATTTTAATACCTTCTAACATTCTTTCTTTAGTTTCTTTCTTTCTTTCTTTCTTTATATCTTTCATTCTAGCTTTTATACCTTCTAACATTCTATCTTTAGTTTCTTTTTTCTTTTCTCTCTTGATATCTTTCATTCTAGCTTTAATACCTTCTAACATTATATCTTTAGTTTCTTTCTTTCTTTCCTTCTTTATATCTTTCATTCTAGCTTTAATACCTTCTAACATTCCATCTTTAGTTTCTTTCTTTCTTTCATGATATCTTTCATTCTAATTTTAATACCTTCTAACATTCTTTCTTTAGTTTCTTTCTTTCTTTCTTTATATCTTTCATTTTAGCTTTAATACCTTCTAACATTCTATCTTTAGTTTCTTTCTTTCTTTCTTTCTTTCTTTATATCTTTCATTCTAGCTTTAATACCTTCTAACATTCTATCTTTAGTTTCTTTCTTTCTTTCTTTCATGATATCTGTCATTCTAATTTTAATACCTTCTAACATTCTTTCTTTAGTTTCTTTCTTTCTTTCTTTCTTCATTCTTTCTTCATATCTTTCATTCTAGCTTTAATACCTTCTAACATTCTATCTTTAGTTTCTTTCTTTCTTTCTTTATATCTTTTATTCTAGCTTTAATACCTTCTAACATTCTGTCTTTAGTTTCTTTCTTTCTTTCTTGATATCTTTCATTCTAATTTTAATACCTTCTAACATTCTTTCTTTAGTTTCTTTCTTTCCTTTCTTTCTTTATATCTTTCATTCTAGCTTTAATACCTTCTAACATTCTATCATTAGTTTCTTTCTTTCTTTCTTTCTTGATAGCTTTCATTCTAATTTTAATACCTTCTAACATTTTATCTTTAGTTTCTTTCTTTCCTTCTTTCTTTATATCTTTCATTCTAGCTTTTATACCTTCTAACATTCTATCTTTAGTTTCTTTTTTCCTTTCTTTCTTGATATCTTTCATTCTAGCTTTAATACATTCTAACATTATATCTTTAGATTTTGTCTTTCTATCTTTCTTGATATCTTTCATTCTAGCTTTCATACCTTCTAACATTCTTTCTTTAGTTTCTTTCTTTCTTTCTTTCTTTCTTTCTTTCTTTATATATTTCATTCTAGCTTTAATACCTTCTAACATTCTATCTTTTAGTTTCTTTCTTTCTTTCTTTTATATCTTTCATTCTAGCTTTTATTCCTTCTAACATTCTATCTTTAGGTTCTTTTTTCCTTTCTTTCTTGATATCTTTCATTCTAGCTTTAATACCTTCTAACATTCTATCTTTAGTTTCTTTCTTTCTTTCTTTATATCATTCTAGCTTTAATACCTTCTAACATTCTATCTTTAGTTTCTTTCTTTCTTTCTTTCATGATATCTTTCATTCTAATTTTAATACCTTCTAACATTCTTTCTTTAGTTTCTTTCTTTCTTTCTTTCTTTTTTTCTTTCTTTCTTTCTTCATATCTTTCATTCTAGCTTTAATACCTTCTAACATTCTATATTTAGTTTCTTTCTTTCTTTCTTTATATCTTTTATTCTAGCTTAAATACCTTCTAACATTCTGTCTTTAGTTTCTTTCTTTCTTTCTTGATATCTTTCATTCTAGCTTTAATACCTTCTAACATTCTATCTTTAGTTTCTTTCTTTCTTTCTTTATATCTTTTATTCTAGCTTTAATACCTTCTAACATTCTGTCTTTAGTTTCTTTCTTTCTTTCTTGATATTTTTCATTCTAATTTTAATAACTTCTAACATTCTTTCTTTAGTTTCTTTCTTTCTTTCTTTCTTTATATCTTTCATTCTAGCTTTAAAACCTTCTAATACTCTACTTTCTTTCTTTCTTTCTTTCTTGATATCTTTCCTTCTACTTATAATACCTTTTAACATTCTATCTTTAGTTTCTTTCTTTCTTTCTTTATATCTTTCATTCTAGCTTTAATACCTTCTAACATTCTATCTTAAGTTTCTTTCTTTCTTTCTTTATATTTTTCATTCAAGCTTTAATACCTTCTAACATTCTATCTTTAGTTTCTTTCTTTATTTTTCTTGATAGCTTTCATTCTAGTTTTAATACCTTCTAACATTCTATCTTTAGTTTCTTTCTTTCTTTCTTTATATCTTTCATTCTAGATTTAATACCTTCTAACATTCTATCTTTACTTTCTTTCTTTCCTTCTTTCTTGATATCTTTCATTCTAGCTTTAATACCTTCTAACATTCTATCTTTAGTTTCTTTCTTTCTTTCTTTCTTGATATCTTTCATTCTAATTTTAATAACTTCTAACATTCTTTCTTTAGTTTCTTTCTTTCTTTCTTTCTTTATATCTTTCTTTCTAGCTTTAATACCTTCTAACATTCCTTCTTTAGTTTCTTTCTTTCTTTCTTTCTTGATATCTTTCATTCTAATTTTAATACCTTCTAACATTCTTTCTTTAGTTTCTTTCTTTCTTTCTTTCTTTATATCTTTCATTCTAACTTTTATACCTTCTAACATTCTATCTTTAGTTTCTTTTTTCCTTTCTTTCTTGATATCTTTCATTCTAGCTTTAATACCTTCTAACATTCTATCTTTAGTTTCTTTCTTTCTTTCTTTCTTTCTTTCTTTCTTTCTTTATATCTTTCATTCTAGCTTTAATACCTTCTAACATTCTATCTTTAGTTTCTTTCTTTCTTTCTTTCATGATATCTTTCATTCTAATTTTAATACCTTCTAACATTCTTTCTTTAGTTTCTTTCTTTCTTTCTTTCTTTCTTTCTTTATATCTTTCATTCTAGCTTTAATACCTTCTAACATTCTATGTTTAGTTTCTTTCTTTCTTTCTTTCTTGATATCTTTCATTCTAGCTTTAATACCTTTTAACATTCTATCTTTACTTTCTTTCTTTCTTTCTTTATATCTTTTATTCTAGCTTTAATACGTTCTAACATTCTATCTTTAGTTTCTTTCTTTCTTTCTTTCTTGATATCTTTCATTCTAATTTTAATACCTTCTAACATTCTTTCTTTAGTATCTTTCTTTCTTTCTTTCTTTCTTTATATCTTTCATTCTAGCTTTAATACCTTCTAATATTCTATCTTTAGTTTCTTTCTTTCTTTCTTTCTTTCTTGATATCTTTCCTTCTAGTTTCAATACCTTTTAACATTCTATCTTTAGTTTCTTTCTTTCTGTCTTTCTTGATATCTTTCATTAAAGCTTTAATACCTTCTAACATTCTATCTTTAGTTTCTTTCTTTCTTTCTTTATATCTTTCATTCTAGCTTTAATACCTTCAAACATTCTGTCTTTAGTTTCTTTCTTTCTTTCTTTCTTGATATCTTTCATTCTAATTTTAATACCTTCTAACATTCTTTCTTTAGTTTCTTTCTTTCTTTCTTTCTTTATATCTTTCATTCTAGCTTTTATACCTTCTAACATTCTATCTTTAGTTTCTTTTTTCTTTTCTTTCTTGATATCTTTCATTCTAGCTTTAATACCTTCTAACATTATATCTTTAGTTTCTTTCTTTCTTTCCTTCTTTATATCTTTCATTCTAGCTTTAATACCTTCTAACATTCCATCTTTAGTTTCTTTCTTTCTTTCATGATATCTTTCATTCTAATTTTAATACCTTCTAACATTCTTTCTTTAGTTTCTTTCTTTCTTTCTTTATATCTTTCATTCTAGCTTTAATACCTTCTAACATTCTATCTTTAGTTTCTTTCTTTCTTTCTTTCTTTCTTTATATCTTTCATTCTAGCTTTAATACCTTCTAACATTCTATCTTTAGTTTCTTTCTTTCTTTCTTTCATGATATCTGTCATTCTAATTTTAATACCTTCTAACATTCTTTCTTTAGTTTCTTTCTTTCTTTCTTTCTTCATTCTTTCTTCATATCTTTCATTCTAGCTTTAATACCTTCTAACATTCTATCTTTAGTTTCTTTCTTTCTTTCTTTATATCTTTTATTCTAGCTTTAATACCTTCTAACATTCTGTCTTTAGTTTCTTTCTTTCTTTCTTGATATCTTTCATTCTAATTTTAATACCTTCTAACATTCTTTCTTTAGTTTCTTTCTTTCTTTCTTTCTTTATATCTTTCATTCTAGCTTTTATATATTCTAACATTCTATCTTTAGTTTCTTTTTTCCTTTCTTTCTTGATATCTTTCATTCTAGCTTTAATACCTTCTAACATTATATCTTTAGTTTCTTTCTTTCTTTCTTTATATCTTTCATTCTAGCTTTAATACCTTCTAACATTCTATCTTTAGTTTCTTTCTTTCTTTCTTTCATGATATCTTTCATTCTAATTTTAATACCTTCTAACATTCTTTCTTTAGTTTCTTCTTTCTTTCTTTCTTTCTTTATATCTTTCATTCTAGCTTTAATACCTTCTAACATTATATCTTTAGTTTCTTTCTTTCTTTCTTTCTTTATATCTTTCATTCTAGCTTTAATACCTTCTAACATTCTATCTTTAGTTTCTTTCTTTCTTTCTTTCTTGATATCTTTCATTCTAGCTTTAATATCTTCTAACATTCTATCTTTAGTTTCTTTCTTTATATCTTTTATTCTAGCTTTAATACGTTCTAACATTCTATCTTTAGTTTCTTTCTTTCTTTCTTTCTTGATATCTTTCATTCTAATTTTAATACCTTCTAACATTCTTTCTTTAGTTTATTTCTTTCTTTCTTTATATCTTTCATTCTAGCTTTTATACCTTCTAACATTCTGTCTTTAGTTTCTTTCTTTCTTTCTTTCTTGATATCTTTCATTCTAGCTTTAATATCTTCTAACATTCTATCTTTAGTTTCTTTCTTTATATCTTTTATTCTAGCTTTAATATGTTCTAACATTCTATCTTTAGTTTCTTTCTTTCTTTCTTTCTTGATATCTTTCATTCTAATTTTAATACCTTCTAACATTCTTTCTTTAGTTTATTTCTTTCTTTCTTTCTTTATATCTTTCATTCTAGCTTTTAAACCTTCTAACATTCTATCTTTAGTTTCTTTTTTCCTTTCTTTCTTGATATCTTTCATTCTAGCTTTAATACCTTCTAACATTATATCTTTAGTTTCTTTCTTTCTTTCTTTCTTTATATCTTTCATTCTAGCTTTAATACCTTCTAACATTATATCTTTAGTTTCTTTCTTTCTTTCTTTCATGATATCTTTCATTCTAATTTTAATACCTTCTAACATTCTTTCTTTAGTTTCTTTCTTTCTTTCTTTCTTTCTTTATATCTTTCATTCTAGCTTTAATACCTTCTAACATTCTATCTTTAGTTTCTTTCTTTCTTTCTTTCTTGATATCTTTCATTCTAGCTTTAATATCTTCTAACATTCTATCTTTAGTTTCTTTCTTTATATCTTTTATTCTAGCTTTAATACGTTCTAACATTCTATCTTTAGTTTCTTTCTTTCTTTCTTTCTTGATATCTTTCATTCTAATTTTAATACCTTCTAACATTCTTTCTTTAGTTTCTTTCTTTCTTTCTTTCTTTATATCTTTCATTCTAGCTTTTATACCTTCTAACATTGTATCTTTAGTTTCTTTTTTCCTTTCTTTCTTGATATCTTTCATTCTAGCTTTAATACCTTCTAACATTATATCTTTAGTTTCTTTCTTTCTTTCTTTATATCTTTCATTCTAATTTTAATACCATCTAACATTCTTTCTTTAGTTTCTTTCTTTCTTTCTTTCTTCAGTCTTTCTTCATATCTTTCATTCTAGCTTTAATACCTTCTAACATTCTATCTTTAGTTTCTTTCTTTCTTTCTTTCTTTCTTGATATCTTTCATTCTAGCTTTAATACCTTCTAACATTCTATCTTTAGTTTCTTTCTTTCTTTCTTTATATCTTTTATTCTAGCTTTAATACCTTCTAACATTCTGTCTTTAGTTTCTTTCTTTCTTTCTTGATATCTTTCATTCTAATTTTAATACCTTCTAACATTCTTTCTTTAATTTATTTCTTTCTTTCTCTCTTTATATCTTTCATTCTAGCTTTTATACCTTCTAACATTCTATCTTTAGTTTCTTTTTTCCTTTCTTTCTTGATATCTTTCATTCTAGCTTTAATACCTTCTAAAATTATATCTTTAGTTTCTTTCTTTCTTTCTTTCTTTATATCTTTCATTCTAGCTTTAATACCTTCTAACATTCTTTCTTTAGTTTCTTTCTTTCTTTCTTTCATGATATCTTTCATTTTAATTTTAATACCTTCTAGCATTCTTTCTTTATTTTCTTTCTTTCTTTCTTTCTTTATTCATATCATTCATTCTAGCTTTAATACCTTCTAACATTCTATCTTTAGTTTCTATCTTTCTTTCTTTCTTGAGATCTTTCATTCTAGTTTCAATACCTTTTAACATTCTATCTTTAGTTTCTTTCTTTCTTTCTTTCTTTATATCTTTCATTCTAGCTTTAATACCTTCTAACATTCTATCTTTAGTTTCTTTCTTTCTTTCTTTATATTTTTCATTCAAGCTTTAATACCTTCTAACATTCTATCTTTAGTTTCTTTCTTTATTTTTCTTGATATCTTTCATTCTAGTTTTAATACCTTCTAACATTCTATCTTTAGTTTCTTTCTTTCTTTCTTTCTTTATATCTTTCATTCTAGCTTTAATACCTTCTAACATTCTATCTTTAGTTTCTTTCTTTCTTTCTTTCATTATATCTTTCATTCTAGCTTTAATACCTTCTAACATTCTATCTTTAGTTTCTTTCTTTCTTTCTTTCTTTCATGATATCTTTCATTCTAATTTTAATACCTTCTAACATTCTTTCTTTAGTTTCTTTCTTTCTTTCTTTCTTTCTTCATAGCTTTCATTCTACCTTTAATACCTTCTAACATTCTATCTTTAGTTTCTTTCTTTCTTTCTTTCTTGATATCTTTCATTCTAGCTTTAATACCTTCTAACATTCTGTCTTTAGTTTCTTTCTTTATTTCTTGATATCTTTCATTCTAATTTTAATACCTTCTAACATTATTTCTTTAGTTTCTTTCTTTCTTTCTTTCTTTATATCTTTCATTCTAGCTTTTATACCTTCTAACATTCTATCTTTAGTTTCTTTTTTCCTTTCTTTCTTGATATCTTTCATTCTAGCTTTAATACCTTCTAACATTATATCTTTAGTTTCTTTCTTTCTTTCTTTCTTTATATCTTTCATTCTAGCTTTAATACCTTCTAACATTCTATCTTTAGTTTCTTTCTTTCTTTCTTTCTTTCATGATATCTTTCATTCTAATTTTAATACCTTTTAACATTCTTTCTTTAGTTTCTTTCTTTTTTTCTTTCTTTCTTTCTTTCTTGATATCTTTCATTCTAGCTTTAATACCTTCTAACATTCTATCTTTAGTTTCTTTCTTTCTTTCTTTCTTGATATCTTTCATTCTAATTTCAATACCTTCTAACATTCTTTCTATAGTTTCTTTCTTTCTTTCTTTCTTTATATCTTTCATTCTAGCTTTTATACCTTCTAACGTTCTATCTATATTTTTTTTATCCTTTCTTTCTTGATATCTTTCA
Source organism: Intellagama lesueurii (assembly GCA_037013535.1). Lineage (NCBI taxonomy): Eukaryota > Metazoa > Chordata > Lepidosauria > Squamata > Agamidae > Intellagama > Intellagama lesueurii. Next base: position 20,570,863 of record JBAJHW010000014.1, on the reverse strand, counting down.
TTCTAGCTTTAATACCTTCTAACATTCTATCTTTAGTTTCTTTCTTTCTTCCTTTATATCTTTCATTCTAGCTTTAATACCTTCTAATATTCTATCTTTAGTTTCTTTCTTTCTTTCTTTATATTTTTCATTGAAGCTTTAATACATTCTAACATTCTATCCTTAGTTTCTTTCTTTATTTTTCTTGATATATTTCATTCTAGTTTTAATACCTTCTAACATTCTATCTTTAGTTTCTTTCTTTCTTTCTTTCTTTCTTTATATGTTTCATTCTAGATTTAATACCTTCTAGCATTCTATCTTTACTTTCTTTCTTTCCTTCTTTCTTGGTATCTTTCATTCTTGCTTTAATACCTTCTAACATTCTATCTTTATTTTCTATTTTCCTTTCTTTCTTGATATCTTTCATTCTTGCTTTAATACCTTCTAACATTCTATCTTTAGTTTCTTTCTTTCTTTCTTTCTTAGCTTTCATTCTAATTTTAATACCTTCTAACATTTTATCTTTAGTTTCTTTCTTTCTTTCTTTATATCTTTCACTCTAGCTTTAATACCTTCTAACATTCTATCTTTAGTTTCTTTTTTCCTTTCTTTCTTGATATCTTTCATTCTAGCTTTTATACCTTCTAACATTCTATCTTTAGTTTCTTTTTTCCTTTCTTTCTTGATATCTTTCATTCTAGCTTTAATACCTTCTAACATTATATCTTTAGTTTCTTTCTTTTTTTCTTTCTTTCTTTCTTTCTTTATATCTTTCATTCTAGCTTTAATACCTTCTAACATTCTATCTTTAGTTTCTTTCTTTCTTTCTTTCATGATATCTTTCATTCTAATTTTAATACCTTCTAACATTCTTTCTTTAGTTTCTTTCTTTCTTTCTTTCTTTATATCTTTCATTCTAGCTTTAATAACTTCTAACATTCTATTTTTAGTTTCTTTCTTTCTTTCTTTCTTGATATCTTTCATTCTAGCTTTAATACCTTCTAACATTCTATCTTTAGTTTCTTTCTTTCTTTATATCTTTTATTCTAGCTTTAATATGGTCTTACATTCTATCTTTAGTTTCTTTCTTTCTTTCTTTCTTGATATCTTTCATTCTAATTTTAATACCTTCTAACATTCTTTCTTTAGTTTCTTTCTTTCTTTCTTTATATCTTTCATTCTATCTTTAATACCTTCTAATATTTTATCTTTAGTTTCTTTCTTTCTTTCTTTCTTTCTTGATATCTTGCCTTCTAGTTTCAATACCTTTTAACATTCTATCTTTAGTTTCTTTCTTTCTTTCTTTATATCTTTCATTCTAGCTTTAATACCTTCTAACATTCTATCTTTAGTTTCTTTCTTTCTTTCTTTCTTTATATCTTTCATTCTAGCTTTAATACCTTCTAACATTCTATTTTTAGTTTCTTTCTTTCTTTCTTTCATGATATCTTTCATTCTAATTTTAATACCTTCTAACATTCTATCTTTAGTTTCTTTATTTCTTTCTTTCTTTCTTTCTTGATATCTTTCATTCTAATTTTAATACCTTCTAACATTCTTTCTTTAGTTTCTTTCTTTCTTTCTTTCTTTATATCTTTCATTCTAGCTTTAATACCTTCTAACATTCTATCTTTAGTTTCTTTCTTTCTTTCTTTATATTTTTCATTGAAGCTTTAATACCTTCTAACATTCTATCTTTACTTTCTTACTTTATTTTTCTTGATATCTTTCATTCTAGTTTTAATACCTTCTAACATTCTATTTTTAATTTCTTTCTTTCTTTCTTTCTTTATATATTTCATTCTAGATTTAATACCTTCTAACATTCTATCTTTACTTTCTTTCTTTCCTTCTTTCTTGGTATCTTTCATTCTAGCTTTAATACCTTCTAACATTCTATCTTTATTTTCTATTTTCCTTTCTTTCTTAATATCTTTCATTCTTGCTTTAATACCTTCTAACATTCTATCTTTAGTTTCTTTCTTTCTTTCTTTCTTAGCTTTCATTCTAATTTTAATACCTTCTAACATTTTATCTTTAGTTTCTTTCTTTCTTTCTTTATATCTTTCATTCTAGCTTTTATACCTTCTAACATTCTATCTTTAGTTTCTTTTTTCCTTTCTTTCTTGATATCTTTCATTCTAGCTTTAATACCTTCTAACATTATATCTTTAGTTTCTTTCTTTCTTTCTTTCTTTCTTTCTTTCTTTCTTTCTTTATATCTTTCATTCTAGCTTTAATACCTTCTAACATTCTATCTTTAGTTTCTTTCTTTCTTTCTTTCATGATATCTTTCATTCTAATTTTAATACCTTCTAACATTCTTTCTTTAGTTTCTTTCTTTCTTTCTTTCTTTATATCTTTCATTCTAGCTTTAATAACTTCTATCATTCTATCTTTAGTTTCTTTCTTTCTTTCTTTCTTGATATCTTTCATTCTAGCTTTAATACCTTCTAACATTCTATCTTTAGTTTCTTTCTTTCTTTATATCTTTTATTCTAGCTTTAATATGGTCTTACATTCTATCTTTAGTTTCTTTCTTTCTTTCTTTCTTGATATCTTTCATTCTAATTTTAATACCTTCTAACATTCTTTCTTTAGTTTCTTTCTTTCTTTCTTTATATCTTTCATTCTATCTTTAATACCTTCTAATATTTTATCTTTAGTTTCTTTCTTTCTTTCTTTCTTTCTTGATATCTTGCCTTCTAGTTTCAATACCTTTTAACATTCTATCTTTAGTTTCTTTCTTTCTTTCTTTATATCTTTCATTCTAGCTTTAATACCTTCTAACATTCTATCTTTAGTTTCTTTCTTTCTTTCTTTCTTTATATCTTTCATTCTAGCTTTAATACCTTCTAACATTCTATCTTTAGTTTCTTTCTTTCTTTCTTTCATGATATCTTTCATTCTAATTTTAATACCTTCTAACATTCTATCTTTAGTTTCTTTATTTCTTTCTTTCTTTCTTTCTTGATATCTTTCATTCTAATTTTAATACCTTCTAACATTCTTTCTTTAGTTTCTTTCTTTCTTTCTTTCTTTATATCTTTCATTCTAGCTTTAATACCTTCTAACATTCTATCTTTAGTTTCTTTCTTTCTTTCTTTATATTTTTCATTGAAGCTTTAATACCTTCTAACATTCTATCTTTACTTTCTTACTTTATTTTTTCTTGATATCTTTCATTCTAGTTTTAATACCTTCTAACATTCTATTTTTAATTTCTTTCTTTCTTTCTTTCTTTATATCTTTCATTCTAGATTTAATACCTTCTAACATTCTATCTTTACTTTCTTTCTTTCCTTCTTTCTTGATATCTTTCATTCTAGCTTTAATACCTTCTAACATTCTATCTTTAGTTTCTTTTTTCCTTTCTTTCTTTATATCTTTCATTCTAGCTTTAATACCTTCTAACATTCTATCTTTAGTTTCTTTCTTTCTTTCTTTCTTGATAGCTTTCATTCTAATTTTAATACCTTCTAACATTTTATCTTTAGTTTCTTTCTTTCCTTCTTTCTTTATATCTTTCATTCTAGCTTTTATACCTTCTAACATTCTATCTTTAGTTTCTTTTTTCCTTTCTTTCTTGATATCTTTCATTCTAGCTTTAATACATTCTAACATTATATCTTTAGATTTTGTCTTTCTATCTTTCTTGATATCTTTCATTCTAGCTTTCATACCTTCTAACATTCTTTCTTTAGTTTCTTTTTTTCTTTCTTTCTTTATATATTTCATTCTAGCTTTAATACCTTCTAACATTCTATCTTTTAGTTTCTTTCTTTCTTTCTTTTATATCTTTCATTCTAGCTTTTATACCTTCTAACATTCTATCTTTAGGTTCTTTTTTCCTTTCTTTCTTGATATCTTTCATTCTAGCTTTAATACCTTCTAACATTCTATCTTTAGTTTCTTTCTTTCTTTATATCATTCTAGCTTTAATACCTTCTAACATTCTATCTTTAGATTTTGTCTTTCTATCTTTCTTGATATCTTTCATTCTAGCTTTCATACCTTCTAACATTCTTTCTTTAGTTTCTTTCTTTCTTTCTTTATATATTTCATTCTAGCTTTAATACCTTCTAACATTCTATCTTTTAGTTTCTTTCTTTCTTTCTTTTATATCTTTCATTCTAGCTTTTATACCTTCTAACATTCTATCTTTAGGTTCTTTTTTCCTTTCTTTCATGATATCTTTCATTCTAATTTTAATACCTTCTAACATTCTTTCTTTAGTTTCTTTCTTTCTTTCTTTCTTTCTTTCTTTCTTTCTTCATATCTTTCATTCTAGCTTTAATACCTTCTAACATTCTATATTTAGTTTCTTTCTTTCTTTCTTTATATCTTTTATTCTAGCTTAAATACCTTCTAACATTCTGTCTTTAGTTTCTTTCTTTCTTTCTTGATATCTTTCATTCTAGCTTTAATACCTTCTAACATTCTATATTTAGTTTCTTTCTTTCTTTCTTTATATCTTTTATTCTAGCTTTAATACCTTCTAACATTCTGTCTTTAGTTTCTTTCTTTCTTTCTTGATATCTTTCATTCTAATTTTAATACCTTCTAACATTCTTTCTTTAGTTTCTTTCTTTCTTTCTTTATATCTTTCATTCTAGCTTTAAAACCTTCTAATACTCTATCTTTACTTTCTTTCTTTCTTTCTTTCTTGATATCTTTCCTTCTACTTATAATACCTTTTAACATTCTATCTTTAGTTTCTTTCTTTCTTTCTTTATATCTTTCATTCTAGCTTTAATACCTTCTAACATTCTATCTTAAGTTTCTTTCTTTCTTTCTTTATATTTTTCATTCAAGCTTTAATACCTTCTAACATTCTATCTTTAGTTTCTTTCTTTATTTTTCTTGATAGCTTTCATTCTAGTTTTAATACCTTCTAACATTCTATCTTTAGTTTCTTTCTTTCTTTCTTTATATCTTTCTTTCTAGATTTAATACCTTCTAACATTCTGTCTTTACTTTCTTTCTTTCCTTCTTTCTTGATATCTTTCATTCTAGCTTTAATACCTTCTAACATTCTATCTTTAGTTTCTTTTATCCTTTCTTTCTTGATATCTTTTATTCTAGCTTTAATACCTTCTAACATTCTATCTTTAGTTTCTTTCTTTCTTTCTTTCTTGATATCTTTCATTCTAATTTTAATACATTCTAAAATTCTTTCTTTAGTTTCTTTCTTTCTTTCTTTCTTTCTTTATATCTTTCTTTCTAGCTTTAATACCTTCTAACATTCCTTCTTTAGTTTCTTTCTTTCTTTCTTTCTTGATATCTTTCATTCTAATTTTAATACCTTCTAACATTCTTTCTTTAGTTTCTTTCTTTCTTTCTTTCTTTATATCTTTCATTCTAGCTTTTATAGCTTCTAACATTCTATCTTTAGTTTCTTTTTTCCTTTCTTTCTTGATATCTTTCATTCTAGCTTTAATACCTTCTAACATTCTATCTTTAGTTTCTTTCTTTCTTTCTTTCTTTCTTTCTTTATATCTTTCATTCTAGCTTTAATACCTTCTAACATTCTATCTTTAGTTTCTTTCTTTCTTTCTTTCATGATATCTTTCATTCTAATTTTAATACCTTCTAACATTCTTTCTTTAGTTTCTTTCTTTCTTTATTTCTTTCTTTCTTTATATCTTTCATTCTAGCTTTAATACCTTCTAACATTCTATCTTTAGTTTCTTTCTTTCTTTCTTTCTTGATATCTTTCATTCTAGCTTTAATATCTTCTAACATTCTATCTTTAGTTTCTTTCTTTATATCTTTTATTCTAGCTTTAATACGTTCTAACATTCTATCTTTAGTTTCTTTCTTTCTTTCTTTCTTGATATCTTTCACTCTAATTTTAATACCTTCTAACATTCTTTCTTTAGTTTCTTTCTTTCTTTCTTTCTTTATATCTTTCATTCTAGCTTTAATACCTTCTAATATTCTATCTTTAGTTTCTTTCTTTCTTTCTTTCTTTCTTGATATCTTTCCTTCTAGTTTCAATACCTTTTAACATTCTATCTTTAGTTTCTTTCTTTCTTTCTTTCTTGATATCTTTCATTAAAGCTTTAATACCTTCTAACATTCTATCTTTAGTTTCTTTCTTTCTTTCTTTATATCTTTCATTCTAGCTTTAATACCTTCAAACATTTTGTCTTTAGTTTCTTTCTTTCTTTCTTTCTTGATATCTTTCATTCTAATTTTAATACCTTCTAACATTCTTTCTTTAGTTTCTTTCTTTCTTTCTTTCTTTATATCTTTCATTCTAGCTTTTATACCTTCTAACATTCTATCTTTAGTTTCTTTTTTCCTTTCTTTCTTGATATTTTTCATTCTAGCTTTAATACCTTCTAACATTATATCTTTAGTTTCTTTCTTTCTTTCTTTCTTTCTTTCTTTATATCTTTCATTCTAGCTTTAATACCTTCTAACATTCCATCTTTAGTTTCTTTCTTTCTTTCATGATATCTTTCATTCTAATTTTAATACCTTCTAACATTCTTTCTTTAGTTTCTTTCTTTCTTTCTTTCTTTCTTGATATCTTTCCTTCTAGTTTCAATACCTTTTAACATTCTATCTTTAGGTTCTTTTTTCCTTTCTTTCTTGATATCTTTCATTCTAGCTTTAATACCTTCTAACATTCTATCTTTAGTTTCTTTCTTTCTTTATATCATTCTAGCTTTAATACCTTCTAACATTCTATCTTTAGTTTCTTTCTTTCTTTCTTTCATGATATCTTTCATTCTAATTTTAATACCTTCTAACATTCTTTCTTTAGTTTCTTTCTTTCTTTCTTTCTTTCTTTCTTTCTTCATATCTTTCATTCTAGCTTTAATACCTTCTAACATTCTATATTTAGTTTCTTTCTTTCTTTCTTTATATCTTTTATTCTAGCTTAAATACCTTCTAACATTCTGTCTTTAGTTTCTTTCTTTCTTTCTTGATATCTTTCATTCTAGCTTTAATACCTTCTAACATTCTATCTTTAGTTTCTTTCTTTCTTTCTTTATATCTTTTATTCTAGCTTTAATACCTTCTAACATTCTGTCTTTAGTTTCTTTCTTTCTTTCTTGATATCTTTCATTCTAATTTTAATACCTTCTAACATTCTTTCTTTAGTTTCTTTCTTTCTTTCTTTATATCTTTCATTCTAGCTTTAAAACCTTCTAATACTCTATCTTTACTTTCTTTCTTTCTTTCTTTCTTGATATCTTTACTTCTACTTATAATACCTTTTAACATTCTATCTTTAGTTTCTTTCTTACTTTCTTTATATCTTTCATTCTAGCTTTAATACCTTCTAACATTCTATCTTAAGTTTCTTTCTTTCTTTCTTTATATTTTTCATTCAAGCTTTAATACCTTCTAACATTCTATCTTTAGTTTCTTTCTTTATTTTTCTTGATAGCTTTCATTCTAGTTTTAATACCTTCTAACATTCTATCTTTAGTTTCTTTCTTTCTTTCTTTATATCTTTCATTCTAGATTTAATACCTTCTAACATTCTGTCTTTACTTTCTTTCTTTCCTTCTTTCTTGATATCTTTCATTCTAGCTTTAATACCTTCTAACATTCTATCTTTAGTTTCTTTTATCCTTTCTTTCTTGATATCTTTTATTCTAGCTTTAATACCTTCTAACATTCTATCTTTAGTTTCTTTCTTTCTTTCTTTCTTGATATCTTTCATTCTAATTTTAATACATTCTAAAATTCTTTCTTTAGTTTCTTTCTTTCTTTCTTTCTTTCTTTCTTTATATCTTTCTTTCTAGCTTTAATACCTTCTAACATTCCTTCTTTAGTTTCTTTCTTTCTTTCTTTCTTGATATCTTTCATTCTAATTTTAATACCTTCTAACATTCTTTCTTTAGTTTCTTTCTTTCTTTCTTTCTTTATATCTTTCATTCTAGCTTTTATAGCTTCTAACATTCTATCTTTAGTTTCTTTTTTCCTTTCTTTCTTGATATCTTTCATTCTAGCTTTAATACCTTCTAACATTCTATCTTTAGTTTCTTTCTTTCTTTCTTTCTTTCTTTCTTTATATCTTTCATTGTAGCTTTAATACCTTCTAACATTCTATCTTTAGTTTCTTTCTTTCTTTCTTTCATGATATCTTTCATTCTAATTTTAATACCTTCTAACATTCTTTCTTTAGTTTCTTTCTTTCTTTCTTTCTTTCTTTCTTTATATCTTTCATTCTAGCTTTAATACCTTCTAACATTCTATGTTTAGTTTCTTTCTTTCTTTCTTTCTTGATATCTTTCATTCTAGCTTTAATACCTTCTAACATTCTATCTTTAGTTTCTTTCTTTCTTTCTTTATATCTTTTAATCTAGCTTTAATACGTTCTAACATTCTATCTTTAGTTTCTTTCTTTCTTTCTTTCTTGATATCTTTCATTCTAATTTTAATACCTTCTAACATGCTTTCTTTAGTTTCTTTCTTTCTTTCTTTCTTTATATCTTTCATTCTAGCTTTAATACCTTCTAATATTCTATCTTTAGTTTCTTTCTTTCTTTCTTTCTTTCTTGATATCTTTCCTTCTAGTTTCAATACCTTTTAACATTCTATCTTTAGTTTCTTTCTTTCTTTCTTTCTTGATATCTTTCATTAAAGCTTTAATACCTTCTAACATTCTATCTTTAGTTTCTTTCTTTCTTTCTTTATATCTTTCATTCTAGCTTTAATACCTTCAAACATTCTGTCTTTAGTTTCTTTCTTTCTTTCTTTCTTGATATCTTTCATTCTAATTTTAATACCTTCTAACATTCTTTCTTTAGTTTCATTCTTTCTTTCTTTCTTTCTTTATATCTTTCATTCTAGCTTTTATACCTTCTAACATTCTATCTTTAGTTTCTTTTTTCCTTTCTTTCTTGATATCTTTCATTCTAGCTTTAATACCTTCTAACATTATATCTTTAGTTTCTTTCTTTCTTTCTTTCTTTCTTTATATCTTTCATTCTAGCTTTAATACCTTCTAACATTCCATCTTTAGTTTCTTTCTTTCTTTCATGATATCTTTCATTCTAATTTTAATATCTTCTAACATTCTTTCTTTAGTTTCTTTCTTTCTTTCTTTCTTTCTTGATATCTTTCCTTCTAGTTTCAATACCTTTTAACATTCTATCTTTAGTTTCTTTCTTTCTTTCTTTCTTTATATCTTTCATTCTAGCTTTAATACCTTCTAACATTCTATCTTTAGTTTATTTCTTTCTTTCTTTCATGATATCTTTCATTCTAATTTTAATACCTTCTAACATTCTTTCTTTAGTTTCTTTCTTTCTTTCTTTCTTCATTCTTTCTTCATATCTTTCGTTCTAGCTTTAATACCTTCTAACATTCTATCTTTAGTTTCTTTCTTTCTTTCTTTATATCTTTTATTCTAGCTTTAATACCTTCTAACATTCTGTCTTTAGTTTCTTTCTTTCTTTCTTGATATCTTTCATTCTAATTTTAATACCTACTAACATTCTTTCTTTAGTTTCTTTCTTTCTTTCTTTCTTTATATCTTTCATTCTAGCTTTTATACCTTCTAACATTCTATCTTTAGTTTCTTTTTTCCTTTCTTTCTTGATATCTTTCATTCTAGCTTTAATACCTTCTAACATTATATTTTTAGTTTCTTTCTTTCTTTCTTTCTTTATATCTTTCATTCTAGCTTTAATACCTTCTAACATTCTATCTTTAGTTTCTTTCTTTCTTTCTTTCATGATATCTTTCATTCTAATTTTAATACCTTCTAACATTCTTTCTTTAGTTTCTTTCTTTCTTTCTTTCTTTATATCTTTCATTCTAGCTTTTATAGCTTCTAACATTCTATCTTTAGTTTCTTTTTTCCTTTCTTTCTTGATATCTTACATTCTAGCTTTAATACCTTCTAACATTCTATCTTTAGTTTCTTTCCTTCTTTCTTTCTTTCTTTCTTTATATCTTTCATTGTAGCTTTAATACCTTCTAACATTCTATCTTTAGTTTCTTTCTTTCTTTCTTTCATGATATCTTTCATTCTAATTTTAATACCTTCTAACATTCTTTCTTTAGTTTCTTTCTTTCTTTCTTTCTTTCTTTCTTTATATCTTTCATTCTAGCTTTAATACCTTCTAACATTCTATGTTTAGTTTCTTTCTTTCTTTCTTTCTTGATATCTTTCATTCTAGCTTTAATACCTTCTAACATTCTATCTTTAGTTTCTTTCTTTCTTTCTTTATATCTTTTATTCTAGCTTTAATACGTTCTAACATTCTATCTTTAGTTTCTTTCTTTCTTTCTTTCTTGATATCTTTCATTCTAATTTTAATACCTTCTAACATTCTTTCTTTAGTTTCTTTCTTTCTTTCTTTCTTTATATCTTTCATTCTAGCTTTAATACCTTCTAATATTCTATCTTTAGTTTCTTTCTTTCTTTCTTTCTTTCTTGATATCTTTCCTTCTAGTTTCAATACCTTTTAACATTCTATCTTTAGTTTCTTTCTTTCTTTCTTTCTTGATATCTTTCATTAAAGCTTTAATACCTTCTAACATTCTATCTTTAGTTTCATTCTTTCTTTCTTTATATCTTTCATTCTAGCTTTAATACCTTCAAACATTCTGTCTTTAGTTTCTTTCTTTCTTTCTTTCTTGATATCTTTCATTCTAATTTTAATACCTTCTAACATTCTTTCTTTAGTTTCTTTCTTTCTTTCTTTCTTTATATCTTTCATTCTAGCTTTTATACCTTCTAACATTCTATCTTTAGTTTCTTTTTTCCTTTCTTTCTTGATATCTTTCATTCTAGCTTTAATACCTTCTAACATTATATCTTTAGTTTCTTTCTTTCTTTCTTTCTTTCTTTATATCTTTCATTCTAGCTTTAATACCTTCTAACATTCCATCTTTAGTTTCTTTCTTTCTTTCATGATATCTTTCATTCTAATTTTAATACCTTCTAACATTCTTTCTTTAGTTTCTTTCTTTCTTTCTTTTTTTCTTGATATCTTTCCTTCTAGTTTCAATACCTTTTAACATTCTATCTTTAGTTTCTTTCTTTCTTTCTTTCTTTCTTTATATCTTTCATTCTAGCTTTAATACCTTCTAACATTCTATCTTTAGTTTCTTTCTTTCTTTCTTTCATGATATTTTTCATTCTAATTTTAATACCTTCTAACATTCTTTCTTTAGTTTCTTTCTTTCTTTCTTTCTTCATTCTTTCTTCATATCTTTCGTTCTAGCTTTAATACCTTCTAACATTCTATCTTTAGTTTCTTTCTTTCTTTCTTTATATCTTTTATTCTAGCTTTAATACCTTCTAACATTCTGTCTTTAGTTTCTTTCTTTCTTTCTTGATATCTTTCATTCTAATTTTAATACCTTCTAACATTCTTTCTTTAGTTTCTTTCTTTCTTTCTTTCTTTATATCTTTCATTCTAGCTTTTATACCTTCTAACATTCTATCTTTAGTTTCTTTTTTCCTTTCTTTCTTGATATCTTTCATTCTAGCTTTAATACCTTCTAACATTATATTTTTAGTTTCTTTCTTTCTTTCTTTCTTTATATCTTTCATTCTAGCTTTAATACCTTCTAACATTCTATCTTTAGTTTCTTTCTTTCTTTCTTTCATGATATCTTTCATTCTAATTTTAATACCTTCTAACATTCTTTCTTTAGTTTCTTTCTTTCTTTCTTTCTTTATATCTTTCATTCTAGCTTTTATAGCTTCTAACATTCTATCTTTAGTTTCTTTTTTCCTTTCCTTCTTGATATCTTACATTCTAGCTTTAATACCTTCTAACATTCTATCTTTAGTTTCTTTCTTTCTTTCTTTCTTTCTTTCTTTATATCTTTCATTGTAGCTTTAATACCTTCTAACATTCTATCTTTAGTTTCTTTCTTTCTTTCTTTCATGATATCTTTCATTCTAATTTTAATACCTTCTAACATTCTTTCTTTAGTTTCTTTCTTTCTTTCTTTCTTTCTTTATATCTTTCATTCTAGCTTTAATACCTTCTAACATTCTATGTTTAGTTTCTTTCTTTCTTTCTTTCTTGATATCTTTCATTCTAGGTTTAATACCTTCTAACATTCTATCTTTAGTTTCTTTCTTTCTTTCTTTATATCTTTTATTCTAGCTTTAATACGTTCTAACATTCTATCTTTAGTTTCTTTCTTTCTTTCTTTCTTGATATCTTTCATTCTAATTTTAATACCTTCTAACATTCTTTCTTTAGTTTCTTTCTTTCTTTCTTTCTTTATATCTTTCATTCTAGCTTTAATACCTTCTAATATTCTATCTTTAGTTTCTTTCTTTCTTTCTTTCTTTCTTGATATCTTTCCTTCTAGTTTCAATACCTTTTAACATTCTATCTTTAGTTTCTTTCTTTCTTTCTTTCTTGATATCTTTCATTAAAGCTTTAATACCTTCTAACATTCTATCTTTAGTTTCTTTCTTTCTTTCTTTATATCTTTCATTCTAGCTTTAATACCTTCAAACATTCTGTCTTTAGTTTCTTTCTTTCTTTCTTTCTTGATATCTTTCATTCTAATTTTAATACCTTCTAACATTCTTTCTTTAGTTTCTTTCTTTCTTTCTTTCTTTATATCTTTCATTCTAGCTTTTATACCTTCTAACATTCTATCTTTAGTTTCTTTTTTCCTTTCTTTCTTGATATCTTTCATTCTAGCTTTAATACCTTCTAACATTATATCTTTAGTTTCTTTCTTTCTTTCTTTCTTTCTTTATATCTTTCATTCTAGCTTTAATACCTTCTAACATTCCATCTTTAGTTTCTTTCTTTCTTTCATGATATCTTTCATTCTAATTTTAATACCTTCTAACATTCTTTCTTTAGTTTCTTTCTTTCTTTCTTTCTTTCTTGATATCTTTCCTTCTAGTTTCAATACCTTTTAACATTCTATCTTTAGTTTCTTTCTTTCTTTCTTTCTTTCTTTATATCTTTCATTCTAGCTTTAATACCTTCTAACATTCTATCTTTAGTTTCTTTCTTTCTTTCTTTCATGATATCTTTCATTCTAATTTTAATACCTTCTAACATTCTTTCTTTAGTTTCTTTCTTTCTTTCTTTCTTCATTCTTTCTTCATATCTTTCGTTCTAGCTTTAATACCTTCTAACATTCTATCTTTAGTTTCTTTCTTTCTTTCTTTATATCTTTTATTCTAGCTTTAATACCTTCTAACATTCTGTCTTTAGTTTCTTTCTTTCTTTCTTGATATCTTTCATTCTAATTTTAATACCTTCTAACATTCTTTCTTTAGTTTCTTTCTTTCTTTCTTTCTTTATATCTTTCATTCTAGCTTTTATACCTTCTAACATTCTATCTTTAGTTTCTTTTTTCCTTTCTTTCTTGATATCTTTCATTCTAGCTTTAATACCTTCTAACATTATATCTTTAGTTTCTTTCTTTCTTTCTTTCTTTATATCTTTCATTCTAGCTTTAATACCTTCTAACATTCTATCTTTAGTTTCTTTCTTTCTTTCTTTCATGATATCTTTCATTCTAATTTTAATACCTTCTAACATTCTTTCTTTAGTTTCTTTCTTTCTTTCTTTCTTTCTTTATATCTTTCATTCTAGCTTTAATACCTTCTAACATTAAATATTTAGTTTCTTTCTTTCTTTCTTTATATCTTTCATTCTAGCTTTAATACCTTCTAACATTCTATCTTTAGTTTCTTTCTTTCTTTCTTTCTTGATATCTTTCATTCTAGCTTTAATATCTTCTAACATTCTATCTTTAGTTTCTTTCTTTATATCTTTTATTCTAGCTTTAATACGTTCTAACATTCTTTCTTTAGTTTCTTTCTTTTTTTCTTTCTTTCTTGATATCTTTCATTCTAGCTTTAATACCTTCTAACATTATATCTTTAGTTTCTTTCTTTCTTTCTTTATATCTTTCATTCTAGCTTTAATACCTTCTAACATTATATCTTTAGTTTCTTTCTTTCTTTCTTTCTTAATATCTTTCATTCTAGCTTTAATACCTTCTAACATTCTATCTTTAGTTTCTTTCTTTCTTTCTTTCTTGATATCTTTCATTCTAGCTTTAATATCTTCTAACATTCTATCTTTAGTTTCTTTCTTTATCTCTTTTATTCTAGCTTTAATACGTTCTAACATTCTATCTTTAGTTTCTTTCTTTCTTTCTTTCTTGATATCTTTCATTCTAATTTTAATACCTTCTAACATTCTTTCTTTAGTTTCTTTCTTTCTTTCTTTCTTTATATCTTTCATTCTAGCTTTTATACCTTCTAACATTCTATCTTTAGTTTCTTTCTTTCTTTCTTTCTTGATATCTTTCATTCTAGCTTTAATACCTTCTAACATTCTATCTTTAGTTTCTTTCTTTCTTTCTTTATATCTTTTATTCTAGCTTTAATACCTTCTAACATTCTGTCTTTAGTTTCTTTCTTTCTTTCTTGATATCTTTCATTCTAATTTTAATACCTTCTAACATTCTTTCTTTAGTTTTTTCTTTCTTTCTTTCTTTATATCTTTCATTCTAGCTTTTATACCTTCTAACATTCTATCTTTAGTTTCTTTTTTCCTTTCTTTCTTGATATCTTTCATTCTAATTTTAATACCTTCTAACATTCTTTCTTTAGTTTATTTCTTTCTTTCTTTCTTTATATCTTTCATTCTAGCTTTAATACCTTCTAACATTCTATCTTTAGTTTCTTTCTTTCTTTCTTTATATCTTTTATTCTAGCTTTAATACGTTCTAACATTCTATCTTTAGTTTCTTTCTTTCTTTCTTTCTTGATATCTTTCATTCTAATTTTAATACCTTCTAACATTCTTTCTTTAGTTTCTTTCTTTCTTTCTTTCTTTATATCTTTCATTCTAGCTTTAATACCTTCTAATATTCTATCTTTAGTTTCTTTCTTTCTTTCTTTCTTTCTTGATATCTTTCCTTCTAGTTTCAATACCTTTTAACATTCTATCTTTAGTTTCTTTCTTTCTTTCTTTCTTGATATCTTTCATTAAAGCTTTAATACCTTCTAACATTCTATCTTTATTTTCTTTCTGTCTTTCTTTATATCTTTCATTCTAGCTTTAATACCTTCAAACATTCTGTCTTTAGTTTCTTTCTTTCTTTCTTACTTGATATCTTTCATTCTAATTTTAATACCTTCTAACATTCTTTCTTTAGTTTCTTTCTTTCTTTCTTTCATGATATCTTTCATTCTAATTTTAATACCTTCTAACATTCTTTCTTTAGTTTCTTTCTTTCTTTCTTTCTTCATTCTTTCTTCATATCTTTCGTTCTAGCTTTAATACCTTCTAACATTCTATCTTTAGTTTCTTTCTTTCTTTCTTTATATCTTTTATTCTAGCTTTAATACCTTCTAACATTCTGTCTTTAGTTTCTTTCTTTCTTTCTTTATATTTTTCATTAAAGCTTTAATACCTTCTAACATTCTATCTTTAGTTTCTTTCTTAATTTTGCTTGATATCTTTCATTCTAGTTTTAATACCTTCTAACATTCTATCTTTAGTTTCTTTCTTTCTTTCTTTCTTTATATCTTTCATTCTAGCTTTAATACCTTCTAACATTCTATCTTTAGTTTCTTTCTTTCTTTATATTTTTCATTCAAGCTTTAATACCTTCTAACATTCTATCTTTAGTTTCTTTCTTTATTTTTCTTGATATCTTTCATTCTAGTTTTAATACCTTCTAACATTCTATCTTTAGTTTCTTTCTTTCTTTCTTTCTTTATATCTTTCATTCTAGCTTTAATACCTTCTAACATTCTATCTTTAGTTTCTTTCTTTCTTTCTTTCATGATATCTTTCATTCTAGCTTTAATACCTTCTAACATTCTATCTTTAGTTTCTTTCTTTCTTTCTTTCTTTCATGATATCTTTCATTCTAATTTTAATACCTTCTAACATTCTTTCTTTAGTTTCTTTCTTTCTTTCTTTCTTTATATCTTTCATTCTAGCTTTTATACCTTCTAACATTCTATCTTTAGTTTCTTTTTTCCTTTCTTTCTTGATATCTTTCATTCTAGCTTTAATACCTTCTAACATTATATCTTTAGTTTCTTTCTTTCTTTCTTTCTTTATATCTTTCATTCTAGCTTTAATACCTTCTAACATTCTATCTTTAGTTTCTTTCTTTCTTTCTTTCATGATATCTTTCATTCTAATTTTAATACCTTCTAACATTCTTTCTTTAGTTTCTTTCTTTCTTTATTTCTTTCTTTATATCTTTCATTCTAGCTTTAATACCTTCTAACATTATATCTTTAGTTTCTTTCTTTCTTTCTTTATATCTTTCATTCTAGCTTTAATACCTTCTAACATTCTATCTTTAGTTTCTTTCTTTCTTTCTTTCTTGATATCTTTCATTCTAGCTTTAATATCTTCTAACATTCTATCTTTAGTTTCTTTCTTTATATCTTTTATTCTAGCTTTAATACGTTCTAACATTCTATCTTTAGTTTCTTTTTTCCTTTCTTTCTTGATATCTTTCATTCTAGCTTTAATACCTTCTAACATTCTATCTTTAGTTTCTTTCTTTCTTTCTTTCTTGATATCTTTCATTCTAGCTTTAATACCTTCTAACATTCTATCTTTAGTTTCTTTCTTTCTTTCTTTCTTGATATCTTTCATTCTAGCTTTAATATCTTCTAACATTCTATCTTTAGTTTCTTTCTTTATCTCTTTTATTCTAGCTTTAATACGTTCTAACATTCTATCTTTAGTTTCTTTCTTTCTTTCTTTCTTGATATCTTTCATTCTAATTTTAATACCTTCTAACATTCTTTCTTTAGTTTCTTTCTTTCTTTCTTTCTTTATATCTTTCATTCTAGCTTTTATACCTTCTAACATTCTATCTTTAGTTTCTTTCTTTCTTTCTTTCTTGATATCTTTCATTCTAGCTTTAATACCTTCTAACATTCTATCTTTAGTTTCTTTCTTTCTTTCTTTATATCTTTTATTCTAGCTTTAATACCTTCTAACATTCTGTCTTTAGTTTCTTTCTTTCTTTCTTGATATCTTTCATTCTAATTTTAATACCTTCTAACTTTCTTTCTTTAGTTTATTTCTTTCTTTCTTTCTTTATATCTTTCATTCTAGCTTTTATACCTTCTAACATTCTATCTTTAGTTTCTTTTTTCCTTTCTTTCTTGATATCTTTCATTCTAGCTTTAATACCTTCTAACATTCTATCTTTAGTTTCTTTCTTTCTTTCTTTCTTGATATCTTTCATTCTAATTTTAATACCTTCTAACATTCTTTCTTTAGTTTCTTTCTTTCTTTCTTTCTTTATATCTTTCATTCTAGCTTTAATACCTTCTAATATTCTATCTTTAGTTTCTTTCTTTCTTTCTTTCTTTCTTGATATCTTTCCTTCTAGTTTCAATACCTTTTAACATTCTATCTTTAGTTTCTTTCTTTCTTTCTTTCTTGATATCTTTCATTAAAGCTTTAATACCTTCTAACATTCTATCTTTATTTTCTTTCTGTCTTTCTTTATATCTTTCATTCTAGCTTTAATACCTTCAAAGATTCTGTCTTTAGTTTCTTTCTTTCTTTCTTTCTTGATATCTTTCATTCTAATTTTAATACCTTCTAACATTCTTTCTTTAGTTTCTTTCTTTCTTTCTTTCATGATATCTTTCATTCTAATTTTAATACCTTCTAACATTCTTTCTTTAGTTTCTTTCTTTCTTTCTTTCTTCATTCTTTCTTCATATCTTTCGTTCTAGCTTTAATACCTTCTAACATTCTATCTTTAGTTTCTTTCTTTCTTTCTTTATATCTTTTATTCTAGCTTTAAAACCTTCTAACATTCTGTCTTTAGTTTCCTTCTTTCTTTCTTGATATTTTTCATTAAAGCTTTAATACCTTCTAACATTCTATCTTTAGTTTCTTTCTTAATTTTTCTTGATATCTTTCATTCTAGTTTTAATACCTTCTAACATTCTATCTTTAGTTTCTTTCTTTCTTTCTTTCTTTATATCTTTCATTCTAGCTTTAATACCTTCTAACATTCTATCTTTAGTTTCTTTCTTTCTTTATATTTTTCATTCAAGCTTTAATACCTTCTAACATTCTATCTTTAGTTTCTTTCTTTATTTTTCTTGATATCTTTCATTCTAGTTTTAATACCTTCTAACATTCTATCTTTAGTTTCTTTCTTTCTTTCTTTCTATATCTTTCATTCTAGCTTTAATACCTTCTAACATTCTATCTTTAGTTTCTTTCTTTCTTTCTTTCATTATATCTTTCATTCTAGCTTTAATACCTTCTAACATTCTATCTTTAGTTTCTTTCTTTCTTTCTTTCTTTCATGATATCTTTCATTCTAATTTTAATACCTTCTAACATTCTTTCTTTAGTTTCTTTCTTTCTTTCTTTCTTTCTTTCTTCATAGCTTTCATTCTACCTTTAATACCTTCTAACATTCTATCTTTAGTTTCTTTCTTTCTTTCTTTCTTGATATCTTTCATTCTAGCTTTTATACCTTCTAACATTCTATCTTTAGTTTCTTTTTTCCTTTCTTTCTTGATATCTTTCATTCTAGCTTTAATACCTTCTAACATTATATCTTTAGTTTCTTTCTTTCTTTCTTTCTTTCTTTATATCTTTCATTCTAGCTTTAATACCTTCTAACATTCTATCTTTAGTTTCTTTCTTTCTTTCATTCATGATATCTTTCATTCTAATTTTAATACCTTTTAACATTCTTTCTTTAGTTTCTTTCTTCCTTTCTTTCTTTCTTTCTTTCTTTATATCTTTCATTCTAGCTTTAATACCTTCTAACATTATATCTTTAGTTTCTTTCTTTCTTTCTTTCTTTCTTTCTTGATATCTTTCATTCTAGCTTTAATACCTTCTAACATTCTATCTTTAGTTTCTTTCTTTCTTTCTTTCTTGATATCTTTCATTCTAATTTCAATACCTTCTAACATTCTTTCTATAGTTTATTTCTTTCTTTCTTTCTTTATATCTTTCATTCTAGCTTTTATACCTTCTAACGTTCTATCTATATTTTTTTTATCCTTTCTTTCTTGATATCTTTCATTCTAGCTTTAATACCTTCTAACATTCTATCTTTAGTTTCTTTCTCTCTTCCTTTATATCTTTCCTTTTGAGCTTTAATACCTTCTAACATTCTATCTTTAGTTTCTTTCTTTCTTTCTTTATATTTTTCATTGAAGCTTTAATACATTCTAACATTCTATCCTTAGTTTCTTTCTTTATTTTTCTTGATATCTTTCATTCTAGTTTTAATACCTTCTAACATTCTATCTTTAGTTTCTTTCTTTCTTTCTTTCTTTCTTTCTTTATATCTTTCATTCTAGATTTAATACCTTCTAGCATTCTATCTTTACTTTCTTTCTTTCCTTCTTTCTTGGTATCTTTCATTCTAGCTTTAATACCTTCTAACATTCTATCTTTATTTTCTATTTTCCTTTCTTTCTTGATATCTTTCATTCTTGCTTTAATACCTTCTAACATTCTATCTTTAGTTTCTTTTTTCCTTTCTTTCTTGATATCTTTCATTCTAGCTTTAATACCTTCTAACATTCTATCTTTAGTTTCTTTCTTTCTTTCTTTCTTGATATCTTTCATTCTAGCTTTAATACCTTCTAACATTCTATCTTTAGTTTCTTTCTTTCTTTCTTTCTTGATATCTTTCATTCTAGCTTTAATATCTTCTAACATTCTATCTTTAGTTTCTTTCTTTATCTCTTTTATTCTAGCTTTAATACGTTCTAACATTCTATCTTTAGTTTCTTTCTTTCTTTCTTTCTTGATATCTTTCATTCTAATTTTAATACCTTCTAACATTCTTTCTTTAGTTTCTTTCTTTCTTTCTTTCTTTATATCTTTCATTCTAGCTTTTATACCTTCTAACATTCTATCTTTAGTTTCTTTCTTTCTTTCTTTCTTGATATCTTTCATTCTAGCTTTAATACCTTCTAACATTCTATCTTTAGTTTCTTTCTTTCTTTCTTTATATCTTTTATTCTAGCTTTAATACCTTCTAACATTCTGTCTTTAGTTTCTTTCTTTCTTTCTTGATATCTTTCATTCTAATTTTAATACCTTCTAACTTTCTTTCTTTAGTTTATTTCTTTCTTTCTTTCTTTATATCTTTCATTCTAGCTTTTATACCTTCTAACATTCTATCTTTAGTTTCTTTTTTCCTTTCTTTCTTGATATCTTTCATTCTAGCTTTAATACCTTCTAACATTCTATCTTTAGTTTCTTTCTTTCTTTCTTTCTTGATATCTTTCATTCTAATTTTAATACCTTCTAACATTCTTTCTTTAGTTTCTTTCTTTCTTTCTTTCTTTATATCTTTCATTCTAGCTTTAATACCTTCTAATATTCTATCTTTAGTTTCTTTCTTTCTTTCTTTCTTTCTTGATATCTTTCCTTCTAGTTTCAATACCTTTTAACATTCTATCTTTAGTTTCTTTCTTTCTTTCTTTCTTGATATCTTTCATTAAAGCTTTAATACCTTCTAACATTCTATCTTTATTTTCTTTCTGTCTTTCTTTATATCTTTCATTCTAGCTTTAATACCTTCAAAGATTCTGTCTTTAGTTTCTTTCTTTCTTTCTTTCTTGATATCTTTCATTCTAATTTTAATACCTTCTAACATTCTTTCTTTAGTTTCTTTCTTTCTTTCTTTCATGATATCTTTCATTCTAATTTTAATACCTTCTAACATTCTTTCTTTAGTTTCTTTCTTTCTTTCTTTCTTCATTCTTTCTTCATATCTTTCGTTCTAGCTTTAATACCTTCTAACATTCTATCTTTAGTTTCTTTCTTTCTTTCTTTATATCTTTTATTCTAGCTTTAAAACCTTCTAACATTCTGTCTTTAGTTTCCTTCTTTCTTTCTTGATATTTTTCATTAAAGCTTTAATACCTTCTAACATTCTATCTTTAGTTTCTTTCTTAATTTTTCTTGATATCTTTCATTCTAGTTTTAATACCTTCTAACATTCTATCTTTAGTTTCTTTCTTTCTTTCTTTCTTTATATCTTTCATTCTAGCTTTAATACCTTCTAACATTCTATCTTTAGTTTCTTTCTTTCTTTATATTTTTCATTCAAGCTTTAATACCTTCTAACATTCTATCTTTAGTTTCTTTCTTTATTTTTCTTGATATCTTTCATTCTAGTTTTAATACCTTCTAACATTCTATCTTTAGTTTCTTTCTTTCTTTCTTTCTATATCTTTCATTCTAGCTTTAATACCTTCTAACATTCTATCTTTAGATTCTTTCTTTCTTTCTTTCATTATATCTTTCATTCTAGCTTTAATACCTTCTAACATTCTATCTTTAGTTTCTTTCTTTCTTTCTTTCTTTCATGATATCTTTCATTCTAATTTTAATACCTTCTAACATTCTTTCTTTAGTTTCTTTCTTTCTTTCTTTCTTTCTTTCTTCATAGCTTTCATTCTACCTTTAATACCTTCTAACATTCTATCTTTAGTTTCTTTCTTTCTTTCTTTCTTGATATCTTTCATTCTAGCTTTTATACCTTCTAACATTCTATCTTTAGTTTCTTTTTTCCTTTCTTTCTTGATATCTTTCATTCTAGCTTTAATACCTTCTAACATTATATCTTTAGTTTCTTTCTTTCTTTCTTTCTTTCTTTATATCTTTCATTCTAGCTTTAATACCTTCTAACATTCTATCTTTAGTTTCTTTCTTTCTTTCATTCATGATATCTTTCATTCTAATTTTAATACCTTTTAACATTCTTTCTTTAGTTTCTTTCTTCCTTTCTTTCTTTCTTTCTTTCTTTATATCTTTCATTCTAGCTTTAATACCTTCTAACATTATATCTTTAGTTTCTTTCTTTCTTTCTTTCTTTCTTTCTTGATATCTTTCATTCTAGCTTTAATACCTTCTAACATTCTATCTTTAGTTTCTTTCTTTCTTTCTTTCTTGATATCTTTCATTCTAATTTCAATACCTTCTAACATTCTTTCTATAGTTTATTTCTTTCTTTCTTTCTTTATATCTTTCATTCTAGCTTTTATACCTTCTAACGTTCTATCTATATTTTTTTTATCCTTTCTTTCTTGATATCTTTCATTCTAGCTTTAATACCTTCTAACATTCTATCTTTAGTTTCTTTCTCTCTTCCTTTATATCTTTCCTTTTGAGCTTTAATACCTTCTAACATTCTATCTTTAGTTTCTTTCTTTCTTTCTTTATATTTTTCATTGAAGCTTTAATACATTCTAACATTCTATCCTTAGTTTCTTTCTTTATTTTTCTTGATATCTTTCATTCTAGTTTTAATACCTTCTAACATTCTATCTTTAGTTTCTTTCTTTCTTTCTTTCTTTCTTTCTTTATATCTTTCATTCTAGATTTAATACCTTCTAGCATTCTATCTTTACTTTCTTTCTTTCCTTCTTTCTTGGTATCTTTCATTCTAGCTTTAATACCTTCTAACATTCTATCTTTATTTTCTATTTTCCTTTCTTTCTTGATATCTTTCATTCTTGCTTTAATACCTTCTAACATTCTATCTTTAGTTTCTTTCTTTCTTTCTTTCTTAGCTTTCATTCTAATTTTAATACCTTCTAACATTTTATCTTTAGTTTCTTTCTTTCTTTCTTTATATCTTTCATTCTAGCTTTTATACCTTCTAACATTCTATCTTTAGTTTCTTTTTTCCTTTCTTTCTTGATATATTTCATTCTAGCTTTTATACCTTCTAACATTCTATCTTTAGTTTCTTTTTTCCTTTCTTTCTTGATATCTTTCATTCTAGCTTTAATACCTTCTAACATTATATCTTTAGTTTCTTTCTTTCTTTCTTTCTTTCTTTCTTTCTTTATATCTTTCATTCTAGCTTTAATACCTTCTAACATTCTATCTTTAGTTTCTTTCTTTCTTTCTTTCATGATATCTTTCATTCTAATTTTAATACCTTCTAACATTCTTTCTTTAGTTTCTTTCTTTCTTTCTTTCTTTATATCTTTCATTCTAGCTTTAATACCTTCTAACATTCTATCTTTAGTTTCTTTCTTTATCTCTTTTATTCTAGCTTTAATACGTTCTAACATTCTATCTTTAGTTTCTTTCTTTCTTTCTTTCTTGATATCTTTCATTCTAATTTTAATACCTTCTAACATTCTTTCTTTAGTTTCTTTCTTTCTTTCTTTCTTTATATCTTTCATTCTAGCTTTTATACCTTCTAACATTCTATCTTTAGTTTCTTTCTTTCTTTCTTTCTTGATATCTTTCATTCTAGCTTTAATACCTTCTAACATTCTATCTTTAGTTTCTTTCTTTCTTTCTTTATATCTTTTATTCTAGCTTTAATACCTTCTAACATTCTGTCTTTAGTTTCTTTCTTTCTTTCTTGATATCTTTCATTCTAATTTTAATACCTTCTAACATTCTTTCTTTAGTTTATTTCTTTCTTTCTTTCTTTATATCTTTCATTCTAGCTTTTATACCTTCTAACATTCTATCTTTAGTTTCTTTTTTCCTTTCTTTCTTGATATCTTTCATTCTAGCTTTAATACCTTCTAACATTCTATCTTTAGTTTCTTTCTTTCTTTCTTTCTTGATATCTTTCATTCTAATTTTAATACCTTCTAACATTCTTTCTTTAGTTTCTTTCTTTCTTTCTTTCTTTATATCTTTCATTCTAGCTTTAATACCTTCTAATATTCTATCTTTAGTTTCTTTCTTTCTTTCTTTCTTTCTTGATATCTTTCCTTCTAGTTTCAATACCTTTTAACATTCTATCTTTAGTTTCTTTCTTTCTTTCTTTCTTGATATCTTTCATTAAAGCTTTAATACCTTCTAACATTCTATCTTTATTTTCTTTCTGTCTTTCTTTATATCTTTCATTCTAGCTTTAATACCTTCAAACATTCTGTCTTTAGTTTCTTTCTTTCTTTCTTTCTTGATATCTTTCATTCTAATTTTAATACCTTCTAACATTCTTTCTTTAGTTTCTTTCTTTCTTTCTTTCATGATATCTTTCATTCTAATTTTAATACCTTCTAACATTCTTTCTTTAGTTTCTTTCTTTCTTTCTTTCTTCATTCTTTCTTCATATCTTTCGTTCTAGCTTTAATACCTTCTAACATTCTATCTTTAGTTTCTTTCTTTCTTTCTTTATATCTTTTATTCTAGCTTTAATACCTTCTAACATTCTGTCTTTAGTTTCTTTCTTTCTTTCTTGATATTTTTCATTAAAGCTTTAATACCTTCTAACATTCTATCTTTAGTTTCTTTCTTTATTTTTCTTGATATCTTTCATTCTAGTTTTAATACCTTCTAACATTCTATCTTTAGTTTCTTTCTTTCTTTCTTTCTTTATATCTTTCATTCTAGCTTTAATACCTTCTAACATTCTATCTTTAGTTTCTTTCTTTCTTTCTTTCATTATATCTTTCATTCTAGCTTTAATACCTTCTAACATTCTATCTTTAGTTTCTTTCTTTCTTTCTTTCTTTCATGATATCTTTCATTCTAATTTTAATACCTTCTAACATTCTTTCTTTAGTTTCTTTCTTTCTTTCTTTCTTTCTTTCTTTCTTCATAGCTTTCATTCTACCTTTAATACCTTCTAACATTCTATCTTTAGTTTCTTTCTTTCTTTCTTTCTTGATATCTTTCATTCTAGCTTTTATACCTTCTAACATTCTATCTTTAGTTTCTTTTTTCCTTTCTTTCTTGATATCTTTCATTCTAGCTTTAATACCTTCTAACATTATATCTTTAGTTTCTTTCTTTCTTTCTTTCTTTATATCTTTCATTCTAGCTTTAATACCTTCTAACATTCTATCTTTAGTTTCTTTCTTTCTTTCATTCATGATATCTTTCATTCTAATTTTAATACCTTTTAACATTCTTTCTTTAGTTTCTTTCTTCCTTTCTTTCTTTCTTTATATCTTTCATTCTAGCTTTAATACCTTCTAACATTATATCTTTAGTTTCTTTCTTTCTTTCTTTCTTTCTTTCTTGATATCTTTCATTCTAGCTTTAATACCTTCTAACATTCTATCTTTAGTTTCTTTCTTTCTTTCTTTCTTGATATCTTTCATTCTAATTTCAATACCTTCTAACATTCTTTCTATAGTTTATTTCTTTCTTTCTTTATATCTTTCATTCTAGCTTTTATACCTTCTAACGTTCTATCTATATTTTTTTTATCCTTTCTTTCTTGATATCTTTCATTCTAGCTTTAATACCTTCTAACATTCGATCTTTAGTTTCTTTCTCTCTTCCTTTATATCTTTCCTTTTGAGCTTTAATACCTTCTAACATTCTATCTTTAGTTTCTTTCTTTCTTCCTTTATATTTTTCATTGAAGCTTTAATACATTCTAACATTCTATCCTTAGTTTCTTTCTCTATTTTTCTTGATATCTTTCATTCTAGTTTTAATACCTTCTAACATTCTATCTTTAGTTTCTTTCTTTCTTTCTTTCTTTCTTTCTTTATATCTTTCATTCTAGATTTAATACCTTCTAGCATTCTATCATTACTTTCTTTCTTTCCTTCTTTCTTGGTATCTTTCATTCTAGCTTTAATACCTTCTAACATTCTTTCTTTATTTTCTATTTTCCTTTCTTTCTTGATATCTTTCATTCTTGCTTTAATACCTTCTAACATTCTATCTTTAGTTTCTTTCTTTCTTTCTTTCTTAGCTTTCATTCTAATTATAATACCTTCTAACATTTTATCTTTAGTTTCTTTCTTTCTTTCTTTATATCTTTCATTCTAGCTTTTATACCTTCTAACATTCTATCTTTAGTTTCTTTTTTCCTTTCTTTCTTGATATATTTCATTCTAGCTTTTATACCTTCTAACATTCTATCTTTAGTTTCTTTTTTCCTTTCTTTCTTGATATCTTTCATTCTAGCTTTAATACCTTCTAACATTATATCTTTAGTTTCTTTCTTTCTTTCTTTCTTTCTTTCTTTCTTTATATCTTTCATTCTAGCTTTAATACCTTCTAACATTCTATCTTTAGTTTCTTTCTTTCTTTCATGATATCTTTGATTCTAATTTTAATACCTTCTAACATTCTTTCTTTAGTTTCTTTCTTTCTTTCTTTCTTTATATCTTTCATTCTAGCTTTAATACCTTCTAACATTCTATCTTTAGTTTCTTTCTTTCTTTCTTTCTTGATATCTTTCATTCTAGCTTTCATACCTTCTAACATTCTATCTTTAGTTTCTTTCTTTCTTTATATCTTTTATTCTAGCTTTAATATGGTCTTACATTCTATCTTTAGTTTCTTTCTTTCTTTCTTGATATCTTTCATTCTAATTTTAATACCTTCTAACATTCTTTCTTTAGTTTCTTTCTTTCTTTCTTTATATCTTTCATTCTATCTTTAATACCTTCTAATATTTTATCTTTAGTTTCTTTCTTTCTTTCTTTCTTTCTTGATATCTTGCCTTCTAGTTTCAATACCTTTTAACATTCTATCTTTAGTTTCTTTCTTTCTTTCTTTATATCTTTCATTCTAGCTTTAATACCTTCTAACATTCTATCTTTAGTTTCTTTCTTTCTTTCTTTCTTTATATCTTTCATTCTAGCTTTAATACCTTCTAACATTCTATCTTTAGTTTCTTTCTTTCTTTCTTTCATGATATCTTTCATTCTAATTTTAATACCTTCTAACATTCTATCTTTAGTTTCTTTATTTCTTTCTTTCTTTCTTTCTTGATATCTTTCATTCTAATTTTAATACCTTCTAACATTCTTTCTTTAGTTTCTTTCTTTCTTTCTTTCTTTATATCTTTCATTCTAGCTTTAATACCTTCTAACATTCTATCTTTAGTTTCTCTCTTTCTTTCTTTATATTTTTCATTGAAGCTTTAATACCTTCTAACATTCTATCTTTACTTTCTTACTTTATTTTTCTTGATATCTTTCATTCTAGTTTTAATACCTTCTAACATTCTATTTTTAATTTCTTTCTTTCTTTCTTTCTTTATATCTTTCATTCTAGATTTAATACCTTCTAACATTCTATCTTTACTTTCTTTCTTTCCTTCTTTCTTGATATCTTTCATTCTAGCTTTAATACCTTCTAACATTCTATCTTTAGTTTCTTTTTTCCTTTCTTTCTTTATATCTTTCATTCTAGCTTTAATACCTTCTAACATTCTATCTTTAGTTTCTTTCTTTCTTTCTTTCTTGATAGCTTTCATTCTAATTTTAATACCTTCTAACATTTTATCTTTAGTTTCTTTCTTTCCTTCTTTCTTTATATCTTTCATTCTAGCTTTTATACCTTCTAACATTCTATCTTTAGTTTCTTTTTTCCTTTCTTTCTTGATATCTTTCATTCTAGCTTTAATACACTCTAACATTATATCTTTAGATTTTGTCTTTCTATCTTTCTTGATATCTTTCATTCTAGCTTTCATACCTTCTAACGTTCTTTCTTTAGTTTCTTTCTTTCTTTCTTTCTTTATATATTTCATTCTAGCTTTTATACCTTCTAACATTCTATCTTTAGGTTCTTTTTTCCTTTCTTTCATGATATCTTTCATTCTAATTTTAATACCTTCTAACATTCTTTCTTTAGTTTCTTTCTTTCTTTCTTTCTTTCTTTCTTTCTTCATATCTTTCATTCTAGCTTTAATACCTTCTAACATTCTATATTTAGTTTCTTTCTTTCTTTCTTTATATCTTTTATTCTAGCTTAAATACCTTCTAACATTCTGTCTTTAGTTTCTTTCTTTCTTTCTTGATATCTTTCATTCTAGCTTTAATACCTTCTAACATTCTATCTTTAGTTTCCTTCTTTCTTTCTTTATATCTTTTATTCTAGCTTTAATACCTTCTAACATTCTGTCTTTAGTTTCTTTCTTTCTTTCTTGATATCTTTCATTCTAATTTTAATACCTTCTAACATTCTTTCTTTAGTTTCTTTCTTTCTTTCTTTCTTTATATCTTTCATTCTAGCTTTAAAACCTTCTAATACTCTATCTTTACTTTCTTTCTTTCTTTCTTTCTTGATATCTTTCCTTCTACTTATAATACCTTTTAACATTCTATCTTTAGTTTCTTTCTTTCTTTCTTTATATCTTTCATTCTAGCTTTAATACCTTCTAACATTCTATCTTAAGTTTCTTTCTTTCTTTCTTTATATTTTTCATTCAAGCTTTAATACCTTCTAACATTCTATCTTTAGTTTCTTTCTTTATTTTTCTTGATAGCTTTCATTCTAGTTTTAATACCTTCTAACATTCTATCTTTAGTTTCTTTCTTTCTTTCTTTATATCTTTCATTCTAGATTTAATACCTTCTAACATTCTATCTTTACTTTCTTTCTTTCCTTCTTTCTTGATATCTTTCATTCTAGCTTTAATACCTTCTAACATTCTATCTTTAGTTTCTTTTATCCTTTCTTTCTTGATATCTTTTATTCTAGCTTTAATACCTTCTAACATTCTATCTTTAGTTTCTTTCTTTCTTTCTTGATATCTTTCATTCTAATTTTAATACCTTCTAACATTCTTTCTTTAGTTTCTTTCTTTCTTTCTTTCTTTCTTTATATCTTTCTTTCTAGCTTTAATACCTTCTAACATTCCTTCTTTAGTTTCTTTCTTTCTTTCTTTCTTGATATCTTTCATTCTAATTTTAATACCTTCTAACATTCTTTCTTTAGTTTCTTTCTTTCTTTCTTTCTTTATATCTTTCATTCTAGCTTTTATACCTTCTAACATTCTATCTTTAGTTTCTTTTTTCCTTTCTTTCTTGATATCTTTCATTCTAGCTTTAATACCTTCTAACATTCTATCTTTAGTTTCTTTCTTTCTTTCTTTCTTTCTTTATATCTTTCATTGTAGCTTTAATACCTTCTAACATTCTGTCTTTAGTTTCTTTCTTTCTTTCTTGATATCTTTCATTCTAATTTTAATACCTTCTAACATTCTTTCTTTAGTTTCTTTCTTTCTTTCTTTCTTTATATCTTTCATTCTAGCTTTAAAACCTTCTAATACTCTATCTTTACTTTCTTTCTTTCTTTCTTTCTTGATATCTTTCATTCTAGCTTTAATACATTCTAACATTATATCTTTAGATTTTGTCTTTCTATCTTTCTTGATATCTTTCATTCTAGCTTTCATACCTTCTAACATTCTTTCTTTAGTTTCTTTCTTTCTTTCTTTCTTTATATATTTCATTCTAGCTTTAATACCTTCTAACATTCTATCTTTTAGTTTCTTTCTTTCTTTCTTTTATATCTTTCATTCTAGCTTTTATACCTTCTAACATTCTATCTTTAGTTTCTTTTATCCTTTCTTTCATGATATCTTTCATTCTAATTTTAATACCTTCTAACATTCTTTCTTTAGTTTCTTTCTTTCTTTCTTTCTTTCTTTCTTTCTTCATATCTTTCATTCTAGCTTTAATACCTTCTAACATTCTATATTTAGTTTCTTTCTTTCTTTCTTTATATCTTTTATTCTAGCTTAAATACCTTCTAACATTCTGTCTTTAGTTTCTTTCTTTCTTTCTTGATATCTTTCATTCTAGCTTTAATACCTTCTAACATTCTATCTTTAGTTTCCTTCTTTCTTTCTTTATATCTTTTATTCTAGCTTTAATACCTTCTAACATTCTGTCTTTAGTTTCTTTCTTTCTTTCTTGATATCTTTCATTCTAATTTTAATACCTTCTAACATTCTTTCTTTAGTTTCTTTCTTTCTTTCTTTCTTTATATCTTTCATTCTAGCTTTAAAACCTTCTAATACTCTATCTTTACTTTCTTTCTTTCTTTCTTTCTTGATATCTTTCCTTCTACTTATAATACCTTTTAACATTCTATCTTTAGTTTCTTTCTTTCTTTCTTTATATCTTTCATTCTAGCTTTAATACCTTCTAACATTCTATCTTGTTTCTTTCTTTCTTTCTTTATATTTTTCATTCAAGCTTTAATACCTTCTAACATTCTATCTTTAGTTTCTTTCTTTATTTTTCTTGATAGCTTTCATTCTAGTTTTAATACCTTCTAACATTCTATCTTTAGTTTCTTTCTTTCTTTCTTTATATCTTTCATTCTAGATTTAATACCTTCTAACATTCTATCTTTACTTTCTTTCTTTCCTTCTTTCTTGATATCTTTCATTCTAGCTTTAATACCTTCTAACATTCTATCTTTAGTTTCTTTTATCCTTTCTTTCTTGATATCTTTTATTCTAGCTTTAATACCTTCTAACATTCTATCTTTAGTTTCTTTCTTTCTTTCTTGATATCTTTCATTCTAATTTTAATACCTTCTAACATTCTTTCTTTAGTTTCTTTCTTTCTTTCTTTCTTTATATCTTTCTTTCTAGCTTTAATACCTTCTAACATTCCTTCTTTAGTTTCTTTCTTTCTTTCTTTCTTGATATCTTTCATTCTAATTTTAATACCTTCTAACATTCTTTCTTTAGTTTCTTTCTTTCTTTCTTTCTTTATATCTTTCATTGTAGCTTTAATACCTTCTAACATTCTGTCTTTAGTTTCTTTCTTTCTTTCTTGATATCTTTCATTCTAATTTTAATACCTTCTAACATTCTTTCTTTAGTTTCTTTCTTTCTTTCTTTCTTTATATCTTTCATTCTAGCTTTAAAACCTTCTAATACTCTATCTTTACTTTCTTTCTTTCTTTCTTTCTTGATATCTTTCCTTCTACTTATAATACCTTTTAACATTCTATCTTTAGTTTCTTTCTTTCTTTCTTTATATCTTTCATTCTAGCTTTAATACCTTCTAACATTCTATCTTAAGTTTCTCTCTTTCTTTCTTTATATTTTTCATTCAAGCTTAAATACCTTCTAACATTCTGTCTTTAGTTTCTTTCTTTCTTTCTTGATATCTTTCATTCTAGCTTTAATACCTTCTAACATTCTATCTTTAGTTTCCTTCTTTCTTTCTTTATATCTTTTATTCTAGCTTTAATACCTTCTAACATTCTGTCTTTAGTTTCTTTCTTTCTTTCTTGATATCTTTCATTCTAATTTTAATACCTTCTAACATTCTTTCTTTAGTTTCTTTCTTTCTTTCTTTCTTTATATCTTTCATTCTAGCTTTAAAACCTTCTAATACTCTATCTTTACTTTCTTTCTTTCTTTCTTTCTTGATATCTTTCCTTCTACTTATAATACCTTTTAACATTCTATCTTTAGTTTCTTTCTTTCTTTCTTTATATCTTTCATTCTAGCTTTAATACCTTCTAACATTCTATCTTAAGTTTCTTTCTTTCTTTCTTTATATTTTTCATTCAAGCTTTAATACCTTCTAACATTCTATCTTTAGTTTCTTTCTTTATTTTTCTTGATAGCTTTCATTCTAGTTTTAATACCTTCTAACATTCTATCTTTAGTTTCTTTCTTTCTTTCTTTATATCTTTAATTCTAGATTTAATACCTTCTAACATTCTATCTTTACTTTCTTTCTTTCCTTCTTTCTTGATATCTTTCATTCTAGCTTTAATACCTTCTAACATTCTATCTTTAGTTTCTTTTATCCTTTCTTTCTTGATATCTTTTATTCTAGCTTTAATACCTTCTAACATTCTATCTTTAGTTTCTTTCTTTCTTTCTTGATATCTTTCATTCTAATTTTAATACCTTCTAACATTCTTTCTTTAGTTTCTTTCTTTCTTTCTTTCTTTCTTTCTTTATATCTTTCTTTCTAGCTTTAATACCTTCTAACATTCCTTCTTTAGTTTCTTTCTTTCTTTCTTTCTTGATATCTTTCATTCTAATTTTAATACCTTCTAACATTCTTTCTTTAGTTTCTTTCTTTCTTTCTTTCTTTATATCTTTCATTCTAGCTTTTATACCTTCTAACATTCTATCTTTAGTTTCTTTTTTCCTTTCTTTCTTGATATCTTTCATTCTAGCTTTAATACCTTCTAACATTCTATCTTTAGTTTCTTTCTTTCTTTCTTTCTTTCTTTCTTTCTTTATATCTTTCATTGTAGCTTTAATACCTTCTAACATTCTGTCTTTAGTTTCTTTCTTTCTTTCTTGATATCTTTCATTCTAATTTTAATACCTTCTAACATTCTTTCTTTAGTTTCTTTCTTTCTTTCTTTCTTTATATCTTTCATTCTAGCTTTAAAACCTTCTAATACTCTATCTTTACTTTCTTTCTTTCTTTCTTTCTTGATATCTTTCATTCTAGCTTTAATACATTCTAACATTATATCTTTAGATTTTGTCTTTCTATCTTTCTTGATATCTTTCATTCTAGCTTTCATACCTTCTAACATTCTTTCTTTAGTTTCTTTCTTTCTTTCTTTCTTTATATATTTCATTCTAGCTTTAATACCTTCTAACATTCTATCTTTTAGTTTCTTTCTTTCTTTCTTTTATATCTTTCATTATAGCTTTTATACCTTCTAACATTCTATCTTTAGGTTCTTTTTTCCTTTCTTTCATGATATCTTTCATTCTAATTTTAATACCTTCTAACATTCTTTCTTTAGTTTCTTTCTTTCTTTCTTTCTTTCTTTCTTTCTTCATATCTTTCATTCTAGCTTTAATACCTTCTAACATTCTATATTTAGTTTCTTTCTTTCTTTCTTTATATCTTTTATTCTAGCTTAAATACCTTCTAACATTCTGTCTTTAGTTTCTTTCTTTCTTTCTTGATATCTTTCATTCTAGCTTTAATACCTTCTAACATTCTATCTTTAGTTTCCTTCTTTCTTTCTTTATATCTTTTATTCTAGCTTTAATACCTTCTAACATTCTGTCTTTAGTTTCTTTCTTTCTTTCTTGATATCTTTCATTCTAATTTTAATACCTTCTAACATTCTTTCTTTAGTTTCTTTCTTTCTTTCTTTCTTTATATCTTTCATTCTAGCTTTAAAACCTTCTAATACTCTATCTTTACTTTCTTTCTTTCTTTCTTTCTT
Organism: Intellagama lesueurii; assembly: GCA_037013535.1. NCBI lineage: Eukaryota > Metazoa > Chordata > Lepidosauria > Squamata > Agamidae > Intellagama > Intellagama lesueurii. The sequence continues at coordinate 20,538,011 of JBAJHW010000014.1, read as the reverse complement.
GATATCTTTCCTTCTACTTATAATACCTTTTAACATTCTATCTTTAGTTTCTTTCTTTCTTTCTTTATATCTTTCATTCTAGCTTTAATACCTTCTAACATTCTATCTTGTTTCTTTCTTTCTTTCTTTATATTTTTCATTCAAGCTTTAATACCTTCTAACATTCTATCTTTAGTTTCTTTCTTTATTTTTCTTGATAGCTTTCATTCTAGTTTTAATACCTTCTAACATTCTATCTTTAGTTTCTTTCTTTCTTTCTTTATATCTTTCATTCTAGATTTAATACCTTCTAACATTCTATCTTTACTTTCTTTCTTTCCTTCTTTCTTGATATCTTTCATTCTAGCTTTAATACCTTCTAACATTCTATCTTTAGTTTCTTTTATCCTTTCTTTCTTGATATCTTTTATTCTAGCTTTAATACCTTCTAACATTCTATCTTTAGTTTCTTTCTTTCTTTCTTGATATCTTTCATTCTAATTTTAATACCTTCTAACATTCTTTCTTTAGTTTCTTTCTTTCTTTCTTTCTTTATATCTTTCTTTCTAGCTTTAATACCTTCTAACATTCCTTCTTTAGTTTCTTTCTTTCTTTCTTTCTTGATATCTTTCATTCTAATTTTAATACCTTCTAACATTCTTTCTTTAGTTTCTTTCTTTCTTTCTTTCTTTATATCTTTCATTGTAGCTTTAATACCTTCTAACATTCTGTCTTTAGTTTCTTTCTTTCTTTCTTGATATCTTTCATTCTAATTTTAATACCTTCTAACATTCTTTCTTTAGTTTCTTTCTTTCTTTCTTTCTTTATATCTTTCATTCTAGCTTTAAAACCTTCTAATACTCTATCTTTACTTTCTTTCTTTCTTTCTTTCTTGATATCTTTCCTTCTACTTATAATACCTTTTAACATTCTATCTTTAGTTTCTTTCTTTCTTTCTTTATATCTTTCATTCTAGCTTTAATACCTTCTAACATTCTATCTTAAGTTTCTCTCTTTCTTTCTTTATATTTTTCATTCAAGCTTTAATACCTTCTAACATTCTATCTTTAGTTTCTTCCTTTATTTTTCTTGATAGCTTTCATTCTAGTTTTAATACCTTCTAACATTCTATCTTTAGTTTCTTTCTTTCTTTCTTTATATCTTTCATTCTAGATTTAATACCTTCTAACATTCTATCTTTACTTTCTTTCTTTCCTTCTTTCTTGATATCTTTCATTCTAGCTTTAATACCTTCTAACATTCTATCTTTAGTTTCTTTTATCCTTTCTTTCTTGATATCTTTTATTCTAGCTTTAATACCTTCTAACATTCTATCTTTAGTTTCTTTCTTTCTTTCTTGATATCTTTCATTCTAATTTTAATACCTTCTAACATTCTTTCTTTAGTTTCTTTCTTTCTTTCTTTCTTTCTTTATATCTTTCTTTCTAGCTTTAATAACTTCTAACATTCCTTCTTTAGTTTCTTTCTTTCTTTCTTTCTTGATATCTTTCATTCTAATTTTAATACCTTCTAACATTCTTTCTTTAGTTTCTTTCTTTCTTTCTTTCTTTATATCTTTCATTCTAGCTTTTATACCTTCTAACATTCTATCTTTAGTTTCTTTTTTCCTTTCTTTCTTGATATCTTTCATTCTAGCTTTAATACCTTCTAACATTCTATCTTTAGTTTCTTTCTTTCTTTCTTTCTTTCTTTATATCTTTCATTGTAGCTTTAATACCTTCTAACATTCTGTCTTTAGTTTCTTTCTTTCTTTCTTGATATCTTTCATTCTAATTTTAATACCTTCTAACATTCTTTCTTTAGTTTCTTTCTTTCTTTCTTTCTTTATATCTTTCATTCTAGCTTTAAAACCTTCTAATACTCTATCTTTACTTTCTTTCTTTCTTTCTTTCTTGATATCTTTCCTTCTACTTATAATACCTTTTAACATTCTATCTTTAGTTTCTTTCTTTCTTTCTTTATATCTTTCATTCTAGCTTTAATACCTTCTAACATTCTATCTTAAGTTTCTTTCTTTCTTTCTTTATATTTTTCATTCAAGCTTTAATACCTTCTAACATTCTATCTTTAGTTTCTTTCTTTATTTTTCTTGATAGCTTTCATTCTAGTTTTAATACCTTCTAACATTCTATCTTTACTTTCTTTCTTTCTTTCTTTATATCTTTCATTCTAGATTTAATACCTTCTAACATTCTATCTTTACTTTCTTTCTTTCCTTCTTTCTTGATATCTTTCATTCTAGCTTTAATACCTTCTAACATTCTATCTTTAGTTTCTTTTATCCTTTCTTTCTTGATATCTTTTATTCTAGCTTTAATACCTTCTAACATTCTATCTTTAGTTTCTTTCTTTCTTTCTTGATATCTTTCATTCTAATTTTAATACCTTCTAACATTCTTTCTTTAGTTTCTTTCTTTCTTTCTTTCTTTCTTTATATCTTTCTTTCTAGCTTTAATACCTTCTAACATTCCTTCTTTAGTTTCTTTTTTCCTTTCTTTCTTGATATCTTTCATTCTAGCTTTAATACCTTCTAACATTCTATCTTTAGTTTCTTTCTTTCTTTCTTTCTTTCTTTCTTTATATCTTTCATTGTAGCTTTAATACCTTCTAACATTCTGTCTTTAGTTTCTTTCTTTCTTTCTTGATATCTTTCATTCTAATTTTAATACCTTCTAACATTCTTTCTTTAGTTTCTTTCTTTCTTTCTTTCTTTATATCTTTCATTCTAGCTTTAAAACCTTCTAATACTCTATATTTACTTTCTTTCTTTCTTTCTTTCTTGATATCTTTCCTTCTACTTATAATACCTTTTAACATTCTATCTTTCGTTTCTTTCTTTCTTTCTTTATATCTTTCATTCTAGCTTTAATACCTTCTAACATTCTATCTTAAGTTTCTTTCTTTCTTTCTTTATATTTTTCATTCAAGCTTTAATACCTTCTAACATTCTATCTTTAGTTTCTTTCTTTATTTTTCTTGATAGCTTTCATTCTAGTTTTAATACCTTCTAACATTCTATCTTTAGTTTCTTTCTTTCTTTCTTTATATCTTTTATTCTAGCTTTAATACCTTCTAACATTCTGTCTTTAGTTTCTTTCTTTCTTTCTTGATATCTTTCATTCTAATTTTAATACCTACTAACATTCTTTCTTTAGTTTCTTTCTTTCTTTCTTTCTTTATATCTTTCATTCTAGCTTTTATACCTTCTAACATTCTATCTTTAGTTTCTTTTTTCCTTTCTTTCTTGATATCTTTCATTCTAGCTTTAATACCTTCTAACATTATATTTTTAGTTTCTTTCTTTCTTTCTTTCTTTATATCTTTCATTCTAGCTTTAATACCTTCTAACATTCTATCTTTAGTTTCTTTCTTTCTTTCTTTCATGATATCTTTCATTCTAATTTTAATACCTTCTAACATTCTTTCTTTAGTTTCTTTCTTTCTTTCTTTCTTTATATCTTTCATTCTAGCTTTTATAGCTTCTAACATTCTATCTTTAGTTTCTTTTTTCCTTTCTTTCTTGATATCTTACATTCTAGCTTTAATACCTTCTAACATTCTATCTTTAGTTTCTTTCCTTCTTTCTTTCTTTCTTTCTTTCTTTATATCTTTCATTGTAGCTTTAATACCTTCTAACATTCTATCTTTAGTTTCTTTCTTTCTTTCTTTCATGATATCTTTCATTCTAATTTTAATACCTTCTAACATTCTTTCTTTAGTTTCTTTCTTTCTTTCTTTCTTTCTTTCTTTCTTTATATCTTTCATTCTAGCTTTAATACCTTCTAACATTCTATGTTTAGTTTCTTTCTTTCTTTCTTTCTTGATATCTTTCATTCTAGCTTTAATACCTTCTAACATTCTATCTTTAGTTTCTTTCTTTCTTTCTTTATATCTTTTATTCTAGCTTTAATACGTTCTAACATTCTATCTTTAGTTTCTTTCTTTCTTTCTTTCTTGATATCTTTCATTCTAATTTTAATACCTTCTAACATTCTTTCTTTAGTTTCTTTCTTTCTTTCTTTCTTTATATCTTTCATTCTAGCTTTAATACCTTCTAATATTCTATCTTTAGTTTCTTTCTTTCTTTCTTTCTTTCTTGATATCTTTCCTTCTAGTTTCAATACCTTTTAACATTCTATCTTTAGTTTCTTTCTTTCTTTCTTTCTTGATATCTTTCATTAAAGCTTTAATACCTTCTAACATTCTATCTTTAGTTTCTTTCTTTCTTTCTTTATATCTTTCATTCTAGCTTTAATACCTTCAAACATTCTGTCTTTAGTTTCTTTCTTTCTTTCTTTCTTGATATCTTTCATTCTAATTTTAATACCTTCTAACATTCTTTCTTTAGTTTCTTTCTTTCTTTCTTTCTTTATATCTTTCATTCTAGCTTTTATACCTTCTAACATTCTATCTTTAGTTTCTTTTTTCCTTTCTTTCTTGATATCTTTCATTCTAGCTTTAATACCTTCTAACATTATATCTTTAGTTTCTTTCTTTCTTTCTTTCTTTCTTTATATCTTTCATTCTAGCTTTAATACCTTCTAACATTCCATCTTTAGTTTCTTTCTTTCTTTCATGATATCTTTCATTCTAATTTTAATACCTTCTAACATTCTTTCTTTAGTTTCTTTCTTTCTTTCTTTCTTTCTTGATATCTTTCCTTCTAGTTTCAATACCTTTTAACATTCTATCTTTAGTTTCTTTCTTTCTTTCTTTCTTTATATCTTTCATTCTAGCTTTAATACCTTCTAACATTCTATCTTTAGTTTCTTTCTTTCTTTCTTTCATGATATTTTTCATTCTAATTTTAATACCTTCTAACATTCTTTCTTTAGTTTCTTTCTTTCTTTCTTTCTTCATTCTTTCTTCATATCTTTCGTTCTAGCTTTAATACCTTCTAACATTCTATCTTTAGTTTCTTTCTTTCTTTCTTTATATCTTTTATTCTAGCTTTAATACCTTCTAACATTCTGTCTTTAGTTTCTTTCTTTCTTTCTTGATATCTTTCATTCTAATTTTAATACCTTCTAACATTCTTTCTTTAGTTTCTTTCTTTCTTTCTTTCTTTATATCTTTCATTCTAGCTTTTATACCTTCTAACATTCTATCTTTAGTTTCTTTTTTCCTTTCTTTCTTGATATCTTTCATTCTAGCTTTAATACCTTCTAACATTATATTTTTAGTTTCTTTCTTTCTTTCTTTCTTCATATCTTTCATTCTAGCTTTAATACCTTCTAACATTCTGTCTTTAGTTTCTTTCTTTCTTTCTTGATATCTTTCATTCTAATTTTAATACCTTCTAACATTCTTTCTTTAGTTTCTTTCTTTCTTTCTTTCTTTATATCTTTCATTCTAGCTTTTATAGCTTCTAACATTCTATCTTTAGTTTCTTTTTTCCTTTCCTTCTTGATATCTTACATTCTAGCTTTAATACCTTCTAACATTCTATCTTTAGTTTCTTTCTTTCTTTCTTTCTTTCTTTCTTTCTTTATATCTTTCATTGTAGCTTTAATACCTTCTAACATTCTATCTTTAGTTTCTTTCTTTCTTTCTTTCATGATATCTTTCATTCTAATTTTAATACCTTCTAACATTCTTTCTTTAGTTTCTTTCTTTCTTTCTTTCTTTCTTTATATCTTTCATTCTAGCTTTAATACCTTCTAACATTCTATGTTTAGTTTCTTTCTTTCTTTCTTTCTTGATATCTTTCATTCTAGCTTTAATACCTTCTAACATTCTATCTTTAGTTTCTTTCTTTCTTTCTTTATATCTTTTATTCTAGCTTTAATACGTTCTAACATTCTATCTTTAGTTTCTTTCTTTCTTTCTTTCTTGATATCTTTCATTCTAATTTTAATACCTTCTAACATTCTTTCTTTAGTTTCTTTCTTTCTTTCTTTCTTTATATCTTTCATTCTAGCTTTAATACCTTCTAATATTCTATCTTTAGTTTCTTTCTTTCTTTCTTTCTTTCTTGATATCTTTCCTTCTAGTTTCAATACCTTTTAACATTCTATCTTTAGTTTCTTTCTTTCTTTCTTTCTTGATATCTTTCATTAAAGCTTTAATACCTTCTAACATTCTATCTTTAGTTTCTTTCTTTCTTTCTTTATATCTTTCATTCTAGCTTTAATACCTTCAAACATTCTGTCTTTAGTTTCTTTCTTTCTTTCTTTCTTGATATCTTTCATTCTAATTTTAATACCTTCTAACATTCTTTCTTTAGTTTCTTTCTTTCTTTCTTTCTTTATATCTTTCATTCTAGCTTTTATACCTTCTAACATTCTATCTTTAGTTTCTTTTTTCCTTTCTTTCTTGATATCTTTCATTCTAGCTTTAATACCTTCTAACATTATATCTTTAGTTTCTTTCTTTCTTTCTTTCTTTCTTTATATCTTTCATTCTAGCTTTAATACCTTCTAACATTCCATCTTTAGTTTCTTTCTTTCTTTCATGATATCTTTCATTCTAATTTTAATACCTTCTAACATTCTTTCTTTAGTTTCTTTCTTTCTTTCTTTCTTTCTTGATATCTTTCCTTCTAGTTTCAATACCTTTTAACATTCTATCTTTAGTTTCTTTCTTTCTTTCTTTCTTTATATCTTTCATTCTAGCTTTAATACCTTCTTACATTCTATCTTTAGTTTCTTTCTTTCTTTCTTTCATGATATCTTTCATTCTAATTTTAATACCTTCTAACATTCTTTCTTTAGTTTCTTTCTTTCTTTCTTTCTTCATTCTTTCTTCATATCTTTCGTTCTAGCTTTAATACCTTCTAACATTCTATCTTTAGTTTCTTTCTTTCTTTCTTTATATCTTTTATTCTAGCTTTAATACCTTCTAACATTCTGTCTTTAGTTTCTTTCTTTCTTTCTTGATATCTTTCATTCTAATTTTAATACCTTCTAACATTCTTTCTTTAGTTTCTTTCTTTCTTTCTTTCTTCATATCTTTCATTCTAGCTTTAATACCTTCTAACATTCTGTCTTTAGTTTCTTTCTTTCTTTCTTGATATCTTTCATTCTAATTTTAATACCTTCTAACATTCTTTCTTTAGTTTCTTTCTTTCTTTCTTTCTTTATATCTTTCATTCTAGCTTTTATAGCTTCTAACATTCTATCTTTAGTTTCTTTTTTCCTTTCCTTCTTGATATCTTACATTCTAGCTTTAATACCTTCTAACATTCTATCTTTAGTTTCTTTCTTTCTTTCTTTCTTTCTTTCTTTATATCTTTCATTGTAGCTTTAATACCTTCTAACATTCTATCTTTAGTTTCTTTCTTTCTTTCTTTCATGATATCTTTCATTCTAATTTTAATACCTTCTAACATTCTTTCTTTAGTTTCTTTCTTTCTTTCTTTCTTTCTTTATATCTTTCATTCTAGCTTTAATACCTTCTAACATTCTATGTTTAGTTTCTTTCTTTCTTTCTTTCTTGATATCTTTCATTCTAGCTTTAATACCTTCTAACATTCTATCTTTAGTTTCTTTCTTTCTTTCTTTATATCTTTTATTCTAGCTTTAATACGTTCTAACATTCTATCTTTAGTTTCTTTCTTTCTTTCTTTCTTGATATCTTTCATTCTAATTTTAATACCTTCTAACATTCTTTCTTTAGTTTCTTTCTTTCTTTCTTTCTTTATATCTTTCATTCTAGCTTTAATACCTTCTAATATTCTATCTTTAGTTTCTTTCTTTCTTTCTTTCTTTCTTGATATCTTTCCTTCTAGTTTCAATACCTTTTAACATTCTATCTTTAGTTTCTTTCTTTCTTTCTTTCTTGATATCTTTCATTAAAGCTTTAATACCTTCTAACATTCTATCTTTAGTTTCTTTCTTTCTTTCTTTATATCTTTCATTCTAGCTTTAATACCTTCAAACATTCTGTCTTTAGTTTCTTTCTTTCTTTCTTTCTTGATATCTTTCATTCTAATTTTAATACCTTCTAACATTCTTTCTTTAGTTTCTTTCTTTCTTTCTTTCTTTATATCTTTCATTCTAGCTTTTATACCTTCTAACATTCTATCTTTAGTTTCTTTTTTCCTTTCTTTCTTGATATCTTTCATTCTAGCTTTAATACCTTCTAACATTATATCTTTAGTTTCTTTCTTTCTTTCTTTCTTTCTTTATATCTTTCATTCTAGCTTTAATACCTTCTAACATTCCATCTTTAGTTTCTTTCTTTCTTTCATGATATCTTTCATTCTAATTTTAATACCTTCTAACATTCTTTCTTTAGTTTCTTTCTTTCTTTCTTTCTTTCTTGATATCTTTCCTTCTAGTTTCAATACCTTTTAACATTCTATCTTTAGTTTCTTTCTTTCTTTCTTTCTTTATATCTTTCATTCTAGCTTTAATACCTTCTAACATTCTATCTTTAGTTTCTTTCTTTCTTTCTTTCATGATATCTTTCATTCTAATTTTAATACCTTCTAACATTCTTTCTTTAGTTTCTTTCTTTCTTTCTTTCTTCATTCTTTCTTCATATCTTTCGTTCTAGCTTTAATACCTTCTAACATTCTATCTTTAGTTTCTTTCTTTCTTTCTTTATATCTTTTATTCTAGCTTTAATACCTTCTAACATTCTGTCTTTAGTTTCTTTCTTTCTTTCTTGATATCTTTCATTCTAATTTTAATACCTTCTAACATTCTTTCTTTAGTTTCTTTCTTTCTTTCTTTCTTTATATCTTTCATTCTAGCTTTTATACCTTCTAACATTCTATCTTTAGTTTCTTTTTTCCTTTCTTTCTTGATATCTTTCATTCTAGCTTTAATACCTTCTAACATTATATCTTTAGTTTCTTTCTTTCTTTCTTTCTTTATATCTTTCATTCTAGCTTTAATACCTTCTAACATTCTATCTTTAGTTTCTTTCTTTCTTTCTTTCATGATATCTTTCATTCTAATTTTAATACCTTCTAACATTCTTTCTTTAGTTTCTTTCTTTCTTTCTTTCTTTCTTTATATCTTTCATTCTAGCTTTAATACCTTCTAACATTAAATATTTAGTTTCTTTCTTTCTTTCTTTATATCTTTCATTCTAGCTTTAATACCTTCTAACATTCTATCTTTAGTTTCTTTCTTTCTTTCTTTCTTGATATCTTTCATTCTAGCTTTAATATCTTCTAACATTCTATCTTTAGTTTCTTTCTTTATATCTTTTATTCTAGCTTTAATACGTTCTAACATTCTTTCTTTAGTTTCTTTCTTTTTTTCTTTCTTTCTTGATATCTTTCATTCTAGCTTTAATACCTTCTAACATTATATCTTTAGTTTCTTTCTTTCTTTCTTTATATCTTTCATTCTAGCTTTAATACCTTCTAACATTATATCTTTAGTTTCTTTCTTTCTTTCTTTCTTAATATCTTTCATTCTAGCTTTAATACCTTCTAACATTCTATCTTTAGTTTCTTTCTTTCTTTCTTTCTTGATATCTTTCATTCTAGCTTTAATATCTTCTAACATTCTATCTTTAGTTTCTTTCTTTATCTCTTTTATTCTAGCTTTAATACGTTCTAACATTCTATCTTTAGTTTCTTTCTTTCTTTCTTTCTTGATATCTTTCATTCTAATTTTAATACCTTCTAACATTCTTTCTTTAGTTTCTTTCTTTCTTTCTTTCTTTATATCTTTCATTCTAGCTTTTATACCTTCTAACATTCTATCTTTAGTTTCTTTCTTTCTTTCTTTCTTGATATCTTTCATTCTAGCTTTAATACCTTCTAACATTCTATCTTTAGTTTCTTTCTTTCTTTCTTTATATCTTTTATTCTAGCTTTAATACCTTCTAACATTCTGTCTTTAGTTTCTTTCTTTCTTTCTTGATATCTTTCATTCTAATTTTAATACCTTCTAACATTCTTTCTTTAGTTTTTTCTTTCTTTCTTTCTTTATATCTTTCATTCTAGCTTTTATACCTTCTAACATTCTATCTTTAGTTTCTTTTTTCCTTTCTTTCTTGATATCTTTCATTCTAATTTTAATACCTTCTAACATTCTTTCTTTAGTTTATTTCTTTCTTTCTTTCTTTATATCTTTCATTCTAGCTTTAATACCTTCTAACATTCTATCTTTAGTTTCTTTCTTTCTTTCTTTATATCTTTTATTCTAGCTTTAATACGTTCTAACATTCTATCTTTAGTTTCTTTCTTTCTTTCTTTCTTGATATCTTTCATTCTAATTTTAATACCTTCTAACATTCTTTCTTTAGTTTCTTTCTTTCTTTCTTTCTTTATATCTTTCATTCTAGTTTTAATACCTTCTAATATTCTATCTTTAGTTTCTTTCTTTCTTTCTTGATATCTTTCCTTCTAGTTTCAATACCTTTTAACATTCTATCTTTAGTTTCTTTCTTTCTTTCTTTCTTGATATCTTTCATTAAAGCTTTAATACCTTCTAACATTCTATCTTTATTTTCTTTCTGTCTTTCTTTATATCTTTCATTCTAGCTTTAATACCTTCAAACATTCTGTCTTTAGTTTCTTTCTTTCTTTCTTTCTTGATATCTTTCATTCTAATTTTAATACCTTCTAACATTCTTTCTTTAGTTTCTTTCTTTCTTTCTTTCATGATATCTTTCATTCTAATTTTAATACCTTCTAACATTCTTTCTTTAGTTTCTTTCTTTCTTTCTTTCTTCATTCTTTCTTCATATCTTTCGTTCTAGCTTTAATACCTTCTAACATTCTATCTTTAGTTTCTTTCTTTCTTTCTTTATATCTTTTATTCTAGCTTTAATACCTTCTAACATTCTGTCTTTAGTTTCTTTCTTTCTTTCTTTATATTTTTCATTAAAGCTTTAATACCTTCTAACATTCTATCTTTAGTTTCTTTCTTAATTTTGCTTGATATCTTTCATTCTAGTTTTAATACCTTCTAACATTCTATCTTTAGTTTCTTTCTTTCTTTCTTTCTTTATATCTTTCATTCTAGCTTTAATACCTTCTAACATTCTATCTTTAGTTTCTTTCTTTCTTTATATTTTTCATTCAAGCTTTAATACCTTCTAACATTCTATCTTTAGTTTCTTTCTTTATTTTTCTTGATATCTTTCATTCTAGTTTTAATACCTTCTAACATTCTATCTTTAGTTTCTTTCTTTCTTTCTTTCTTTATATCTTTCATTCTAGCTTTAATACCTTCTAACATTCTATCTTTAGTTTCTTTCTTTCTTTCTTTCATGATATCTTTCATTCTAGCTTTAATACCTTCTAACATTCTATCTTTAGTTTCTTTCTTTCTTTCTTTCTTTCATGATATCTTTCATTCTAATTTTAATACCTTCTAACATTCTTTCTTTAGTTTCTTTCTTTCTTTCTTTCTTTATATCTTTCATTCTAGCTTTTATACCTTCTAACATTCTATCTTTAGTTTCTTTTTTCCTTTCTTTCTTGATATCTTTCATTCTAGCTTTAATACCTTCTAACATTCTATCTTTAGTTTCTTTCTTTCTTTCTTTCTTGATATCTTTCATTCTAGCTTTAATACCTTCTAACATTCTATCTTTAGTTTCTTTCTTTCTTTCTTTCTTGATATCTTTCATTCTAGCTTTAATATCTTCTAACATTCTATCTTTAGTTTCTTTCTTTATCTCTTTTATTCTAGCTTTAATACGTTCTAACATTCTATCTTTAGTTTCTTTCTTTCTTTCTTTCTTGATATCTTTCATTCTAATTTTAATACCTTCTAACATTCTTTCTTTAGTTTCTTTCTTTCTTTCTTTCTTTATATCTTTCATTCTAGCTTTTATACCTTCTAACATTCTATCTTTAGTTTCTTTCTTTCTTTCTTTCTTGATATCTTTCATTCTAGCTTTAATACCTTCTAACATTCTATCTTTAGTTTCTTTCTTTCTTTCTTTATATCTTTTATTCTAGCTTTAATACCTTCTAACATTCTGTCTTTAGTTTCTTTCTTTCTTTCTTGATATCTTTCATTCTAATTTTAATACCTTCTAACATTCTTTCTTTAGTTTATTTCTTTCTTTCTTTCTTTATATCTTTCATTCTAGCTTTTATACCTTCTAACATTCTATCTTTAGTTTCTTTTTTCCTTTCTTTCTTGATATCTTTCATTCTAGCTTTAATACCTTCTAACATTCTATCTTTAGTTTCTTTCTTTCTTTCTTTCTTGATATCTTTCATTCTAATTTTAATACCTTCTAACATTCTTTCTTTAGTTTCTTTCTTTCTTTCTTTCTTTATATCTTTCATTCTAGCTTTAATACCTTCTAATATTCTATCTTTAGTTTCTTTCTTTCTTTCTTTCTTTCTTGATATCTTTCCTTCTAGTTTCAATACCTTTTAACATTCTATCTTTAGTTTCTTTCTTTCTTTCTTTCTTGATATCTTTCATTAAAGCTTTAATACCTTCTAACATTCTATCTTTATTTTCTTTCTGTCTTTCTTTATATCTTTCATTCTAGCTTTAATACCTTCAAAGATTCTGTCTTTAGTTTCTTTCTTTCTTTCTTTCTTGATATCTTTCATTCTAATTTTAATACCTTCTAACATTCTTTCTTTAGTTTCTTTCTTTCTTTCTTTCATGATATCTTTCATTCTAATTTTAATACCTTCTAACATTCTTTCTTTAGTTTCTTTCTTTCTTTCTTTCTTCATTCTTTCTTCATATCTTTCGTTCTAGCTTTAATACCTTCTAACATTCTATCTTTAGTTTCTTTCTTTCTTTCTTTATATCTTTTATTCTAGCTTTAAAACCTTCTAACATTCTGTCTTTAGTTTCCTTCTTTCTTTCTTGATATTTTTCATTAAAGCTTTAATACCTTCTAACATTCTATCTTTAGTTTCTTTCTTAATTTTTCTTGATATCTTTCATTCTAGTTTTAATACCTTCTAACATTCTATCTTTAGTTTCTTTCTTTCTTTCTTTCTTTATATCTTTCATTCTAGCTTTAATACCTTCTAACATTCTATCTTTAGTTTCTTTCTTTCTTTATATTTTTCATTCAAGCTTTAATACCTTCTAACATTCTATCTTTAGTTTCTTTCTTTATTTTTCTTGATATCTTTCATTCTAGTTTTAATACCTTCTAACATTCTATCTTTAGTTTCTTTCTTTCTTTCTTTCTATATCTTTCATTCTAGCTTTAATACCTTCTAACATTCTATCTTTAGTTTCTTTCTTTCTTTCTTTCATTATATCTTTCATTCTAGCTTTAATACCTTCTAACATTCTATCTTTAGTTTCTTTCTTTCTTTCTTTCTTTCATGATATCTTTCATTCTAATTTTAATACCTTCTAACATTCTTTCTTTAGTTTCTTTCTTTCTTTCTTTCTTTCTTTCTTCATAGCTTTCATTCTACCTTTAATACCTTCTAACATTCTATCTTTAGTTTCTTTCTTTCTTTCTTTCTTGATATCTTTCATTCTAGCTTTTATACCTTCTAACATTCTATCTTTAGTTTCTTTTTTCCTTTCTTTCTTGATATCTTTCATTCTAGCTTTAATACCTTCTAACATTATATCTTTAGTTTCTTTCTTTCTTTCTTTCTTTCTTTATATCTTTCATTCTAGCTTTAATACCTTCTAACATTCTATCTTTAGTTTCTTTCTTTCTTTCATTCATGATATCTTTCATTCTAATTTTAATACCTTTTAACATTCTTTCTTTAGTTTCTTTCTTCCTTTCTTTCTTTCTTTCTTTCTTTATATCTTTCATTCTAGCTTTAATACCTTCTAACATTATATCTTTAGTTTCTTTCTTTCTTTCTTTCTTTCTTTCTTGATATCTTTCATTCTAGCTTTAATACCTTCTAACATTCTATCTTTAGTTTCTTTCTTTCTTTCTTTCTTGATATCTTTCATTCTAATTTCAATACCTTCTAACATTCTTTCTATAGTTTCTTTCTTTCTTTCTTTCTTTATATCTTTCATTCTAGCTTTTATACCTTCTAACGTTCTATCTATATTTTTTTTATCCTTTCTTTCTTGATATCTTTCATTCTAGCTTTAATACCTTCTAACATTCTATCTTTAGTTTCTTTCTCTCTTCCTTTATATCTTTCCTTTTGAGCTTTAATACCTTCTAACATTCTATCTTTAGTTTCTTTCTTTCTTTCTTTATATTTTTCATTGAAGCTTTAATACATTCTAACATTCTATCCTTAGTTTCTTTCTTTATTTTTCTTGATATCTTTCATTCTAGTTTTAATACCTTCTAACATTCTATCTTTAGTTTCTTTCTTTCTTTCTTTCTTTCTTTCTTTATATCTTTCATTCTAGATTTAATACCTTCTAGCATTCTATCTTTACTTTCTTTCTTTCCTTCTTTCTTGGTATCTTTCATTCTAGCTTTAATACCTTCTAACATTCTATCTTTATTTTCTATTTTCCTTTCTTTCTTGATATCTTTCATTCTTGCTTTAATACCTTCTAACATTCTATCTTTAGTTTCTTTCTTTCTTTCTTTCTTAGCTTTCATTCTAATTTTAATACCTTCTAACATTTTATCTTTAGTTTCTTTCTTTCTTTCTTTATATCTTTCATTCTAGCTTTTATACCTTCTAACATTCTATCTTTAGTTTCTTTTTTCCTTTCTTTCTTGATATATTTCATTCTAGCTTTTATACCTTCTAACATTCTATCTTTAGTTTCTTTTTTCCTTTCTTTCTTGATATCTTTCATTCTAGCTTTAATACCTTCTAACATTATATCTTTAGTTTCTTTCTTTCTTTCTTTCTTTCTTTCTTTCTTTATATCTTTCATTCTAGCTTTAATACCTTCTAACATTCTATCTTTAGTTTCTTTCTTTCTTTCTTTCATGATATCTTTCATTCTAATTTTAATACCTTCTAACATTCTTTCTTTAGTTTCTTTCTTTCTTTCTTTCTTTATATCTTTCATTCTAGCTTTAATACCTTCTAACATTCTATCTTTAGTTTCTTTCTTTATCTCTTTTATTCTAGCTTTAATACGTTCTAACATTCTATCTTTAGTTTCTTTCTTTCTTTCTTTCTTGATATCTTTCATTCTAATTTTAATACCTTCTAACATTCTTTCTTTAGTTTCTTTCTTTCTTTCTTTCTTTATATCTTTCATTCTAGCTTTTATACCTTCTAACATTCTATCTTTAGTTTCTTTCTTTCTTTCTTTCTTGATATCTTTCATTCTAGCTTTAATACCTTCTAACATTCTATCTTTAGTTTCTTTCTTTCTTTCTTTATATCTTTTATTCTAGCTTTAATACCTTCTAACATTCTGTCTTTAGTTTCTTTCTTTCTTTCTTGATATCTTTCATTCTAATTTTAATACCTTCTAACATTCTTTCTTTAGTTTATTTCTTTCTTTCTTTCTTTATATCTTTCATTCTAGCTTTTATACCTTCTAACATTCTATCTTTAGTTTCTTTTTTCCTTTCTTTCTTGATATCTTTCATTCTAGCTTTAATACCTTCTAACATTCTATCTTTAGTTTCTTTCTTTCTTTCTTTCTTGATATCTTTCATTCTAATTTTAATACCTTCTAACATTCTTTCTTTAGTTTCTTTCTTTCTTTCTTTCTTTATATCTTTCATTCTAGCTTTAATACCTTCTAATATTCTATCTTTAGTTTCTTTCTTTCTTTCTTTCTTTCTTGATATCTTTCCTTCTAGTTTCAATACCTTTTAACATTCTATCTTTAGTTTCTTTCTTTCTTTCTTTCTTGATATCTTTCATTAAAGCTTTAATACCTTCTAACATTCTATCTTTATTTTCTTTCTGTCTTTCTTTATATCTTTCATTCTAGCTTTAATACCTTCAAACATTCTGTCTTTAGTTTCTTTCTTTCTTTCTTTCTTGATATCTTTCATTCTAATTTTAATACCTTCTAACATTCTTTCTTTAGTTTCTTTCTTTCTTTCTTTCATGATATCTTTCATTCTAATTTTAATACCTTCTAACATTCTTTCTTTAGTTTCTTTCTTTCTTTCTTTCTTCATTCTTTCTTCATATCTTTCGTTCTAGCTTTAATACCTTCTAACATTCTATCTTTAGTTTCTTTCTTTCTTTCTTTATATCTTTTATTCTAGCTTTAATACCTTCTAACATTCTGTCTTTAGTTTCTTTCTTTCTTTCTTGATATTTTTCATTAAAGCTTTAATACCTTCTAACATTCTATCTTTAGTTTCTTTCTTTATTTTTCTTGATATCTTTCATTCTAGTTTTAATACCTTCTAACATTCTATCTTTAGTTTCTTTCTTTCTTTCTTTCTTTATATCTTTCATTCTAGCTTTAATACCTTCTAACATTCTATCTTTAGTTTCTTTCTTTCTTTCTTTCATTATATCTTTCATTCTAGCTTTAATACCTTCTAACATTCTATCTTTAGTTTCTTTCTTTCTTTCTTTCTTTCATGATATCTTTCATTCTAATTTTAATACCTTCTAACATTCTTTCTTTAGTTTCTTTCTTTCTTTCTTTCTTTCTTTCTTTCTTCATAGCTTTCATTCTACCTTTAATACCTTCTAACATTCTTTCTTTAGTTTCTTTCTTTCTTTCTTTCTTGATATCTTTCATTCTAGCTTTTATACCTTCTAACATTCTATCTTTAGTTTCTTTTTTCCTTTCTTTCTTGATATCTTTCATTCTAGCTTTAATACCTTCTAACATTATATCTTTAGTTTCTTTCTTTCTTTCTTTCTTTATATCTTTCATTCTAGCTTTAATACCTTCTAACATTCTATCTTTAGTTTCTTTCTTTCTTTCATTCATGATATCTTTCATTCTAATTTTAATACCTTTTAACATTCTTTCTTTAGTTTCTTTCTTCCTTTCTTTCTTTCTTTATATCTTTCATTCTAGCTTTAATACCTTCTAACATTATATCTTTAGTTTCTTTCTTTCTTTCTTTCTTTCTTTCTTGATATCTTTCATTCTAGCTTTAATACCTTCTAACATTCTATCTTTAGTTTCTTTCTTTCTTTCTTTCTTGATATCTTTCATTCTAATTTCAATACCTTCTAACATTCTTTCTATAGTTTATTTCTTTCTTTCTTTATATCTTTCATTCTAGCTTTTATACCTTCTAACGTTCTATCTATATTTTTTTTATCCTTTCTTTCTTGATATCTTTCATTCTAGCTTTAATACCTTCTAACATTCGATCTTTAGTTTCTTTCTCTCTTCCTTTATATCTTTCCTTTTGAGCTTTAATACCTTCTAACATTCTATCTTTAGTTTCTTTCTTTCTTCCTTTATATTTTTCATTGAAGCTTTAATACATTCTAACATTCTATCCTTAGTTTCTTTCTCTATTTTTCTTGATATCTTTCATTCTAGTTTTAATACCTTCTAACATTCTATCTTTAGTTTCTTTCTTTCTTTCTTTCTTTCTTTCTTTATATCTTTCATTCTAGATTTAATACCTTCTAGCATTCTATCATTACTTTCTTTCTTTCCTTCTTTCTTGGTATCTTTCATTCTAGCTTTAATACCTTCTAACATTCTTTCTTTATTTTCTATTTTCCTTTCTTTCTTGATATCTTTCATTCTTGCTTTAATACCTTCTAACATTCTATCTTTAGTTTCTTTCTTTCTTTCTTTCTTAGCTTTCATTCTAATTTTAATACCTTCTAACATTTTATCTTTAGTTTCTTTCTTTCTTTCTTTATATCTTTCATTCTAGCTTTTATACCTTCTAACATTCTATCTTTAGTTTCTTTTTTCCTTTCTTTCTTGATATATTTCATTCTAGCTTTTATACCTTCTAACATTCTATCTTTAGTTTCTTTTTTCCTTTCTTTCTTGATATCTTTCATTCTAGCTTTAATACCTTCTAACATTATATCTTTAGTTTCTTTCTTTCTTTCTTTCTTTCTTTCTTTCTTTATATCTTTCATTCTAGCTTTAATACCTTCTAACATTCTATCTTTAGTTTCTTTCTTTCTTTCATGATATCTTTGATTCTAATTTTAATACCTTCTAACATTCTTTCTTTAGTTTCTTTCTTTCTTTCTTTCTTTATATCTTTCATTCTAGCTTTAATACCTTCTAACATTCTATCTTTAGTTTCTTTCTTTCTTTCTTTCTTGATATCTTTCATTCTAGCTTTCATACCTTCTAACATTCTATCTTTAGTTTCTTTCTTTCTTTATATCTTTTATTCTAGCTTTAATATGGTCTTACATTCTATCTTTAGTTTCTTTCTTTCTTTCTTGATATCTTTCATTCTAATTTTAATACCTTCTAACATTCTTTCTTTAGTTTCTTTCTTTCTTTCTTTATATCTTTCATTCTATCTTTAATACCTTCTAATATTTTATCTTTAGTTTCTTTCTTTCTTTCTTTCTTTCTTGATATCTTGCCTTCTAGTTTCAATACCTTTTAACATTCTATCTTTAGTTTCTTTCTTTCTTTCTTTATATCTTTCATTCTAGCTTTAATACCTTCTAACATTCTATCTTTAGTTTCTTTCTTTCTTTCTTTCTTTATATCTTTCATTCTAGCTTTAATACCTTCTAACATTCTATCTTTAGTTTCTTTCTTTCTTTCTTTCATGATATCTTTCATTCTAATTTTAATACCTTCTAACATTCTATCTTTAGTTTCTTTATTTCTTTCTTTCTTTCTTTCTTGATATCTTTCATTCTAATTTTAATACCTTCTAACATTCTTTCTTTAGTTTCTTTCTTTCTTTCTTTCTTTATATCTTTCATTCTAGCTTTAATACCTTCTAACATTCTATCTTTAGTTTCTCTCTTTCTTTCTTTATATTTTTCATTGAAGCTTTAATACCTTCTAACATTCTATCTTTACTTTCTTACTTTATTTTTCTTGATATCTTTCATTCTAGTTTTAATACCTTCTAACATTCTATTTTTAATTTCTTTCTTTCTTTCTTTCTTTATATCTTTCATTCTAGATTTAATACCTTCTAACATTCTATCTTTACTTTCTTTCTTTCCTTCTTTCTTGATATCTTTCATTCTAGCTTTAATACCTTCTAACATTCTATCTTTAGTTTCTTTTTTCCTTTCTTTCTTTATATCTTTCATTCTAGCTTTAATACCTTCTAACATTCTATCTTTAGTTTCTTTCTTTCTTTCTTTCTTGATAGCTTTCATTCTAATTTTAATACCTTCTAACATTTTATCTTTAGTTTCTTTCTTTCCTTCTTTCTTTATATCTTTCATTCTAGCTTTTATACCTTCTAACATTCTATCTTTAGTTTCTTTTTTCCTTTCTTTCTTGATATCTTTCATTCTAGCTTTAATACATTCTAACATTATATCTTTAGATTTTGTCTTTCTATCTTTCTTGATATCTTTCATTCTAGCTTTCATACCTTCTAACGTTCTTTCTTTAGTTTCTTTCTTTCTTTCTTTCTTTATATATTTCATTCTAGCTTTTATACCTTCTAACATTCTATCTTTAGGTTCTTTTTTCCTTTCTTTCATGATATCTTTCATTCTAATTTTAATACCTTCTAACATTCTTTCTTTAGTTTCTTTCTTTCTTTCTTTCTTTCTTTCTTTCTTTCTTTCTTCATATCTTTCATTCTAGCTTTAATACCTTCTAACATTCTATATTTAGTTTCTTTCTTTCTTTCTTTATATCTTTTATTCTAGCTTAAATACCTTCTAACATTCTGTCTTTAGTTTCTTTCTTTCTTTCTTGATATCTTTCATTCTAGCTTTAATACCTTCTAACATTCTATCTTTAGTTTCCTTCTTTCTTTCTTTATATCTTTTATTCTAGCTTTAATACCTTCTAACATTCTGTCTTTAGTTTCTTTCTTTCTTTCTTGATATCTTTCATTCTAATTTTAATACCTTCTAACATTCTTTCTTTAGTTTCTTTCTTTCTTTCTTTCTTTATATCTTTCATTCTAGCTTTAAAACCTTCTAATACTCTATCTTTACTTTCTTTCTTTCTTTCTTTCTTGATATCTTTCCTTCTACTTATAATACCTTTTAACATTCTATCTTTAGTTTCTTTCTTTCTTTCTTTATATCTTTCATTCTAGCTTTAATACCTTCTAACATTCTATCTTAAGTTTCTTTCTTTCTTTCTTTATATTTTTCATTCAAGCTTTAATACCTTCTAACATTCTATCTTTAGTTTCTTTCTTTATTTTTCTTGATAGCTTTCATTCTAGTTTTAATACCTTCTAACATTCTATCTTTAGTTTCTTTCTTTCTTTCTTTATATCTTTCATTCTAGATTTAATACCTTCTAACATTCTATCTTTACTTTCTTTCTTTCCTTCTTTCTTGATATCTTTCATTCTAGCTTTAATACCTTCTAACATTCTATCTTTAGTTTCTTTTATCCTTTCTTTCTTGATATCTTTTATTCTAGCTTTAATACCTTCTAACATTCTATCTTTAGTTTCTTTCTTTCTTTCTTGATATCTTTCATTCTAATTTTAATACCTTCTAACATTCTTTCTTTAGTTTCTTTCTTTCTTTCTTTCTTTCTTTATATCTTTCTTTCTAGCTTTAATACCTTCTAACATTCCTTCTTTAGTTTCTTTCTTTCTTTCTTTCTTGATATCTTTCATTCTAATTTTAATACCTTCTAACATTCTTTCTTTAGTTTCTTTCTTTCTTTCTTTCTTTATATCTTTCATTCTAGCTTTTATACCTTCTAACATTCTATCTTTAGTTTCTTTTTTCCTTTCTTTCTTGATATCTTTCATTCTAGCTTTAATACCTTCTAACATTCTATCTTTAGTTTCTTTCTTTCTTTCTTTCTTTCTTTCTTTATATCTTTCATTGTAGCTTTAATACCTTCTAACATTCTGTCTTTAGTTTCTTTCTTTCTTTCTTGATATCTTTCATTCTAATTTTAATACCTTCTAACATTCTTTCTTTAGTTTCTTTCTTTCTTTCTTTCTTTATATCTTTCATTCTAGCTTTAAAACCTTCTAATACTCTATCTTTACTTTCTTTCTTTCTTTCTTTCTTGATATCTTTCATTCTAGCTTTAATACATTCTAACATTATATCTTTAGATTTTGTCTTTCTATCTTTCTTGATATCTTTCATTCTAGCTTTCATACCTTCTAACATTCTTTCTTTAGTTTCTTTCTTTCTTTCTTTCTTTATATATTTCATTCTAGCTTTAATACCTTCTAACATTCTATCTTTTAGTTTCTTTCTTTCTTTCTTTTATATCTTTCATTCTAGCTTTTATACCTTCTAACATTCTATCTTTAGTTTCTTTTATCCTTTCTTTCATGATATCTTTCATTCTAATTTTAATACCTTCTAACATTCTTTCTTTAGTTTCTTTCTTTCTTTCTTTCTTTCTTTCTTTCTTCATATCTTTCATTCTAGCTTTAATACCTTCTAACATTCTATATTTAGTTTCTTTCTTTCTTTCTTTATATCTTTTATTCTAGCTTAAATACCTTCTAACATTCTGTCTTTAGTTTCTTTCTTTCTTTCTTGATATCTTTCATTCTAGCTTTAATACCTTCTAACATTCTATCTTTAGTTTCCTTCTTTCTTTCTTTATATCTTTTATTCTAGCTTTAATACCTTCTAACATTCTGTCTTTAGTTTCTTTCTTTCTTTCTTGATATCTTTCATTCTAATTTTAATACCTTCTAACATTCTTTCTTTAGTTTCTTTCTTTCTTTCTTTCTTTATATCTTTCATTCTAGCTTTAAAACCTTCTAATACTCTATCTTTACTTTCTTTCTTTCTTTCTTTCTTGATATCTTTCCTTCTACTTATAATACCTTTTAACATTCTATCTTTAGTTTCTTTCTTTCTTTCTTTATATCTTTCATTCTAGCTTTAATACCTTCTAACATTCTATCTTGTTTCTTTCTTTCTTTCTTTATATTTTTCATTCAAGCTTTAATACCTTCTAACATTCTATCTTTAGTTTCTTTCTTTATTTTTCTTGATAGCTTTCATTCTAGTTTTAATACCTTCTAACATTCTATCTTTAGTTTCTTTCTTTCTTTCTTTATATCTTTCATTCTAGATTTAATACCTTCTAACATTCTATCTTTACTTTCTTTCTTTCCTTCTTTCTTGATATCTTTCATTCTAGCTTTAATACCTTCTAACATTCTATCTTTAGTTTCTTTTATCCTTTCTTTCTTGATATCTTTTATTCTAGCTTTAATACCTTCTAACATTCTATCTTTAGTTTCTTTCTTTCTTTCTTGATATCTTTCATTCTAATTTTAATACCTTCTAACATTCTTTCTTTAGTTTCTTTCTTTCTTTCTTTCTTTATATCTTTCTTTCTAGCTTTAATACCTTCTAACATTCCTTCTTTAGTTTCTTTCTTTCTTTCTTTCTTGATATCTTTCATTCTAATTTTAATACCTTCTAACATTCTTTCTTTAGTTTCTTTCTTTCTTTCTTTCTTTATATCTTTCATTGTAGCTTTAATACCTTCTAACATTCTGTCTTTAGTTTCTTTCTTTCTTTCTTGATATCTTTCATTCTAATTTTAATACCTTCTAACATTCTTTCTTTAGTTTCTTTCTTTCTTTCTTTCTTTATATCTTTCATTCTAGCTTTAAAACCTTCTAATACTCTATCTTTACTTTCTTTCTTTCTTTCTTTCTTGATATCTTTCCTTCTACTTATAATACCTTTTAACATTCTATCTTTAGTTTCTTTCTTTCTTTCTTTATATCTTTCATTCTAGCTTTAATACCTTCTAACATTCTATCTTAAGTTTCTCTCTTTCTTTCTTTATATTTTTCATTCAAGCTTAAATACCTTCTAACATTCTGTCTTTAGTTTCTTTCTTTCTTTCTTGATATCTTTCATTCTAGCTTTAATACCTTCTAACATTCTATCTTTAGTTTCCTTCTTTCTTTCTTTATATCTTATATTCTAGCTTTAATACCTTCTAACATTCTGTCTTTAGTTTCTTTCTTTCTTTCTTGATATCTTTCATTCTAATTTTAATACCTTCTAACATTCTTTCTTTAGTTTCTTTCTTTCTTTCTTTCTTTATATCTTTCATTCTAGCTTTAAAACCTTCTAATACTCTATCTTTACTTTCTTTCTTTCTTTCTTTCTTGATATCTTTCCTTCTACTTATAATACCTTTTAACATTCTATCTTTAGTTTCTTTCTTTCTTTCTTTATATCTTTCATTCTAGCTTTAATACCTTCTAACATTCTATCTTAAGTTTCTTTCTTTCTTTCTTTATATTTTTCATTCAAGCTTTAATACCTTCTAACATTCTATCTTTAGTTTCTTTCTTTATTTTTCTTGATAGCTTTCATTCTAGTTTTAATACCTTCTAACATTCTATCTTTAGTTTCTTTCTTTCTTTCTTTATATCTTTAATTCTAGATTTAATACCTTCTAACATTCTATCTTTACTTTCTTTCTTTCCTTCTTTCTTGATATCTTTCATTCTAGCTTTAATACCTTCTAACATTCTATCTTTAGTTTCTTTTATCCTTTCTTTCTTGATATCTTTTATTCTAGCTTTAATACCTTCTAACATTCTATCTTTAGTTTCTTTCTTTCTTTCTTGATATCTTTCATTCTAATTTTAATACCTTCTAACATTCTTTCTTTAGTTTCTTTCTTTCTTTCTTTCTTTCTTTATATCTTTCTTTCTAGCTTTAATACCTTCTAACATTCCTTCTTTAGTTTCTTTCTTTCTTTCTTTTTTGATATCTTTCATTCTAATTTTAATACCTTCTAACATTCTTTCTTTAGTTTCTTTCTTTCTTTCTTTCTTTATATCTTTCATTCTAGCTTTTATACCTTCTAACATTCTATCTTTAGTTTCTTTTTTCCTTTCTTTCTTGATATCTTTCATTCTAGCTTTAATACCTTCTAACATTCTATCTTTAGTTTCTTTCTTTCTTTCTTTCTTTCTTTATATCTTTCATTGTAGCTTTAATACCTTCTAACATTCTGTCTTTAGTTTCTTTCTTTCTTTCTTGATATCTTTCATTCTAATTTTAATACCTTCTAACATTCTTTCTTTAGTTTCTTTCTTTCTTTCTTTCTTTATATCTTTCATTCTAGCTTTAAAACCTTCTAATACTCTATCTTTACTTTCTTTCTTTCTTTCTTTCTTGATATCTTTCATTCTAGCTTTAATACATTCTAACATTATATCTTTAGATTTTGTCTTTCTATCTTTCTTGATATCTTTCATTCTAGCTTTCATACCTTCTAACATTCTTTCTTTAGTTTCTTTCTTTCTTTCTTTCTTTATATATTTCATTCTAGCTTTAATACCTTCTAACATTCTATCTTTTAGTTTCTTTCTTTCTTTCTTTTATATCTTTCATTATAGCTTTTATACCTTCTAACATTCTATCTTTAGGTTCTTTTTTCCTTTCTTTCATGATATCTTTCATTCTAATTTTAATACCTTCTAACATTCTTTCTTTAGTTTCTTTCTTTCTTTCTTTCTTTCTTTCTTTCTTCATATCTTTCATTCTAGCTTTAATACCTTCTAACATTCTATATTTAGTTTCTTTCTTTCTTTCTTTATATCTTTTATTCTAGCTTAAATACCTTCTAACATTCTGTCTTTAGTTTCTTTCTTTCTTTCTTGATATCTTTCATTCTAGCTTTAATACCTTCTAACATTCTATCTTTAGTTTCCTTCTTTCTTTCTTTATATCTTTTATTCTAGCTTTAATACCTTCTAACATTCTGTCTTTAGTTTCTTTCTTTCTTTCTTGATATCTTTCATTCTAATTTTAATACCTTCTAACATTCTTTCTTTAGTTTCTTTCTTTCTTTCTTTCTTTATATCTTTCATTCTAGCTTTAAAACCTTCTAATACTCTATCTTTACTTTCTTTCTTTCTTTCTTTCTTGATATCTTTCCTTCTACTTATAATACCTTTTAACATTCTATCTTTAGTTTCTTTCTTTCTTTCTTTATATCTTTCATTCTAGCTTTAATACCTTCTAACATTCTATCTTGTTTCTTTCTTTCTTTCTTTATATTTTTCATTCAAGCTTTAATACCTTCTAACATTCTATCTTTAGTTTCTTTCTTTATTTTTCTTGATAGCTTTCATTCTAGTTTTAATACCTTCTAACATTCTATCTTTAGTTTCTTTCTTTCTTTCTTTATATCTTTCATTCTAGATTTAATACCTTCTAACATTCTATCTTTACTTTCTTTCTTTCCTTCTTTCTTGATATCTTTCATTCTAGCTTTAATACCTTCTAACATTCTATCTTTAGTTTCTTTTATCCTTTCTTTCTTGATATCTTTTATTCTAGCTTTAATACCTTCTAACATTCTATCTTTAGTTTCTTTCTTTCTTTCTTGATATCTTTCATTCTAATTTTAATACCTTCTAACATTCTTTCTTTAGTTTCTTTCTTTCTTTCTTTCTTTATATCTTTCTTTCTAGCTTTAATACCTTCTAACATTCCTTCTTTAGTTTCTTTCTTTCTTTCTTTCTTGATATCTTTCATTCTAATTTTAATACCTTCTAACATTCTTTCTTTAGTTTCTTTCTTTCTTTCTTTCTTTATATCTTTCATTGTAGCTTTAATACCTTCTAACATTCTGTCTTTAGTTTCTTTCTTTCTTTCTTGATATCTTTCATTCTAATTTTAATACCTTCTAACATTCTTTCTTTAGTTTCTTTCTTTCTTTCTTTCTTTATATCTTTCATTCTAGCTTTAAAACCTTCTAATACTCTATCTTTACTTTCTTTCTTTCTTTCTTTCTTGATATCTTTCCTTCTACTTATAATACCTTTTAACATTCTATCTTTAGTTTCTTTCTTTCTTTCTTTATATCTTTCATTCTAGCTTTAATACCTTCTAACATTCTATCTTAAGTTTCTCTCTTTCTTTCTTTATGTTTTTCATTCAAGCTTTAATACCTTCTAACATTCTATCTTTAGTTTCTTCCTTTATTTTTCTTGATAGCTTTCATTCTAGTTTTAATACCTTCTAACATTCTATCTTTAGTTTCTTTCTTTCTTTCTTTATATCTTTCATTCTAGATTTAATACCTTCTAACATTCTATCTTTACTTTCTTTCTTTCCTTCTTTCTTGATATCTTTCATTCTAGCTTTAATACCTTCTAACATTCTATCTTTAGTTTCTTTTATCCTTTCTTTCTTGATATCTTTTATTCTAGCTTTAATACCTTCTAACATTCTATCTTTAATTTCTTTCTTTCTTTCTTGATATCTTTCATTCTAATTTTAATACCTTCTAACATTCTTTCTTTAGTTTCTTTCTTTCTTTCTTTCTTTCTTTATATCTTTCTTTCTAGCTTTAATAACTTCTAACATTCCTTCTTTAGTTTCTTTCTTTCTTTCTTTCTTGATATCTTTCATTCTAATTTTAATACCTTCTAACATTCTTTCTTTAGTTTCTTTCTTTCTTTCTTTCTTTATATCTTTCATTCTAGCTTTTATACCTTCTAACATTCTATCTTTAGTTTCTTTTTTCCTTTCTTTCTTGATATCTTTCATTCTAGCTTTAATACCTTCTAACATTCTATCTTTAGTTTCTTTCTTTCTTTCTTTCTTTCTTTATATCTTTCATTGTAGCTTTAATACCTTCTAACATTCTGTCTTTAGTTTCTTTCTTTCTTTCTTGATATCTTTCATTCTAATTTTAATACCTTCTAACATTCTTTCTTTAGTTTCTTTCTTTCTTTCTTTCTTTATATCTTTCATTCTAGCTTTAAAACCTTCTAATACTCTATCTTTACTTTCTTTCTTTCTTTCTTTCTTGATATCTTTCCTTCTACTTATAATACCTTTTAACATTCTATCTTTAGTTTCTTTCTTTCTTTCTTTATATCTTTCATTCTAGCTTTAATACCTTCTAACATTCTATCTTAAGTTTCTTTCTTTCTTTCTTTATATTTTTCATTCAAGCTTTAATACCTTCTAACATTCTATCTTTAGTTTCTTTCTTTATTTTTCTTGATAGCTTTCATTCTAGTTTTAATACCTTCTAACATTCTATCTTTACTTTCTTTCTTTCTTTCTTTATATCTTTCATTCTAGATTTAATACCTTCTAACATTCTATCTTTACTTTCTTTCTTTCCTTCTTTCTTGATATCTTTCATTCTAGCTTTAATACCTTCTAACATTCTATCTTTAGTTTCTTTTATCCTTTCTTTCTTGATATCTTTTATTCTAGCTTTAATACCTTCTAACATTCTATCTTTAGTTTCTTTCTTTCTTTCTTGATATCTTTCATTCTAATTTTAATACCTTCTAACATTCTTTCTTTAGTTTCTTTCTTTCTTTCTTTCTTTCTTTATATCTTTCTTTCTAGCTTTAATACCTTCTAACATTCCTTCTTTAGTTTCTTTCTTTCTTTCTTTCTTGATATCTTTCATTCTAATTTTAATACCTTCTAACATTCTTTCTTTAGTTTCTTTCTTTCTTTCATTCTTTATATCTTTCATTCTAGCTTTTATACCTTCTAACATTCTATATTTAGTTTCTTTTTTCCTTTCTTTCTTGATATCTTTCATTCTAGCTTTAATACCTTCTAACATTCTATCTTTAGTTTCTTTCTTTCTTTCTTTCTTTCTTTCTTTATATCTTTCATTGTAGCTTTAATACCTTCTAACATTCTGTCTTTAGTTTCTTTCTTTCTTTCTTGATATCTTTCATTCTAATTTTAATACCTTCTAACATTCTTTCTTTAGTTTCTTTCTTTCTTTCTTTCTTTATATCTTTCATTCTAGCTTTAAAACCTTCTAATACTCTATATTTACTTTCTTTCTTTCTTTCTTTCTTGATATCTTTCCTTCTACTTATAATACCTTTTAACATTCTATCTTTCGTTTCTTTCTTTCTTTCTTTATATCTTTCATTCTAGCTTTAATACCTTCTAACATTCTATCTTAAGTTTCTTTCTTTCTTTCTTTATATTTTTCATTCAAGCTTTAATACCTTCTAACATTCTATCTTTAGTTTCTTTCTTTATTTTTCTTGATAGCTTTCATTCTAGTTTTAATACCTTCTAACATTCTATCTTTAGTTTCTTTCTATCTTTCTTTATATCTTTCATTCTAGATTTAATACCTTCTAACATTCTATCTTTACTTTCTTTCTTTCCTTCTTTCTTGATATCTTTCATTCTAGCTTTAATACCTTCTAACATTCTATCTTTAGTTTCTTTTATCCTTTCTTTCTTGATATCTTTTATTCTAGCTTTAATACCTTCTAACATTCTATCTTTAGTTTCTTTCTTTCTTTCTTTCTTGATATCTTTCATTCTAATTTTAATACATTCTAACATTCTTTCTTTAGTTTCTTTCTTTCTTTCTTTCTTTCTTTATATCTTTCTTTCTAGCTTTAATACCTTCTAACATTCCTTCTTTAGTTTCTTTCTTTCTTTCTTTATATCTTTCATTCTAATTTTAATACCTTCTAACATTCTTTCTTTAGTTTCTTTCTTTCTTTCTTTCTTTATATCTTTCATTCTAGCTTTTATACCTTCTAAAATTCTCTTTAGTTTCTTTTTTCCTTTCTTTCTTGATATCTTTCATTCTAGCTTTAATACCTTCTAACATTCTATCTTTAGTTTCTTTCTTTCTTTCTTTCTTTCTTTCTTTCTTTATATCTTTCATTGTAGCTTTAATACCTTCTAACATTCTATCTTTAGTTTCTTTCTTTCTTTCTTTCATGATATCTTTCATTCTAATTTTAATACCTTCTAACATTCTTTCTTTAGTTTCTTTCTTTCTTTCTTTCTTTCTTTCTTGATATCTTTCATTCTAGCTTTAATACCTTCTAACATTCTATCTTTAGTTTCTTTCTTTCTTTCTTTCTTGATATCTTTCATTCTAGCTTTAATACCTTCTAACATTCTATCTTTAGTTTCTTTATTTCTTTCTTTATATCTTTTATTCTAGCTTTAATACGTTCTAACATTCTATCTTTAGTTTCTTTCTTTCTTTCTTTCTTGATATCTTTCATTCTAATTTTAATACCTTCTAACATTCTTTCTTTAGTTTCTTTCTTTCTTTCTTTCTTTATATCTTTCATTCTAGCTTTAATACCTTCTAATATTCTATCTTTAGTGTCTTTCTTTCTTTCTTTCTTTCTTGATATCTTTCCTTCTAGTTTCAATACCTTTTAACATTCTATCTTTAGTTTCTTTCTTTCTTTCTTTCTTGATATCTTTCATTAAAGCTTTAATACCTTCTAACATTCTATCTTTAGTTTCTTTCTTTCTTTCTTTATATCTTTCATTCTAGCTTTAATACCTTCAAACATTCTGTCTTTAGTTTCTTTCTTTCTTTCTTTCTTGATATCTTTCATTCTAATTTTAATACCTTCTAACATTCTTTCTTTAGTTTCTTTCTTTCTTTCTTTCTTTATATCTTTCATTCTAGCTTTTATACCTTCTAACATTCTATCTTTAGTTTCTTTTTTCCTTTCTTTCTTGATATCTTTCATTCTAGCTTTAATACCTTCTAACATTATATCTTTAGTTTCTTTCTTTCTTTCTTTCTTTCTTTATATCTTTCATTCTAGCTTTAATACCTTCTAACATTCCATCTTTAGTTTCTTTCTTTCTTTCATGATATCTTTCATTCTAATTTTAATACCTTCTAACATTCTTTCTTTAGTTTCTTTCTTTCTTTCTTTCTTTCTTGATATCTTTCCTTCTAGTTTCAATACCTTTTAACATTCTATCTTTAGTTTCTTTCTTTCTTTCTTTCTTTATATCTTTCATTCTAGCTTTAATACCTTCTAACATTCTATCTTTAGTTTCTTTCTTTCTTTCTCTCATGATATCTTTCATTCTAATTTTAATACCTTCTAACATTCTATCTTTAGTTTCTTTCTTTCTTTCTTTCTTCATTCTTTCTTCATATCTTTCGTTCTAGCTTTAATACCTTCTAACATTCTATCTTTAGTTTCTTTCTTTCTTTCTTTATATCTTTTATTCTAGCTTTAATACCTTCTAACATTCTGTCTTTAGTTTCTTTCTTTCTTTCTTGATATCTTTCATTCTAATTTTAATACCTTCTAACATTCTTTCTTTAGTTTCTTTCTTTCTTTCTTTCTTTATATCTTTCTTTCTAGCTTTAATACCTTCTAACATTCCTTCTTTAGTTTCTTTCTTTCTTTCTTTCTTGATATCTTTCATTCTAATTTTAATACCTTCTAACATTCTTTCTTTAGTTTCTTTCTTTCTTTCTTTCTTTATATCTTTCTTTCTAGCTTTAATACCTTCTAACATTCCTTCTTTAGTTTCTTTCTTTCTTTCTTTCTTGATATCTTTCATTCTAATTTTAATACCTTCTAACATTCTTTCTTTAGTTTCTTTCTTTCTTTCTTTCTTTATATCTTTCATTCTAGCTTTTATACCTTCTAAAATTCTCTTTAGTTTCTATTTTCCTTTCTTTCTTGATATCTTTCATTCTAGCTTTAATACCTTCTAACATTCTATCTTTAGTTTCTTTCTTTCTTTCTTTCTTTATATCTTTCATTGTAGCTTTAATACCTTCTAACATTCTATCTTTAGTTTCTTTCTTTCTTTCTTTCATGATATCTTTCATTCTAATTTTAATACCTTCTAACATTCTTTCTTTAGTTTCTTTCTTTCTTTCTTTCTTTATATCTTTCATTCTAGCTTTAATACCTTCTAACATTCTATGTTTAGTTTCTTTCTTTCTTTCTTTCTTGATATCTTTCATTCTAGCTTTAATACCTTCTAACATTCTATCTTTAGTTTCTTTATTTCTTTCTTTATATCTTTTATTCTAGCTTTAATACGTTCTAACATTCTATCTTTAGTTTCTTTCTTTCTTTCTTTCTTGATATCTTTCATTCTAATTTTAATACCTTCTAACATTCTTTCTTTAGTTTCTTTCTTTCTTTCTTTCTTTATATCTTTCATTCTAGCTTTAATACCTTCTAATATTCTATCTTTAGTGTCTTTCTTTCTTTCTTTCTTTTTTGATATCTTTCCTTCTAGTTTCAATACTTTTTAACATTCTATCTTTAGTTTCTTTCTTTCTTTCTTTCTTGATATCTTTCATTAAAGCTTTAATACCTTCTAACATTCTATCTTTAGTTTCTTTCTTTCTTTCTTTAAATCTTTCATTCTAGCTTTAATACCTTCAAACATTCTGTCTTTAGTTTCTTTCTTTCTTTCTTTCTTGATATCTTTCATTCTAATTTTAATACCTTCTAACATTCTTTCTTTAGTTTCTTTCTTTCTTTCTTTCTTTATATCTTTCATTCTAGCTTTTATACCTTCTAACATTCTATCTTTAGTTTCTTTTTTCCTTTCTTTCTTGATATCTTTCATTCTAGCTTTAATACCTTCTAACATTATATCTTTAGTTTCTTTCTTTCTTTCTTTCTTTCTTTATATCTTTCATTCTAGCTTTAATACCTTCTAACATTCCATCTTTAGTTTCTTTCTTTCTTTCATGATATCTTTCATTCTAATTTTAATACCTTCTAACATTCTTTCTTTAGTTTCTTTCTTTCTTTCTTTCTTTCTTGATATCTTTCCTTCTAGTTTCAATACCTTTTAACATTCTATCTTTAGTTTCTTTCTTTCTTTCTTTCTTTATATCTTTCATTCTAGCTTTAATACCTTCTAACATTCTATCTTTAGTTTCTTTCTTTCTTTCTCTCATGATATCTTTCATTCTAATTTTAATACCTTCTAACATTCTATCTTTAGTTTCTTTCTTTCTTTCTTTCTTCATTCTTTCTTCATATCTTTCGTTCTAGCTTTAATACCTTCTAACATTCTATCTTTAGTTTCTTTCTTTCTTTCTTTATATCTTTTATTCTAGCTTTAATACCTTCTAACATTCTGTCTTTAGTTTCTTTCTTTCTTTCTTGATATCTTTCATTCTAATTTTAATACCTTCTAACATTCTTTCTTTAGTTTCTTTCTTTCTTTCTTTCTTTATATCTTTCATTCTAGCTTTTATACCTTCTAACATTCTATCTTTAGTTTCTTTTTTCCTTTCTTTCTTGATATCTTTCATTCTAGCTTTAATACCTTCTAACATTATATCTTTAGTTTCTTTCTTTCTTTCTTTCTTTATATCTTTCATTCTAGCTTTAATACCTTCTAACATTCTATCTTTAGTTTCTTTCTTTCTTTCTTTCATGATATCTTTCATTCTAATTTTAATACCTTCTAACATTCTTTCTTTAGTTTCTTTCTTTCTTTCTTTCTTTCTTTATATCTTTCATTCTAGCTTTAATACCTTCTAACATTATATCTTTAGTTTCTTTCTTTCTTTCTTTATATCTTTCATTCTAGCTTTAATACCTTCTAACATTCTATCTTTAGTTTCTTTCTTTCTTTCTTTCTTGATATCTTTCATTCTAGCTTTAATATCTTCTAACATTCTATCTTTAGTTTCTTTCTTTATATCTTTTATTCTAGCTTTAATACGTTCTAACATTCTATCTTTAGTTTCTTTTTTCCTTTCTTTCTTGATATCTTTCATTCTAGCTTTAATACCTTCTAACATTATATCTTTAGTTTCTTTCTTTCTTTCTTTCTTTATATCTTTCATTCTAGCTTTAATACCTTCTAACATTCTATCTTTAGTTTCTTTCTTTCTTTCTTTCTTGATATCTTTCATTCTAGCTTTAATATCTTCTAACATTCTATCTTTAGTTTCTTTCTTTATATCTTTTATTCAATCTTTAATACGTTCTAACATTCTATCTTTAGTTTCTTGCTTTCTTTCTTTCTTGATATCTTTCATTCTAATTTTAATACCTTCTAACATTCTTTCTTTAGTTTCTTTCTTTCTTTCTTTCTTTATATCTTTCATTCTAGCTTTTATACCTTCTAACATTCTATCTTTAGTTTCTTTCTTTCTTTCTTTCTTGATATCTTTCATTCTAGCTTTAATACCTTCTAACATTCTATCTTTAGTTTCTTTCTTTCTTTCTTTATATCTTTTATTCTAGCTTTAATACCTTCTAACATTCTGTCTTTAGTTTCTTTCTTTCTTTCTTGATATCTTTCATTCTAATTTTAATACCTTCTAACATTCTTTCTTTAGTTTATTTCTTTCTTTCTTTCTTTATATCTTTCATTCTAGCTTTTATACCTTCTAACATTCTATCTTTAGTTTCTTTTTCCTTTCTTTCTTGATATCTTTCATTCTAGCTTTAATACCTTCTAACATTCTGTCTTTAGTTTCTTTCTTTCTTTCTTTCTTGATATCTTTCATTCTAATTTTAATACCTTCTAACATTCTTTCTTTAGTTTCTTTCTTTCTTTCTTTCTTTATATCTTTCATTCTAGCTTTAATACCTTCTAATATTCTATCTTTAGTTTCTTTCTTTCTTTCTTTCTTTCTTGATATCTTTCCTTCTAATTTCAATACCTTTTAACATTCTATCTTTAATTTCTTTCTTTCTTTCTTTCTTGATATCTTTCATTAAAGCTTTAATACCTTCTAACATTCTATCTTTAGTTTCTTTCTTTCTTTCTTTATATCTTTCATTCTAGCTTTAATACCTTCAAACATTCTGTCTTTAGTTTCTTTCTTTCTTTCTTTCTTGATATCTTTCATTCTAATTTTAATACCTTCTAACATTCTTTCTTTAGTTTCTTTCTTTCTTTCTTTCTTTATATCTTTCATTCTAGCTTTTATACCTTCTAACATTCTATCTTTAGTTTCTTTTTTCCTTTCTTTCTTGATATCTTTCATTCTAGCTTTAATACCTTCTAACATTATATCTTTAGTTTCTTTCTTTCTTTCTTTCTTTATATCTTTCATTCTAGCTTTAATACCTTCTAACATTCCATCTTTAGTTTCTTTCTTTCTTTCATGATATCTTTCATTCTAATTTTAATACCTTCTAACATTCTTTCTTTAGTTTCTTTCTTTCTTTCTTTATATCTTTCATTCTTGCTTTAATACCTTCTAACATTCTATCTTTAGTTTCTTTCTTTCTTTCTTTCTTTATATCTTTCATTCTAGCTTTAATACCTTCTAACATTCTATCTTTAGTTTCTTTCTTTCTTTCTTTCTTGATATCTGTCATTCTAGCTTTAATATCTTCTAACATTCTATCTTTAGTTTCTTTCTTTATATCTTTTATTCTAGCTTTAATACGTTCTAACATTCTATCTTTAGTTTCTTTTTTCCTTTCTTTCTTGATATCTTTCATTCTAGCTTTAATACCTTCTAACATTATATCTTTAGTTTCTTTCTTTCTTTCTTTCTTTATATCTTTCATTCTAGCTTTAATACCTTCTAACATTCTATCTTTAGTTTCTTTCTTTCTTTCTTTCTTGATATCTTTCATTCTAGCTTTAATATCTTCTAACATTCTATCTTTAGTTTCTTTCTTTATATCTTTTATTCAATCTTTAATACGTTCTAACATTCTATCTTTAGTTTCTTGCTTTCTTTCTTTCTTGATATCTTTCATTCTAATTTTAATACCTTCTAACATTCTTTCTTTAGTTTCTTTCTTTCTTTCTTTCTTTATATCTTTCATTCTAGCTTTTATACCTTCTAACATTCTATCTTTAGTTTCTTTCTTTCTTTCTTTCTTGATATCTTTCATTCTAGCTTTAATACCTTCTAACATTCTATCTTTAGTTTCTTTCTTTCTTTCTTTATATCTTTTATTCTAGCTTTAATACCTTCTAACATTCTGTCTTTAGTTTCTTTCTTTCTTTCTTGATATCTTTCATTCTAATTTTAATACCTTCTAACATTCTTTCTTTAGTTTATTTCTTTCTTTCTTTCTTTATATCTTTCATTCTAGCTTTTATACCTTCTAACATTCTATCTTTATTTTCTTTTTCCTTTCTTTCTTGATATCTTTCATTCTAGCTTTAATACCTTCTAACATTCTATCTTTAGTTTCTTTCTTTCTTTCTTTATATCTTTCATTCTAGCTTTAATACCTTCTAACATTCTGTCTTTAGTTTCTTTCTTTCTTTCTTTCTTGATATCTTTCATTCTAATTTTAATACCTTCTAACATTCTTTCTTTAGTTTCTTTCTTTCTTTCTTTCTTTATATCTTTCATTCTAGCTTTAATACCTTCTAATATTCTATCTTTAGTTTCTTTCTTTCTTTCTTTCTTTCTTGATATCTTTCCTTCTAATTTCAATACCTTTTAACATTCTATCTTTAATTTCTTTCTTTCTTTCTTTCTTGATATCTTTCATTAAAGCTTTAATACCTTCTAACATTCTATCTTTAGTTTCTTTCTTTCTTTCTTTATATCTTTCATTCTAGCTTTAATACCTTCAAACATTCTGTCTTTAGTTTCTTTCTTTCTTTCTTTCTTGACATCATTCATTCTAATTTTAATACCTTCTAACATTCTTTCTTTAGTTTCTTTCTTTCTTTCTTTCTTTATATCTTTCATTCTAGCTTTTATACCTTCTAACATTCTATCTTTAGTTTCTTTTTTCCTTTCTTTCTTGATATCTTTCATTCTAGCTTTAATACCTTCTAACATTATATCTTTAGTTTCTTTCTTTCTTTCTTTCTTTATATCTTTCATTCTAGCTTTAATACCTTCTAACATTCCATCTTTAGTTTCTTTCTTTCTTTCATGATATCTTTCATTCTAATTTTAATACCTTCTAACATTCTTTCTTTAGTTTCTTTCTTTCTTTCTTTATATCTTTCATTCTTGCTTTAATACCTTCTAACATTCTATCTTTAGTTTCTTTCTTTCTTTCTTTCTTTCTTTATATCTTTCATTCTAGCTTTAATACCTTCTAACATTCTATCTTTAGTTTCTTTCTTTCTTTCTCTCATGATATCTTTCATTCTAATTTTAATACCTTCTAACATTCTTTCTTTAGTTTCTTTCTTTCTTTCTTTCTTCATTCTTTCTTCATATCTTTCGTTCTAGCTTTAATACCTTCTAACATTCTATCTTTAGTTTCTTTCTTTCTTTCTTTATATCTTTTATTCTAGCTTTAATATCTTCTAACATTCTGTCTTTAGTTTCTTTCTTTCTTTCTTGATATCTTTCATTCTAATTTTAAAACCTTCTAACATTCTTTCTTTAGTTTCTTTCTTTCTTTCTTTATATCTTTCATTCTAGCTTTTATACCTTCTAACATTCTATCTTTAGTTTCTTTTTTCCTTTCTTTCTTGATATCTTTCATTCTAGATTTAATACCTTCTAACATTATATCTTTAGTTTCTTTCTTTCTTTCTTTCTTTATATCTTTCATTCTAGCTTTAATACCTTCTAACATTCTATCTTTAGTTTCTTTCTTTCTTTCTTTCATGATATCTTTCATTCTAATTTTAATACCTTCTAACATTCTTTCTTTAGTTTCTTTCTTTCTTTATTTCTTTCTTTATATCTTTCATTCTAGCTTTAATACCTTCTAACATTCTGTCTTTAGTTTCTTTCTTTCTTTCTTGATATCTTTCATTCTAATTTTAAAACCTTCTAACATTCTTTCTTTAGTTTCTTTCTTTCTTTCTTTATATCTTTCATTCTAGCTTTTATACCTTCTAACATTCTATCTTTAGTTTCTTTTTTCCTTTCTTTCTTGATATCTTTCATTCTATCTTTAATACCTTCTAACATTATATCTTTAGTTTCTTTCTTTCTTTCTTTCTTTATATCTTTCATTCTAGCTTTAATACCTTCTAACATTCTATCTTTAGTTTCTTTCTTTCTTTCTTTCATGATATCTTTCATTCTAATTTTAATACCTTCTAACATTCTTTCTTTAGTTTCTTTCTTTCTTTATTTCTTTCTTTATATCTTTCATTCTAGCTTTAATACCTTCTAACATTATATCTTTAGTTTCTTTCTTTCTTTCTTTCTTTATATCTTTCATTCTAGCTTTAATACCTTCTAACATTCTATCTTTAGTTTCTTTCTTTCTTTCTTTCTTGATATCTTTCATTCTAGCTTTAATATCTTCTAACATTCTATCTTTAGTTTCTTTCTTTATATCTTTTATTCTAGCTTTAATACGTTCTAACATTCTATCTTTAGTTTCTTTTTTACTTTCTTTCTTGATATCTTTCATTCTAGCTTTAATACCTTCTAACATTATATCTTTAGTTTCTTTCTTTCTTTCTTTCTTTATATCTTTCATTCTAGCTTTAATACCTTCTAACATTCTATCTTTAGTTTCTTTCTTTCTTTCTTTCTTTATATCTTTCATTCTAGCTTTAATATCTTCTAACATTCTATCTTTAGTTTCTTTCTTTATATCTTTTATTCTAGCTTTAATACGTTCTAACATTCTATCTTTAGTTTCTTTCTTTCTTTCTTTCTTGATATCTTTCATTCTAATTTTAATACCTTCTAACATTCTTTCTTTAGTTTCTTTCTTTCTTTCTTTCTTTATATCTTTCATTCTAGCTTTTATACCTTCTAACATTCTATCTTTAGTTTCTTTCTTTCTTTCTTTCTTGATATCTTTCATTCTAGCTTTAATACCTTCTAACATTCTATCTTTAGTTTCTTTCTTTCTTTCTTTATATCTTTTATTCTAGCTTTAATACCTTCTAACATTCTGTCTTTAGTTTCTTTCTTTCTTTCTTGATATCTTTCATTCTAATTTTAATACCTTCTAACATTCTTTCTTTAGTTTATTTCTTTCTTTCTTTCTTTATATCTTTCATTCTAGCTTTTATACCTTCTAACATTCTATCTTTAGTTTCTTTTTTCCTTTCTTTCTTGATATCTTTCATTCTAGCTTTAATACCTTCTAACATTATATCTTTAGTTTCTTTCTTTCTTTCTTTCTTTATATCTTTCATTCTAGCTTTAATACCTTCTAACATTCCATCTTTAGTTTCTTTCTTTCTTTCATGATATCTTTCATTCTAATTTTAATACCTTCTAACATTCTTTCTTTAGTTTCTTTCTTTCTTTCTTTATATCTTTCATTCTTGCTTTAATACCTTCTAACATTCTATCTTTAGTTTCTTTCTTTCTTTCTTTCTTTCTTTATATCTTTCATTCTAGCTTTAATACCTTCTAACATTCTATCTTTAGTTTCTTTCTTTCTTTCTCTCATGATATCTTTCATTCTAATTTTAATACCTTCTAACATTCTTTCTTTAGTTTCTTTCTTTCTTTCTTTCTTCATTCTTTCTTCATATCTTTCGTTCTAGCTTTAATACCTTCTAACATTCTATCTTTAGTTTCTTTCTTTCTTTCTTTATATCTTTTATTCTAGCTTTAATATCTTCTAACATTCTGTCTTTAGTTTCTTTCTTTCTTTCTTGATATCTTTCATTCTAATTTTAAAACCTTCTAACATTCTTTCTTTAGTTTCTTTCTTTCTTTCTTTATATCTTTCATTCTAGCTTTTATACCTTCTAACATTCTATCTTTAGTTTCTTTTTTCCTTTCTTTCTTGATATCTTTCATTCTAGATTTAATACCTTCTAACATTATATCTTTAGTTTCTTTCTTTCTTTCTTTCTTTATATCTTTCATTCTAGCTTTAATACCTTCTAACATTCTATCTTTAGTTTCTTTCTTTCTTTCTTTCATGATATCTTTCATTCTAATTTTAATACCTTCTAACATTCTTTCTTTAGTTTCTTTCTTTCTTTATTTCTTTCTTTATATCTTTCATTCTAGCTTTAATACCTTCTAACATTCTGTCTTTAGTTTCTTTCTTTCTTTCTTGATATCTTTCATTCTAATTTTAAAACCTTCTAACATTCTTTCTTTAGTTTCTTTCTTTCTTTCTTTATATCTTTCATTCTAGCTTTTATACCTTCTAACATTCTATCTTTAGTTTCTTTTTTCCTTTCTTTCTTGATATCTTTCATTCTATCTTTAATACCTTCTAACATTATATCTTTAGTTTCTTTCTTTCTTTCTTTCTTTATATCTTTCATTCTAGCTTTAATACCTTCTAACATTCTATCTTTAGTTTCTTTCTTTCTTTCTTTCATGATATCTTTCATTCTAATTTTAATACCTTCTAACATTCTTTCTTTAGTTTCTTTCTTTCTTTATTTCTTTCTTTATATCTTTCATTCTAGCTTTAATACCTTCTAACATTATATCTTTAGTTTCTTTCTTTCTTTCTTTCTTTATATCTTTCATTCTAGCTTTAATACCTTCTAACATTCTATCTTTAGTTTCTTTCTTTCTTTCTTTCTTGATATCTTTCATTCTAGCTTTAATATCTTCTAACATTCTATCTTTAGTTTCTTTCTTTATATCTTTTATTCTAGCTTTAATACGTTCTAACATTCTATCTTTAGTTTCTTTTTTACTTTCTTTCTTGATATCTTTCATTCTAGCTTTAATACCTTCTAACATTATATCTTTAGTTTCTTTCTTTCTTTCTTTCTTTATATCTTTCATTCTAGCTTTAATACCTTCTAACATTCTATCTTTAGTTTCTTTCTTT
Organism: Intellagama lesueurii; assembly: GCA_037013535.1. Taxonomy (NCBI): domain Eukaryota; kingdom Metazoa; phylum Chordata; class Lepidosauria; order Squamata; family Agamidae; genus Intellagama; species Intellagama lesueurii. The sequence continues at coordinate 20,498,729 of JBAJHW010000014.1, read as the reverse complement.
CTTTCTTTCTTTATATCTTTCATTCTAGCTTTAATATCTTCTAACATTCTATCTTTAGTTTCTTTCTTTATATCTTTTATTCTAGCTTTAATACGTTCTAACATTCTATCTTTAGTTTCTTTCTTTCTTTCTTTCTTGATATCTTTCATTCTAATTTTAATACCTTCTAACATTCTTTCTTTAGTTTCTTTCTTTCTTTCTTTCTTTATATCTTTCATTCTAGCTTTTATACCTTCTAACATTCTATCTTTAGTTTCTTTCTTTCTTTCTTTCTTGATATCTTTCATTCTAGCTTTAATACCTTCTAACATTCTATCTTTAGTTTCTTTCTTTCTTTCTTTATATCTTTTATTCTAGCTTTAATACCTTCTAACATTCTGTCTTTAGTTTCTTTCTTTCTTTCTTGATATCTTTCATTCTAATTTTAATACCTTCTAACATTCTTTCTTTAGTTTATTTCTTTCTTTCTTTCTTTATATCTTTCATTCTAGCTTTTATACCTTCTAACATTCTATCTTTAGTTTCTTTTTTCCTTTCTTTCTTGATATCTTTCATTCTAGCTTTAATACCTTCTAACATTATATCTTTAGTTTCTTTCTTTCTTTCTTTCTTTATATCTTTCATTCTAGCTTTAATACCTTCTAACATTCTATCTTTAGTTTCTTTCTTTCTTTCTTTCATGATATCTTTCATTCTAATTTTAATACCTTCTAACATTCTTTCTTTAGTTTCTTTCTTTCTTTATTTCTTTCTTTATATCTTTCATTCTAGCTTTTATACCTTCTAACATTCTATCTTTAGTTTCTTTCTTTCTTTCTTTCTTGATATCTTTCATTCTAGCTTTAATATCTTCTAACATTCTATCTTTAGTTTCTTTCTTTATATCTTTATTCTAGTTTTAATACGTTCTAACATTCTATCTTTAGTTTCTTTCTTTCTTTCTTTCTTGATATCTTTCATTCTAATTTTAATACCTTCTAACATTCTTTCTTTAGTTTCTTTCTTTCTTTCTTTCTTTATATCTTTCATTCTAGCTTTTATACCTTCTAACATTATATCTTTAGTTTCTTTCTTTCTTTCTTTCTTTATATCTTTCATTCTAGCTTTAATACCTTCTAACATTCTATCTTTAGTTTCTTTCTTTCTTTCTTGATATCTTTCATTCTAATTTTAATACCTTCTAACATTCTTTTTTTAGTTTCTTTCTTTCTTTCTTTCTTTATATCTTTCATTCTAGCTTTTATACCTTCTAACATTCTATCTTTAGTTTCTTTTTTCCTTTCTTTCTTGATATCTTTCATTCCAGCTTTAATAACTTCTAACATTATATCTTTAGTTTCTTTCTTTCTTTCTTTATATCTTTCATTCTAGCTTTAATACCTTCTAACATTTTATCTTTAGTTTCTTTCTTTCTTTCTTTCATGATATCTTTCATTCTAATTTTAATACCTTCTAACATTCTTTCTTTAGTTTCTTTCTTTCTTTCTTTATATCTTTCATTCTAAATTTAATACCTTCTAACATTCTATCTTTGGTTTTTTTTTACCTTTCTTTCTTGATATCTTTCATTCTAGCTTTAATACATTCTAACATTATATCTTTAGATTCTGTCTTTCTATCTTTCTTGATATCTTTCATTCTAGCTTTCATACCTTCTAACATTCTTTCTTTAGTTTCTTTCTTTCTTTCTTTATATCTTTCATTCTAGCTTTAATACCTTCTAACATTCTATCTTTAGTTTCTTTCTTTCTTTCTTTCTTTATATCTTTCATTCTAGCTTTAATACCTTCTAACATTCTATCTTTTAGTTTCTTTCTTTCTTTCTTTTATATCTTTCATTCTAGCTTTTATACCTTTTAACATTCTATCTTTAGGTTCTTTTTTCCTTTCTTTCTTGATATCTTTCATTCTAGCTGTAATACCTTCTAACATTCTATCTTTAGTTTCTTTCTTTCTTTCTTTATATCATTCTAGCTTTAATACCTTCTAACATTCTATCTTTAGTTTCTTTCTTTCTTTCTTTCATGATATCTTTCATTCTAATTTTAATACCTTCTAACATTCTTTCTTTAGTTTCTTTCTTTCTTTCTTTCTTTCTTTCTTTCTTTCTTTCTTTCTTCATATCTTTCATTCTAGCTTTAATACCTTCTAACATTCTATATTTAGTTTCTTTCTTTCTTTCTTTATATCTTTTATTCTAGCTTAAATACCTTCTAACATTCTGTCTTTAGTTTCTTTCTTTCTTTCTTGATATCTTTCATTCTAGCTTTAATACCTTCTAACATTCTATCTTTAGTTTCTTTCTTTCTTTCTTTATATCTTTTATTCTAGCTTTAATACCTTCTAACATTCTGTCTTTAGTTTCTTTCTTTCTTTCTTGATATCTTTTATTCTAATTTTAATACCTTGTAACATTCTTTCTTTAATTTCTTTCTTTCTTTCTTTCTTTATATCTTTCGTTCTAGCTTTAAAACGTTCTAATACTCTATCTTTACTTTCTTTCTTTCCTTCTTTCTTGATATCTTTTATTCTAGCTTTAATACCTTCTAACATTCTATCTTTAGTTTCTTTCTTTCTTTCTTTCTTTATATCTTTCTTTCTAGCTTTAATACCTTCTAACATTCCTTCTTTAGTTTCTTTCTTTCTTTCTTTCTTGATATCTTTCATTCTAATTTTAATACCTTCTAACATTCTTTCTTTAGTTTCTTTCTTTCTTTCTTTCTTTATATCTTTCATTCTAGCTTTTATACCTTCTTACATTCTATCTTTAGTTTCTTTCTTTCTTTCTTTCATGATATCTTTCATTCTAATTTTAATACCTTCTAACATTCTTTCTTTAGTTTCTTTCTCTCTTTCTTTATATCTTTCATTCTAGCTGTAATACCTTCTAACATTCTATCTTTAGTTTCTTTCTTTCTTTCTTTATATCATTCTAGCTTTAATACCTTCTAACATTCTATCTTTAGTTTCTTTCTTTCTTTCTTTCATGATATCTTTCATTCTAATTTTAATACCTTCTAACATTCTTTCTTTAGTTTCTTTCTTTCTTTCTTTCTTTCTTTCTTTCTTTCTTTCTTCATATCTTTCATTCTAGCTTTAATACCTTCTAACATTCTATATTTAGTTTCTTTCTTTCTTTCTTTATATCTTTTATTCTAGCTTAAATACCTTCTAACATTCTGTCTTTAGTTTCTTTCTTTCTTTCTTGATATCTTTCATTCTAGCTTTAATACCTTCTAACTTTCTATCTTTAGTTTCTTTCTTTCTTTCTTTATATCTTTTATTCTAGCTTTAATACCTTCTAACATTCTGTCTTTAGTTTCTTTCTTTCTTTCTTGATATCTTTCATTCTAATTTTAATACCTTCTAACATTCTTTCTTTGATTTCTTTCTTTCTTTCTTTCTTGATATCTTTTATTCTAGCTTTAATACCTTCTAACATTCTATCTTTAGTTTCTTTCTTTCTTTCTTTCTTTATATCTTTCTTTCTAGCTTTAATACCTTCTAACATTCCTTCTTTAGTTTCTTTCTTTCTTTCTTTCTTTCTTGATATATTTCAATCTAATTTTAATACCTTCTAACATTCTTTCTTTAGTTTCTTTCTTTCTTTCTTTCTTTCTTTATATCTTTCATTCTAGCTTTTATACCTTCTAACATTCTATCTTTAGTTTCTTTTTTCCTTTCTTTCTTGATATCTTTCATTCTAGCTTTAATACCTTCTAACATTCTATCTTTAGTTTCTTTCTTTCTTTCTTTCTTTATATCTTTCATTCTAGCTTTAATACCTTCTAACATTCTATCTTTAGTTTCTTTCTTTGTTTCTTTCATGATATCTTTCATTCTAATTTTAATACCTTCTAACATTCTTTCTTTAGTTTCTTTCTTTCTTTCTTTCTTTCTTTATATCTTTCATTCTAGCTTTAATACCTTCTAACATTCTATCTTTAGTTTCTTTCTTTCTTTCTTTCTTGATATCTTTCATTCTAGCTTTAATACCTTCTAACATTCTATCTTTAGTTTCTTTCTTTCTTTCTTTATATCTTTTATTCTAGCTTTAATACGTTCTAACATTCTATCTTTAGTTTCTTTCTTTCTTTCTTTCTTGATATCTTTCATTCTAATTTTAATACCTTCTAACATTCTTTCTTTAGTTTCTTTCTTTCTTTCTTTCTTTATATCTTTCATTCTAGCTTTAATACCTTCTAATATTCTATCTCTAGTTTCTTTCTTTCTTTCTTTCTTTCTTGATATCTTTCCTTCTAGTTTCAATACCTTTTAACATTCTATCTTTAGTTTCTTTCTTTCTTTCTTTTTATCTTTCATTCTAGCTTTAATACCTTCTAACATTCTATCCTTAGTTTCTTTCTTTCTTTATATCTTTCATTCTAGCTTTAATACCTTCTAACATTCTGTCTTTAGTTTCTTTCTTTCTTTCTTTCTTTCTTGATATCTTTCATTCTAATTTTAATACCTTCTAACATTCTTTCTTTAGTTTCTTTCTTTCTTTCTTTATATCTTTCATTCTAGCTTTTATACCTTCTAACATTCTATCTTTAGTTTCTTTTTTCCTTTCTTTCTTGATATCTTTCATTCTAGCTTTTATACCTTCTAACATTATATCTTTAGTTTCTTTCTTTCTTTCTTTCTTTATATCTTTCATTCTAGCTTTAATACCTTCTAACATTCTATCTTTAGTTTCTTTCTTTCTTTCTTTCATGATATCTTTCATTCTAATTTTAATACCTTCTAACATTCTTTGTTTAGTTTCTTTCTTTCTTTCTTTATATCTTTCATTCTAGCTTTAATACCTTCTAACATTCTATCTTTAGTTTCTTTCTTTCTTTCTTTCTTGATATCTTTCATTCTAGCTTTAATACCTTCTAACATTCTATCTTTAGTTTCTTTCTTTCTTTCTTTATATCTTTTATTCTAGCTTTAATACCTTCTAACATTCTGTCTTTAGTTTCTTTCTTTCTTTCTTGATATCTTTCATTCTAATTTTAATACCTTCTAACATTCTTTCTTTAGTTTATTTCTTTCTTTCTTTCTTTATATCTTTCATTCTAGCTTTAATACCTTCTAACATTCTATCTTTAGTTTCTTTCTTTCTTTCTTTATATCATTCTAGCTTTAATACCTTCTAACATTCTATCTTTAGTTTCTTTCTTTCTTTCTTTCATGATATCTTTCATTCTAATTTTAATACCTTCTAACATTCTTTCTTTAGTTTCTTTCTTTCTTTCTTTCTTTCTTTCTTTCTTTCTTCATATCTTTCATTCTAGCTTTAATACCTTCTAACATTCTATATTTAGTTTCTTTCTTTCTTTCTTTATATCTTTTATTCTAGCTTAAATACCTTCTAACATTCTGTCTTTAGTTTCTTTCTTTCTTTCTTGATATCTTTCATTCTAGCTTTAATACCTTCTAACATTCTATCTTTAGTTTCTTTCTTTCTTTCTTTATATCTTTTATTCTAGCTTTAATACCTTCTAACATTCTGTCTTTAGTTTCTTTCTTTCTTTCTTGATATCTTTTATTCTAATTTTAATACCTTGTAACATTCTTTCTTTAATTTCTTTCTTTCTTTCTTTCTTTATATCTTTCATTCTAGCTTTAAAAACGTTCTAATACTCTATCTTTACTTTCTTTCTTTCCTTCTTTCTTGATATCTTTTATTCTAGCTTTAATACCTTCTAACATTCTATCTTTAGTTTCTTTCTTTCTTTCTTTCTTTATATCTTTCTTTCTAGCTTTAATACCTTCTAACATTCCTTCTTTAGTTTCTTTCTTTCTTTCTTTCTTGATATCTTTCATTCTAATTTTAATACCTTCTAACATTCTTTCTTTAGTTTCTTTCTTTCTTTCTTTCTTTATATCTTTCATTCTAGCTTTTATACCTTCTTACATTCTATCTTTAGTTTCTTTCTTTCTTTCTTTCATGATATCTTTCATTCTAATTTTAATACCTTCTAACATTCTTTCTTTAGTTTCTTTCTTTCTTTCTTTTATATCTTTCATTCTAGCTTTTATACCTTTTAACATTCTATCTTTAGGTTCTTTTTTCCTTTCTTTCTTGATATCTTTCATTCTAGCTGTAATACCTTCTAACATTCTATCTTTAGTTTCTTTCTTTCTTTCTTTATATCATTCTAGCTTTAATACCTTCTAACATTCTATCTTTCATGATATCTTTCATTCTAATTTTAATACCTTCTAACATTCTTTCTTTAGTTTCTTTCTTTCTTTCTTTCTTTCTTTCTTTCTTTCTTTCTTTCTTTCTTCATATCTTTCATTCTAGCTTTAATACCTTCTAACATTCTATATTTAGTTTCTTTCTTTCTTTCTTTATATCTTTTATTCTAGCTTAAATACCTTCTAACATTCTGTCTTTAGTTTCTTTCTTTCTTTCTTGATATCTTTCATTCTAGCTTTAATACCTTCTAACATTCTATCTTTAGTTTCTTTCTTTCTTTCTTTATATCTTTTATTCTAGCTTTAATACCTTCTAACATTCTGTCTTTAGTTTCTTTCTTTCTTTCTTGATATCTTTTATTCTAATTTTAATACCTTGTAACATTCTTTCTTTAATTTCTTTCTTTCTTTCTTTCTTTATATCTTTCATTCTAGCTTTAAAACGTTCTAATACTCTATCTTTACTTTCTTTCTTTCCTTCTTTCTTGATATCTTTTATTCTACCTTTAATACCTTCTAACATTCTATCTTTAGTTTCTTTCTTTCTTTCTTTCTTTATATCTTTCTTTCTAGCTTTAATACCTTCTAACATTCCTTCTTTAGTTTCTTTCTTTCTTTCTTTCTTGATATCTTTCATTCTAATTTTAATACCTTCTAACATTCTTTCTTTAGTTTCTTTCTTTCTTTCTTTCTTTATATCTTTCATTCTAGCTTTTATACCTTCTTACATTCTATCTTTAGTTTCTTTCTTTCTTTCTTTCATGATATCTTTCATTCTAATTTTAATACCTTCTAACATTCTTTCTTTAGTTTCTTTCTTTCTTTCTTTATATCTTTCATTCTAGCTGTAATACCTTCTAACATTCTATCTTTAGTTTCTTTCTTTCTTTCTTTATATCATTCTAGCTTTAATACCTTCTAACATTCTATCTTTAGTTTCTTTCTTTCTTTCTTTCATGATATCTTTCATTCTAATTTTAATACCTTCTAACATTCTTTCTTTAGTTTCTTTCTTTCTTTCTTTCTTTGTTTCTTTCTTTCTTTCTTTCTTCATATCTTTCATTCTAGCTTTAATACCTTCTAACATTCTATATTTAGTTTCTTTCTTTCTTTCTTTATATCTTTTATTCTAGCTTAAATACCTTCTAACATTCTGTCTTTAGTTTCTTTCTTTCTTTCTTGATATCTTTCATTCTAGCTTTAATACCTTCTAACTTTCTATCTTTAGTTTCTTTCTTTCTTTCTTTATATCTTTTATTCTAGCTTTAATACCTTCTAACATTCTGTCTTTAGTTTCTTTCTTTCTTTCTTGATATCTTTCATTCTAATTTTAATACCTTCTAACATTCTTTCTTTGATTTCTTTCTTTCTTTCTTTCTTGATATCTTTTATTCTAGCTTTAATACCTTCTAACATTCTATCTTTAGTTTCTTTCTTTCTTTCTTTCTTTATATCTTTCTTTCTAGCTTTAATACCTTCTAACATTCCTTCTTTAGTTTCTTTCTTTCTTTCTTTCTTTCTTGATATATTTCAATCTAATTTTAATACCTTCTAACATTCTTTCTTTAGTTTCTTTCTTTCTTTCTTTCTTTATATCTTTCATTCTAGCTTTTATACCTTCTAACATTCTATCTTTAGTTTCTTTTTTCCTTTCTTTCTTGATATCTTTCATTCTAGCTTTAATACCTTCTAACATTCTATCTTTAGTTTCTTTCTTTCTTTCTTTCTTTATATCTTTCATTCTAGCTTTAATACCTTCTAACATTCTATCTTTAGTTTCTTTCTTTGTTTCTTTCATGATATCTTTCATTCTAATTTTAATACCTTCTAACATTCTTTCTTTAGTTTCTTTCTTTCTTTCTTTCTTTCTTTATATCTTTCATTCTAGCTTTAATACCTTCTAACATTCTATCTTTAGTTTCTTTCTTTCTTTCTTTCTTGATATCTTTCATTCTAGCTTTAATACCTTCTAACATTCTATCTTTAGTTTCTTTCTTTCTTTCTTTATATCTTTTATTCTAGCTTTAATACGTTCTAACATTCTATCTTTAGTTTCTTTCTTTCTTTCTTTCTTGATATCTTTCATTCTAATTTTAATACCTTCTAACATTCTTTCTTTAGTTTCTTTCTTTCTTTCTTTCTTTATATCTTTCATTCTAGCTTTAATACCTTCTAATATTCTATCTCTAGTTTCTTTCTTTCTTTCTTTCTTTCTTGATATCTTTCCTTCTAGTTTCAATACCTTTTAACATTCTATCTTTAGTTTCTTTCTTTCTTTCTTTTTATCTTTCATTCTAGCTTTAATACCTTCTAACATTCTATCCTTAGTTTCTTTCTTTCTTTATATCTTTCATTCTAGCTTTAATACCTTCTAACATTCTGTCTTTAGTTTCTTTCTTTCTTTCTTTCTTTCTTGATATCTTTCATTCTAATTTTAATACCTTCTAACATTCTTTCTTTAGTTTCTTTCTTTCTTTCTTTCTTTATATCTTTCATTCTAGCTTTTATACCTTCTAACATTCTATCTTTAGTTTCTTTTTTCCTTTCTTTCTTGATATCTTTCATTCTAGCTTTTATACCTTCTAACATTATATCTTTAGTTTCTTTCTTTCTTTCTTTCTTTATATCTTTCATTCTAGCTTTAATACCTTCTAACATTCTATCTTTAGTTTCTTTCTTTCTTTCTTTCATGATATCTTTCATTCTAATTTTAATACCTTCTAACATTCTTTCTTTAGTTTCTTTCTTTCTTTCTTTATATCTTTCATTCTAGCTTTAATACCTTCTAACATTCTATCTTTAGTTTCTTTCTTTCTTTCTTTCTTTATATCTTTCATTCTAGCTTTGATACCTTCTAACATTCTATCTTTAGTTTCTTTCTTTCTTTCTTTCATGATATCTTTCGTTCTAATTTTAATACCTTCTAACATTCTTTCTTTAGTTTCTTTCTTTCTTTCTTTCTTCATTCTTTCTTCATATCTTTCATTCTAGCTTTAATACCTTCTAACATTCTATCTTTAGTTTCTTTCTTTCTTTCTTTCTTGATATCTTTCATTCTAGCTTTAATACCTTCTAACATTCTATCTTTAGTTTCTTTCTTTCTTTCTTTATATCTTTTATTCTAGCTTTAATACCTTCTAACATTCTGTCTTTAGTTTCTTTCTTTCTTTCTTGATATCTTTCATTCTAATTTTAATACCTTCTAACATTCTTTCTTTAGTTTATTTCTTTCTTTCTTTCTTTATATCTTTCATTCTAGCTATCATACCTTCTAACATTCTATCTTTAGTTTCTTTCTTTCTTTCTTTCATGATATCTTTCGTTCTAATTTTAATACCTTCTAACATTCTTTCTTTAGTTTCTTTCTTTCTTTCTTTCTTTCTTCATTCTTTCTTCATATCTTTCATTCTAGCTTTAATACCTTCTAACATTCTATCTTTAGTTTCTTTCTTTCTTTCTTTCTTGATATCTTTCATTCTAACTTTAATACCTTCTAACATTCTGTCTTTAGTTTCTTTCTTTCTTTCTTGATATCTTTCATTCTAATTTTAAAACCTTCTAACATTCTTTCTTTAGTTTCTTTCTTTCTTTCTTTCTTTATATCTTTCATTCTATCTTTAATACCTTTTAATATTTTATCTTTAGTTTCTTTCTTTCTTTCTTTCTTTCTTTCTTGATATCTTGCCTTCTAGTTTCAATACCTTTTAACATTCTATCTTTAGTTTCTTTCTTTCTTTCTTGATATCTTTCATTCTAGCTTTAATACCTTCTAACATTCTATCTTTAGTTTCTTTCTTTCTTTCTTTCTTGATATCTTTCATTCTAAATTTAATACCTTCTAACATTCTTTCTTTAGTTTCTTTCTTTCTTTCTTTCATGATATCTTTCATTCTAATTTTAATACCTTCTAACATTCTTTCTTTAGTTTCTTTCTTTCTTTCTTTCTTCATTCTTTCTTCATATCTTTCATTCTAGCTTTAATACCTTCTAACATTCTATCTTTATTTTCTTTCTTTCTTTCATTCTTGATATCTTTCATTCTAGCTTTAATACCTTCTAACATTCTATCTTTAGTTTCTTTCTTTCTTTCTTTATATCTTTCATTCTAGATTTAATACCTTCTAACATTCTATCTTTAGTTTCTTTCTTTCTTTCTTTCTTGATATCTTTCATTCTAATTTTAATACCTTCTAACATTCTTTCTTTAGTTTCTTTCTTTCTTTCTTTCTTTATATCTTTCTTTCTAGCTTTAATACCTTCTAACATTCCTTCTTTAGTTTCTTTCTTTCTTTCTTTCTTGATATCTTTCATTATAATTTTAATACCTTCTAACATTCTTTCTTTAGTTTCTTTCTTTCTTTCTTTCTTTATATCTTTCATTCTAGCTTTTATACCTTCTAACATTCTATCTTTAGTTTCTTTTTTCCTTTCTTTCTTGATATCTTTCATTCTAGCTTTAATACCTTCTAACATTATATCTTTAGTTTCTTTCTTTCTTTCTTTCTTTCTTTCTTTCTTTCTTTCTTTATATCTTTCATTCTAGCTTTAATACCTTCTAACATTCTATCTTTAGTTTCTTTCTTTCTTTCTTTCATGATATCTTTCATTCTAATTTTAATACCTTCTAACATTCTTTCTTTAGTTTCTTTCTTTCTTTCTTTCTTTCTTTATATCTTTCATTCTAGCTTTAATACCCTCTAACGTTCTATGTTTAGTTTCTTTCTTTCTTTCTTTCTTGATATCTTTCATTCTAGCTTCAATACCTTCTAACATTCTATCTTTAGTTTCTTTCTTTCTTTTTTTATATCTTTTATTCTAGCTTTAATACGTTCTAACATTCTATCTTTAGTTTCTTTCTTTCTTTCTTTTTTGATATCTTTCATTCTAATTTTAATACCTTCTAACATTCATTCTTTAGTTTCTTTCTTTCTTTCTTTCTTTATATCTTTCATTCTAGCTTTAATACCTTCTAATATTCTATCTTTCGTTTCTTTCTTTCTTTCTTTCTTGATATCTTTCCTTCTAGTTTCAATACCTTTTAACATTCTATCTTTAGTTTCTTTCTTTCTTTCTTTATATCTTTTATTCTAGCTTTAATACCTTCTAACATTCTATCTTTAGTTTCTTTCTTTCTTTCTTTATATTTTTCATTGAAGCTTTAATACCTTCTAACATTCTATCTTTAGTTTCTTTCTTTATTTTTCTTGATATCTTTCATTCTAGTTTTAATATCTTCTAACATTCTATGTTTAGTTTCTTTCTTTCCTTCTTTCTTTATATCTTTCATTCTAGATTTAATACCTTCTAACATTTTATCTTTAGTTTCTTTCTTTCTTTCTTTCTTTATATCTTTCATTCTAGCTTTTATACCTTCTAACATTCTATCTTTAGTTTCTTTTTTCCTTTCTTTCTTGATAACTTTCATTCTAGCTTTAATACCTTCTAACAATATATCTTTAGATTCTGTCTTTCTATCTTTCTTGATATCTTTCATTCTAGCTTTAATACATTCTAACATTCTTTCTTTAGTTTCTTTCTTTCTTTCTTTCTTTCTTTATATCTTTCATTCTAGCTTTAATACCTTCTAACATTCTATCTTTAGTTTCTTTCTCTCTTTCTTTCTTTATATCTTCCGTTCTAGCTTTAATACCTTCTAACATTCTATCTTTTAGTTTCTTTCTTTCTTTCTTTTATATCTTTCATTCTAGCTTTTATACCTTCTAACATTCTATCTTTAGGTTCTTTTTTCCTTTCTTTCTTGTTATCTTTCATTCTAGCTTTAATACCTTCTAACATTCTATCTTTAGTTTTTTTCTTTCTTTCTTTATATCATTCTAGCTTTAATACCTTCTAACATTCTGTCTTTAGTTTCTTTCTTTCTTTCTTGATATCTTTCATTCTAATTTTAATACCTTCAAACAGTCTTTCTTTAGTTTCTTACTTTCTTTCTTTCTTTCTTGATATCTTTCATTCTAGCTTTAATACCTTCTAACATTCTATCTTTATTTTCTTTCTTTCTTTCTTTCTTGATATCTTTCATTCTAGCTTTAATACCTTCTAACATTCTATCTTTAGTTTCTTTCTTTCTTTCTTTATATCTTTTATTCTAGCTTCAATACCTTCTAACATTCTGTCTTTAGTTTCTTTCATTCTTTCTTGATATCTTTCATTCTAATTTTAATACCTTCTAACATTCTTTCTTTAGTTTCTTTCTTTCTTTCTTTCTTTATATGTTTCATTCTAGCTTTAAAACCTTCTAATACTCTATTTTTACTTTCTTTCTTTCTTTCTTTCTTGATATCTTTCCTTCTAGTTTCAATACCTTTTAACATTCTATCTTTAGTTTCTTTCTTTCTTTCTTTATATCTTTCATTCTAGCTTTAATACCTTCTAACATTCTATCTTTAGTTTCTTTCTTTCTTTCTTTATATTTTTCATTCAAGCTTTAATACCTTCTAACATTCTATCTTTAGTTTCTTTCTTTATTTTTCTTGATATCTTTCATTCTAGTTTTAATACCTTCTAACATTCTATCTTTAGTTTCTTTCTTTCTTTCTTTCTTTATATCTTTCATTCTAGATTTAATACCTTCTAACATTCTATCTTTACTTTCTTTCTTTCCTTCTTTTTTGATATCTTTCATTCTAGCTTTAATACCTTCTAACATTCTATCTTTAGTTTCTTTTATCCTTTCTTTCTTGATATCTTTTATTCTAGCTTTAATACCTTCTAACATTCTATCTTTAGTTTATTTCTTTCTTTCTTGATATCTTTCATTCTAATTTTAATACCTTCTAACATTCTTTCTTTAGTTTCTTTCTTTCTTTCTTTCTTTCTTTCTTTCTTTCTTTATGTCTTTCATTCTAGCTTTAATACCTTCTAACATTCTATCTTTAGTTTCTTTCTTTCTTTCTTTATATTTTTCATTCAAGCTTTAATACCTTCTAACATTCTATCTTTAGTTTCTTTCTTTATTTTTCTTGATATCTTTCATTCTAGTTTTAATACCTTCTAACATTCTATCTTTAGTTTCTTTCTTTCTTTCTTTCTTTATATCTTTCATTCTAGATTTAATACCTTCTAACATTCTATCTTTACTTTCTTTCTTTCCTTCTTTTTTGATATCTTTCATTCTAGCTTTAATACCTTCTAACATTCTATCTTTAGTTTCTTTCTTTCTTTCTTTCTTGATATCTTTCATTCTAGCTTTAATACCTTCTAACATTCTATCTTTAGATTCTTTCTTTCTTTATATCTTTTATTCTAGCTTTAATACGTTTTAACATTCTATCTTTAGTTTCTTTCTTTCTGTCTTTCTTGATATCTTCCATTCTAATTTTAATACCTTCTAACATTCTTTCTTTAGTTTCTTTCTTTCTTTCTTTATATCTTTCATTCTAGCTTTAATACCTTCTAATATTCTATCTTTAGTTTCTTTCTTTCTTTCTTTCTTGATATCTTTCCTTATAGTTTCAATACCTTTTAACATTCTATCTTTAGTTTCTTTCTTTCTTTCTTTCTTTCTTTATATCTTTCATTCTAGCTTTAATACCTTCTAACATTCTATCTTTAGTTTCTTTCTTTCTTTCTTTCTTGAAATCTTTCATTCTAGCTTTAATACCTTCTAACATTCTATCTTTAGTTTCTTTATTTCTTTCTTTATATCTTTTATTCTAGCTTTAATATGTTTTAACATTCTATCTTTAGTTTCTTTCTTTCTTTCTTTCTTGATATCTTCCATTCTAATTTTAATACCTTCTAACATTCTTTCTTTAGTTTCTTTCTTTCTTTATATCTTTTATTCTAGCTTTAATACCTTCTAACATTCTGTCTTTAGTTTCTTTCTTTCTTTCTTTCTTGATATATTTCATTCTAGCTTTAATACCTTCTAACATTATATCTTTAGTTTCTTTCTTTGTTTCTTTCTTTCTTTATATCTTTCATTCTAGCTTTAATACCTTCTAACATTCTATCTTTAGTTTCTTTCTTTCTTTCTTTCTTTCTTTCTTTCTTTCTTTATATCTTTCATTCTAGCTTTAATACCTTCTAACATTCTATCTTTAGTTTCTTTCTTTCTTTCTTTCATGATATCTTTCATTCTAATTTTAATACCTTCCCACATTCTTTCTTTAGTTTCTTTCTTCCTTTCTTTCTTTCTTTATATCTTTCATTCTAGCTTTAATACCTTCTAACATTCTATTTAGTTTCTTTCTTTCTTTCTTTCTTGATATCTTTCATTCTAGCTTTAATACCTTCTAACATTCTATCTTTAGTTTCTTTCTTTCTTTCTTTATATCTTTTATTCTAGCTTTAATACGTTCTAACATTGTATCTTTAGTTTCTTTCTTTCTTTCTTTCTTGATATCTTTCATTCTAATTTTAATACCTTCTAACATTCTTTCTTTAGTTTCTTTCTTTCTTTCTTTCTTTATATCTTTCATTCTAGCTTTAATACCTTCTAATATTCTATCTTTAGTTTCTTTCTTTCTTTCTTTCTTGATATCTTTCCTTCTAGTTTCAATACCTTTTAACATTCTATCTTTAGTTTCTTTCTTTCTTTCTTTATATCTTTCATTCTAGCTTTAATACCTTCTAACATTCTATCTTTAGTTTCTTTCTTTCTTTCTTTATATTTTTCATTGAAGCTTTAATACCTTCTAACATTCTATCTTTAGTTTCTTTCTTTATTTTTCCTGATATATTTCATTCTAGTTTTAATACCTTCTAACATTCTATCTTTAGTTTCTTTCTTTCTTTCTTTCTTTATATCTTTCATTCTAGATTTAATACCTTCTAACATTCTATCATTACTTTCTTTCTTTCCTTCTTTCTTGATATCTTTCATTCTAGCTTTAATACCTTCTAACATTCTATCTTTAGTTTCTTTTTTCCTTTCTTTCTTGATATCTTTCATTCTAGCTTTAATACCTTCTAACATTCTATCTTTAGTTTCTTTCTTTCTTTCTTTCTTGATAGCTTTCATTCTAATTTTAATACCTTCTAACATTTTATCTTTAGTTTCTTTCTTTCTTTCTTTCTTTCTTTATATCTTTCATTCTAGCTTTTATACCTTCTAACATTCTATCTTTAGTTTCTTTCTTTCTTTCTTTCTTTATATCTTTCATTCTAGATTTAATACCTTCAAACATTCTATCATTACTTTCTTTCTTTCCTCCTTTCTTGATATCTTTCATTCTAGCTTTAATACCTTCTAACATTCGATCTTTAGTTTCTTTCTTTCTTTCTTTCTTGATAGCTTTCATTCTAATTTTAATACCTTCTAACATTTTATCTTTAGTTTCTTTCTTTCTTTCTTTCTTTCTTTATATCTTTCATTTTCGTTTTCATAACTTCTAACATTCTCTCTTTAGTTTCTTTCTTTCTTTCTTTCTTTATATCTTTCATTCTAGATTTAATACCTTCTAACATTCTATCATTACTTTCTTTCTTTCCTCCTTTCTTGATATCTTTCATTCTAGCTTTAATACCTTCTAACATTCGATCTTTAGTTTCTTTCTTTTTTTCTTTATATCTTTTATTCTAGCTTTAATACGTTCTAACATTCTATCTTTAGTTTCTTTCTTTCTTTCTTTCTTGATATCTTTCATTCTAATTTTAATACCTTCTAACATTCTTTCTTTAGTTTCTTTCTTTCTTTCTTTCTTTATATCTTTCATTCTAGCTTTAATACCTTCTAACATTCCTTCTTTAGTTTCTTTCTTTCTTTCTTTCTTGATATCTTTCATTCTAATTTTAATACCTTCTAACATTCTTTCTTTAGTTTCTTTCTTTCTTTCTTTCTTTATATCTTTCATTCTAGCTTTTATACCTTCTAACATTCTATCTTTAGTTTCTTTTTTCCTTTCTTTCTTGATATCTTTCATTCTAGCTTTAATACCTTCTAACATTATATCTTTAGTTTCTTTCTTTCTTTCTTTCTTTCTTTCTTTATATCTTTCATTCTAGCTTTAATACCTTCTAACATTCTATCTTTAGTTTCTTTCTTTCTTTCTTTCATGATATCTTTCATTTTAATTTTAATACCTTCCCACATTCTTTCTTTAGTTTCCTTCTTTCTTTCTTTCTTTCTTTCTTTATACCTTTCATTCTAGCTTTAATACCTTCTAACATTCTATCTTTAGTTTCTTTCTTTCTTTCTTTATATCTTTTATTCTAGCTTTAATACGTTCTAACATTCTATCTTTAGTTTCTTTCTTTCTTTCTTTCTTGGTATCTTTCATTCTAATTTTAATACCTTCTAACATTCTTTCTTTAGTTTCTTTCTTTCTTTCTTTCTTTATATCTTTCATTCTAGCTTTAATACCTTCTAATATTCTATCTTTAGTTTCTTTCTTTCTATCTTTCTTGATATCTTTCCTTCTAGTTTCAATACCTTTTAACATTCTATCTTTAGTTTCTTTCTTTCTTTCTTTATATCTTTCATTCTAGCTTTAATACCTTCTAACTTTCTATCTTTAGTTTCTTTCTTTCTTTCTTTATATTTTTCATTGAAGCTTTAATACCTTCTAACGTTCTATCTTTAGTTTCTTTCTTTATTTTTCTTGATATCTTTCATTCTAGTTTTAATACCTTCTAACATTCTATCTTTAGTTTCTTTCTTTCTTTCTTTATATCTTTCATTCTAGATTTAATACCTTCTAACATTCTATCATTACTTTCTTTCTTTCCTTCTTTCTTGATATCTTTCATTCTAATTTTAATACCTTCTAACATTCTTTCTTTAGTTTCTTTCTTTCTTTCTTTCTTTCTTTATATGATTCATTCTAGCTTTAATACCTTCTAACATTCTATCTTTAGTTTCTTTCTTTCTTTCTTTCTTTCTTGATAACTTTCATTCTCATTTTAATACCTTCTAACATTCTTTCTTTAGTTTCTTTCTTTCTTTCTTTATATCTTTCTTTCTAGCTTTAATACCTTCTAACATTCCTTCTTTAGTTTCTTTCTTTCTTTCTTTCTTGATATCTTTCATTCTAATTTTAATACCTTCTAACATTCTTTCTTTAGTTTCTTTCTTTCTTTCTTTCTTTATATCTTTCATTCTAGCTTTTATACCTTCTAACATTCTATCTTTAGTTTCTATTTTCCTTTCTTTCTTGATATCCTTCATTCTAGCTTTAATACCTTCTAACATTCTATCTTTAGTTTCTTTCTTTCTTTCTTTCTTTCTTTCTTTCTTTCTTTCTTTCTTTCTTTCTTTATATCTTTCATTCTAGCTTTAATACCTTCTAACATTCTATCTTTAGTTTCTTTCTTTCTTTCTTTCATGATATCTTCCATTCTAATTTTAATACCTTTCCACATTCTTTCTTTAGTTTCTTTCTTCCTTTCTTTCTTTCTTTATATCTTTCATTCTAGCTTTAATACCTTCTAACATTCTATTTAGTTTCTTTCTTTCTTTCTTTCTTGATATCTTTCATTCTAGCTTTAATACCTTCTAACATTCTATCTTTAGTTTCTTTCTTTCTTTCTTTATATCTTTTATTCTAGCTTTAATACGTTCTAACATTCTATCTTTTGTTTCTTTCTTTCTTTCTTTCTTGATATCTTTCATTCTAATTTTAATACCTTCTAACATTCTTTCTTTAGTTTCTTTCTTTCTTTCTTTCTTTATATCTTTCATTCTAGCTTTAATACCTTCTAATATTCTATCTTTAGTTTCTTTCTTTCTTTCTTTCTTGATATCTTTCCTTCTAGTTTCAATACCTTTTAACATTCTATCTATAGTTTCTTTCTTTCTTTCTTTATATCTTTCATTCTAGCTTTAATACCTTCTAACATTCTATCTTTAGTTTCTTTCTTTCTTTCTTTATATTTTTCATTGAAGCTTTAATACCTTCTAACATTCTATCTTTAGTTTCTTTATTTATTTTTCTTGATATATTTCATTCTAATTTTAATACCTTCTAACATTCTATCTTTAGTTTCTTTCTTTCTTTCTTTCTTTATATCTTTCATTCTAGATTTAATACCTTCTAACATTCTATCATTACTTTCTTTCTTTCCTTCTTTCTTGATATCTTTCATTCTAGCTTTAATACCTTCTAACATTCTATCTTTAGTTTCTTTTTTCCTTTCTTTCTTGATATCTTTCATTCTAGCTTTAATACCTTCTAACATTCTATCTTTAGTTTCTTTCTTTCTTTCTTTCTTGATAGCTTTCATTCTAATTTTAATACCTTCTAACATTTTATCTTTAGTTTCTTTCTTTCTTTCTTTCTTTCTTTATATCTTTCATTCTAGCTTTTATACCTTCTAACATTCTATCTTTAGTTTCTTTCTTTCTTTCTTTCTTTATATCTTTCATTCTAGATTTAATACCTTCTAACATTCTATCATTACTTTCTTTCTTTCCTCCTTTCTTGATATCTTTCATTCTAGCTTTAATACCTTCTAACATTCTATCTTTAGTTTCTTTCTTTCTTTCTTTCTTGATAGCTTTCATTCTAATTTTAATACCTTCTAACATTTTATCTTTAGTTTCTTTCTTTCTTTCTTTCTTTCTTTCTTTATATCTTTCATTCTAGCTTTTATACCTTCTAACATTCTATCATTACTTTCTTTCTTTCCTCCTTTCTTGATATCTTTCATTCTAGCTTTAATACCTTCTAACATTCTATCTTTAGTTTCTTTTTTCCTTTCTTTCTTGATATCTTTCATTCTAGCTTTAATACCTTCTAACATTCTATCTTTAGTTTCTTTCTTTCTTTCTTTCTTGATAGCTTTCATTCTAATTTTAATACCTTCTAACATTTTATCTTTAGTTTCTTTCTTTCTTTCTTTCTTTCTTTATATCTTTCATTCTAGCTTTTATACCTTCTAACATTCTATCTTTAGTTTCTTTCTTTCTTTCTTTCTTTATATCTTTCATTCTAGATTTAATACCTTCTAACATTCTATCATTACTTTCTTTCTTTCCTCCTTTCTTGATATCTTTCATTCTAGCTTTAATACCTTCTAACATTCTATCTTTAGTTTCTTTCTTTTTTTCTTTTTATCTTTTATTCTAGCTTTAATACGTTCTAACATTCTATCTTTAGTTTCTTTCTTTCTTTCTTTCTTGATATCTTTCATTCTAATTTTAATACCTTCTAACATTCTTTCTTTAGTTTCTTTCTTTCTTTCTTTCTTTATATCTTTCATTCTAGCTTTAATACCTTCTAACATTCCTTCTTTAGTTTCTTTCTTTCTTTCTTTCTTGATATCTTTCATTCTAATTTTAATACCTTCTAACATTCTTTCTTTAGTTTCTTTCTTTCTTTCTTTCTTTATATCTTTCATTCTAGCTTTTATACCTTCTAACATTCTATCTTTAGTTTCTTTCTTTCTTTCTTTCTTTCTTTCTTTATATCTTTCATTCTAGCTTTAATACCTTCTAACATTCTATCTTTAGTTTCTTTCTTTCTTTCTTTCATGATATCTTTCATTCTAATTTTAATACCTTCCCACATTCTTTCTTTAGTTTCCTTCTTTCTTTCTTTCTTTCTTTATACCTTTCATTCTTGCTTTAATACCTTCTAACATTCTATCTTTAGTTTCTTTCTTTCTTTCTTTCTTGATATCTTTCATTCTAGCTTTAATACCTTCTAACATTCTATCTTTAGTTTCTTTCTTTCTTTCTTTATATCTTTTATTCTAGCTTTAATACGTTCTAACATTCTATCTTTAGTTTCTTTCTTTCTTTCTTTCTTGGTATCTTTCATTCTAATTTTAATACCTTCTAACATTCTTTCTTTAGTTTCTTTCTTTCTTTCTTTCTTTATATCTTTCATTCTAGCTTTAATACCTTCTAATATTCTATCTTTAGTTTCTTTCTTTCTTTCTTTCTTGATATCTTTCCTTCTAGTTTCAATACCTTTTAACATTCTATCTTTAGTTTCTTTCTTTCTTTCTTTCTTTATATCTTTCATTCTAGCTTTAATACCTTCTAACTTTCTATCTTTAGTTTCTTTCTTTATTTTTCTTGATATCTTTCATTCTAGTTTTAATACCTTCTAACATTCTATCTTTAGTTTCTTTCTTTCTTTCTTTCTTGATATCTTTCATTCTAGATTTAATACCTTCTAACATTCTATCATTACTTTCTTTCTTTCCTTCTTTCTTGATATCTTTCATTCTAATTTTAATACCTTCTAACATTCTTTCTTTAGTTTCTTTCTTTCTTTCTTTCTTTCTTTCTTTATATGATTCATTCTAGCTTTAATACCTTCTAACATTCTATCTTTAGTTTCTTTCTTTCTTTCTTTCTTGATATCTTTCATTCTCATTTTAATACCTTCTAACATTCTTTCTTTAGTTTCTTTCTTTCTTTCTTTCTTTCTTTATATCTTTCTTTCTAGCTTTAATACCTTCTAACATTCCTTCTTTAGTTTCTTTCTTTCTTTCTTTCTTGATATCTTTCATTCTAATTTTAATACCTTCTAACATTCTTTCTTTAGTTTCTTTCTTTCTTTCTTTCTTTATATCTTTCATTCTAGCTTTTATACCTTCTAACATTCTATCTTTAGTTTCTCTTTTCCTTTCTTTCTTGATATCCTTCATTCTAGCTTTAATATCTTCTAACATTCTATCTTTAGTTTCTTTCTTTCTTTCTTTCTTTCTTTCTTTCTTTATATCTTTCATTCTAGCTTTAATACCTTCTAACATTCTATCTTTTGTTTCTTTCTTTCTTTCTTTCATGATATCTTTCATTCTAATTTTAATACCTTCCCACATTCTTTCTTTAGTTTCTTTCTTCCTTTCTTTCTTTCTTTATATCTTTCATTCTAGCTTTAATACCTTCTAACATTCTATTTAGTTTCTTTCTTTCTTTCTTTCTTGATATCTTTCATTCTAGCTTTAATACCTTCTAACATTCTATCTTTAGTTTCTTTCTTTCTTTCTTTATATCTTTTATTCTAGCTTTAATACGTTCTAACATTCTATCTTTAGTTTCTTTCTTTCTTTCTTTCTTGATATCTTTCATTCTAATTTTAATACCTTCTAACATTCTTTCTTTAGTTTCTTTCTTTCTTTCTTTCTTTATATCTTTCATTCTAGCTTTAATACCTTCTAATATTCTATCTTTAGTTTCTTTCTTTCTTTCTTTCTTGATATCTTTCCTTCTAGTTTCAATACCTTTTAACATTCTATCTTTAGTTTCTTTCTTTCTTTCTTTATATCTTTCATTCTAGCTTTAATACCTTCTAACATTCTATCTTTAGTTTCTTTCTTTCTTTATATTTTTCATTGAAGCTTTAATACCTTCTAACATTCTATCTTTAGTTTCTTTCTTTATTTTTCTTGATATATTTCATTCTAATTTTAATACCTTCTAACATTCTATCTTTAGTTTCTTTCTTTCTTTCTTTCTTTATATCTTTCATTCTAGATTTAATACCTTCTAACATTCTATCATTACTTTCTTTCTTTCCTTTTTTCTTGATATCTTTCATTCTAGCTTTAATACCTTCTAACATTCTATCTTTAGTTTCTTTTTTCCTTTCTTTCTTGATATCTTTCATTCTAGCTTTAATACCTTCTAACATTCTATCTTTAGTTTCTTTCTTTCTTTCTTTCTTGATAGCTTTCATTCTAATTTTAATACCTTCTAACATTCTTTCTTTAGTTTCTTTCTTTCTTTCTTTCTTTCTTGATATCTTTCATTCTAGCTTTAATACCTTCTAACATTCTATCTTTATTTTCTTTCTTTCTTTCTTTCTTGATATCTTTCATTCTAGCTTTAATACCTTCTAACATTCTATCTTTAGTTTCTTTCTTTCTTTCTTTATATCTTTTATTCTAGCTTTAATACCTTCCAACATTCTGTCTTTAGTTTCTTTCTTTCTTTCTTGATATCTTTCATTCTAATTTTAATACCTTCTAACATTCTATCTTTAGTTTCTTTCTTTCTTTCTTTCTTTCTTGATATCTTTCACTCTAGCTTTAATACCTTCTAACATTCTTTCTTTAGTTTCTTTCTTTCTTTCTTGATATCTTTCACTCTAGCTTTAATACCTTCTAACATTCTTTCTTTAGTTTCTTTCTTTCTTTCTTTCTTTCTTGATATCTTTCATTCTAGCTTTAATACCTTCTAACATTCTATCTTTATTTTCTTTCTTTCTTTCTTTCTTGATATCTTTCATTCTAGCTTTAATACCTTCTAACATTCTATCTTTAGTTTCTTTCTTTCTTTCTTTATATCTTTTATTCTAGCTTTAATACCTTCCAACATTCTGTCTTTAGTTTCTTTCTTTCTTTCTTGATATCTTTCATTCTAATTTTAATACCTTCTAACATTCTTTCTTTAGTTTCTTTCTTTCTTTCTTTCTTTCTTGATATCTTTCATTCTAGCTTTAATACCTTCTAACATTCTATCTTTATTTTCTTTCTTTCTTTCTTTCTTGATATCTTTCATTCTAGCTTTAATACCTTCTAACATTCTATCTTTAGTTTCTTTCTTTCTTTCTTTATATCTTTTATTCTAGCTTTAATACCTTCCAACATTCTATCTTTAGTTTCTTTCTTTCTTTCTTGATATCTTTCATTCTAATTTTAATACCTTCTAACATTCTTTCTTTAGTTTCTTTCTTTCATTCTTTCTTTCTTGATATCTTTCATTCTAGCTTTAATACCTTCTAACGTTCTATCTTTTTTTCTTTCTTTCTTTCTTTCCTTATATCTTTCATTCTAGCTTTAATAACTTCTAACATTCTATCTTTAGTTTCTTTCTTTGTTTCTTTATATCTTTCATTCTAATTTCAATACCTTCTAACATTCTTTCTTTAGTTTCTTTCTTTCTTTCTTTCTTTCTTTATATGTTTCATTCTAGCTTTAAAACCTTCTAATACTCTATCTTTACTTTCTTTTTTTCTTTCTTTCTTGATATCTTTCATTCTAGCTTTAATACCTTCTAACATTCTATCTTTAGTTTCTTTCTTTCTTTCTTTATATCTTTCATTCTAGTTTTAATACCTTCTAACATTCTATCTTTAGTTTCTTTCTTTCTTTCTTTCTTTCTTTCTTTATATCTTTCATTCTAGATTTAATACTTTCTAACATTCTATCTTTACTTTCTTTCTTTCCTTCTTTCTTGATATCTTTCATTCTAGCTTTAATACCTTCTAACATTCTATCTTTAGTTTCTTTTATCCTTTCTTTCTTGATATCTTTCATTCTAGCTTTAATACCTTCTAACATTCTTTCTTTAGTTTCTTTCTTTCTTTCTTTCTTTCTTTCTTTCTTTATATCTTTTTTTCTAGCTTTAATACCTTCTAACATTCCTTCTTTAGTTTCTTTCTTTATTTCTTTCTTTCTTGATATCTTTCATTCTAGCTTTAATACCTTCTAACATTCTATCTTTAGTTTCTTTCTTTCTTTCTTTCTTTCTTTATATCTTTCATTCTAGCTTTTATACCTTCTAACGTTCTATCTTTAGTTTCTTTTATCCTTTCTTTCTTGATATCTTTCATTCTAGCTTTAATACCTTCTAACATTCTATCTTTAGTTTCTTTCTTTCTTTCTTTATATCTTTCATTCTAGCTTTAATACCTTCTAACATGCTATCTTTAGTTTCTTTCTTTTTTTCTTTCATGATATCTTTCATTCTAATTTTAATACCTTCTAACATTCTTTCTTTAGTTTCTTTCTTTCTTTCTTTCTTTATATCTTTCTTTCTAGCTTTAATACCTTCTAACATTCCTTCTTTAGTTTCTTTCTTTTTTTCTTTCTTTCTTGATATCTTTCATTCTAGCTTTAATACCTTCTAACTTTCTATCTTTAGTTTCTTTCTTTCTTTCTTTCATGATATCTTTCATTCTAATTTTAATACCTTCCCACATTCTTTCTTTAGTTTCTTTCTTTCTTTCTTTCTTTCTTTCTTTCTTTATACCTTTCATTCTAGCTTTAATACCTTCTAACATTCAATCTTTAGTTTCTTTCTTTCTTTCTTTCTTGATATCTTTCATTCTTGCTTTAATACCTTCTAACATTCTATCTTTAGTTTCTTTCTTTCTTTCTTTATATCTTTTATTCTAGCTTTAATACGTTCTAACATTCTATCTTTAGTTTCTTTCTTTCTTTCTTTCTTGGTATCTTTCATTCTAATTTTAATACCTTCTAATATTCTTTCTTTAGTTTCTTTCTTTCTTTCTTTCTTGATATCTTTCCTTCTAGTTTCAATAACTTTTAACATTCTATCTTTAGTTTCTTTCTTTCTTTCTTTATATCTTTCATTCTAGCTTTAATACCTTCTAACATTCTATCTTTAGTTTCTTTCTTTCTTTATATTTTTCATTGAAGCTTTAATACCTTCTAACATTCTATCTTTAGTTTCTTTCTTTATTTTTCTTGATATCTTTCATTCTAGTTTTAATACCTTCTAACATTCTATCTTTAGTTTCTTTCTTTCTTTGTTTCTTTCTTTATATCTTTCATTCTAGATTTAATACCTTTTAACATTCTATCATTACTTTCTTTCTTTCCTTCTTTCTTGATATCTTTCATTCTAATTTTAATACCTTCTAACATTCTTTCTTTAGTTTCTTTCTTTCTTTCTTTCTTTATATGATTCATTCTAGCTTTAATACCTTCTAACATTCTATCTTTAGTTTCTTTCTTTCTTTCTTTCTTTCTTGATATCTTTCATTCTAATTTTAATACCTTCTAACATTCTTTCTTTAGTTTCTTTCTTTCTTTCTTTCTTTCTTTATATCTATCTTTCTAGCTTTAATACCTTCTAACATTCCTTCTTTAGTTTCTTTCTTTCTTTCTTTCTTGATATCTTGCATTCTAATTTCAATACCTTCTAACATTCTTTCTTTAGTTTCTTTCTTTCTTTCTTTATATCTTTCATTCTAGTTTTTATACCTTCTAACATTCTATCTTTAGTTTCTATTTTCCTTTCTTTCTTGATATCTTTCATTCTAGCTTTAATACCTTGTAACATTCTATCTTTAGTTTCTTTCTTTCTTTCTTTCTTTCTTTCTTTCTTTATATCTTTCATTCTAGCTTTAATACCTTCTAACATTCTATCTTTAGTTTCTTTCTTTCTTTCTTTCATGATATCTTTCATTCTAATTTTAATACCTTCCCACATTCTTTCTTTAGTTTCTTTCTTCCTTTCTTTCTTTCTTTATATCTTTCATTCTAGATTTAATACCTTCTAATATTCTATCTTTAGTTTCTTTCTTTCTTTCTTGATATCTTTCATTCTAGCTTTAATACCTTCTAACATTCTATCTTTAGTTTCTTTCTTTCTTTCTTTCTTTCTTTCTTTCTTTATATCTTTCATTCTAGCTTTAATACCTTCTAACATTCTATCTTTAGTTTCTTTCTTTCTTTCTTTCATGATATCTTTCATTCTAATTTTAATACCTTCCCACATTCTTTCTTTAGTTTCTTTCTTCCTTTCTTTCTTTCTTTATATCTTTCATTCTAGCTTTAATACCTTCTAATATTCTATCTTTAGTTTCTTTCTTTCTTTATATCTTTTATTCTAGCTTTAATACGTTCTAACATTCTATCTTTAGTTTCTTTCTTTCTTTCTTTCTTGATATCTTTCATTCTAATTTTAATACCTTCTAATATTCTTTCTTTAGTTTCTTTCTTTCTTTCTTTCTTTATATCTTTCATTCTAGCTTTAAAACCTTCTAATATTCTATCTTTAGTTTCTTTCTTTCTTTCTTTCTTGATATCTTTCCTTCTAGTTTCAATACCTTTTAACATTCTATCTTTAGTTTCTTTCTTTCTTTCTTTATATCATTCATTCTAGCTTTAATACCTTCTAACATTCTATCTTTAGTTTCTTTCTTTCTTTCTTTATATTTTTCATTGAAGCTTTAATACCTTCTAACATTCTATCTTTAGTTTCTTTCTTTCTTTCTTTATATCTTTCATTCTAGCTTTAATACCTTCTAACATTCTATCTTTAGTTTCTTTCTTTCTTTCTTTCTTTCTTTCTTTCTTTCTTTATATCTTTCATTCTAGCTTTAATACCTTCTAACATTCTATCTTTAGTTTCTTTCTTTCTTTCTTTCATGATATCTTTCATTCTAATTTTAATACCTTCCCACATTCTTTCTTTAGTTTCTTTCTTCCTTTCTTTCTTTCTTTATATCTTTCATTCTAGCTTTAATACCTTCTAACATTCTATTTAGTTTCTTTCTTTCTTTCTTTCTTTCTTGATATCTTTCATTCTAGCTTTAATACCTTCTAACATTCTATCTTTAGTTTCTTTCTTTCTTTCTTTCATGATATCTTTCATTCTAATTTTAATACCTTCCCACATTCTTTCTTTAGTTTCTTTCTTTCTTTCTTTATACCTTTCATTCTAGCTTTAATACCTTCTAACATTCTATCTTTAGTTTCTTTCTTTCTTTCTTTCTTGATATCTTTCATTCTAGCTTTAATACCTTCTAACATTCTATCTTTAGTTTCTTTCTTTCTTTCTTTATATCTTTTATTCTAGCTTTAATACGTTCTAACATTCTATCTTTAGTTTCTTTCTTTCTTTCTTTCTTGATATCTTTCATTCTAATTTAAATACCTTCCAACATTCTTTCTTTAGTTTCTTTCTTTCTTTCTTTCTTTCTTTATATCTTTCTTTCTAGCTTTAATACCTTCTAACATTCCTTCTTTAGTTTCTTTCTTTATTTCTTTCTTTCTTGATATCTTTCATTCTAGCTTTAATACCTTCTAACATTCTTTCTTTAGTTTTTTTCTCTTTCTTTCTTTATATCTTTCATTCTAGCTTTAATACCTTCTAATATTCTATCTTTACTTTCTTTCTTTCCTTCTTTCTTGATATCTCTCATTCTAGCTTTAATACCTTCTAACATTCTATGTTTAGTTTCTTTCCTTCTTTCTTTTATATCTTTCATTCTAGCTTTTATACCTTCTAACATTCTATCTTTAGTTTCTTTTTTCCTTTCTTTCTTGATATCTTTCATTCTAGCTTTTATACCTTCTAACATTCTATCTTTAGTTTCTTTTTTCCTTTCTTTCTTGATATCTTTCATTCTAGCTTTAATACCTTCTAACATTCTATCTTTAGTTTCTTTCTTTCTTTCTTTATATCATTCTAGGTTTAATACCTTCTAACATTCTATCTTTAGTTTCTTTCTTTCATGATATCTTTCATTCTAATTTTAATACCTTCTAACATTCTTTCTTTAGTTTCTTTCTTTCTTTCTTTCTTTCTTCATATCTTTCATTCTAGCTTTAATACCTTCTAACATTCTATCTTTAGTTTCTTTCTTTCTTTCTTTCTTTCTTGATATCTTTCATTCTAGTTTCAATACCTTTTAACATTCTATCTTTAGTTTCTTTCTTTCTTTATATCTTTCATTCTAGCTTTAATACGTTCTAACATTCTATCTTTAGTTTCTTTCTTTATTTTTCTTGATATCTTTCATTCTAGTTTTAATACCTTCTAAGATTCTATCTTTAGTTTCTTTCTTTCTTTCTTTATATCTCATTCTAGCTTTAATACCGTCTAACATTCTATCTTTAGTTTCTTTTCTCCTTTCTTTCTTGATATCTTTCATTCGAGCTTTAATACCTTCTAACATTATATCTTTAGTTTCTTTCTTTGTTTCTTTCTTTCTTTATATCTTTCATTATAGCCTTAATACCTTCTAACATTCTATCTTTAGTTTCTTTCTTTCTTTCTTTCATGATATCTTTCATTCTAATTTTAATACCTTCTAACATTCTTTCTTTAGTTTCTTTCTTTCTTTCTTTCTTTATATCTTTCATTCTAGCTTTAATACCTTCTAACATTCTATCTTTAGTTTCTTTCTTTCTTTCTTTCTTGATATCTTTCATTCTAGCTTTAATACCTTGTAACAGTCTATCTTTAGTTTCTTTCTTTCTTTCTTTCTTGATATCTTCCATTCTAATTTTAATACCTCCTAACATTCTTTCTTTAGTTTCTTTCTTTCTTTCTTTATATCTTTCATTCTAGCTTTAATACCTTCTAATATTCTATCTTTAGTTTCTTTCTTTCTTTCTTTCTTGATATCTTTCCTTCTAGTTTCAATACCTTTTAACATTCTATCTTTAGTTTCTTTCTTTCTTTCTTTCATGATATATTTCATTCTAATTTTAATACCTTCTAACATTCTTTCTTTAGTTTCTTTCTTTCTTTCTTTCTTTCTTTCTTTCTTTCTTTCTTTCTTTATATCTTTCATTCTAGCTTTAATACCTATTAACATTCTATCTTTAGTTTCTTTCTTTCTTTATATCTTTTATAATAGCTTTAATACCTTCTAACATTCTGTCTTTAGTTTCTTTCTTTCTTTCTTTCTTGATATCTTTCATTCTAATTTTAATACCTTCTAACATTCTTTCTTTAGTTTCTTTCTTTCTTTCTTTCTTTCTTTCTTTATATCTTTCATTCTTGCTTTTATACCTTCTAACATTCTATCTTTAGTTTCTTTTCTCCTTTCTTTCTTGATATCTTTCATTCTAGCTTTAATACCTTCTAACATTATATCTTTAGTTTCTTTCTATGTTTCTTTCTTTCTTTATATCTTTCATTCTAGCTTTAATAGCTTCTAACATTCTATCTTTAGTTTCTTTCTTTCTTTCTTTCATGATATCTTTCATTCTAATTTTAATACCTTCTAACATTCTTTCTTTAGTTTCTTTCTTTCTTTCTTTCTTTCTTTATATCTTTCATTCTAGCTTTAATACCTTCTAACATTCTATCTTTAGTTTCTTTCTTTCTTTCTTTCTTGATATCTTTCATTCTAGCTTTAATACCTTCTAACATTCTATCTTTAGTTTCTTTCTTTCTTTCTTTATATCTTTTATTCTAGCTTTAATACGTTTTAAAATTCTATCTTTAGTTTCTTTCTTTCTTTCTTTCTTGATATCTTCCATTCTAATTTTAATACCTTCTAACATTCTTTCTTTACTTTCTTTCTTTCTTTCTTTATATCTTTCATTCTAGCTTTAATACCTTCTAATATTCTATCTTTAGTTTCTTTCTTTCTTTCTTTCTTTCTTGATATCTTTCCTTCTAGTTTCAATACCTTTAAACATTCTATCTTTAGTTTCTTTCTTTCTTTCTTTATATCTTTCATTCTAGCTTTAATACCTTCTAATATTCTATCTTTAGTTTCTTTCTTTCTTTCTTTCTTTCTTGATATCTTTCCTTCTAGTTTCAATACCTTTTAACATTCTATCTTTAGTTTCTTTCTTTCTTTCTTTATATCTTTCATTCTAGCTTTAATACCTTCTAACATTCTATCTTTACTTTCTTTCTTTCCTTCTTTCTTGATATCTTTCATTCTAGCTTTAATACCTTCTAACATTCTCTCTTTAGTTTCTTTTATCCTTTCTTTCTTGATATCTTTCATTCTAGCTTTAATACCTTCTAACATTCTATCTTTAGTTTCTTTCTTGCTTTCTTTCTTGATATCTTTCATTCTAAATTTAATACCTTCTAACATTCTTTCTTTAGTTTCTTTCTTTCTTTATATCTTTCATTCTAGCTTTAATACCTTCTAACATTCCTTCTTTAGTTTCTTTCTTTATTTCTTTCTTTCTTGATATCTTTCATTCTAGCTTTAATACCTTCGAACATTCTATCTTTAGTTTCTTTCTTTCTTTCTTTCTTTATATCTTTCATTCTAGCTTTTATATCTTCTAACGTTCTATCTTTAGTTTCTTTTATCCTTTCTTTCTTGATATCTTTCATTCTAGCTTTAATACCTTCTAACATTCTATCTTTTGTTTCTTTCTTTCTTTCTTTCTTTATATCTTTCATTCTAGCTTTAATACCTTCTAACATTCTATCTTTAGTTTCTTTCTTTCTTTCTTTCTTTCTTTCTTTCTTTCTTTCTTCATATCTTTTATTCTATCTTTAATACCTTCTAACATTCTATCTTTAGTTTCTTTCTTTCTTTCTTTCTTGATATCTTTCATTCTAGCTTTAATACCATCTAACATTCTATCTTTAGTTTCTTTCTTTCTTTCTTTATATCTTTTATTCTAGCTTAAATACCTTCTAACATTCTGTCTTTAGTTTCTTTCTTTCTTTCTTTCTTGATATCTTTAATTCTAATTTTAATACCTTCTAACATTCTTTATTTAGTTTCTTTCTTTCTTTCTTTCTTTATATCTTTCATTCTAGCTTTAATACCTTCTAACATTCTATCTTTAGTTTCTTTCTTTCTTTCTTTATATCTTTTATTCTAGCTTTAAAACCTTCTAATACTCTATCTTTACTTTTTTTTTTCTTTCTTTCTTGATATCTTTCCTTCTAGTTTCAATACCTTTTAACATTCTATCTTTAGTTTCTTTCTTTCTTTCTTTATATATTTCATTCTAGCTTTAATAACTTCTAACATTCTATCTTTAGTTTCTTTCTTTCTTTCTTTATATTTTTCATTCAAGCTTTAATACCTTCTTACATTCTATCTTTAGTTTCTTTCTTTATTTTTCTTGATATCTTTCATTCTAGTTTTAACACCTTCTAACATTCTATCATTAGTTTCTTTCTTTCTTTCTTTCTTTCTTTATATATTTCATTCTAGATTTAATACCTTCTAACATTCTATCTTTAGTTTCTTTCTTTCTTTCTTTATATCATTCTAGCTTTAATACCTTCTAACATTCTATCTTTAGTTTCTTTCTTTCATGATATCTTTCATTCTAATTTTAATACCTTCTAACATTCTTTCTTTAGTTTCTTTCTTTCTTTCTTTCTTCATATCTTTCATTCTAGCTTTAATACCTTCTAACATTCTATCTTTAGTTTCTTTCTTTCTTTCTTTCTTTCTTTCTTGATATCTTTCATTCTAGTTTCAATACCTTTTAACATTCTATCTTTAGTTTCTTTCTTTCTTTCTTTATATCTTTCATTCTAGCTTTAATACCTTCTAACATTCTATCTTTAGTTTCTTTCTTTCTTTATTTATATTTTTCATTCAAGCTTTAATACCTTCTAACATTCTATCTTTAGTTTCTTTCTTTATTTTTCTTGATATCTTTCATTCTAGTTTTAATACCTTCTAACATTCTATCTTTAGTTTCTTTCTTTCTTTCTTTATATCTCATTCTAGCTTTAATACCGTCTAACATTCTATCTTTAGTTTCTTTTCTCCTTTCTTTCTTGATATCTTTCATTCGAGCTTTAATACCTTCTAACATTATATCTTTAGTTTCTTTCTTTGTTTCTTTCTTTCTTTATATCTTTCATTATAGCTTTAATACCTTCTAACATTCTATCTTTAGTTTCTTTCTTTCTTTCTTTCATGATATCTTTCATTCTAATTTTAATACCTTCTAACATTCTTTCTTTAGTTTCTTTCTTTCTTTCTTTCTTTCTTTATATCTTTCATTCTAGCTTTAATACCTTCTAACATTCTATCTTTAGTTTCTTTCTTTCTTTCTTTCTTGATATCTTTCATTCTAGCTTTAATACCTTTTAACATTCTATCTTTAGTTTCTTTCTTTCTTTCTTTCTTGATATCTTCCATTCTAATTTTAATACCTTCTAACATTCTTTCCTTATTTTCTTTCTTTCTTTCTTTCTTTCTTTATATCTTTCATTCTAGCTTTAATACCTTCTAATATTCTATCTTTAGTTTCTTTCTTTCTTTATATCTTTTATTCTAGCTTTAATACCTTCTAACATTCTGTCTTTAGTTTCTTTCTTTCTTTCTTTCTTGATATCTTTCATTCTAATTTTAATACCTTCTAACATTCTTTCTTTAGTTTCCTTCTTTCTTTTTTTCTTTATATCTTTCATTCTAGCTTTTATACCTTCTAACATTCTATCTTTAGTTTCTTTTCTCCTTTCTTTCTTGATATCTTTCATTCTAGCTTTAATACCTTCTAACATTATATCTTTAGTTTCTTTCTATGTTTCTTTCTTTCTTTATATCTTTCATTCTCGCTTTAATAGCTTCTAACATTCTATCTTTAGTTTCTTTCTTTCTTTCTTTCATGATATCTTTCATTCTAATTTTAATACCTTCTAACATTCTTTCTTTAGTTTCTTTCTTTCTTCCTTTCTTTCTTTATATCTTTCATTCTAGCTTTAATACCTTCTAACATTCTATCTTTAGTTTCTTTCTTTCTTTCTTTATATCTTTTATTCTAGCTTTAATACGTTTTAACATTCTATCTTTAGTTTCTCTCTTTCTTTCTTTCTTGATATCTTCCATTCTAATTTTAATACCTTCTAACATTCTTTCTTTAGTTTCTTTCTTTCTTTCTTTATATCTTTCATTCTAGCTTTAATACCTTCTAATATTCTATCTTTAGTTTCTTTCTTTCTTTCTTTCTTGATATCTTTCCTTCTAGTTTCAATACCTTTTAACATTCTATCTTTAGTTTCTTTCTTTCTTTCTTTATATCTTTCATTCTAGCTTTAATACCTTCTAATATTCTATCTTTAGTTTCTTTCTTTCTTTCTTTCTTGATATCTTTCCTTCCAGTTTCAATACCTTTTAACATTCTATCTTTAGTTTCTTTCTTTCTTTCTTTATATCTTTCATTCTAGCTTTAATTCCTTCTAACATTCTATATTTACTTTCTTTCTTTCCTTCTTTCTTCTTATCTTTCTTTCTAGCTTTAATACCTTCTAACATTCTATCTTTAGTTTCTTTTATCCTTTCTTTCTTGATATCTTTCATTCTAGCTTTAATACCTTCTAACATTCTATCTTTAGTTTCTTTCTTTCTTTCTTTCTTGATATCTTTCATTCTAATTTTAATACCTTCTTACATTCTTTCTTTAGTTTCTTTCTTTATTTCTTTCTTTCTTGATATCTTTCATTCTAGCTTTAATACCTTCTAACATTCTATCTTTAGTTTCTTTCTTTCTTTCTTTATATCTTTCATTATATCTTTTATACCTTCTAACATTCTATCTTTAGTTTCTTTCTTTCTTTCTTTCTTTATATCTTTCATTATATCTTTTATACCTTCTAACATTCTATCTTTAGTTTCTTTCTTTCTTTCTTTCTTTCTTTATATCTTTCATTCTAGCTTTAATACCTTCTAACATTCCTTCTTTAGTTTCTTTCTTTATTTCTTTCTTTCTTGATATCTTTCATTCTAGCTTTAATACCTTCTAACATTCTATCTTTAGTTTCTTTCTTTCTTTCTTTATATCTTTCATTCTATCTTTTATACCTTCTAACGTTCCATCTTTAGTTTCTTTTATCCTTTCTTTCTTGATATCTTTCATTCTAGCTTTAATACCTTCTAACACTCTATCTTTAGTTTCTTTCTTTCTTTCGTTATATCTTTCATTCTAGCTTTAATACCTTCTAACATTCTATCTTTAGTTTCTTTCTTTCTTTCTTTCTTTCTTTCTTCATATCGTTCATTCTAGCTTTAATACCTTCTAACATTCTATCTTTAGTTTCTTTCTTTCTTTCTTCTTGATATCTTTCACTCTAGCTTCAATACCTTCTAACATTCTTTCTTTAGTTTCTTTCTTTCTTTCTTTATATCTTTTATTCTAGCTTTAATACCTTCTAACATTCTGTCTTTAGTTTCTTTCTTTCTTTCTTTCTTTCTTGATATCTTTCATTCTAATTTTAATACCTTCTAACATTCTTTCTTTAGTTTCTTTCTTTCTTTCTTTCTTTCTTTCTTTCTTTCTTTCTTTATATCCTTCATTCTAGCTTTAATACCTTCTAACATTCTATCTTTAGTTTCTTTCTTTCTTTCTTTCTTGATATCTTTCATTCTAGCTTTAATACCTTCTAACATTCTATCTTTAGTTTCTTTCTTTTTTTCTTTATATCTTTTATTCTAGCTTTAATAAGTTTTAACATTCTATCTTTAGTTTCTTTCTTTCTTTCTTTCTTGATATCTTCCATTCTAATTTTAATACCTTCTAACATTCTTTCTTTAGTTTCTTTCTTTCTTTCTTTATATCTTTCATTCTAGCTTTAATACCTTCTAATATTCTATCTTTAGTTTCTTTCTTTCTTTCTTTCTTGATATCTTTCCTTCTAGTTTCAATACCTTTAAACATTCTATCTTTAGTTTCTTTCTTTCTTACTTTATATATTTCATTCTAGCTTTAATACCTTCTAATATTCTATCTTTAGTTTCTTTCTTTCTTTCTTTCTTTCTTGATATCTTTCCTTCTAGTTTCAATACCTTTTAACATTCTATATTTAGTTTCTTTCTTTCTTTCTTTATATCTTTCATTCTAGCTTTAATACCTTCTAACATTCTATCTTTCTTTCTTTCTTTCCTTCTTTCTTGATATCTTTCATTCTAGCTTTAATACCTTCTAACATTCTATCTTTAGTTTCTTTTATCCTTTCTTTCTTGATATCGTTCATTCTAGCTTTAATACCTTCTAACATTCTGTCTTTAGTTTCTTTCTTGCTTTCTTTCTTGATATCTTTCATTCTAATTTTAATACCTTCTAACATTCTTTCTTTAGTTTCTTTCTTTCTTTATATCTTTCATTCTAGCTTTAATACCTTCTAACATTCCTTCTTTAGTTTCTTTCTTTATTTCTTTCTTTCTTGATATCTTTCATTCTAGCTTTAATACCTTCTAACATTCTATCTTTTGTTTCTTTCTTTCTTTCTTTCTTTATATCTTTCATTCTAGCTTTTATACCTTCTAACGTTCTATCTTTAGTTTCTTTTATCCTTTCTTTCTTGATATCTTTCATTCTAGCTTTAATACCTTCTAACATTCTATCTTTAGTTTCTTTCTTTCTTTCTTTCTTTATATCTTTCATTCTAGCTGTAATACCTTCTAACATTCTATCTTTAGTTTCCTTCTTTCTTTCTTTCATGATATCTTTCATTCTAATTTTAATACCTTCTAACATTCTTTCTTTAGTTTCTTTCTTTCTTTCTTTCTTTCTTTCTTCATATCTTTTATTCTATCTTTAATACCTTCTAACATTCTATCTTTAGTTTCTTTCTTACTTTCTTTCTTGATATCTTTCATTCTAGCTTTAATACCTTCTAACATTCTATCTTTAGTTTCTTTCTTTCTTTCTTTATATCTTTTATTCTAGCTTAAATACCTTCTAACATTCTGTCTTTAGTTTCTTTCTTTCTATCTTTCTTGATATCTTTCATTCTAATTTTAATACCTTCTAACATTCTTTCTTTAGTTTCTTTCTTTCTTTCTTTCTTTCTTTATATATTTCATTCTAGCTTTAATACCTTCTAACATTCTATCTTTAGTTTCTTTCTTTCTTTCTTTATATCTTTTATTCTAGCTTTAAAACCTTCTAATACTCTATCTTTACTTTCTTTCTTTCTTTCTTTCTTGATATCTTTCCTTCTAGTTTCAATACCTTTTAACATTCTATCTTTAGTTTCTTTCTTTCTTTCTTTATATCTTTCATTCTAGCTTTAATAACTTCTAACATTCTATCTTTAGTTTCTTTCTTTCTTTCTTTATATTTTTCATTCAAGCTTTAATACCTTCTTACATTCTATCTTTAATTTCTTTCTTTATTTTTCTTGATATCTTTCATTCTAGTTTTAACACCTTCTAACATTCTATCATTAGTTTCTTTCTTTCTTTCTTTCTTTATATCTTTCATTCTAGATTTAATACCTTCTAACATTCTATCTTTACTTTCTTTCTTTCCTTCTTTCTTGATATCTTTCATTCTAGCTTTAATACCTTCTAACATTCTATCTTTAGTTTCTTTTATGCTTTCTTTCTTGATATCTTTCATTCTAGCTTTAATACCTTCTAACATTCTATCTTTAGTTTCTTTCTTTCTTTCTTTCTTGATATCTTTCATTCTAATTTTAATACCTTCTAACATTCTTTCTTTAGTTTCTTTCTTTCTTTCTTTATATCTTTCATTCTAGCTTTAATACCTTCTAACATTTCTTCTTTAATTTCTTTCTTTATTTCTATCTTTCTTGATATCTTTCATTCTAGCTTTAATACCTTCTAACATTCTATCTTTAGTTTCTTTCTTTCTTTCTTTCTTTATATCTTTCATTCTAGCTTTTATACCTTCTAACGTTCTATCTTTAGTTTCTTTTATCCTTTCTTTCTTGATATCTTTCATTCTAGCTTTAATACCTTCTAACATTCTATCTGTAGTTTCTTTCTTTCTTTCTTTCTTTATATCTTTCATTCTAGCTTTAATACCTTCTAACATTCTATCTTTAGTTTCTTTCTTTCTTTCTTGATATCTTCCATTCTAATTTTAATACCTTCTAACATTCTTTCTTTAGTTTCTTTCTTTCTTTCTTTCTTTCTTTATATCTTTCATTCTAGGTTTAATACCTTCTAACATTCTATCTTTAGTTTCTTTTATGCTTTCTTTCTTGATATCTTTCATTCTAGCTTTAATACCTTCTAACATTCTATCTTTAGTTTCTTTCTTTCTTTCTTTCTTGATATCTTTCATTCTAATTTTAATACCTTCTAACATTCTTTCTTTAGTTTCTTTCTTTCTTTCTTTATATCTTTCATTCTAGCTTTAATACCTTCTAACATTTCTTCTTTAATTTCTTTCTTTATTTCTATCTTTCTTGATATCTTTCATTCTAGCTTTAATACCTTCTAACATTCTATCTTTAGTTTCTTTCTTTCTTTCTTTCTTTATATCTTTCATTCTAGCTTTTATACCTTCTAACATTCTATCTTTAGTTTCTATTTTCCTTTCTTTCTTGATATCCTTCATTCTAGCTTTAATATCTTCTAACATTCTATCTTTAGTTTCTTTCTTTCTTTCTTTCTTTCTTTCTTTCTTTATATCTTTCATTCTAGCTTTAATACCTTCTAACATTCTATCTTTAGTTTCTTTCTTTCTTTCTTTCATGATATCTTTCATTCTAATTTTAATACCTTCCCACATTCTTTCTTTAGTTTCTTTCTTCCTTTCTTTCTTTCTTTATATCTTTCATTCTAGCTTTAATACCTTCTAACATTCTATTTAGTTTCTTTCTTTCTTTCTTTCTTGATATCTTTCATTCTAGCTTTAATACCTTCTAACATTCTATCTTTAGTTTCTTTCTTTCTTTCTTTATATCTTTTATTCTAGCTTTAATACGTTCTAACATTCTATCTTTAGTTTCTTTCTTTCTTTCTTTCTTGATATCTTTCATTCTAGCTTTAATACCTTCTAACATTCTATTTAGTTTCTTTCTTTCTTTCTTTCTTGATATCTTTCATTCTAGCTTTAATACCTTCTAACATTCTATCTTTAGTTTCTTTCTTTCTTTCTTTATATCTTTTATTCTAGCTTTAATACGTTCTAACATTCTATCTTTAGTTTCTTTCTTTCTTTCTTTCTTGATATCTTTCCTTCTAGTTTCAATACCTTTTAACATTCTATCTTTAGTTTCTTTCTTTCTTTCTTTATATCTTTCATTCTAGCTTTAATACCTTCTAACATTCTATCTTTAGTTTCTTTCTTTCTTTATATTTTTCATTGAAGCTTTAATACCTTCTAACATTCTATCTTTAGTTTCTTTCTTTATTTTTCTTGATATATTTCATTCTAATTTTAATACCTTCTAACATTCTATCTTTAGTTTCTTTCTTTCTTTCTTTCTTTATATCTTTCATTCTAGATTTAATACCTTCTAACATTCTATCATTACTTTCTTTCTTTCCTTCTTTCTTGATATCTTTCATTCTAGCTTTAATTCCTTCTAACATTCTATCTTTAGTTTCTTTTTTCCTTTCTTTCTTGATATCTTTCATTCTAGCTTTAATACCTTCTAACATTCTATCTTTAGTTTCTTTCTTTCTTTCTTTCTTGATAGCTTTCATTCTAATTTTAATACCTTCTAACATTCTTTCTTTAGTTTCTTTCTTTCTTTCTTTCTTTCTTGATATCTTTCATTCTAGCTTTAATACCTTCTAACATTCTATCTTTATTTTCTTTCTTTCTTTCTTTCTTGATATCTTTCATTCTAGCTTTAATACCTTCTAACATTCTATCTTTAGTTTCTTTCTTTCTTTCTTTATATCTTTTATTCTAGCTTTAATACCTTCCAACATTCTGTCTTTAGTTTCTTTCTTTCTTTCTTGATATCTTTCATTCTAGCTTTAATACCTTCTAACATTCTATCTTTAGTTTCTTTTTTCCTTTCTTTCTTGATATCTTTCATTCTAGCTTTAATACCTTCTAACATTCTATCTTTAGTTTCTTTCATTCTTTCTTTCTTGATAGCTTTCATTCTAATTTTAATACCTTCTAACATTCTTTCTTTAGTTTCTTTCTTTCTTTCTTTCTTTCTTGATATCTTTCATTCTAGCTTTAATACCTTCTAACATTCTATCTTTATTTTCTTTCTTTCTTTCTTTCTTGATATCTTTCATTCTAGCTTTAATACCTTCTAACATTCTATCTTTAGTTTCTTTCTTTCTTTCTTTATATCTTTTATTCTAGCTTTAATACCTTCCAACATTCTGTCTTTAGTTTCTTTCTTTCTTTCTTGATATCTTTCATTCTAATTTTAATACCTTCTAACATTCTATCTTTAGTTTCTTTCTTTCTTTCTTTCTTTCTTGATATCTTTCACTCTAGCTTTAATACCTTCTAACATTCTTTCTTTAGTTTCTTTCTTTCTTTCTTGATATCTTTCACTCTAGCTTTAATACCTTCTAACATTCTTTCTTTAGTTTCTTTCTTTCTTTCTTTCTTTCTTGATATCTTTCATTCTAGCTTTAATACCTTCTAACATTCTATCTTTATTTTCTTTCTTTCTTTCTTTCTTGATATCTTTCATTCTAGCTTTAATACCTTCTAACATTCTATCTTTAGTTTCTTTCTTTCTTTCTTTATATCTTTTATTCTAGCTTTAATACCTTCCAACATTCTGTCTTTAGTTTCTTTCTTTCTTTCTTGATATCTTTCATTCTAATTTTAATACCTTCTAACATTCTTTCTTTAGTTTCTTTCTTTCTTTCTTTCTTTCTTGATATCTTTCATTCTAGCTTTAATACCTTCTAACATTCTATCTTTATTTTCTTTCTTTCTTTCTTTCTTGATATCTTTCATTCTAGCTTTAATACCTTCTAACATTCTATCTTTAGTTTCTTTCTTTCTTTCTTTATATCTTTTATTCTAGCTTTAATACCTTCCAACATTCTATCTTTAGTTTCTTTCTTTCTTTCTTGATATGTTTCATTCTAATTTTAATACCTTCTAACATTCTTTCTTTAGTTTCTTTCTTTCATTCTTTCTTTCTTGATATCTTTCATTCTAGCTTTAATACCTTCTAACGTTCTATCTTTTTTTCTTTCTTTCTTTCTTTCCTTATATCTTTCATTCTAGCTTTAATAACTTCTAACATTCTATCTTTAGTTTCTTTCTTTGTTTCTTTATATCTTTCATTCTAATTTCAATACCTTCTAACATTCTTTCTTTAGTTTCTTTCTTTCTTTCTTTCTTTCTTTATATGTTTCATTCTAGCTTTAAAACCTTCTAATACTCTATCTTTACTTTCTTTTTTTCTTTCTTTCTTGATATCTTTCATTCTAGCTTTAATACCTTCTAACATTCTATCTTTAGTTTCTTTCTTTCTTTCTTTATATCTTTCATTCTAGTTTTAATACCTTCTAACATTCTATCTTTAGTTTCTTTCTTTCTTTCTTTCTTTCTTTCTTTATATCTTTCATTCTAGATTTAATACTTTCTAACATTCTATCTTTACTTTCTTTCTTTCCTTCTTTCTTGATATTTTTCATTCTAGCTTTAATACCTTCTAACATTCTATCTTTA
This sequence comes from Intellagama lesueurii, assembly GCA_037013535.1. Classification (NCBI taxonomy): domain Eukaryota; kingdom Metazoa; phylum Chordata; class Lepidosauria; order Squamata; family Agamidae; genus Intellagama; species Intellagama lesueurii. Next base: position 20,458,835 of record JBAJHW010000014.1, on the reverse strand, counting down.
GTTTCTTTTATCCTTTCTTTCTTGATATCTTTCATTCTAGCTTTAATACCTTCTAACATTCTTTCTTTAGTTTCTTTCTTTCTTTCTTTCTTTCTTTCTTTATATCTTTTTTTCTAGCTTTAATACCTTCTAACATTCCTTCTTTAGTTTCTTTCTTTATTTCTTTCTTTCTTGATATCTTTCATTCTAGCTTTAATACCTTCTAACATTCTATCTTTAGTTTCTTTCTTTCTTTCTTTCTTTCTTTATATCTTTCATTCTAGCTTTTATACCTTCTAACGTTCTATCTTTAGTTTCTTTTATCCTTTCTTTCTTGATATCTTTCATTCTAGCTTTAATACCTTCTAACATTCTATCTTTAGTTTCTTTCTTTCTTTCTTTATATCTTTCATTCTAGCTTTAATACCTTCTAACATGCTATCTTTAGTTTCTTTCTTTTTTTCTTTCATGATATCTTTCATTCTAATTTTAATACCTTCTAACATTCTTTCTTTAGTTTCTTTCTTTCTTTCTTTCTTTATATCTTTCTTTCTAGCTTTAATACCTTCTAACATTCCTTCTTTAGTTTCTTTCTTTTTTTCTTTCTTTCTTGATATCTTTCATTCTAGCTTTAATACCTTCTAACTTTCTATCTTTAGTTTCTTTCTTTCTTTCTTTCATGATATCTTTCATTCTAATTTTAATACCTTCCCACATTCTTTCTTTAGTTTCTTTCTTTCTTTCTTTCTTTCTTTCTTTCTTTCTTTATACCTTTCATTCTAGCTTTAATACCTTCTAACATTCAATCTTTAGTTTCTTTCTTTCTTTCTTTCTTGATATCTTTCATTCTTGCTTTAATACCTTCTAACATTCTATCTTTAGTTTCTTTCTTTCTTTCTTTATATCTTTTATTCTAGCTTTAATACGTTCTAACATTCTATCTTTAGTTTCTTTCTTTCTTTCTTTCTTGGTATCTTTCATTCTAATTTTAATACCTTCTAATATTCTTTCTTTAGTTTCTTTCTTTCTTTCTTTCTTGATATCTTTCCTTCTAGTTTCAATAACTTTTAACATTCTATCTTTAGTTTCTTTCTTTCTTTCTTTATATCTTTCATTCTAGCTTTAATACCTTCTAACATTCTATCTTTAGTTTCTTTCTTTCTTTATATTTTTCATTGAAGCTTTAATACCTTCTAACATTCTATCTTTAGTTTCTTTCTTTATTTTTCTTGATATCTTTCATTCTAGTTTTAATACCTTCTAACATTCTATCTTTAGTTTCTTTCTTTCTTTGTTTCTTTCTTTATATCTTTCATTCTAGATTTAATACCTTCTAACATTCTATCATTACTTTCTTTCTTTCCTTCTTTCTTGATATCTTTCATTCTAATTTTAATACCTTCTAACATTCTTTCTTTAGTTTCTTTCTTTCTTTCTTTCTTTATATGATTCATTCTAGCTTTAATACCTTCTAACATTCTATCTTTAGTTTCTTTCTTTCTTTCTTTCTTTCTTGATATCTTTCATTCTAATTTTAATACCTTCTAACATTCTTTCTTTAGTTTCTTTCTTTCTTTCTTTCTTTCTTTATATCTATCTTTCTAGCTTTAATACCTTCTAACATTCCTTCTTTAGTTTCTTTCTTTCTTTCTTTCTTGATATCTTGCATTCTAATTTCAATACCTTCTAACATTCTTTCTTTAGTTTCTTTCTTTCTTTCTTTATATCTTTCATTCTAGTTTTTATACCTTCTAACATTCTATCTTTAGTTTCTATTTTCCTTTCTTTCTTGATATCTTTCATTCTAGCTTTAATACCTTCTAACATTCTATCTTTAGTTTCTTTCTTTCTTTCTTTCTTTCTTTCTTTCTTTCTTTCATTCTAGCTTTAATACCTTCTAACATTCTATCTTTAGTTTCTTTCTTTCTTTCTTTCATGATATCTTTCATTCTAATTTTAATACCTTCCCACATTCTTTCTTTAGTTTCTTTCTTCCTTTCTTTCTTTCTTTATATCTTTCATTCTAGATTTAATACCTTCTAATATTCTATCTTTAGTTTCTTTCTTTCTTTCTTGATATCTTTCATTCTAGCTTTAATACCTTCTAACATTCTATCTTTAGTTTCTTTATTTCTTTCTTGATATCTTTCATTCTAATTTTAATACCTTCTAACATTCTTTCTTTAGTTTCTTTCTTTCATTCTTTCTTTCTTGATATCTTTCATTCTAGCTTTAATACCTTCTAACGTTCTATCTTTTTTTCTTTCTTTCTTTCTTTCCTTATATCTTTCATTCTAGCTTTAATAACTTCCCACATTCTTTCTTTAGTTTCTTTCTTCCTTTCTTTCTTTCTTTATATCTTTCATTCTAGCTTTAATACCTTCTAATATTCTATCTTTAGTTTCTTTCTTTCTTTATATCTTTTATTCTAGCTTTAATACGTTCTAACATTCTATCTTTAGTTTCTTTCTTTCTTTCTTTCTTGTTATCTTTCATTCTAATTTTAATACCTTCTAATATTCTTTCTTTAGTTTCTTTCTTTCTTTCTTTCTTTATATCTTTCATTCTAGCTTTAAAACCTTCTAATATTCTATCTTTAGTTTCTTTCTTTCTTTCTTTCTTGATATCTTTCCTTCTAGTTTCAATACCTTTTAACATTCTATCTTTAGTTTCTTTCTTTCTTTCTTTATATTTTTCATTGAAGCTTTAATACCTTCTAACATTCTATCTTTAGTTTCTTTCTTTCTTTCTTTATATCTTTCATTCTAGCTTTAATACCTTCTAACATTCTATCTTTAGTTTCTTTCTTTCTTTCTTTCTTTCTTTATATCTTTCATTCTAGCTTTAATACCTTCTAACATTCTATCTTTAGTTTCTTTCTTTCTTTCTTTCATGATATCTTTCATTCTAATTTTAATACCTTCCCACATTCTTTCTTTAGTTTCTTTCTTCCTTTCTTTCTTTCTTTATATCTTTCATTCTAGCTTTAATACCTTCTAACATTCTATTTAGTTTCTTTCTTTCTTTCTTTCTTGATATCTTTCATTCTAGCTTTAATACCTTCTAACATTCTATCTTTAGTTTCTTTCTTTCTTTCTTTCATGATATCTTTCATTCTAATTTTAATACCTTCCCACATTCTTTCTTTAGTTTCTTTCTTTCTTTCTTTCTTTCTTTATACCTTTCATTCTAGCTTTAATACCTTCTAACATTCTATCTTTAGTTTCTTTCTTTCTTTCTTTCTTGATATCTTTCATTCTAGCTTTAATACCTTCTAACATTCTATCTTTAGTTTCTTTCTTTCTTTCTTTATATCTTTTATTCTAGCTTTAATACGTTCTAACATTCTATCTTTAGTTTCTTTCTTTCTTTCTTTCTTGGTATCTTTCATTCTAATTTTAATACCTTCTAATATTCTTTCTTTAGTTTCTTTCTTTCTTTCTTTCTTTATATCTTTCATTCTAGCTTTAATACCTTCTAATATTCTATCTTTAGGTTCTTTCTTTCTTTCTTTCTTGATATCTTTCCTTCTAGTTTCAATACCTTTTAACATTCTATCTTTAGTTACTTTCTTTCTTTCTTTATATCTTTCATTCTAGCTTTAATACCTTCTAACATTCTATCTTTAGTTTCTTTCTTTCTTTCTTTATATTTTTCATTGAAGCTTTAATACCTTCTAACATTCTATCTTTAGTTTCTTTCTTTATTTTTCTTGATATCTTTCATTCTAGTTTTAATACCTTCTAACATTCTATCTTTAGTTTCTTTCTTTCTTTCTTTCTTTATATCTTTCATTCTAGATTTAATACCTTCTAACATTCTATCATTACTTTCTTTCTTTCCTTCTTTCTTGATATCTTTCATTCTAATTTTAATACCTTCTAACATTCTTTCTTTAGTTTCTTTCTTTCTTTCTTTCTTTATATGATTCATTCTAGCTTTAATACCTTCTAACATTCTATCTTTAGTTTCTTTCTTTCTTTCTTTCTTTCTTGATATCTTTCATTCTAATTTTAATACCTTCTAACATTCTTTCTTTAATTTCTTTCTTTCTTTCTTTCTTTCTTTCTTTATATCTATCTTTCTAGCTTTAATACCTTCTAACATTCCTTCTTTAGTTTCTTTCTTTCTTTCTTTCTTGATATCTTTCATTCTAATTTTAATACCTTCTAACATTCTTTCTTTAGTTTCTTTCTTTCTTTCTTTCTTTATATCTTTCATTCTAGTTTTTATACCTTCTAACATACTATCTTTAGTTTCTATTTTCCTTTCTTTCTTGATATCTTTCATTCTAGCTTTAATACCTTCTAACATTCTATCTTTAGTTTCTTTCTTTCTTTCTTTCTTTCTTTCCTTCTTTCTTTATATCTTTCATTCTAGCTTTAATACCTTCTAACATTCTATCTTTAGTTTCTTTCTTTCTTTCTTTCATGATATCTTTCATTCTAATTTTAATACCTTCCCACATTCTTTCTTTAGTTTCTTTCTTCCTTTCTTTCTTTCTTTATATCTTTCATTCTAGCTTTAATACCTTCTAACATTCTATCTTTAGTTTCTTTCTTTCTTTCTTGATATCTTTCATTCTAGCTTTAATACCTTCTAACATTCTATCTTTAGTTTCTTTCTTTCTTTCTTTCTTGATATCTTTCATTCTAATTTTAATACCTTCTAACATTCTTTCTTTAGTTTCTTTCTTTCTTTCTTTCTTTATATCTTTCATTCTAGCTTTAATACCTTCTAATATTCTATCTTTAGTTTCTTTCTTTCTTTCTTTCTTGATTTCTTTCCTTCTAGTTTCAATATCTTTTAACATTCTATCTTTAGTTTCTTTCTTTCTTTCTTTATATCTTTCATTCTAGCTTTAATACCTTCTAACATTCTATCTTTAGTTTCTTTCTTTCTTTCTTTATATTTTTCATTGAAGCTTTAATACGTTCTAACATTCTATCTTTAGTTTCTTTCTTTATTTTTCTTGATATATTTCATTCTAATTTTAATACCTTCTAACATTCTATCTTTAGTTTCTTTCTTTCTTTCTTTACATCTTTCATTCTAAATTTAATACCTTCTAACATTCTATCATTACTTTCTTTCTTTCCTTCTTTCTTGATATCTTTCATTCTAGCTTTAATACCTTCTAACATTCTATCTTTAGTTTCTTTTTTCCTTTCTTTCTTGATATCTTTCATTCTAGCTTTAATACCTTCTAACATTCTGTCTTTAGTTTCTTTCTTTCTTTCTTTCTTTCTTGATAGCTTTCATTCTAATTTTAATACCTTCTAACATTTTATCTTTAGTTTCTTTCTTTCTTTCTTTATATCTTTCATTCTAGCTTTTATACCTTCTAACATTCTATCTTTAGTTTCTTTTTTCCTTTCTTTCTTGATATCTTTCATTCTAGCTTTAATACCTTCTAACATTATATCTTTAGATTCTGTCTTTCTATCTTTCTTGATATCTTTCATTCTACCTTTAATACATTCTAACATTCTTTCTTTAGTTTCTTTCTTTCTTTCTTTCTTTATATCTTTCATTCTATCTTTAATACCTTCTAACATTCTATCTTTTAGTTTCTTTCTTTCTTTCTTTTATATCTTTCATTCTAGCTTTTATACCTTCTAACATTCTATCTTTCGGTTCTTTTTTCCTTTCTTTCTTGATATCTTTCATTCTAGCTTTAATACCTTCTAACATTCTGTCTTTAGTTTCTTTCTTTCTTTCTTTATATCATTCTAGCTTTAATACCTTCTAACATTCTATCTTTAGTTTCTTTCTTTCTTTCTTTCATGATATCTTTCATTCTAATTTTAATACCTTCTAACATTCTTTCTTTAGTTTCATTCTTTCTTTCTTTCTTTCTTTCTTTCTTTCTTTCTTCATATCTTTCATTCTAGCTTTAATACCTTCTAACATTCTATATTAAGTTTCTTTCTTTCTTTCTTTATATCTTTTATTCTAGCTTAAATACCTTCTAACATTCTGTCTTTAGTTTCTTTCTTTCTTTCTTGATATCTTTCATTCTAATTTTAATACCTTCTAACATTCTTTCTTTAGTTTCTTTCTTTCTTTCTTTCTTTCTTGATATCTTTCATTCTAGCTTTAATACCTTCTAACATTCTATCTTTAGTTTCTTTCTTTCTTTCTTTCTTGATATCTTTCATTCTAGCTTTAATACCTTCTAACATTCTATCTTTAGTTTCTTTCTTTCTTTCTTTATATCTTTTATTCTAGCTTTAATACCTTCTAACATTCTGTCTTTAGTTTCTTTCTTTCTTTCTTGATATCTTTCATTCTAATTTTAATACCTTCTAACATTCTTTCTTTAGTTTCTTTCTTTCTTTCTTTCTTTATATGTTTCATTCTAGCTTTAAAACCTTCTAATACTCTATCTTTACTTTCTTTTTTTCTTTCTTTCTTGATATCTTTCATTCTAGCTTTAATACCTTCTAACATTCTATCTTTAGTTTCTTTCTTTCTTTCTTTATATCTTTCATTCTAGTTTTAATACCTTCTAACATTCTATCTTTAGTTTCTTTCTTTCTTTCTTTCTTTCTTTCTTTATATCTTTCATTCTAGATTTAATACTTTCTAACATTCTATCTTTACTTTCTTTCTTTCCTTCTTTCTTGATATCTTTCATTCTAGCTTTAATACCTTCTAACATTCTATCTTTAGTTTCTTTTATCCTTTCTTTCTTGATATCTTTCATTCTAGCTTTAATACCTTCTAACATTCTATCTTTAGTTTCTTTCTTTCTTTCTTTCTTGATATCTTTCATTCTAATTTAAATACCTTCTAACATTCTTTCTTTAGTTTCTTTCTTTCTTTCTTTCTTTCTTTATATCTTTCTTTCTAGCTTTAATACCTTCTAACATTCCTTCTTTAGTTTCTTTCTTTATTTCTTTCTTTCTTGATATCTTTCATTCTAGCTTTAATACCTTCTAACATTCTTTCTTTAGTTTTTTTCTCTTTCTTTCTTTATATCTTTCATTCTAGCTTTAATACCTTCTAATATTCTATCTTTACTTTCTTTCTTTCCTTCTTTCTTGATATCTCTCATTCTAGCTTTAATACCTTCTAACATTCTATGTTTAGTTTCTTTCCTTCTTTCTTTTATATCTTTCATTCTAGCTTTTATACCTTCTAACATTCTATCTTTAGTTTCTTTTTTCCTTTCTTTCTTGATATCTTTCATTCTAGCTTTTATACCTTCTAACATTCTATCTTTAGTTTCTTTTTTCCTTTCTTTCTTGATATCTTTCATTCTAGCTTTAATACCTTCTAACATTCTATCTTTAGATTCTTTCTTTCTTTCTTTATATCATTCTAGGTTTAATACCTTCTAACATTCTATCTTTAGTTTCTTTCTTTCATGATATCTTTCATTCTAATTTTAATACCTTCTAACATTCTTTCTTTAGTTTCTTTCTTTCTTTCTTTCTTTCTTCATATCTTTCATTCTAGCTTTAATACCTTCTAACATTCTATCTTTAGTTTCTTTCTTTCTTTCTTTCTTGATATCTTTCATTCTAGTTTCAATACCTTTTAACATTCTATCTTTAGTTTCTTTCTTTCTTTATATCTTTCATTCTAGCTTTAATACGTTCTAACATTCTATCTTTAGTTTCTTTCTTTATTTTTCTTGATATCTTTCATTCTAGTTTTAATACCTTCTAACATTCTATCTTTAGTTTCTTTCTTTCTTTCTTTATATCTCATTCTAGCTTTAATACCGTCTAACATTCTATCTTTAGTTTCTTTTCTCCTTTCTTTCTTGATATCTTTCATTCGAGCTTTAATACCTTCTAACATTATATCTTTAGTTTCTTTCTTTGTTTCTTTCTTTCTTTATATCTTTCATTATAGCCTTAATACCTTCTAACATTCTATCTTTAGTTTCTTTCTTTCTTTCTTTCATGATATCTTTCATTCTAATTTTAATACCTTCTAACATTCTTTCTTTAGTTTCTTTCTTTCTTTCTTTCTTTCTTTATATCTTTCATTCTAGCTTTAATACCTTCTAACATTCTATCTTTAGTTTCTTTCTTTCTTTCTTTCTTGATATCTTTCATTCTAGCTTTAATACCTTGTAACAGTCTATCTTTAGTTTCTTTCTTTCTTTCTTTCTTGATATCTTCCATTCTAATTTTAATACCTTCTAACATTCTTTCTTTAGTTTCTTTCTTTCTTTCTTTATATCTTTCATTCTAGCTTTAATACCTTCTAATATTCTATCTTTAGTTTCTTTCTTTCTTTCTTTCTTGATATCTTTCCTTCTAGTTTCAATACCTTTTAACATTCTATCTTTAGTTTCTTTCTTTCTTTCTTTCATGATATCTTTCATTCTAATTTTAATACCTTCTAACATTCTTTCTTTAGTTTCTTTCTTTCTTTCTTTCTTTCTTTCTTTCTTTCTTTCTTTATATCTTTCATTCTAGCTTTAATACCTATTAACATTCTATCTTTAGTTTCTTTCTTTCTTTATATCTTTTATAATAGCTTTAATACCTTCTAACATTCTGTCTTTAGTTTCTTTCTTTCTTTCTTTCTTGATATCTTTCATTCTAATTTTAATACCTTCTAACATTCTTTCTTTAGTTTCTTTCTTTCTTTCTTTCTTTATATCTTTCATTCTTGCTTTTATACCTTCTAACATTCTATCTTTAGTTTCTTTTCTCCTTTCTTTCTTGATATCTTTCATTCTAGCTTTAATACCTTCTAACATTATATCTTTAGTTTCTTTCTATGTTTCTTTCTTTCTTTATATCTTTCATTCTAGCTTTAATAGCTTCTAACATTCTATCTTTAGTTTCTTTCTTTCTTTCTTTCATGATATCTTTCATTCTAATTTTAATACCTTCTAACATTCTTTCTTTAGTTTCTTTCTTTCTTTCTTTCTTTCTTTCTTTATATCTTTCATTCTAGCTTTAATACCTTCTAACATTCTATCTTTAGTTTCTTTCTTTCTTTCTTTCTTGATATCTTTCATTCTAGCTTTAATACCTTCTAACATTCTATCTTTAGTTTCTTTCTTTCTTTCTTTATATCTTTTATTCTAGCTTTAATACGTTTTAACATTCTATCTTTAGTTTCTTTCTTTCTTTCTTTCTTGATATCTTCCATTCTAATTTTAATACCTTCTAACATTCTTTCTTTACTTTCTTTCTTTCTTTCTTTATATCTTTCATTCTAGCTTTAATACCTTCTAATATTCTATCTTTAGTTTCTTTCTTTCTTTCTTTCTTTCTTGATATCTTTCATTCTAGCTTTTATACCTTCTAACATTCTATCTTTAGTTTCTTTTTTCCTTTCTTTCTTGATATCTTTCATTCTAGCTTTAATACCTTCTAACATTCTATCTTTAGTTTCTTTTTTCCTTTCTTTCTTGATATCTTTCATTCTAGCTTTAATACCTTCTAACATTCTGTCTTTAGTTTCTTTCTTTCTTTCTTTCTTTCTTGATAGCTTTCATTCTAATTTTAATACCTTCTAACATTTTATCTTTAGTTTCTTTCTTTCTTTCTTTATATCTTTCATTCTAGCTTTTATACCTTCTAACATTCTATCTTTAGTTTCTTTTTTCCTTTCTTTCTTGATATCTTTCATTCTAGCTTTAATACCTTCTAACATTATATCTTTAGATTCTGTCTTTCTATCTTTCTTGATATCTTTCATTCTACCTTTAATACATTCTAACATTCTTTCTTTAGTTTCTTTCTTTCTTTCTTTCTTTATATCTTTCATTCTATCTTTAATACCTTCTAACATTCTATCTTTTAGTTTCTTTCTTTCTTTCTTTTATATCTTTCATTCTAGCTTTTATACCTTCTAACATTCTATCTTTCGGTTCTTTTTTCCTTTCTTTCTTGATATCTTTCATTCTAGCTTTAATACCTTCTAACATTCTGTCTTTAGTTTCTTTCTTTCTTTCTTTATATCATTCTAGCTTTAATACCTTCTAACATTCTATCTTTAGTTTCTTTCTTTCTTTCTTTCATGATATCTTTCATTCTAATTTTAATACCTTCTAACATTCTTTCTTTAGTTTCATTCTTTCTTTCTTTCTTTCTTTCTTTCTTTCTTCATATCTTTCATTCTAGCTTTAATACCTTCTAACATTCTATATTAAGTTTCTTTCTTTCTTTCTTTATATCTTTTATTCTAGCTTAAATACCTTCTAACATTCTGTCTTTAGTTTCTTTCTTTCTTTCTTGATATCTTTCATTCTAATTTTAATACCTTCTAACATTCTTTCTTTAGTTTCTTTCTTTCTTTCTTTCTTTCTTGATATCTTTCATTCTAGCTTTAATACCTTCTAACATTCTATCTTTAGTTTCTTTCTTTCTTTCTTTCTTGATATCTTTCATTCTAGCTTTAATACCTTCTAACATTCTATCTTTAGTTTCTTTCTTTCTTTCTTTATATCTTTTATTCTAGCTTTAATACCTTCTAACATTCTGTCTTTAGTTTCTTTCTTTCTTTCTTGATATCTTTCATTCTAATTTTAATACCTTCTAACATTCTTTCTTTAGTTTCTTTCTTTCTTTCTTTATATGTTTCATTCTAGCTTTAAAACCTTCTAATACTCTATCTTTACTTTCTTTTTTTCTTTCTTTCTTGATATCTTTCATTCTAGCTTTAATACCTTCTAACATTCTATCTTTAGTTTCTTTCTTTCTTTCTTTATATCTTTCATTCTAGTTTTAATACCTTCTAACATTCTATCTTTAGTTTCTTTCTTTCTTTCTTTCTTTCTTTCTTTATATCTTTCATTCTAGATTTAATACTTTCTAACATTCTATCTTTACTTTCTTTCTTTCCTTCTTTCTTGATATCTTTCATTCTAGCTTTAATACCTTCTAACATTCTATCTTTAGTTTCTTTTATCCTTTCTTTCTTGATATCTTTCATTCTAGCTTTAATACCTTCTAACATTCTATCTTTAGTTTCTTTCTTTCTTTCTTTCTTGATATCTTTCATTCTAATTTAAATACCTTCTAACATTCTTTCTTTAGTTTCTTTCTTTCTTTCTTTCTTTCTTTATATCTTTCTTTCTAGCTTTAATACCTTCTAACATTCCTTCTTTAGTTTCTTTCTTTATTTCTTTCTTTCTTGATATCTTTCATTCTAGCTTTAATACCTTCTAACATTCTTTCTTTAGTTTTTTTCTCTTTCTTTCTTTATATCTTTCATTCTAGCTTTAATACCTTCTAATATTCTATCTTTACTTTCTTTCTTTCCTTCTTTCTTGATATCTCTCATTCTAGCTTTAATACCTTCTAACATTCTATGTTTAGTTTCTTTCCTTCTTTCTTTTATATCTTTCATTCTAGCTTTTATACCTTCTAACATTCTATCTTTAGTTTCTTTTTTCCTTTCTTTCTTGATATCTTTCATTCTAGCTTTTATACCTTCTAACATTCTATCTTTAGTTTCTTTTTTCCTTTCTTTCTTGATATCTTTCATTCTAGCTTTAATACCTTCTAACATTCTATCTTTAGATTCTTTCTTTCTTTCTTTATATCATTCTAGGTTTAATACCTTCTAACATTCTATCTTTAGTTTCTTTCTTTCATGATATCTTTCATTCTAATTTTAATACCTTCTAACATTCTTTCTTTAGTTTCTTTCTTTCTTTCTTTCTTCATATCTTTCATTCTAGCTTTAATACCTTCTAACATTCTATCTTTAGTTTCTTTCTTTCTTTCTTTCTTTCTTGATATCTTTCATTCTAGTTTCAATACCTTTTAACATTCTATCTTTAGTTTCTTTCTTTCTTTATATCTTTCATTCTAGCTTTAATACGTTCTAACATTCTATCTTTAGTTTCTTTCTTTATTTTTCTTGATATCTTTCATTCTAGTTTTAATACCTTCTAACATTCTATCTTTAGTTTCTTTCTTTCTTTCTTTATATCTTTCATTCTAGTTTTAATACCTTCTAACATTCTATCTTTAGTTTCTTTCTTTCTTTCTTTCTTTCTTTCTTTATATCTTTCATTCTAGATTTAATACTTTCTAACATTCTATCTTTACTTTCTTTCTTTCCTTCTTTCTTGATATCTTTCATTCTAGCTTTAATACCTTCTAACATTCTATCTTTAGTTTCTTTTATCCTTTCTTTCTTGATATCTTTCATTCTAGCTTTAATACCTTCTAACATTCTATCTTTAGTTTCTTTCTTTCTTTCTTTCTTGATATCTTTCATTCTAATTTAAATACCTTCTAACATTCTTTCTTTAGTTTCTTTCTTTCTTTCTTTCTTTCTTTATATCTTTCTTTCTAGCTTTAATACCTTCTAACATTCCTTCTTTAGTTTCTTTCTTTATTTCTTTCTTTCTTGATATCTTTCATTCTAGCTTTAATACCTTCTAACATTCTTTCTTTAGTTTTTTTCTCTTTCTTTCTTTATATCTTTCATTCTAGCTTTAATACCTTCTAATATTCTATCTTTACTTTCTTTCTTTCCTTCTTTCTTGATATCTCTCATTCTAGCTTTAATACCTTCTAACATTCTATGTTTAGTTTCTTTCCTTCTTTCTTTTATATCTTTCATTCTAGCTTTTATACCTTCTAACATTCTATCTTTAGTTTCTTTTTTCCTTTCTTTCTTGATATCTTTCATTCTAGCTTTTATACCTTCTAACATTCTATCTTTAGTTTCTTTTTTCCTTTCTTTCTTGATATCTTTCATTCTAGCTTTAATACCTTCTAACATTCTATCTTTAGATTCTTTCTTTCTTTCTTTATATCATTCTAGGTTTAATACCTTCTAACATTCTATCTTTAGTTTCTTTCTTTCATGATATCTTTCATTCTAATTTTAATACCTTCTAACATTCTTTCTTTAGTTTCTTTCTTTCTTTCTTTCTTCATATCTTTCATTCTAGCTTTAATACCTTCTAACATTCTATCTTTAGTTTCTTTCTTTCTTTCTTTCTTTCTTGATATCTTTCATTCTAGTTTCAATACCTTTTAACATTCTATCTTTAGTTTCTTTCTTTCTTTATATCTTTCATTCTAGCTTTAATACGTTCTAACATTCTATCTTTAGTTTCTTTCTTTATTTTTCTTGATATCTTTCATTCTAGTTTTAATACCTTCTAACATTCTATCTTTAGTTTCTTTCTTTCTTTCTTTATATCTCATTCTAGCTTTAATACCGTCTAACATTCTATCTTTAGTTTCTTTTCTCCTTTCTTTCTTGATATCTTTCATTCGAGCTTTAATACCTTCTAACATTATATCTTTAGTTTCTTTCTTTGTTTCTTTCTTTCTTTATATCTTTCATTATAGCCTTAATACCTTCTAACATTCTATCTTTAGTTTCTTTCTTTCTTTCTTTCATGATATCTTTCATTCTAATTTTAATACCTTCTAACATTCTTTCTTTAGTTTCTTTCTTTCTTTCTTTCTTTCTTTATATCTTTCATTCTAGCTTTAATACCTTCTAACATTCTATCTTTAGTTTCTTTCTTTCTTTCTTTCTTGATATCTTTCATTCTAGCTTTAATACCTTGTAACAGTCTATCTTTAGTTTCTTTCTTTCTTTCTTTCTTGATATCTTCCATTCTAATTTTAATACCTTCTAACATTCTTTCTTTAGTTTCTTTCTTTCTTTCTTTATATCTTTCATTCTAGCTTTAATACCTTCTAATATTCTATCTTTAGTTTCTTTCTTTCTTTCTTTCTTGATATCTTTCCTTCTAGTTTCAATACCTTTTAACATTCTATCTTTAGTTTCTTTCTTTCTTTCTTTCATGATATCTTTCATTCTAATTTTAATACCTTCTAACATTCTTTCTTTAGTTTCTTTCTTTCTTTCTTTCTTTCTTTCTTTCTTTCTTTCTTTATATCTTTCATTCTAGCTTTAATACCTATTAACATTCTATCTTTAGTTTCTTTCTTTCTTTATATCTTTTATAATAGCTTTAATACCTTCTAACATTCTGTCTTTAGTTTCTTTCTTTCTTTCTTTCTTGATATCTTTCATTCTAATTTTAATACCTTCTAACATTCTTTCTTTAGTTTCTTTCTTTCTTTCTTTCTTTATATCTTTCATTCTTGCTTTTATACCTTCTAACATTCTATCTTTAGTTTCTTTTCTCCTTTCTTTCTTGATATCTTTCATTCTAGCTTTAATACCTTCTAACATTATATCTTTAGTTTCTTTCTATGTTTCTTTCTTTCTTTATATCTTTCATTCTAGCTTTAATAGCTTCTAACATTCTATCTTTAGTTTCTTTCTTTCTTTCTTTCATGATATCTTTCATTCTAATTTTAATACCTTCTAACATTCTTTCTTTAGTTTCTTTCTTTCTTTCTTTCTTTCTTTATATCTTTCATTCTAGCTTTAATACCTTCTAACATTCTATCTTTAGTTTCTTTCTTTCTTTCTTTCTTGATATCTTTCATTCTAGCTTTAATACCTTCTAACATTCTATCTTTAGTTTCTTTCTTTCTTTCTTTATATCTTTTATTCTAGCTTTAATACGTTTTAACATTCTATCTTTAGTTTCTTTCTTTCTTTCTTTCTTGATATCTTCCATTCTAATTTTAATACCTTCTAACATTCTTTCTTTACTTTCTTTCTTTCTTTCTTTATATCTTTCATTCTAGCTTTAATACCTTCTAATATTCTATCTTTAGTTTCTTTCTTGCTTTCTTTCTTGATATCTTTCATTCTAAATTTAATACCTTCTAACATTCTTTCTTTAGTTTCTTTCTTTCTTTATATCTTTCATTCTAGCTTTAATACCTTCTAACATTCCTTCTTTAGTTTCTTTCTTTATTTCTTTCTTTCTTGATATCTTTCATTCTAGCTTTAATACCTTCGAACATTCTATCTTTAGTTTCTTTCTTTCTTTCTTTCTTTATATCTTTCATTCTAGCTTTTATATCTTCTAACGTTCTATCTTTAGTTTCTTTTATCCTTTCTTTCTTGATATCTTTCATTCTAGCTTTAATACCTTCTAACATTCTATCTTTTGTTTCTTTCTTTCTTTCTTTCTTTATATCTTTCATTCTAGCTTTAATACCTTCTAACATTCTATCTTTAGTTTCTTTCTTTCTTTCTTTCTTTCTTTCTTTCTTTCTTTCTTCATATCTTTTATTCTATCTTTAATACCTTCTAACATTCTATCTTTAGTTTCTTTCTTTCTTTCTTTCTTGATATCTTTCATTCTAGCTTTAATACCATCTAACATTCTATCTTTAGTTTCTTTCTTTCTTTCTTTATATCTTTTATTCTAGCTTAAATACCTTCTAACATTCTGTCTTTAGTTTCTTTCTTTCTTTCTTTCTTGATATCTTTAATTCTAATTTTAATACCTTCTAACATTCTTTATTTAGTTTCTTTCTTTCTTTCTTTCTTTATATCTTTCATTCTAGCTTTAATACCTTCTAACATTCTATCTTTAGTTTCTTTCTTTCTTTCTTTATATCTTTTATTCTAGCTTTAAAACCTTCTAATACTCTATCTTTACTTTTTTTTTTCTTTCTTTCTTGATATCTTTCCTTCTAGTTTCAATACCTTTTAACATTCTATCTTTAGTTTCTTTCTTTCTTTCTTTATATCTTTCATTCTAGCTTTAATAACTTCTAACATTCTATCTTTAGTTTCTTTCTTTCTTTCTTTATATTTTTCATTCAAGCTTTAATACCTTCTTACATTCTATCTTTAGTTTCTTTCTTTATTTTTCTTGATATCTTTCATTCTAGTTTTAACACCTTCTAACATTCTATCATTAGTTTCTTTCTTTCTTTCTTTATTTCTTTATATATTTCATTCTAGATTTAATACCTTCTAACATTCTATCTTTAGTTTCTTTCTTTCTTTCTTTATATCATTCTAGCTTTAATACCTTCTAACATTCTATCTTTAGTTTCTTTCTTTCATGATATCTTTCATTCTAATTTTAATACCTTCTAACATTCTTTCTTTAGTTTCTTTCTTTCTTTCTTTCTTCATATCTTTCATTCTAGCTTTAATACCTTCTAACATTCTATCTTTAGTTTCTTTCTTTCTTTCTTTCTTTCTTTCTTGATATCTTTCATTCTAGTTTCAATGCCTTTTAACATTCTATCTTTAGTTTCTTTCTTTCTTTCTTTATATCTTTCATTCTAGCTTTAATACCTTCTAACATTCTATCTTTAGTTTCTTTCTTTCTTTATTTATATTTTTCATTCAAGCTTTAATACCTTCTAACATTCTATCTTTAGTTTCTTTCTTTATTTTTCTTGATATCTTTCATTCTAGTTTTAATACCTTCTAACATTCTATCTTTAGTTTCTTTCTTTCTTTCTTTATATCTCATTCTAGCTTTAATACCGTCTAACATTCTATCTTTAGTTTCTTTTCTCCTTTCTTTCTTGATATCTTTCATTCGAGCTTTAATACCTTCTAACATTATATCTTTAGTTTCTTTCTTTGTTTCTTTCTTTCTTTATATCTTTCATTATAGCTTTAATACCTTCTAACATTCTATCTTTAGTTTCTTTCTTTCTTTCTTTCATGATATCTTTCATTCTAATTTTAATACCTTCTAACATTCTTTCTTTAGTTTCTTTCTTTCTTTCTTTCTTTCTTTATATCTTTCATTCTAGCTTTAATACCTTCTAACATTCTATCTTTAGTTTCTTTCTTTCTTTCTTTCTTGATATCTTTCATTCTAGCTTTAATACCTTTTAACATTCTATCTTTAGTTTCTTTCTTTCTTTCTTTCTTGATATCTTCCATTCTAATTTTAATACCTTCTAACATTCTTTCCTTATTTTCTTTCTTTCTTTCTTTCTTTCTTTATATCTTTCATTCTAGCTTTAATACCTTCTAATATTCTATCTTTAGTTTCTTTCTTTCTTTATATCTTTTATTCTAGCTTTAATACCTTCTAACATTCTGTCTTTAGTTTCTTTCTTTCTTTCTTTCTTGATATCTTTCATTCTAATTTTAATACCTTCTAACATTCTTTCTTTAGTTTCCTTCTTTCTTTTTTTCTTTATATCTTTCATTCTAGCTTTTATACCTTCTAACATTCTATCTTTAGTTTCTTTTCTCCTTTCTTTCTTGATATCTTTCATTCTAGCTTTAATACCTTCTAACATTATATCTTTAGTTTCTTTCTATGTTTCTTTCTTTCTTTATATCTTTCATTCTCGCTTTAATAGCTTCTAACATTCTATCTTTAGTTTCTTTCTTTCTTTCTTTCATGATATCTTTCATTCTAATTTTAATACCTTCTAACATTCTTTCTTTAGTTTCTTTCTTTCTTCCTTTCTTTCTTTATATCTTTCATTCTAGCTTTAATACCTTCTAACATTCTATCTTTAGTTTCTTTCTTTCTTTCTTTATATCTTTTATTCTAGCTTTAATACGTTTTAACATTCTATCTTTAGTTTCTTTCTTTCTTTCTTTCTTGATATCTTCCATTCTAATTTTAATACCTTCTAACATTCTTTCTTTAGTTTCTTTCTTTCTTTCTTTATATCTTTCATTCTAGCTTTAATACCTTCTATATTCTATCTTTAGTTTCTTTCTTTCTTTCTTTCTTGATATCTTTCCTTCTAGTTTCAATACCTTTTAACATTCTATCTTTAGTTTCTTTCTTTCTTTCTTTATATCTTTCATTCTAGCTTTAATACCTTCTAATATTCTATCTTTAGTTTCTTTCTTTCTTTCTTTCTTGATATCTTTCCTTCCAGTTTCAATACCTTTTAACATTCTATCTTTAGTTTCTTTCTTTCTTTCTTTATATCTTTCATTCTAGCTTTAATTCCTTCTAACATTCTATATTTACTTTCTTTCTTTCCTTCTTTCTTCTTATCTTTCTTTCTAGCTTTAATACCTTCTAACATTCTATCTTTAGTTTCTTTTATCCTTTCTTTCTTGATATCTTTCATTCTAGCTTTAATACCTTCTAACATTCTATCTTTAGTTTCTTTCTTTCTTTCTTTCTTGATATCTTTCATTCTAATTTTAATACCTTCTAACATTCTTTCTTTAGTTTCTTTCTTTATTTCTTTCTTTCTTGATATCTTTCATTCTAGCTTTAATACCTTCTAACATTCTATCTTTAGTTTCTTTCTTTCTTTCTTTATATCTTTCATTATATCTTTTATACCTTCTAACATTCTATCTTTAGTTTCTTTCTTTCTTTCTTTCTTTATATCTTTCATTATATCTTTTATACCTTCTAACATTCTATCTTTAGTTTCTTTCTTTCTTTCTTTCTTTATATCTTTCATTCTAGCTTTAATACCTTCTAACATTCCTTCTTTAGTTTCTTTCTTTATTTCTTTCTTTCTTGATATCTTTCATTCTAGCTTTAATACCTTCTAACATTCTATCTTTAGTTTCTTTCTTTCTTTCTTTATATCTTTCATTCTATCTTTTATACCTTCTAACGTTCTATCTTTAGTTTCTTTTATCCTTTCTTTCTTGATATCTTTCATTCTAGCTTTAATACCTTCTAACACTCTATCTTTAGTTTCTTTCTTTCTTTCGTTATATCTTTCATTCTAGCTTTAATACCTTCTAACATTCTATCTTTAGTTTCTTTCTTTCTTTCTTTCTTTCTTTCTTCATATCGTTCATTCTAGCTTTAATACCTTCTAACATTCTATCTTTAGTTTCTTTCTTTCTTTCTTCTTGATATCTTTCACTCTAGCTTCAATACCTTCTAACATTCTTTCTTTAGTTTCTTTCTTTCTTTCTTTATATCTTTAATTCTAGCTTTAATACCTTCTAACATTCTGTCTTTAGTTTCTTTCTTTCTTTCTTTCTTGATATCTTTCATTCTAATTTTAATACCTTCTAACATTCTTTCTTTAGTTTCTTTCTTTCTTTCTTTCTTTCTTTCTTTCTTTATATCCTTCATTCTAGCTTTAATACCTTCTAACATTCTATCTTTAGTTTCTTTCTTTCTTTCTTTCTTGATATCTTTCATTCTAGCTTTAATACCTTCTAACATTCTATCTTTAGTTTCTTTCTTTTTTTCTTTATATCTTTTATTCTAGCTTTAATAAGTTTTAACATTCTATCTTTAGTTTCTTTCTTTCTTTCTTTCTTGATATCTTCCATTCTAATTTTAATACCTTCTAACATTCTTTCTTTAGTTTCTTTCTTTCTTTCTTTATATCTTTCATTCTAGCTTTAATACCTTCTAATATTCTATCTTTAGTTTCTTTCTTTCTTTCTTTCTTGATATCTTTCCTTCTAGTTTCAATACCTTTAAACATTCTATCTTTAGTTTCTTTCTTTCTTACTTTATATATTTCATTCTAGCTTTAATACCTTCTAATATTCTATCTTTAGTTTCTTTCTTTCTTTCTTTCTTTCTTGATATCTTTCCTTCTAGTTTCAATACCTTTTAACATTCTATATTTAGTTTCTTTCTTTCTTTCTTTATATCTTTCATTCTAGCTTTAATACCTTCTAACATTCTATCTTTCTTTCTTTCTTTCCTTCTTTCTTGATATCTTTCATTCTAGCTTTAATACCTTCTAACATTCTATCTTTAGTTTCTTTTATCCTTTCTTTCTTGATATCTTTCATTCTAGCTTTAATACCTTCTAACATTCTATCTTTAGTTTCTTTCTTGCTTTCTTTCTTGATATCTTTCATTCTAATTTTAATACCTTCTAACATTCTTTCTTTAGTTTCTTTCTTTCTTTATATCTTTCATTCTAGCTTTAATACCTTCTAACATTCCTTCTTTAGTTTCTTTCTTTATTTCTTTCTTTCTTGATATCTTTCATTCTAGCTTTAATACCTTCTAACATTCTATCTTTTGTTTCTTTCTTTCTTTCTTTCTTTATATCTTTCATTCTAGCTTTTATACCTTCTAACGTTCTATCTTTAGTTTCTTTTATCCTTTCTTTCTTGATATCTTTCATTCTAGCTTTAATACCTTCTAACATTCTATCTTTAGTTTCTTTCTTTCTTTCTTTCTTTATATCTTTCATTCTAGCTGTAATACCTTCTAACATTCTATCTTTAGTTTCTTTCTTTCTTTCTTTCATGATATCTTTCATTCTAATTTTAATACCTTCTAACATTCTTTCTTTAGTTTCTTTCTTTCTTTCTTTCTTTCTTCATATCTTTTATTCTATCTTTAATACCTTCTAACATTCTATCTTTAGTTTCTTTCTTACTTTCTTTCTTGATATCTTTCATTCTAGCTTTAATACCTTCTAACATTCTATCTTTAGTTTCTTTCTTTCTTTCTTTATATCTTTTATTCTAGCTTAAATACCTTCTAACATTCTGTCTTTAGTTTCTTTCTTTCTATCTTTCTTGATATCTTTCATTCTAATTTTAATACCTTCTAACATTCTTTCTTTAGTTTCTTTCTTTCTTTCTTTCTTTCTTTATATATTTCATTCTAGCTTTAATACCTTCTAACATTCTATCTTTAGTTTCTTTCTTTCTTTCTTTATATCTTTTATTCTAGCTTTAAAACCTTCTAATACTCTATCTTTACTTTCTTTCTTTCTTTCTTTCTTGATATCTTTCCTTCTAGTTTCAATACCTTTTAACATTCTATCTTTAGTTTCTTTCTTTCTTTCTTTATATCTTTCATTCTAGCTTTAATAACTTCTAACATTCTATCTTTAGTTTCTTTCTTTCTTTCTTTATATTTTTCATTCAAGCTTTAATACCTTCTTACATTCTATCTTTAATTTCTTTCTTTATTTTTCTTGATATCTTTCATTCTAGTTTTAACACCTTCTAACATTCTATCATTAGTTTCTTTCTTTCTTTCTTTCTTTATATCTTTCATTCTAGATTTAATACCTTCTAACATTCTATCTTTACTTTCTTTCTTTCCTTCTTTCTTGATATCTTTCATTCTAGCTTTAATACCTTCTAACATTCTATCTTTAGTTTCTTTTATGCTTTCTTTCTTGATATCTTTCATTCTAGCTTTAATACCTTCTAACATTCTATCTTTAGTTTCTTTCTTTCTTTCTTTCTTGATATCTTTCATTCTAATTTTAATACCTTCTAACATTCTTTCTTTAGTTTCTTTCTTTCTTTCTTTATATCTTTCATTCTAGCTTTAATACCTTCTAACATTTCTTCTTTAATTTCTTTCTTTATTTCTATCTTTCTTGATATCTTTCATTCTAGCTTTAATACCTTCTAACATTCTATCTTTAGTTTCTTTCTTTCTTTCTTTCTTTATATCTTTCATTCTAGCTTTTATACCTTCTAACGTTCTATCTTTAGTTTCTTTTATCCTTTCTTTCTTGATATCTTTCATTCTAGCTTTAATACCTTCTAACATTCTATCTGTAGTTTCTTTCTTTCTTTCTTTCTTTATATCTTTCATTCTAGCTTTAATACCTTCTAACATTCTATCTTTTGTTTCTTTCTTTCTTTCTTGATATCTTCCATTCTAATTTTAATACCTTCTAACATTCTTTCTTTAGTTTCTTTCTTTCTTTCTTTCTTTATATCTTTCATTCTAGCTTTAATACCTTCTAACATTCCTTCTTTAGTTTCTTTCTTTATTTCTATTTTTCTTGATATCTTTCATTCTAGCTTTAATACCTTCTAACATTATATCTTTAGATTCTTTCTTTCTATCTTTCTTGATATCTTTCAAACTAGCTTTAATAACTTCTAACATTCTATCTTTAGTTTCTTTCTTTCTTTCTTTATATCATTCTAGCTTTAATACCTTCTAACATTCTATCTTTAGTTTCTTTCTTTCTTTCTTGATATCTTTCATTCTAATTTTAATACATTCTAACATTCTTTCTTTAGTTTCTTTCTTTATTTCTTTCTTTATATCTTTCATTCTAATTTTAATACCTTCTAACATTCTTTCTTTAGTTTCTTTCTTTCTTTCTTTCTTTCTTTCTTCATATCTTTCATTCTAGCTTTAATACCTTCTAACATTCTATCTTTAGTTTCTTTCTTTCTTTCTTTATATCTTTTATTCTAGCTTAAATACCTTCTAACATTCTATATTTAGTTTCTTTCTTTCTTTCTTTCTTGATATCTTTCATTCTAGCTTTAATACCTTCTAACATTCTATCTTTAGTTTCTTTCTTTCTTTCTTTCTTTCTTTATATCTTTCATTCTAGCTTTAATACCTTCTAACATTCTATCTTTAGTTTCTTTCTTTCTTTCTTTCTTGATATCTTTCATTCTAGCTTTAATACCTTCTAACATTCTATCTTTAGTTTCTTTCTTTCTTTCTTTATATCTTTTATTCTAGCTTTAATACCTTCTAACATTCTGTCTTTAGTTTCTTTCTTTGTTTCTTGATATCTTTCATTCTAATTTTAATACCTTCTAACATTCTTTCTTTAGTTTCTTTCTTTCTTTCTTTCTTTATATCTTTCATTCTAGCTTTAATACCTTCTAACATTCCTTCTTTAGTTTCTTTCTTTATTTCTTTCTTTCTTGATATCTTTCATTCTAGCTTTGATACCTTCTAACATTTTATCTTTAGTTTCTTTCTTTCTTTCTTTATATCTTTCATTCTAGCTTTTATACCTTCTAACATTCTATCTTTAGTTTCTTCTCTCCTTTCTTTCTTGATATCTTTCATTCTAGCTTTAATACCTTCTAACATTATATCTTTAGTTTCTTTCTTTGTTTCTTTCTTTCTTTATATCTTTCATTCTAGCTTTTATACCTTCTAACATTCTATCTTTAGTTTCTTTTAACCTATCTTTCTTGATATCTGTCATTCTAGCTTTAATACCTTCTAACATTCTATCTTTAGTTTCTTTCTTTCTTTCTTTCTTGATATCTTTCATTCTAATTTTAATACCTTCTAACATTCTTTCTTTAGTTTCTTTCTTTCTTTATATCTTTCATTCTAGCTTTTATACCTTCTAACATTCTATCTTTAGTTTCTTCTCTCCTTTCTTTCTTGATATCTTTCATTCTAGCTTTAATACCTTCTAACATTATATCTTTAGTTTCTTTCTTTGTTTCTTTCTTTCTTTATATCTTTCATTCTAGCTTTAATACCTTCTAACATTCTATCTTTAGTTTCTTTCTTTCTTTCTTTCATGATATCTTTCATTCTAATTTTAATACCTTCTAACATTCCTTCTTTAGTTTCTTTCTTTCTTTCTTTCTTTCTTTATATCTTTCATTCTAGCTTTAATACCTTCTAACATTCTATCTTTAGTTTCTTTCTTTCTTTCTTTCTTGATATCTTTCATTCTAGCTTTAATACCTTCTAACATTCTATCTTTAGTTTCTTTCTTTCTTCCTTTATATCTTTTATTCTAGCTTTAATACGTTTTAACATTCTATCTTTAGTTTCTTTCTTTCTTTCTTTATATCTTTCATTCTATCTTTTATACCTTCTAACGTTCTATCTTTAGTTTCTTTTATCCTTTCTTTCTTGATATCTCTCATTCTAGCTTTAATACCTTCTAACATTCTATCTTTAGTTTCTTTCTTTCTTTCGTTATATCTTTCATTCTAGCTTTAATACCTTCTAACATTCTATCTTTAGTTTCTTTCTTTCTTTCTTTCATGCTATCTTTCATTCTAATTTTAATACCTTCTAACATTCTTTCTTTAGTTTCTTTCTTTCTTTCTTTCTTTCTTCATATCTTTCATTCTAGCTTTAATACCTTCTAACATTCTATCTTTAGTTTCTTTCTTTCTTTCTTTCTTGATATCTTTCATTCTAGTTTCAATACCTTTTAACATTCTATCTTTAGTTTCTTTCTTTCTTTCTTTATATCTTTCATTCTAGCTTTAATACCTTCTAACATTCTATCTTTAGTTTCTTTCTTTCTTTCTTTATATTTTTCATTCAAGCTTTAATACATTCTAACATTCTATCTTTAGTTTCTTTCTTTATTTTTCTTGATATCTTTCATTCTAGTTTTAATACCTTCTAACATTCTATCTTTAGTTTCTTTCTTTCTTTCTTTATATCTTTCATTCTAGCTTTAATACCTTCTAACATTCTATCTTTAGTTTCTTTCTTTCTTTCTTTCTTTCTTTATATCTTTCATTCTAGCTTTTATACCTTCTAACATTCTATCTTTAGTTTCTTTCTTTCTTTATATTTTTCATTCAAGCTTTAATACCTTCTAACATTCTATCTTTAGTTTCTTTCTTTATTTTTCTTGATATCTTTCATTCTAGTTTTAATACCTTCTAACATTCTATCTTTAGTTTCTTACTTTCTTTCTTTCTTTATATCTTTCATTCTAGCTTTAATAACTTCTAACATTCTATCTTTAGTTTCTTTCTTTCTTTCTTTCATGATATCTTTCATTCTAATTTTAATACCTTCTAACATTCTTTTAGTTTCTTTCTTTCTTTCTTTCTTTCTTCATATCTTTCATTCTAGCTTTAATACCTTCTAACATTCTATATTTAGTTTCTTTCTTTCTTTCTTTCTTGATATCTTTCACTCTAGCTTTAATACCTTCTAACATTCTTTCTTTAGTTTCTTTCTTTCTTTCTTTATATCTTTTATTCTAGCTTTAATACCTTCTAACATTCTGTCTTTAGTTTCTTTCTTTCTTTCTTTCTTGATATCTTTCATTCTAATTTTAATACCTTCTAACATTCTTTCTTTAGTTTCTTTCTTTCTTTCTTTCTTTCATTCTTTCTTTATATCCTTCATTCTAGCTTTAATACCTTCTAACATTCTATCTTTAGTTTCTTTCTTTCTTTCTTTCTTGATATCTTTCATTCTAGCTTTAATACCTTCTAACATTCTATCTTTAGTTTCTTTCTTTTTTTCTTTATATCTTTTATTCTAGCTTTAATAAGTTTTAACATTCTATCTTTAGTTTCTTTCTTTCTTTCTTTCTTGATATCTTCCATTCTAATTTTAATACCTTCTAACATTCTTTCTTTAGTTTCTTTCTTTCTTTCTTTATATCTTTCATTCTAGCTTTAATACCTTCTAATATTCTATCTTTAGTTTCTTTCTTTCTTTCTTTCTTGATATCTTTCCTTCTAGTTTCAATACCTTTAAACATTCTATCTTTAGTTTCTTTCCTTCTTTCTTGATATCTTTCATTCTAGCTTTAATACCTTCTAACATTCTATCTTTAGTTTCTTTTATCCTTTCTTTCTTGATATCTTTCATTCTAGCTTTAATACCTTCTAACATTCTATCTTTAGTTTCTTTCTTGCTTTCTTTCTTGATATCTTTCATTCTAATTTTAATACCTTCTAACATTCTTTCTTTAGTTTCTTTCTTTCTTTATATCTTTCATTCTAGCTTTAATACCTTCTAACATTCCTTCTTTAGTTTCTTTCTTTATTTCTTTCTTTCTTGATATCTTTCATTCTAGCTTTAATACCTTCTAACATTCTATCTTTTGTTTCTTTCTTTCTTTCTTTCTTTATATCTTTCATTCTAGCTTTTATACCTTCTAACGTTCTATCTTTAGTTTCTTTTATCCTTTCTTTCTTGATATCTTTCATTCTAGCTTTAATACCTTCTAACATTCTATCTTTAGTTTCTTTCTTTCTTTCTTTCTTTATATCTTTCATTCTAGCTTTAATACCTTCTAACATTCTATCTTTAGTTTCTTTCTTTCTTTCTTTCATGATATCTTTCATTCTAATTTTAATACCTTCTAACATTCTTTCTTTAGTTTCTTTCTTTCTTTCTTTCTTTCTTTCTTTCTTCATATATTTTATTCTATCTTTATTACCTTCTAACATTCTATCTTTAGTTTCTTTCTTTCTTTCTTTCTTGATATCTTTCATTCTAGCTTTAATACCTTCTAACATTCTATCTTTAGTTTCTTTCTTTCTTTCTTTATATCTTTTATTCTAGCTTAAATACCTTCTAACATTCTGTCTTTAGTTTCTTTCTTTCTTTCTTTCTTGATATCTTTCATTCTAATTTTAATACCTTCTAACATTCTTTCTTTAGTTTCTTTCTTTCTTTCTTTCTTTCTTTCTTTATATCTTTCATTCTAGCTTTAATACCTTCTAACATTCTATCTTTAGTTTCTTTCTTTGTTTCTTTATATCTTTTATTCTAGCTTTAAAACCTTCTAATACTCTATCTTTACTTTCTTTCTTTCTTTCTTTCTTGATATCATTCCTTCTAGTTTCAATACCTTTTAACATTCTATCTTTAGTTTCTTTCTTTCTTTCTTTATATCTTTCATTCTAGCTTTAATAACTTCTAACATTCTATCTTTAGTTTCTTTCTTTCTTTCTTTATATTTTTCATTCAAGCTTTAATACCTTCTTACATTCTATCTTTAGTTTCTTTCTTTATTTTTCTTGATATCTTTCATTCTAGTTTTAACACCTTCTAACATTCTATCATTAGTTTCTTTCTTTCTTTCTTTATATCTTTCATTCTAGATTTAATACCTTCTAACATTCTATCTTTACTTTCTTTCTTTCCTTCTTTCTTGATATCTTTCATTCTAGCTTTAATTGCTTCTAACATTCTATCTTTAGTTTCTTTTATGCTTTCTTTCTTGATATCTTTCATTCTAATTTTAATACCTTCTAACATTCTTTCTTTAGTTTCTTTCTTTCTTTCTTTATATCTTTCATTCTAGCTTTAATACCTTCTAACATTTCTTCTTTAGTTTCTTTATTTCTATCTTTCTTGATATCTTTCATTCTAGCTTTAATACCTTCAAACATTCTATCTTTAGTTTCTTTCTTTCTTTCTTTCTTTATATCTTTCATTCTAGCTTTTATACCTTCTAACGTTCTATCTTTAGTTTCTTTTATCCTTTCTTTCTTGATATCTTTCATTCTAGCTTTAATACCTTCTAACATTCTATCTTTAGTTTCTTTCTTTCTTTCTTTCTTTATATCTTTCATTCTAGCTTTAATACCTTCTAACATTCTATCTTTAGTTTCTTTCTTTCTTTCTTGATATCTTCCATTCTAATTTTAATACCTTCTAACATTCTTTCTTTAGTTTCTTTCTTTCTTTCTTTCTTTATATCTTTCATTCTAGCTTTAATACCTTCTAACATTCCTTCTTTAGTTTCTTTCTTTCTTTCTTTCTTTCTTGATATCTTTCATTCTAGCTTTAATACCTTCTAACATTATATCTTTAGTTTCATTCTTTCTTTCTTTCTTGATATCTTTCATTCTAGCTTTAATACCTTCTAACATTTTATCTTTAGTTTCTTTCTTTCTTTCTTTATATCTTTCTTTCTAGCTTTTATACCTTCTAACGTTCTGTCTTTAGTTTCTTTTAACCTATCTTTCTTGATATCTGTCATTCTAGCTTTAATACCTTCTAACATTATATCTTTAGTTTCTTTCTTTGTTTCTTTCTTTCTTTATATCTTTCATTCTAGCTTTAATACCTTCTAACATTCTATCTTTAGTTTCTTTCTTTCTTTCTTTCATGATATCTTTCATTCTAATTTTAATACCTTCTAACATTCCTTCTTTAGTTTCTTTCTTTCTTTCTTTCTTTATATCTTTCATTCTAGCTTTAATACCTTCTAACATTCTATCTTTAGTTTCTTTCTTTCTTTCTTTCTTGATATCTTTCATTCTAGCTTTAATACCTTCTAACATTCTATCTTTAGTTTCTTTCTTTCTTTCTTTATATCTTTTATTCTAGCTTTAATACGTTTTAACATTCTATCTTTAGTTTCTTTCTTTCTTTCTTTCTTGATATCTTCCATTCTAATTTTAATACCTTCTAGCATTCTTTCTTTAGTTTCTTTCGTTCTTTCTTTATATCTTTCATTCTAGCTTTAATACCTTCTAATATTCTATCTTTAGTTTCTTTTTCTTTCTTTCTTGATATCTTTCCTTCTAGTTTCAATACCTTTTAACATTCTATCTTTAGTTTCTTTCTTTCTTTCTTTATATCTTTCATTCTATCTTTAATACCTTCTAATATTCTATCTTTAGTTTCTTTCTTTCTTTCTTTCTTTCTTGATATCTTTCCTTCTAGTTTCAATACCTTTTAACATTCTACCTTTAGTTTCTTTCTTTCTTTCTTTATATCTTTCATTCTAGCTTTAATACCTTCTAACATTCTATCTTTTCTTTCTTTCTTTCATTCTTTCTTGATATCTTTCATTCTAGCTTTAATACCTTCTAACATTCTATCTTTAGTTTCTTTTATCCTTTCTTTCTTGATATCTTTCATTCTAGCTTTAATACCTTCTAACATTCTTTCTTTAGTTTCTTTCTTTCTTTCTTTCTTGATATCTTTCATTCTAATTTTAATACCTTCTAACATTCTTTCTTTAGTTTCTTTCTTTCTTTCTTTCTTTATATCTTTCATTCTAGCTTTAATACCTTCTAACATTCCTTCTTTAGTTTCTTTATTTCTTTCTTTCTTTCTTGATATCTTTCATTCTAGCTTTAATACCTTCTAACATTCTATCTTTAGTTTCTTTCTTTCTTTCTTTCTTTCTTTATATCTTTCATTCTAGCTTTTATACCTTCTAACATTCTATCTTTAGTTTCTTTCTTTCTTTCTTTCTTTCTTTATATCTTTCATTCTAGCTTTAATACCTTCTAACATTCTATCTTTAGTTTCTTTCTTTCTTTCTTTCATGATATCTTTCATTCTAATTTTAATACCTTCTAACATTCTTTCTTTAGTTTCTTTCTTTCTTTCTTTCTTTCTTTCTTTCTTCATATCTTTCATTCTAGCTTTAATACCTTCTAACATTCTATCTTTAGTTTCTTTCTTTCTTTCTTGATATCTTTCATTCTAGCTTTAATACCTTCTAACATTCTTTCTTTAGTTTCTTTCTTTCTTTCTTTCTTTATATCTTTCATTCTAGCTTTAATACCTTCTAACATTCCTTCTTTAGTTTCTTTCTTTATTTCTTTCTTTCTTGATATCTTTCATTCTAGCTTTAATACCTTCTAACATTTCTTCTTTAGTTTCTTTCTTTATTTCTATCTTTCTTGATATCTTTCATTCTAGCTTTAATACCTTCTAACATTCTATCTTTAGTTTCTTTCTTTCTTTCTTTCTTTATATCTTTCATTCTAGCTTTTATACCTTCTAACGTTCTATCTTTAGTTTCTTTTATCCTTTCTTTCTTGATATCTTTCATTCTAGCTTTAATACCTTCTAACATTCTATCTTTAGTTTCTTTCTTTCTTTCTTTCTTTATATCTTTCATTCTAACTTTAATACCTTCTAACATTCTATCTTTAGTTTCTTTCTTTCTTTCTTGATATCTTCCATTCTAATTTTAATACCTTCTAACATTCTTTCTTTAGTTTCTTTCTTTCTTTCTTTCTTTATATCTTTCATTCTAGCTTTAATACCTTCTAACATTCCTTCTTTAGTTTCTTTCTTTATTTCTTTATTTCTTGATATCTTTCATTCTAGCTTTAATACCTTCTAACATTATATCTTTAGATTCTTTCTTTCTATCTTTCTTGATATCTTTCAAACTAGCTTTAATAACTTCTAACATTCTATCTTTAGTTTCTTTCTTTCTTTCTTTATATCATTCTAGCTTTAATACCTTCTAACATTCTATCTTTAGTTTCTTTCTTTCTTTCTTGATATCTTTCATTCTAATTTTAATACCTTCTAACATTCTTTCTTTAGTTTCTTTCTTTATTTCTTTCTTTATATCTTTCATTCTAGCTTTTATACCTTCTAACATTCTATCTTTAGTTTCTTTCTTTCTTTCTTTCTTTCTTTATATCTTTCATTCTAGCTTTAATACCTTCTAACATTCTATCTTTAGTTTCTTTCTTTCTTTCTTTCATGATATCTTTCATTCTAATTTTAATACCTTCTAACATTCTTTCTTTAGTTTCTTTCTTTCTTTCTTTCTTTCTTTCTTTCTTCATATCTTTCATTCTAGCTTTAATACCTTCTAACACTCTATCTTTAGTTTCTTTCTTTATTTTTCTTGATATCTTTCATTCTAGTTTTAATACCTTCTAACATTCTATCTTTAGTTTCTTTCTTTCTTTCTTTTTTTATATCTTTCATTCTAGCTTTAATACCTTCTAACATTCTATCTTTATTTTCATTCTTTCTTTCTTTCTTGATATCTTTCATTCTAATTTTAATACCTTCTAACATTCTTTCTTTAGTTTCTTTCTTTCTTTCTTTCTTTCTTTCTTTCTTCATATCTTTCATTCTAGCTTTAATACCTTCTAACATTCTATCTTTAGTTTCTTTCTTTCTTTCTTGATATCTTTCGTTCTAGCTTTAATACCTTCTAACATTCTTTCTTTAGTTTCTTTCTTTATTTTTCTTGATATCTTTCATTCTAGCTTTAATACCTTCTAATATTCTATCTTTATTTTCTTTCTTTCTTTCTTTCTTGATATCTTTCCTTCTAGTTTCAATACCTTCTAACATTTTATCTTTAGTTTCTTTCTTTCTTTATATCTTTCATTCCAGCTTTAATACCTTCTAACATTCTATATTTAGTTTCTTTCTTTCTTTTTTTCTTGATATCTTTCATTCTAATTTTAATACCTTCTAACATTCTTTCTTTAGTTTCTTTCTTTCTTTCTTTCTTTATATCTTTCATTCTAGCTTTAATACCTTCTAATATTCTATCTTTAGTTTCTTTCTTTCTTTCTTTCTTGATATCTTTCATTCTAATTTTAATACCTTCTAACATTCTTTCTTTAGTTTCTTTCTTTCTTTCATTCTTTATATCTTTCATTCTAGCTTTAAAACCTTCTAACATTCTATCTTTAGTTTCTTTCTTTCTTTCTTTCTTCTTATCTTTCATTCTAGCTTTAATATCTTCTAACATTCTTTCTTTAGTTTCTTTCTTTCTTTCTTCATATCTTTCATTCTAGCTTTTATACCTTCTAACATTCTATCTTTAGTTTCTTTCTTTCTTTCTTTCTTTCTTTCTTGATATCTTTCATTCTAATTTTAATACCTTCTAAAATTCTTTCTTTAGTTTCTTTCTTTCTTTCTTTCTTTATATATTTCATTCTAGCTTTAATAACTTCTAATATTCTATCTTTAGTTTCTTTCTTTCTTTCTTTCTTGATATCTTTTCTTCTAGTTTCAATACCTTCTAACATTCTATGTTTAGTTTTTTTCTTTCTTTCTTTCTTTATATCTTCCATTATAGCTTTAATACATTCTAACATTCTATCTTTAGTTTCTTGCTTTCCTTCTTTATATCTTTCATTCAAGCTTTAATACCTTCTAACATTCTATCTTTAGTTTCTTTCTTTCTTTCTTTATATCTTTTATTCTAGCTTTAATACCTTCTAACATTCTGTCTTTAGTTTCTTTCTTTCTTTCTGTCTTGATATCTTTCATTCTAATTTTAATAGCTTCTAACATTCTTTCTTTAGTTTCTTTCTTTCTTTCTTTATATCTTTCATTCTAGCTTTAATACCTTCTAATATTATATATTTATTTTCTTTCTTTCTTTCTTTCTTGATATCTTTCCTTCTAGTTTCAATACCTTCTAACATTTTATCTTTAGTTTCTTTCTTTCTTTCTTTATATCTTTCATTCTAGCTTTAATACCTTCTAACATTCTATCTTTAGTATCTTTCGTTCTTTCTTTATATCTTTCATTCAAGCTTTAATACCTTCTAACATTCTATCTTTAGTTTCTTTCTTTCTTTCCTTATATCTTTCATTCTAGCTTTAATACCTTCTAACATTCTATCTTTAGTTTCTTTCTTTATTTTTTTTGATACCTTTTTTCTAGTTTTAATACCTTCTAACATTCTATCTTTAGTTTCTTTCTTTCTTTCTTTATATCTGTCATTCTAGCTTTAATACCTTCTAACATTCTATCTTTACTTTCTTTCTTTCCTTCTTTCTTGATATCTTTCATTCTATCTTTAATACCTTCTAACATATTATTTTTAGTTTCTTTCTTTCTTTGTTTGTATCGTTCATTCTAGCTTTTATACCTTCTAACATTCTATCTTTAGTTTCTTTCTTTCTTTCTTTCTTGATATCTTTCCTTCTAGCTTTAATACCTTCTAACATTCCATCTTTAGTTTCTTTCTTTATTTCTTTCTTTATATCTTTCATTCTAGCTTTAATACCTTCTAACATTCTATCTTTAGTTTCTTTCTTTCTTTCTTCCATGATTTCTTTAATACTAATTTTAATACCTTCTAACATTCTTTCTTTAGTTTCTTTCTTTCTTTCTTTCTTTATATCTTTAATTCTAGCTTTAATACCTTCTAACATTCTATCTTTCGTTTCTTTTTTTCTTTCATGATATCTTTCATTCTAATTTTAATACCTTCTAACATTCTTTCTTTAGTTTCTTTCTTTCTTTCTTTCTTTCTTTCTTCATATCTTTCATTCTAGCTTTAATACCTTCTAACATTCTATCTTTAGTTTCTTTCTTTGTTTCTTGATATCTTTCATTCTAGCTTTAATACCTTCTAACATTCTATCTTTAGTTTCTTTTTTCTTTCTTTCTTTTTATCTTTTATTCTAGCTTTAATACCTTCTAACATTCTGTCTTCAGTTTCTTTCTTTCTTTCTTTCTTTCTTGATATCTTTCATTCTCATTTTAATACCTTCTAACATTCTTTCTTTAGTTTCTTTCTTTCTTTCTTTATATCTTTCATTCTAGCTTTAAAACCTTCTAACATTCTATCTTTACTTTCTTTCTTTCTTTCTTGATATCTTTCAGTCTAGCTTTAATACCTTCTAACATTCTATCTTTAGTTTCTTTCTTTCTTTCTTCATATCTTTCATTCTAGCTTTTATACCTTCTAACATTCTATCTTTAGTTTCTTTCTTTCTTTCTTTCTTTCTTTCTTGATATCTTTCATTCTAATTTTAATACCTTCTAAAATTCTTTCTTTAGTTTCTTTCTTTCTTTCTTTCTTTATATATTTCATTCTAGCTTTAATAACTTCTAATATTCTATCTTTAGTTTCTTTCTTTCTTTCTTTCTTGATATCTTTTCTTCTAGTTTCAATACCTTCTAACATTCTATCTTTAGTTTCTTTCTTTCTTTCTTTCTTTATACCTTTCATTATAGCTTTAATACATTCTAACATTCTATCTTTAGTTTCTTTCTTTCTTTCTTTATATCTTTCATTCAAGCTTTAATACGTTCTAACATTCTATCTTTAGTTTCTTTCTTTCTTTCTTTATATCTTTTATTCTAGCTTTAATACCTTCTAACATTCTGTCTTTAGTTTCTTTCTTTCTTTCTTTCTTGATATCTTTCATTCTAATTTTAATACCTTCTAACATTCTTTCTTTAGTTTCTTTCTCTCTTTCTTTATATCTTTCATTCTAGCTTTTATACCTTCTAACGTTCTATCTTTAGTTTCTTTTATCCTTTCTTTCTTGATATCTTTCATTCTAGCTTTAATACCTTCTAACATTCTATCTTTAGTTTCTTTCTTTCTTTCTTTCTTTATATCTTTCATTCTAGCTTTAATACCTTCTAACATTCTATCTTTAGTTTCTTTCTTTCTTTCTTGATATCTTCCATTCTAATTTTAATACCTTCTAACATTCTTTCTTTAGTTTCCTTCTTTCTTTCTTTCTTTATATCTTTCATTCTAGCTTTAATACCTTCTAACATTCCTTCTTTAGTTTCTTTCTTTATTTCTTTATTTCTTGATATCTTTCATTCTAGCTTTAATACCTTCTAACATTATATCTTTAGATTCTTTCTTTCTATCTTTCTTGATATCTTTCAAACTAGCTTTAATAACTTCTAACATTCTATCTTTAGTTTCTTTCTTTCTTTCTTTATATCATTCTAGCTTTAATACCTTCTAACATTCTATCTTTAGTTTCTTTCTTTCTTTCTTGATATCTTTCATTCTAATTTTAATACCTTCTAACATTCTTTCTTTAGTTTCTTTCTTTATTTCTTTCTTTATATCTTTCATTCTAGCTTTTATACCTTCTAACATTCTATCTTTAGTTTCTTTCTTTCTTTCTTTCTTTCTTTCTTTATATCTTTCATTCTAGCTTTAATACCTTCTAACATTCTATCTTTAGTTTCTTTCTTTCTTTCTTTCATGATATCTTTCATTCTAATTTTAATACCTTCTAACATTCTTTCTTTAGTTTCTTTCTTTCTTTCTTTCTTTCTTTCTTTCTTTCTTCATATCTTTCATTCTAGCTTTAATACCTTCTAACATTCTATCTTTAGTTTCTTTCTTTCTTTCTTGATATCTTTCTTTCTAGCTTTAATACCTTCTAACATTCTATCTTTAGTTTCTTTCTTTATTTTTCTTGATATCTTTCATTCCAGTTTTAATACCTTCTAACATTCTATCTTTAGTTTCTTTCTTTCTTTCTTTTTTTATATCTTTCATTCTAGCTTTAATACCTTCTAACATTCTATCTTTATTTTCATTCTTTCTTTCTTTCTTGATATCTTTCATTCTAGCTTTAATACGTTCTAACATTCGATCTTTAGTTTCTTTCTTTCTTTCTTTCTTTATATCTTTCATTCTAGCTTTAATACCTTCAAACATTCTATCTTTAGTTTCTTTCTTACTTTCTTTCATGATATCTTTCATTCTAATTTTAATACCTTCTAACATTCTTTCTTTAGTTTCTTTCTTTCTTTTTTTCTTTCTTTCTTTCTTTCTTTCTTCATATCTTTCAATCTAGCTTTAATACCTTCTAACATTCTATCTTTAGTTTCTTTCTTTCTTTCTTGATATCTTTCATTCTAGCTTTAATACCTTCTAACATTCGTTCTTTAGTTTCTTTCTTTATTTTTCTTGATATCTTTCATTCTAGCTTTAATACCTTCTAATATTCTATCTTTATTTTCTTTCTTTCTTTCTTTCTTGATATCTTTCCTTCTAGTTTCAATACCTTCTAACATTTTATCTTTAGTTTCTTTCTTTCTTTATATCTTTCATTGCAGCTTTAATACCTTCTAACATTCTATATTTAGTTTCTTTCTTTCTTTTTTTCTTGATATCTTTCATTCTAATTTTAATACCTTCTAACATTCTTTCTTTAGTTTCTTTCTTTCTTTCTTTCTTTATATCTTTCATTCTAGCTTTAATACCTTCTATTATTCTATCTTTAGTTTCTTTCTTTCTTTCTTTCTTGATATCTTTCATTCTAATTTTAATACCTTCTAACATTCTTTCTTTAGTTTCTTTCTTTCTTTCATTCTTTATATCTTTCATTCTAGCTTTAAAACCTTCTAACATTCTATCTTTAGTTTCTTTCTTTCTTTCTTTCTTCTTATCTTTCATTCTAGCTTTAATATCTTCTAACATTCTTTCTTTAGTTTCTTTCTTTCTTTCTTCATATCTTTCATTCTAGCTTTTATACCTTCTAACATTCTATCTTTAGTTTCTTTCTTTCTTTCTTTCTTTCTTTCTTGATATCTTTCATTCTAATTTTAATACCTTCTAAAATTCTTTCTTTAGTTTCTTTCTTTCTTTCTTTCTTTATATATTTCATTCTAGCTTTAATAACTTCTAATATTCTATCTTTAGTTTCTTTCTTTCTTTCTTTCTTGATATCTTTTCTTCTAGTTTCAATACCTTCTAACATTCTATGTTTAGTTTTTTTCTTTCTTTCTTTCTTTATATCTTCCATTATAGCTTTAATACATTCTAACATTCTATCTTTAGTTTCTTTCTTTCCTTCTTTATATCTTTCATTCAAGCTTTAATACCTTCTAACATTCTATCTTTAGTTTCTTTCTTTCTTTCTTTATATCTTTTATTCTAGCTTTAATACCTTCTAACATTCTGTCTTTAGTTTCTTTCTTTCTTTCTGTCTTGATATCTTTCATTCTAATTTTAATACCTTCTAACATTCTTTCTTTAGTTTCTTTCTTTCTTTCTTTATATCTTTCATTCTAGCTTTAATACCTTCTAATATTATATCTTTATTTTCTTTCTTTCTTTCTTTCTTGATATCTTTCCTTCTAGTTTCAATACCTTCTAACATTTTATCTTTAGTTTCTTTCTTTCTTTCTT
Source organism: Intellagama lesueurii (assembly GCA_037013535.1). Taxonomy (NCBI): domain Eukaryota; kingdom Metazoa; phylum Chordata; class Lepidosauria; order Squamata; family Agamidae; genus Intellagama; species Intellagama lesueurii. Next base: position 20,422,988 of record JBAJHW010000014.1, on the reverse strand, counting down.
TATATCTTTCATTCTAGCTTTAATACCTTCTAACATTCTATCTTTAGTATCTTTCGTTCTTTCTTTATATCTTTCATTCAAGCTTTAATACCTTCTAACATTCTATGTTTAGTTTCTTTCTTTCTTTCTTTATATCTTTCATTCTAGATTTAATACCTTCTAACATTCTATCTTTAGTTTCTTTCTTTATTTTTCTTGATACCTTTTTTCTAGTTTTAATACCTTCTAACATTCTATCTTTAGTTTCTTTCTTTCTTTCTTTATATCTTTCATTCTAGCTTTAATACCTTCTAACATTCTATCTTTACTTTCTTTCTTTCCTTCTTTCTTGATATCTTTCATTCTATCTTTAATACCTTCTAACATTTTATCTTTAGTTTCTTTCTTTCTTTGTTTGTATCGTTCATTCTAGCTTTTATACCTTCTAACATTCGTTCTTTAGTTTCTTTCTTTCTTTCTTTCTTGATATCTTTCCTTCTAGCTTTAATACCTTCTAACATTCCATCTTTAGTTTCTTTCTTTATTTCTTTCTTTATATCTTTCATTCTAGCTTTAATACCTTCTAACATTCTATCTTTAGTTTCTTTCTTTCTTTCTTCCATGATTTCTTTAATACTAATTTTAATACCTTCTAACATTCTTTCTTTAGTTTCTTTCTTTCTTTCTTTCTTTATATCTTTAATTCTAGCTTTAATACCTTCTAACATTCTATCTTTCGTTTCTTTTTTTCTTTCATGATATCTTTCATTCTAATTTTAATACCTTCTAACATTCTTTCTTTAGTTTCTTTCTTTCTTTCTTTCTTTCTTTCTTTCTTCATATCTTTCATTCTAGCTTTAATACCTTCTAACATTCTATCTTTAGTTTCTTTCTTTGTTTCTTGATATCTTTCATTCTAGCTTTAATACCTTCTAACATTCTATCTTTAGTTTCTTTTTTCTTTCTTTCTTTTTATCTTTTATTCTAGCTTTAATACCTTCTAACATTCTGTCTTCAGTTTCTTTCTTTCTTTCTTTCTTTCTTGATATCTTTCATTCTCATTTTAATACCTTCTAACATTCTTTCTTTAGTTTCTTTCTTTCTTTCTTTATATCTTTCATTCTAGCTTTAAAACCTTCTAACATTCTATCTTTACTTTCTTTCTTTCTTTCTTGATATCTTTCAGTCTAGCTTTAATACCTTCTAACATTCTATCTTTAGTTTCTTTCTTTCTTTCTTCATATCTTTCATTCTAGCTTTTATACCTTCTAACATTCTATCTTTAGTTTCTTTCTTTCTTTCTTTCTTTCTTTCTTGATATCTTTCATTCTAATTTTAATACCTTCTAAAATTCTTTCTTTAGTTTCTTTCTTTCTTTCTTTCTTTATATATTTCATTCTAGCTTTAATAACTTCTAATATTCTATCTTTAGTTTCTTTCTTTCTTTCTTTCTTGATATCTTTTCTTCTAGTTTCAATACCTTCTAACATTCTATCTTTAGTTTCTTTCTTTCTTTCTTTCTTTATACATTTCATTATAGCTTTAATACATTCTAACATTCTATCTTTAGTTTCTTTCTTTCTTTCTTTATATCTTTCATTCAAGCTTTAATACGTTCTAACATTCTATCTTTAGTTTCTTTCTTTCTTTCTTTATATCTTTTATTCTAGCTTTAATACCTTCTAACATTCTGTCTTTAGTTTCTTTCTTTCTTTCTTTCTTGATATCTTTCATTCTAATTTTAATACCTTCTAACATTCTTTCTTTAGTTTCTTTCTCTCTTTCTTTATATCTTTCATTCTAGCTTTTAAACCTTCTAACGTTCTATCTTTAGTTTCTTTTATCCTTTCTTTCTTGATATCTTTCATTCTAGCTTTAATACCTTCTAACATTCTATCTTTAGTTTCTTTCTTTCTTTCTTTCTTTATATCTTTCATTCTAGCTTTAATACCTTCTAACATTCTATCTTTAGTTTCTTTCTTTCTTTCTTGATATCTTCCATTCTAATTTTAATACCTTCTAACATTCTTTCTTTAGTTTCTTTCTTTCTTTCTTTCTTTATATCTTTCATTCTAGCTTTAATACCTTCTAACATTCCTTCTTTAGTTTCTTTCTTTATTTCTTTATTTCTTGATATCTTTCATTCTAGCTTTAATACCTTCTAACATTATATCTTTAGATTCTTTCTTTCTATCTTTCTTGATATCTTTCAAACTAGCTTTAATAACTTCTAACATTCTATCTTTAGTTTCTTTCTTTCTTTCTTTATATCATTCTAGCTTTAATACCTTCTAACATTCTATCTTTAGTTTCTTTCTTTCTTTCTTGATATCTTTCATTCTAATTTTAATACCTTCTAACATTCTTTCTTTAGTTTCTTTCTTTATTTCTTTCTTTATATCTTTCATTCTAGCTTTTATACCTTCTAACATTCTATCTTTAGTTTCTTTCTTTCTTTCTTTCTTTCTTTATATCTTTCATTCTAGCTTTAATACCTTCTAACATTCTATCTTTAGTTTCTTTCTTTCTTTCTTTCATGATATCTTTCATTCTAATTTTAATACCTTCTAACATTCTTTCTTTAGTTTCTTTCTTTCTTTCTTTCTTTCTTTCTTCATATCTTTCATTCTAGCTTTAATACCTTCTAACATTCTATCTTTAGTTTCTTTCTTTCTTTCTTGATATCTTTCTTTCTAGCTTTAATACCTTCTAACATTCTATCTTTAGTTTCTTTCTTTATTTTTCTTGATATCTTTCATTCTAGTTTTAATACCTTCTAACATTCTATCTTTAGTTTCTTTCTTTCTTTCTTTTTTTATATCTTTCATTCTAGCTTTAATACCTTCTAACATTCTATCTTTATTTTCATTCTTTCTTTCTTTCTTGATATCTTTCATTCTAGCTTTAATACGTTCTAACATTCGATCTTTAGTTTCTTTCTTTCTTTCTTTCTTTCTTTATATCTTTCATTCTAGCTTTAATACCTTCAAACATTCTATCTTTAGTTTCTTTCTTACTTTCTTTCATGATATCTTTCATTCTAATTTTAATACCTTCTAACATTCTTTCTTTAGTTTCTTTCTTTCTTTCTTTCTTTCTTTCTTTCTTCATATCTTTCATTCTAGCTTTAATACCTTCTAACATTCTATCTTTAGTTTCTTTCTTTCTTTCTTGATATCTTTCATTCTAGCTTTAATACCTTCTAACATTCTTTCTTTAGTTTCTTTCTTTATTTTTCTTGATATCTTTCATTCTAGCTTTTATACCTTCTAACATTCTATCTTTAGTTTCTTTCTTTCTTTCTTTCTTGATATCTTTCCTTCTAGCTTTAATACCTTCTAACATTCCATCTTTAGTTTCTTTCTTTATTTCTTTCTTTATATCTTTCATTCTAGCTTTAATACCTTCTAACATTCTATCTTTAGTTTCTTTCTTTCTTTCTTCCATGATTTCTTTAATACTAATTTTAATACCTTCTAACATTCTTTCTTTAGTTTCTTTCTTTCTTTCTTTCTTTATATCTTTAATTCTAGCTTTAATACCTTCTAACATTCTATCTTTCGTTTCTTTTTTTCTTTCATGATATCTTTCATTCTAATTTTAATACCTTCTAACATTCTTTCTTTAGTTTCTTACTTTCTTTCTTTCTTTCTTCATATTTTTCATTCTAGCTTTAATACCTTCTAACATTCTATCTTTAGTTTCTTTCTTTGTTTCTTGATATCTTTCATTCTAGCTTTAATACCTTCTAACATTCTATCTTTAGTTTCTTTTTTCTTTCTTTCTTTTTATCTTTTATTCTAGCTTTAATACCTTCTAACATTCTGTCTTTAGTTTCTTTCTTTCTTTCTTTCTTTCTTGATATCTTTCATTCTAATTTTAATACCTTCTAACATTCTATCTTTAGTTTCTTTCTTTCTTTCCTTCTTTATATCTTTCATTCTAGCTTTAATACCTTCTAATATTCCATCTTTAGTTTCTTTCTTTCTTTCTTTCTTTCTTGATATCTTTCCTTCTAGCTTTAATACCTTCTAACATTCTATCTTTAGTTTCTTTCTTTCTTTCTTTATATCTTTCATTCAAGCTTTAATACGTTCTAACATTCTATCTTTAGTTTCTTTCTTTATTTTTCTTGATATCTTTCATTCTAGTTTTAATACCTTCTAACATTCTATCTTTAGTTTCTTTCTTTCTTTCTTTATATCTTTGATTCTAGCTTTAATACCTTCTAACATTCTGTCTTTAGTTTCTTTCTTTCTTTCTTTCTTGATATCTTTCATTCTAATTTTAATACCTTCTAACATTCTTTCTTTAGTTTCTTTCTTTCTTTATATCTTTCATTCTAGCTTTAATACCTTCTAATATTCTATCTTTATTTTCTTTCTTTCTTTCTTTCTTTCTTGATATCTTTCCTTCTAGTTTCAATACCTTCTAACATTTTATCTTTAGTTTCTTTCTTTCTTTCTTTATATCTTTCATTCTAGCTTTAATACCTTCTAACATTCTATCTTTAGTATCTTTCGTTCTTTCTTTATATCTTTCATTCAAGCTTTAATACCTTCTAACATTCTATCTTTAGTTTCTTTCTTTCTTTCTTTATATCTTTCATTCTAGCTTTAATACCTTCTAATTTTCTATCTTTAGTTTCTTTCTTTATTTTTCTTGATATCTTTCATTCCAACTTTAGTACCGTCTAGATTCTATCTTTAGTTTCTTTCTTTCTTTCTTCAATGATATCTTTAATACTAATTTTAATACCTTCTAACATTCTTTCTTTAGTTTCTTTCTTTCTTTCTTTCTTTATATCTTGAATTCTAGCTTTAATAAATTCTAACATTCTATTTTTAGTTTCTTTCTTTCTTTCTTTCTTTCTTTCTTTCTTTCTTTCTTCATATCTTTCATTCTAGCTTTAATACCTTCTAACATTCTATCTTTAATTTCTTTCTTTCTTTCTTGATATCTTTCATTCTCGCTTTAATACCTTCTAACATTCTATCTTTAGTTTCTTTCTTTCTTTATTTATATCTTTTATTCTAGCTTTAATACCTTCGAACATTCTGTCTTTAGTTTCTTTCTTTCTTTCTTTCTTGATATCTTTCATTCTAATTTTAATACCTTCTAACATTCTTTCTTTAGTTTCTTTCTTTCTTTCATTCTTTATATCTTTCATTCTAGCTTTAAAACCTTCGAACATTCTATCTTTAGTTTCTTTCATTCTTTCTTTCTTTCTTGATATCTTTCATTCTAGCTTTAATACCTTCTAACATTCTATCTTTAGTTTCTTTCTTTCTTTCTTTCTTTCTTGATATCTTTCATTCTAATTTTAATACCTTCTAAAATTCTTTCTTTAGTTTCTTTCTTTCTTTCTTTCTTTATATATTTCATTCTAGCTTTAAAACCTTCTAATATTCTATCTTTAGTTTCTTTCTTTCTTTCTTGTTATCTTTCCTTCTAGTTTCAATACCTTCTAACATTCTATCTTTAATTTCTTTCTTTCTTTCTTTATATCTTTCATTATAGTTTTAATACATTCTTACATTCTATCTTTACTTTCTTTATTTATTTTTCTTAATAGCTTTCATTCTAGTTTTAATACCTTCTAACATTCTATCTTTAGTTTCTTCCTATCTTTCTTTCTTTATATCTTTCATTCTAGCTTTAATACATTCTAACATTCTATCTTTAGTTTCTTTCTTTCTTTCTTTATATCTTTCATTCAAGCTTTAATACGTTCTAACATTCTATCTTTAGTTTCTTTCTTTATTTTTCTTGATATCTTTCATTCTAGTTTTAATACCATTCTATCTTTAGTTTCTTTCTTTCTTTCTTTATATCTTTCATTCTATCTTTAATACCTTCTAACATTCTATCTTTACTCTCTTTCTTTCCTTCTTTCTTGATATCTTTCATTCTATCTTTAATACCTTCTAACATTTTATCTTTAGTTTCTTTCTTTCTTTCTTTGCCCTCCCAGGCCCCGAAATGAAGACGCCAGACAGAATATGGGTTAAATACGGGCCACACTTTATTAACTCAATTCAGATAAAATCAGTATCCTCTTTAAATGAGGGGGGGCCTGCGGTAGTGCGGAGAAATGTAGGGCATCCACGATACCCTAATCAGTCAATGGGCGAGTCCCAGGCCCCCAGGCTCCAGCTGTCTTAATGACAGCAGGAACCCGGCCGGCCTCTAGTAAACACCCCAGACCTCGAGCCATCTTTATTTGATGACTGTCGGTCCGAAAGTGGCCCAGCGCATCTTCCCGCCGCCGGCCCTGTAATCGCACGATCCGCAGAGCCGGGAGGTCGGATGCGCTGTTGGCTTTTCATAATTATCAAAGGGACACACCGAGACAACCAGTTTTTTCCCGCACTACACGCCCGTGTGACCAAAAATAACCACCCTTCATATGCCAACAAACCCTTTTCCAGTGTGGGATAGGCGAAAAATCCCTCGATCCACAGCCAATCAGGATAGAGGTCAAAAATTCCTATCCGGCCCCATAAGGCGACCCCGAACACACTAGAAATAGGGCGGGCGGGTGGGTGCCTGCGCGAAAAAGGAGATCGCGTCGGGGGCGAGTTAACCTTTTATACTCACTCGCCCCCTCCCTTCCATCCATGTGACCCGGTCCTGCCTGGCTTCATCCGGGACCGAGGAGGGCAAAACGGCACCGCATCTCAAGGCCTCCAAGCGTCCTTCATGCGGCCGTATACTTGCCCTCCCAGGCCCCGAAATGAAGACGCCAGACAGAATATGGGTTAAATACGGGCCACACTTTATTAACTCAATTCAGATAAAATCAGTATCCTCTTTAAATGAGGGGGGGCCTGCGGTAGTGCGGAGAAATGTAGGGCATCCACAATACCCTAATCAGTCAATGGGCGAGTCCCAGGCCCCCAGGCTCCAGCTGTCTTAATGACAGCAGGAACCCGGCCGGCCTCTAGTAAACACCCCAGACCTCGAGCCATCTTTATTTGATGACTGTCGGTCCGAAAGTGGCCCAGCGCATCTTCCCGCCGCCGGCCCTGTAATCGCACGATCCGCAGAGCCGGGAGGTCGGATGCGCTGTTGGCTTTTCATAATTATCAAAGGGACACACCGAGACAACCAGTTTTTTCCCGCACTACACGCCACAGCATAGGGACTAGTCGAGACTAAGTCCCATGCCCGCCATCCGAAACCAGCTCAGAACGCAGGCCCCCTATTATATCTTCGAGAAAAATGTCCAGGCCAATATCAGACAAGTGTATGCCATCACTTCGAAAATATTCTGAGTGCGAAGTTTGTATCCTGTGGTGGTTAACCACAGATCCGAGGCCGCCGCTGCAGACACCTCTACACACTTCCCTATTGACCCGACGTCGGGCCCTATTGATCTTTTCGATATTCTGCGCGCCTCGCCAGGCTAAACGCGGGATGATATTAGACCATACTAACCGTGTAGCAGGATACTTTTCCTTCAGTTTCTTGAGATCTCTTAAGATATCAATTATGACCGCCTTACCAGACAATTCGGGCAAATCATTGCCTCCCAAGTGAATTAATAAAATGTCTGGTGGCATAGAGCCGAAAGACGTCATCCTGCCGAGCTGTATCCAATGCATGCCACGCATGCCTTTCCACGTAACCAACGCATGGGCACCAAGCCCCAAATCTTTCCCCCACGGGGAAGATGCGGCGTAACGTGCCGCCCAAAAAACATAACTGTGGCCGATGATCATAACTTGCTTTCGGCCTTCACGTCTCCCGAAACCTGAAACGATATAAACAACCCTGCCTATACGTTAGGAAGAGGTCTAATATATTTGTGATAACAAGCTGACGACCAGCGTCCCAACTGTTTTATTTGATCTGTGTTGTAACCCATAGCCACTGCCGTTGAGGCTGCTCCAATCCGAAAAGAATGGGTCCCGAATCTCATATCCTTCAATCCTATCTTCTCAAGTGCCTTGCCAGTCAGTGCCCAGAACTGATATTTGGTAAGTGGTGACCCATCTATATGCTGAAAAAATTGTCCCGGCTTTGTACCCCTTAAATCCACAAATTTCTGAACTGCCTTTACCGGACAAATGCTTTGTACACTACATTGCCCTAGTGTTAGATGCTTGCCTTTTCCCCGTGGGTCTGTTTTAGACCGTCTAATGACGATCGTTAACTGCCCATCTTGTACAATGACGTCCCCAAATTGTAACGCCCTTTGTGAAATGTCGTTCTTTCCCATTGCAACAAGCTCACTAATTCTTAGTGCCCCAAAAAATGCCAACAATGCGGCTGCGTGAACCAGTGCCACCTCATAACTGTCTCTACACAATGCGCTCCATTGTTCACATAGGCGGCCAAGGAGCTCCGGAGATATGGGTGCCCTAGTATCCCGAACTCTCCCTCGTTCCCTGGCCCAACCCTCCAGCATCTTCCTAATGCGAAAGTCGCCAGAAAAATCCCGGTGACCGTTTGATTTAGCATGGAAAGCCAAGGCTGCCAGTCTTCCTTGAATGGTCCCTGACGCTAACCCCCTCCTATGCAAAAATATTATGAATTGCTGGAGGTGTTCCACTGGAGCCGGCCATGTCTGTTCTAGCTTCACTGACTCCCTAAATTCAAAAAATTCTGTACCTGCTGCTAAATAACCCTTTTTTGTCCTCGGGGCCAGTGCAAGATCTATTGCTCTCGACGCCTCCTCACGCCAATCTGCCAGACCTCCGCTGGAAGCACTTCTGGCAGATCCCTGGCCTCCGGTGCCAGCTCCCTGAAACGCTTGATCTGTTGGCGTGAGAGAGCATCAGCTATCTGATTGTCAAGACCCGGGACATGTCGGGCGTGCACCATAACATTAAACTGCAACGCCCTCAGGGTAAAGGCCCTGACTAAATACATAACCCTTTCCGAATGTGATGTCAGGTTGTTAATGATGTGTACCACTGCTTGGTTATCACACCAAAAACGAACTACAGTGTTTGCCCATTCCTCCGCCCAGAGCCAAAGGGCCCCGACAATTGGAAAAAATTCTAAGAATGTCAAGTCCCTCGTTATTCCTTCCTGGTGCCATTCTTCAGGCCAAACGCCTGCGCACCATCTACCACGAAAATAAATACCAAATCCCAAAGTCCCAGCGGCGTCAGAGTTTACCTGCACATCCGCTTTTAGGCTAAGTTCGGACCTCCAGAAGGAAACCCCATTGAACTGATCCAGAAATTGTTTCCAAACTGCCAGGTCTTCCCTCATACCCTTGGTGACTCTGGTTCTGTGCATCGGCCGTTTTAAGCCTGACATAGCTCCACACAGCCGCCTCAGAAAGGCGCGACCTGGTGCAATTACCTTGCACGCGAAGTTCAGGTATCCCACTATTTCCTGTAACTCTTTCAAAGTCACTTTATTCCTTCTTATTAAATTACTAAGCCTATTCCTAATGTTTGATAATTTGTCCTGAGGCAGCCTTGAAGTCTGCTGAAGTGTATCAAGCTCAATACCTAGAAAAGTCAGTGATGTTGCTGGCCCCTCAGTCTTTTCCTCCGCCAAGGGCAAACCTATCTCAAGGGCCATCTCACGGAAGGCATCCAAAATCAATCTACATTTTCCTGAATTTGCTTTCCCACAAAAAAGAAAATCATCTAGGTAATGAGCTGTCGAATTACAGCCCACTCTTTGCCTAACTAGCCATTCAAGGAAAGTGCTGAACTTTTCAAAAGCGGCGCACGAAATTGAGCACCCCATAGGTAGGGCCCTATCTATGTAATATTGCCCTTGAAATTGAAAACCCAATAAATTGAAATCTAATGGGTGGACTGGCAAAATCCGAAAAGCCGACTTAACATCCGCCTTTGCCAGTTCAGCGCCCGCTCCGCAGGCCCTAATCATCCTAACTGCCTCGTCAAAGGAGGTGTATCTCACCGAACATAGTTCCTGGGGAATTGCATCGTTAACTGACGTCCCCTCTGGAAATGATAGGTGATGTATTAGGCGAAATTCACCTGGTGCTTTCTTGGGGACAATTCCCAGCGGCGACACCCTGAGGTTAGCTATGGGCAGTTCCTCAAAGGGTCCCAAGACCCTACCTTCCCGAACCTCCTTTTTAATTTTCTCTAACACTATAGCTTCCATCCCTTTCACTGATTTAAGGTTTTTGGCTATAAAGGCTGTTCTGGCGCCCAAAGCTGGGATTCGGAACCCATATCTAAAACCCAATTTCAAATATTCAGCATCCCCCACTCTTGGATAGTCTGCTAAGCACTTTTCTAATACCTCAATTTTAATTGGTGTGGGCCCCCTTTCCAGGGGCACCGCTGCCCCCTTCGGGCTTCTTACCGGTTCCTCCCGGTTTGTTTTGTCGTTGTGCCCCTGCTTTAAAGCAGGACGCGTTGGGGTGCTTCCCCCCACAGGTAATACAGTCGTGTCTAAACCTGCAGGGGTGTCTGGCACAAAAGCCCCTAGAGTTGTACTCATAGCAGGGCAGGCGGGGTTGAACCCCCTGCCCCGCCCCTGGGCGGGCGCTAACGTTCCCCGTAAATTTCTTGTTCAGGTGGCCACTATCAAATCTATCACCTAAGCTACACTTGGCTGGCGTCATATGCTGTAGCCAAAGCCCTGGGTGTGGCTCATCCCAGCGTAAATCAGGCCTGATAGCGCTTTTCATTCTAAACGCTTCATCGTAACGAAGCCAAGCCTGCCCGGCAAAATCCGAATTTGCCCTACATATAATGTCAAAATATTGGAACAACGCTGATGCTTTCCACGGTTGAGCCTTAACGAGCACACCAGCGTATATGGTAAAGCCCGTGATCCAATTAGGCCAATTTCTCTCAGGCTTCTTCCTTCTGTATTTTTCTTTTAATTTCTCATCATCCTTGTCAATTTCCTTGATTTCTACCTCACGATTAACCAGATCATACAAATCCAGGAATTCGCCCTTCCAAATCTTTTCTTTAACCGCCGGGGTCAAATGGTCTCCCAACGGCGTACTGTAATCGGCATAAGGCAGCGCCGCTAGCGGAACCGTATTATACCCCGTGTTGGGAACTGAAGGGTGTTGCCATGTCCCTGTGCTCTTACCCTCAACAGATGCCCCAGCCGTGTGAGCAGGCGGGCAATGTGAGTTCCACCCACAACAATGTGGGCTTACTTGAGGCCAAAAACAACCAGGCCAACCCCCGTGTGAATTTCCACAATGTGCAGATGCACAATGTGTTTGTTGTGTGCCACCAGCCCAAGGCCATGTGGCCGAAATAGACTGGGTGTTGTGCATGGTCAAACACTCACCGCAAGAAGTGGCCGGTGTCCCAAGAACCTCTACCGCCCGATGTGTGCTTGTACTGGGTTCCTCATAGGTGTCACCTCTGGCTGTATTTTCCTGTACCGTCTCTTGAACTTCGGCCACCTCCTTTGTCCCGGTTCTCCGACCGCCAGACCCCCTAGCCACCGCAGCATTTCCTCCCTCCACGGCTTGATTTTCGTTCCCGTGACCCTGTTGGGATTCTAAGGCAGTAAAGCGTTCCATAAGTTGCTGTGTTAAAACTCTTAACTCCGTCTTGCGGCGGCCCTTAGTGTCCCTAACCGATCTGCGTGGCGTAACCTCCCCTTGTGGGGAAGCCCATCTAGCCATCTTCTGTGCCTCTAACTTAGATAACTTTTCTTGGAGGTTTTGTAGCATCCCCCATGACTCATCTCCAGAAGACGAGGATTCCCGTGGAGAAATCTGCGGAATGGCCCTCTGTCTTTTCGCTGGTGTCTTTCCTTTCTTCCCTCCAATTCCCTTCTTGGGCGGCATTATAACTAATTGCTCCTTAAGTGTCCTCCCCGATTCCTATAGTAGTTGTAAAACTTGTCCAACTTTTATGAAACTTCAACCCTTACAACTAATGTCCAGCAGGTGTCACCCTAACACTATCCTTAAACTGCAACCCTATGCTAAATCTGTATTGTGCGTATAATTCTCAAATTTACACAACTAAGCGTCTAACCTTAATGTTTGTTTTTATATATATATATATATATATATATATATATATATATATATATATATATATATATATATATATATATATATATATATATATATATATATATATATTGCTTATTCACCAATTTCTGTTGTTAATATTTTTTTTTTTATTTCCAATTTGCCAAAGCCAAATCCTGTACCATGAATTGAACCAAAAAGACACAATAAATTCTTCTTGTGATTCAAAGTGCTCCACTAACCAAACCTGCACCTGCAATGCTCCTTCTTCTTTTTTTTTTTTTTTAAATTATATATATAAAGTGCCCTCAACACGGAGACACCCCAATACTTATAATCATGAACCCCTCAATGAACTTTCAATGTAAATGATTATTTCCCTTATGTAAATTACCCTTCACCACTAATGATTACACCATATGAACTTTGATTAATTGTGCACTTGTAATTATACCGCCTTATATATGCACCCTAAAATGGCGGCCAACGAATCAGGAGGCGGGAAAAAGGGGAAAACAAAATGGCGCCCGCGTGATTTTTCCTTAATAAAGCAGCCGCAGAACCAGAAACTGAAACCCCTGTTGCAAAAGCACTTCACCCACAGTGCTCGGAACCCCCTGCTTTTACTAAATAACCCCTGTAAAGAAACCCCAAGAATAAACCAACTCGCGCCGTGGCGAGGCGCGCCCGCCCCGCCGCTCCCGCCCTTCCCGCTTGATAATAAAACTCAAAAGTAAATGGATCTCTGCTCCAAAATAATCTCCTCCGACCAGCAAACTTGGCACAAGCCCCAGGTATCGCACCCCTCAAGGAGAGAAACCCAACCACCCTCCACCAAATCGCAATCTCAGCTGCTTTGCAATCCAGCACACTCCGATCCGCTCAGGCTCCCTCCTACGTTCTGCCGTGCCTGCGCGAAAAAGGAGATCGCGTCGGGGGCGAGTTAACCTTTTATACTCACTCGCCCCCTCCCTTCCATCCATGTGACCCGGTCCTGCCTGGTTTCATCCGGGACCGAGGAGGGCAAAACGGCACCGCATCTCAAGGCCTCCAAGCGTCCTTCATGCGGCCGTATACTTATATCTTTCATTCTAGGTTTAATACCTTCTAACATTCTATCTTTAGTTTCTTTCTTTCTTTCTTTATATCTTTCATTCAAGCTTTTATACCTTCTAACATTCTGTCTTTAGTTTCTTTCTTTCTTTCTTTCTTGATCTCTCTCATTCTAATTTTAATACCTTCTAACATTCTTTCTTTAGTTTCTTTCTTTCTTTCTTTATATCTTTCATTCTAGCTTTAATACCTTCTAATATTCTATCTTTCTTTTCTTTCTTTCTTTCTTTCTTTCTTGATATCTTTCCTTCTAGTTTCAATACCTTCTAACATTTTATCTTTAGTTTCTTTCTTTCTTTCTTTATATCTTTCATTCTAGCTTTAATACCTTCTAACATTCTATCTTTAGTTTCTTTCTTTCTTTCTTTATATCTTTCATTCAAGCTTTAATACCTTCTAACATTCTATCTTTAGTTTCTTTCTTTCTTTCTTTATATCTTTCATTCTAGCTTTAATAACTTCTAACATTCTATCTTTAGTTTCTTTCTTTATTTTTCTTGATATCTTTCTTTCTTGTTTTAATAACTTCTAACATTCTATCTTTAGTTTCTTTCTTTCTTTCTTTCTTTATATCTTTCATTCTAGCTTTAATACCTTCTAACATTCTATCTTTAGTTTCTTTCTTTCTTTCTTTATATCTTTCATTCTAGCTTTAATACCTTCTAACATTCTATCTTTACTTTCTTTCTTTCCTTCTTTCTTGATATCTTTCATTCTATCTTTAATACCTTCTAACATTTTATCTTTAGTTTCTTTCTTTCTTTGTTTGTATCGTTCATTCTAGCTTTTATACCTTCTAACATTCTATCTTTAGTTTCTTTCTTTCTTTCTTTCTTGATATCTTTCCTTCTAGCTTTAATACCTTCTAACATTCCATCTTTAGTTTCTTTCTTTATTTCTTTCTTTATATCTTTCATTCTAGCTTTAATACCTTCTAACATTCTATCTTTAGTTTCTTTCTTTCTTTCTTCCATGATTTCTTTAATACTAATTTTAATACCTTCTAACATTCTTTCTTTAGTTTCTTTCTTTCTTTCTTTCTTTATATCTTTAATTCTAGCTTTAATACCTTCTAACATTCTATCTTTCGTTTCTTTTTTTCTTTCATGATATCTTTCATTCTAATTTTAATACCTTCTAACATTCTTTCTTTAGTTTCTTTCTTTCTTTCTTTCTTTCTTCATATCTTTCATTCTAGCTTTAATACCTTCTAACATTCTATCTTTAGTTTCTTTCTTTGTTTCTTGATATCTTTCATTCTAGCTTTAATACCTTCTAACATTCTATCTTTAGTTTCTGTTTTCTTTCTTTCTTTTTATCTTTTATTCTAGCTTTAATACCTTCTAACATTCTGTCTTTAGTTTCTTTCTTTCTTTCTTTCTTTCTTTCTTGATATCTTTCATTCTAATTTTAATACCTTCTAACATTCTTTCTTTAGTTTCTTTCTTTCTTTCTTTCTTTATATCTTTCATTCTAGCTTTAAAACCTTCTAACATTCTATCTTTACTTTCTTTCTTTCTTTCTTTCTTGATATCTTTCAGTCTAGCTTTAATACCTTCTAACATTCTATCTTTAGTTTCTTTCTTTCTTTCTTCATATCTTTCATTCTAGCTTTTATACCTTCTAACATTCTATCTTTAGTTTCTTTCTTTCTTTCTTTCTTTCTTTCTTGATATCTTTCATTCTAATTTTAATACCTTCTAAAATTCTTTCTTTAGTTTCTTTCTTTCTTTCTTTCTTTCTTTATATATTTCATTCTAGCTTTAATAACTTCTAATATTCTATATTTAGTTTCTTTCTTTCTTTCTTTCTTGATATCTTTTCTTCTAGTTTCAATACCTTCTAACATTCTATCTTTAGTTTCTTTCTTTCTTTCTTTCTTTATACCTTTCATTATAGCTTTAATACATTCTAACATTCTATCTTTAGTTTCTTTCTTTCTTTCTTTATATCTTTCATTCAAGCTTTAATACGTTCTAACATTCTATCTTTAGTTTCTTTCTTTCTTTCTTTATATCTTTTATTCTAGCTTTAATACCTTCTAACATTCTGTCTTTAGTTTCTTTCTTTCTTTCTTTCTTGATATCTTTCATTCTAATTTTAATACCTTCTAACATTCTTTCTTTAGTTTCTTTCTCTCTTTCTTTATATCTTTCATTCTAGCTTTAATACCTTCTAATATTCTATCTTTATTTTCTTTCTTTCTTTCTTTCTTGATATCTTTCCTTCTAGTTTCAATACCTTCTAACATTTTATCTTTAGTTTCTTTCTTTCTTTCTTTATATCTTTCATTCTAGCTTTAATACCTTCTAACATTCTATCTTTAGTTTCTTTCTTTCTTTCTTTATATCTTTCATTCAAGCTTTAATACCTTCTAACATTCTATCTTTAGTTTCTTTCTTTCTTTCTTTATATCTTTCATTCTAGCTTTAATACCTTCTAACATTCTATCTTTAGTTTCTTTATTTTTCTTGATATCTTTCTTTCTTGTTTTAATAACTTCTAACATTCTATCTTTAGTTTCTTTCTTTCTTTCTTTCTTTATATCGTTCATTCTATCTTTAATACCTTCTAACATTCTATCTTTACTCTCTTTCTTTCCTTCTCTCTTGATATCTTTCATTCTATCTTTAATACCTTCTAACATTTTATCTTTAGTTTCTTTCTTTCTTTCTTTATATCTTTCATTCTAGTTTTTATACCTTCTAACATTCTATCTTTAGTTTCTTTCTTTCTTTCTTTCTTGATATCTTTCCTTCTAGTTTCAATACCTTCTAAAATTCTATCTTTAGTTTCCTTTTTTCTTTCTTTCTTTATGTCTTTCATTCTAGCTTAAATACCTTCTAACATTCTATCTTTAGTTTCTTTCTTTATTTCTTTCTTTATATCTTTCATTCTAGCTTTAGTACCGTCTAACATTCTATCTTTAGTTTCTTTCTTTCTTTCTTCCATGATATCTTTAATACTAATTTTAATACCTTCTAACATTCTTTCTTTAGTTTCTTTCTTTCTTTCTTTCTTTATATCTTGAATTCTAGCTTTAATAAATTCTAACATTCTATCTTTAGTTTCTTTCTTTCTTTCTTTCTTTCTTTATATCTTTCATTCTAGCTTTAAAACCTTCTAACATTCTATCTTTACTTTCTTTCTTTCTTTCTTTCTTGATATCTTTCAGTCTAGCTTTAATACCTTCTAACATTCTATCTTTAGTTTCTTTCTTTCTTTCTTCATATCTTTCATTCTAGCTTTTATACCTTCTAACATTCTATCTTTAGTTTCTTTCTTTCTTTCTTTCTTTCTTTCTTGATATCTTTCATTCTAATTTTAATACCTTCTAAAATTCTTTCTTTAGTTTCTTTCTTTCTTTCTTTCTTTCTTTCTTTATATATTTCATTCTAGCTTTAATAACTTCTAATATTCTATATTTAGTTTCTTTCTTTCTTTCTTTCTTGATATCTTTTCTTCTAGTTTCAATACCTTCTAACATTCTATCTTTAGTTTCTTTCTTTCTTTCTTTCTTTATACCTTTCATTATAGCTTTAATACATTCTAACATTCTATCTTTAGTTTCTTTCTTTCTTTCTTTATATCTTTCATTCAAGCTTTAATACGTTCTAACATTCTATCTTTAGTTTCTTTCTTTCTTTCTTTATATCTTTTATTCTAGCTTTAATACCTTCTAACATTCTGTCTTTAGTTTCTTTCTTTCTTTCTTTCTTGATATCTTTCATTCTAATTTTAATACCTTCTAACATTCTTTCTTTAGTTTCTTTCTCTCTTTCTTTATATCTTTCATTCTAGCTTTAATACCTTCTAATATTCTATCTTTATTTTCTTTCTTTCTTTCTTTCTTGATATCTTTCCTTCTAGTTTCAATACCTTCTAACATTTTATCTTTAGTTTCTTTCTTTCTTTCTTTATATCTTTCATTCTAGCTTTAATACCTTCTAACATTCTATCTTTAGTTTCTTTCTTTCTTTCTTTATATCTTTCATTCAAGCTTTAATACCTTCTAACATTCTATCTTTAGTTTCTTTCTTTCTTTCTTTATATCTTTCATTCTAGCTTTAATACCTTCTAACATTCTATCTTTAGTTTCTTTATTTTTCTTGATATCTTTCTTTCTTGTTTTAATAACTTCTAACATTCTATCTTTAGTTTCTTTCTTTCTTTCTTTCTTTATATCGTTCATTCTATCTTTAATACCTTCTAACATTCTATCTTTACTCTCTTTCTTTCCTTCTCTCTTGATATCTTTCATTCTATCTTTAATACCTTCTAACATTTTATCTTTAGTTTCTTTCTTTCTTTCTTTATATCTTTCATTCTAGTTTTTATACCTTCTAACATTCTATCTTTAGTTTCTTTCTTTCTTTCTTTCTTGATATCTTTCCTTCTAGTTTCAATACCTTCTAAAATTCTATCTTTAGTTTCCTTTTTTCTTTCTTTCTTTATGTCTTTCATTCTAGCTTAAATACCTTCTAACATTCTATCTTTAGTTTCTTTCTTTATTTCTTTCTTTATATCTTTCATTCTAGCTTTAGTACCGTCTAACATTCTATCTTTAGTTTCTTTCTTTCTTTCTTCCATGATATCTTTAATACTAATTTTAATACCTTCTAACATTCTTTCTTTAGTTTCTTTCTTTCTTTCTTTCTTTATATCTTGAATTCTAGCTTTAATAAATTCTAACATTCTATCTTTAGTTTCTTTCTTTCTTTCTTTCTTTCTTCATATCTTTCATTCTAGCTTTAATACCTTCTAACATTCTATCTTTAGTTTCTTTCTTTCTTTCTTGATATCTTTCATTCTCGCTTTAATACCATCTAACATTCTATCTTTAGTTTCTTTCTTTCTTTCTTTATATCTTTTATTCTAGCTTTTATACCTTCGAACATTCTGTCTTTAGTTTCTTTCTTTCTTTCTTTCTTGATATCTTTCATTCTAATTTTAATACCTTCTAACATTCTTTCTTTCGTTTCTTTCTTTCTTTCTTTCTTTATATCTTTCATTCTAGCTTTAATACCTTCTAATATTCTATCTTTAGTTTCTTTCTTTCTTTCTTTCTTTCTTGATATCTTTCATTCTAGCTTTAATACCTTCTAACATTCTATCTTTCGATTCTTTCTTTCTTTCTTTCTTTCTTTCTTGATATCTTTCATTCTAATTTTAATACCTTCTAACATTCTATCTTTAGTTTCTTTCTTTCTTTCCTTCTTTATATCTTTCATTCTAGCTTTAATACCTTCTAATATTCTATCTTTAGTTTCTTTCTTTCTTTCTTTCTTTCTTGATATCTTTCATTCTAGCTTTAATACCTTCTAACATTCTATCTTTAGTTTCTTTCTTTCTTTCTTTCTTTCTTGATATCTTTCATTCTAGCTTTAATACCTTCTAACATTCTATCTTTAGTTTCTTTCTTTCTTTCCTTATATCTTTCATTCAAGCTTTAATACGTTCTAACATTCTATCTTTAGTTTCTTTCTTTATTTTTCTTGATATCTTTCATTCTTGTTTTAATACCTTCTAACATTCTATCTTTAGTTTCTTTCTTTCTTTCTTTATATCTTTGATTCTAGCTTTAATACCTTCTAACATTCTGTCTTTAGTTTCTTTCTTTCTTTCTTTCTTGATATCTTTCATTCTAATTTTAATACCTTCTAACATTCTTTCTTTAGTTTCTTTCTTTCTTTATATCTTTCATTCTAGCTTTAATACCTTCTAATATTCTATCTTTATTTTCTTTCTTTCTTTCTTTCTTTCTTGATATCTTTCCTTCTAGTTTCAATACCTTCTAACATTTTATCTTTAGTTTCTTTCTTTCTTTCTTTATATCTTTCATTCTAGCTTTAATACCTTCTAACATTCTATCTTTAGTTTCTTTCTTTCTTTCTTTATATCTTTCATTCAAGCTTTAATACCTTCTAACATTCTATCTTTAGTTTCTTTCTTTCTTTCATTATATCTTTCATTCTAGCTTTAATACCTTCTAATTTTCTATCTTTAGTTTCTTTCTTTATTTTTCTTGATATCTTTCATTCCAACTTTAGTACCGTCTAGATTCTATCTTTAGTTTCTTTCTTTCTTTCTTCAATGATATCTTTAATACTAATTTTAATACCTTCTAACATTCTTTCTTTAGTTTCTTTCTTTCTTTCTTTCTTTATATCTTGAATTCTAGCTTTAATAAATTCTAACATTCTATTTTTAGTTTCTTTCTTTCTTTCTTTCTTTCTTTCTTCATATCTTTCATTCTAGCTTTAATACCTTCTAACATTCTATCTTTAATTTCTTTCTTTCTTTCTTTATATCTTTCATTCTCGCTTTAATACCTTCTAACATTCTATCTTTAGTTTCTTTCTTTCTTTATTTATATCTTTTATTCTAGCTTTAATACCTTCTAACATTCTATCTTTAGTTTCTTTCTTTCTTTCTTTCTTTCTTTCTTGATATCTTTCATTCTAATTTTAATACCTTCTAAAATTCTTTCTTTAGTTTCTTTCTTTCTTTCTTTCTTTATATATTTCATTCTAGCTTTAAAACCTTCTAATATTCTATCTTTAGTTTCTTTCTTTCTTTCTTGTTATCTTTCCTTCTAGTTTCAATACCTTCTAGCATTCTATCTTTAATTTCTTTCTTTCTTTCTTTATATCTTTCATTATAGCTTTAAAACATTCTTACATTCTATCTTTACTTTATTTATTTTTCTTAATAGCTTTCATTCTAGTTTTAATACCTTCTAACATTCTATCTTTAGTTTCTTCCTATCTTTCTTTCTTTATATCTTTCATTCTATCTTTAATACATTCTAACATTCTATCTTTAGTTTCTTTCTTTCTTTCTTTATATCTTTCATTCAAGCTTTAATACGTTCTAACATTCTATCTTTAGTTTCTTTCTTTATTTTTCTTGATATCTTTCATTCTAGTTTTAATACCATTCTATCTTTAGTTTCTTTCTTTCTTTCTTTATATCTTTCATTCTATCTTTAATACCTTCTAACATTCTATCTTTACTCTCTTTCTTTCCTTCTTTCTTGATATCTTTCATTCTATCTTTAATACCTTCTAACATTTTATCTTTAGTTTCTTTCTTTCTTTCTTTCTATCTTTCATTCTAGCTTTAATAACTTCTAACATTCTATCTTTAGTTTCTTTCTTTCTTTCTTTATATCTTTCATTCAAGCTTTTATACCTTCTAACATTCTGTCTTTAGTTTCTTTCTTTCTTTCTTTCTTGATATCTCTCATTCTAATTTTAATACCTTCTAACATTCTTTCTTTAGTTTCTTTCTTTCTTTCTTCATATCTTTCATTCTAGCTTTTATACCTTCTAACATTCTATCTTTAGTTTCTTTCTTTCTTTCTTTCTTTCTTTCTTGATATCTTTCATTCTAATTTTAATACCTTCTAAAATTCTTTCTTTAGTTTCTTTCTTTCTTTCTTTCTTTCTTTATATATTTCATTCTAGCTTTAATAACTTCTAATATTCTATCTTTAGTTTCTTTCTTTCTTTCTTTCTTGATATCTTTTCTTCTAGTTTCAATACCTTCTAACATTCTATCTTTAGTTTCTTTCTTTCTTTCTTTCTTTATACCTTTCATTATAGCTTTAATACATTCTAACATTCTATCTTTAGTTTCTTTCTTTCTTTCTTTATATCTTTCATTCAAGCTTTAATACGTTCTAACATTCTATCTTTAGTTTCTTTCTTTCTTTCTTTATATCTTTTAATCTAGCTTTAATACCTTCTAACATTCTGTCTTTAGTTTCTTTCTTTCTTTCTTTCTTGATATCTTTCATTCTAATTTTAATACCTTCTAACATTCTTTCTTTAGTTTCTTTCTCTCTTTCTTTATATCTTTCATTCTAGCTTTAATACCTTCTAATATTCTATCTTTATTTTCTTTCTTTCTTTCTTTCTTGATATCTTTCCTTCTAGTTTCAATACCTTCTAACATTTTATCTTTAGTTTCTTTCTTTCTTTCTTTATATCTTTCATTCTAGCTTTAATACCTTCTAACATTCTATCTTTAGTTTCTTTCTTTCTTTCTTTATATCTTTCATTCAAGCTTTAATACCTTCTAACATTCTATCTTTAGTTTCTTTCTTTCTTTCTTTATATCTTTCATTCTAGCTTTAATACCTTCTAACATTCTATCTTTAGTTTCTTTATTTTTCTTGATATCTTTCTTTCTTGTTTTAATAACTTCTAACATTCTATCATTAGTTTCTTTCTTTCTTTCTTTCTTTATATCTTTCATTCTATCTTTAATACCTTCTAACATTCTATCTTTACTCTCTTTCTTTCCTTCTCTCTTGATATCTTTCATTCTATCTTTAATACCTTCTAACATTTTATCTTTAGTTTCTTTCTTTCTTTCTTTATATCTTTCATTCTAGTTTTTATACCTTCTAACATTCTATCTTTAGTTTCTTTCTTTCTTTCTTTCTTGATATCTTTCCTTCTAGTTTCAATACCTTCTAAAATTCTATCTTTAGTTTCCTTTTTTTTTCTTTCTTTATGTCTTTCATTCTAGCTTAAATACCTTCTAACATTCTATCTTTAGTTTCTTTCTTTATTTCTTTCTTTATATCTTTCATTCTAGCTTTAGTACCGTCTAACATTCTATCTTTAGTTTCTTTCTTTCTTTCTTCCATGATATCTTTAATACTAATTTTAATACCTTCTAACATTCTTTCTTTAGTTTCTTTCTTTCTTTCTTTCTTTATATCTTGAATTCTAGCTTTAATAAATTCTAACATTCTATCTTTAGTTTCTTTCTTTCTTTCTTTCTTTCTTCATATCTTTCATTCTAGCTTTAATACCTTCTAACATTCTATCTTTAGTTTCTTTCTTTCTTTCTTGATATCTTTCATTCTCGCTTTAATACCATCTAACATTCTATCTTTAGTTTCTTTCTTTCTTTCTTTATATCTTTTATTCTAGCTTTTATACCTTCGAACATTCTGTCTTTAGTTTCTTTCTTTCTTTCTTTCTTGATATCTTTCATTCTAATTTTAATACCTTCTAACATTCTTTCTTTAGTTTCTTTCTTTCTTTCTTTCTTTATATCTTTCATTCTAGCTTTAATACCTTCTAATATTCTATCTTTAGTTTCTTTCTTTATTTCTTTCTTTCTTTCTTGATATCTTTCATTCTAGCTTTAATACCTTCTAACATTCTATCTTTAGATTCTTTCTTTCTTTCTTTCTTTCTTGATATCTTTCATTCTAATTTTAATACATTCTAACATTCTATCTTTAGTTTCTTTCTTTCTTTCCTTCTTTATATCTTTCATTCTAGCTTTAATACCTTCTAATATTCTATCTTTAGTTTCTTTCTTTCTTTCTTTCTTTCTTGATATCTTTCATTCTAGCTTTAATACCTTCTAACATTCTATCTTTAGTTTCTTTCTTTCTTTCTTTATATCTTTCATTCAAGCTTTAATACGTTCTAACATTCTATCTTTAGTTTCTTTCTTTATTTTTCTTGATATCTTTCATTCTAGTTTTAATACCTTCTAACATTCTATCTTTAGTTTCTTTCTTTCTTTCTTTATATCTTTGATTCTAGCTTTAATACCTTCTAACATTCTGTCTTTAGTTTCTTTCTTTCTTTCTTTCTTGATATCTTTCATTCTAATTTTAATACCTTCTAACATTCTTTCTTTAGTTTCTTTCTTTCTTTCTTTCTTTATATCTTGAATTCTAGCTTTAATAAATTCTAACATTCTATTTTTAGTTTCTTTCTTTCTTTCTTTCTTTCTTTCTTTCTTCATATCTTTCATTCTAGCTTTAATACCTTCTAACATTCTATCTTTAGTTTCTTTCTTTCTTTATTTATATCTTTTATTCTAGCTTTAATACCTTCGAACATTCTGTCTTTAGTTTCTTTCTTTCTTTCTTTCTTGATATCTTTCATTCTAATTTTAATACCTTCTAACATTCTTTCTTTAGTTTCTTTCTTTCTTTCATTCTTTATATCTTTCATTCTAGCTTTAAAACCTTCGAACATTCTATCTTTAGTTTCTTTCATTCTTTCTTTCTTGATATCTTTCATTCTAGCTTTAATACCTTCTAACATTCTATCTTTAGTTTCTTTCTTTCTTTCTTTCTTTCTTTCTTGATATCTTTCATTCTAATTTTAATAACTTCTAAAATTCTTTCTTTAGTTTCTTTCTTTCTTTCTTTCTTTATATATTTCATTCTAGCTTTAAAACCTTCTAATATTCTATCTTTAGTTTCTTTCTTTCTTTCTTGTTATCTTTCCTTCTAGTTTCAATACCTTCTAACATTCTATCTTTAATTTCTTTCTTTCTTTCTTTATATCTCATTATAGCTTTAATACATTCTTACATTCTATCTTTACTTTCTTTATTTATTTTTCTTAATAGCTTTCATTCTAGTTTTAATACCTTCTAACATTCTATCTTTAGTTTCTTCCTATCTTTCTTTCTTTATATCTTTCATTCTACCTTTAATACATTCTAACATTCTATCTTTAGTTTCTTTCTTTCTTTCTTTATATCTTTCATTCAAGCTTTAATACGTTCTAACATTCTATCTTTAGTTTCTTTCTTTATTTTTCTTGATATCTTTCATTCTAGTTTTAATACCATTCTATCTTTAGTTTCTTTCTTTCTTTCTTTATATCTTTCATTCTATCTTTAATACCTTCTAACATTCTATCTTTACTCTCTTTCTTTCCTTCTTTCTTGATATCTTTCATTCTATCTTTAATACCTTCTAACATTTTATCTTTAGTTTCTTTCTTTCTTTCTTTATATCTTTCATTCTAGCTTTAATACCTTCTAACATTCTATCTTTAGTTTCTTTCTTTCTTTCTTTATATCTTTCATTCAAGCTTATATACCTTCTAACATTCTGTCTTTAGTTTCTTTCTTTCTTTCTTTCTTGATATCTCTCATTCTAATTTTAATACCTTCTAACATTCTTTCTTTAGTTTCTTTCTTTCTTTCTTTATATCTTTCATTCTAGCTTTAATACCTTCTAATATTCTATCTTTAGTTTCTTTCTTTCTTGATATCTTTCCTTCTAGTTTCAATACCTTCTAACATTTTATCTTTAGTTTCTTTCTTTCTTTCTTTATATCTTTCATTCTAGCTTTAATACCTTCTAACATTCTATCTTTAGTTTCTTTCTTTCTTTCTTTATATCTTTCATTCAAGCTTTAATACCTTCTAACATTCTATCTTTAGTTTCTTTCTTTCTTTCTTTATATCTTTCATTCTAGCTTTAATAACTTCTAACATTCTATCTTTAGTTTCTAACTTTAATTTTCTTGATATCTTTCTTTCTTGTTTTAATAACTTCTAACATTCTATCTTTAGTTTCTTTCTTTCTTTCTTTCTTTATATCTTTCATTCTATCTTTAATACCTTCTAACATTCTATCTTTACTCTCTTTCTTTCCTTCTTTCTTGATATCTTTCATTCTATCTTTAATACCTTCTAACATTTTATCTTTAGTTTCTTTCTTTCTTTATATCTTTCATTCTAGCTTTTATACCTTCTAACATTCTATCTTTAGTTTCTTTCTTTCTTTCTTTCTTTCTTTATATCTTTCATTCTAGCTTTAGTACCGTCCAACATTCTATCTTTAGTTTCTTTCTTTCTTTCTTCCATGATATCTTTAATACTAATTTTAATACCTTCTAACATTCTTTCTTTAGTTTCTTTCTTTCTTTCTATCTTTATATCTTGAATTCTAGCTTTAATAAATTCTAACATTCTATCTTTAGTTTCTTTCTTTCTTTCTTTCTTTCTTTCTTTCTTTCTTTCTTTCTTTCTTTCTTTCTTTCTTTCTTTCTTTCTTTCTTCCTATCTTTCATTCTAGATTTAATACCTTCTAACATTCTATCTTTAGTTTCTTTCTTTCTTTCTTGATATCTTTCATTCTCGCTTTAATACCTTCTAACATTCTATCTTTAGTTTCTTTCTTTCTTTATATCATTTATTCTAGCTTTAATACCTTCGAACATTCTGTCTTTAGTTGCTTTCTTTCTTTCTTTCTTGATATCTTTCATTCTAATTTTAATACCTTCTAACATTCTTTCTTTAGTTTCTTTCTTTCTTTCATTCTTTATCTTTCATTCTAGCTTTAAAACCTTCGAACATTCTATCTTTAGTTTCTTTCTTTCTTTCTTTCTTTCTTGATATCTTTCATTCTAGCTTTAATACCTTCTAACATTCTATCTTTAGTTTCTTTCTTTCTTTCTTTCTTGATATCTTTCATTCTAATTTTAATACCTTCTAAAATTCTTTCTTTAGTTTCTTTCTTTCTTTCTTTATATATTTCATTCTAGCTTTAAAACTTTCTAATATTCTATCTTTAGTTTCTTTCTTTCTTTCTTGTTATCTTTCCTTCTAGTTTCAATACCTTCTAACATTCTATCTTTAATTTCTTTCTTTCTTTCTTTATATCTTTCATTATAGCTTTAATACATTCTTACATTCTATCTTTACTTTCTTTCTTTATTTTTCTTGATAGCTTTCATTCTAGTTTTAATACCTTCTAACATTCTATCTTTAGTTTCTTCCTATCTTTCTTTCTTTATATCTTTCATTCTAGCTTTAATACCTTCTAACATTCTATCTTTACTCTCTTTCTTTCCTTCTCTCTTGATATCTTTCATTCTATCTTTAATACCTTCTAACATTTTATCTTTAGTTTCTTTCTTTCTTTCTTTATATCTTTCATTATAGTTTTTATACCTTCTAACATTCTATCTTTAGTTTCTTTCTTTCTTTCTTTCTTGATATCTTTCCTTCTAGTTTCAATACCTTCTAAAATTCTATCTTTAGTTTCCTTTTTTTTTTCTTTCTTTATATCTTTCATTCTAGCTTAAATACCTTCTAACATTCTATCTTTAGTTTCTTTCTTTATTTCTTTCTTTATATCTTTCATTCTAGCTTTAGTACCGTCTAACATTCTAACTTTAGTTTCTTTCTTTCTTTCTTCCATGATATCTTTAATACTAATTTTAATACCTTCTAACATTCTTTCTTTAGTTTCTTTCTTTCTTTCTTTCTTTATATTTTGAATTCTAGCTTTAATAAATTCTAACATTCTATCTTTAGTTTCTTTCTTTCTTTCTTGATATCTTTCATTCTCGCTTTAATACCATCTAACATTCTATCTTTAGTTTCTTTCTTTCTTTCTTTATATCTTTTATTCTAGCTTTTATACCTTCGAACATTCTGTCTTTAGTTTCTTTCTTTCTTTCATGATATCTTTCATTCTAATTTTAATACCTTCTAACATTCTTTCTTTAGTTTCTTTCTTTCTTTCTTTCTTTCTTTATATCTTTCATTCTAGCTTTAATACCTTCTAATATTCTATCTTTAGTTTCTTTCTTTCTTTCTTTCTTTCTTGATATCTTTCATTCTATCTTTAATACCTTCTAACATTTTATCTTTAGTTTCTTTCTTTCTTTCTTTCTATCTTTCATTCTAGCTTTAATAACTTCTAACATTCTATCTTTAGTTTCTTTCTTTCTTTCTTTATATCTTTCATTCAAGCTTTTATACCTTCTAACATTCTGTCTTTAGTTTCTTTCTTTCTTTCTTTCTTGATATCTCTCATTCTAATTTTAATACCTTCTAACATTCTTTCTTTAGTTTCTTTCTTTCTTTCTTCATATCTTTCATTCTAGCTTTTATACCTTCTAACATTCTATCTTTAGTTTCTTTCTTTCTTTCTTTCTTTCTTTCTTGATATCTTTCATTCTAATTTTAATACCTTCTAAAATTCTTTCTTTAGTTTCTTTCTTTCTTTCTTTCTTTCTTTATATATTTCATTCTAGCTTTAATAACTTCTAATATTCTATCTTTAGTTTCTTTCTTTCTTTCTTTCTTGATATCTTTTCTTCTAGTTTCAATACCTTCTAACATTCTATCTTTAGTTTCTTTCTTTCTTTCTTTCTTTATACCTTTCATTATAGCTTTAATACATTCTAACATTCTATCTTTAGTTTCTTTCTTTCTTTCTTTATATCTTTCATTCAAGCTTTAATACGTTCTAACATTCTATCTTTAGTTTCTTTCTTTCTTTCTTTATATCTTTTAATCTAGCTTTAATACCTTCTAACATTCTGTCTTTAGTTTCTTTCTTTCTTTCTTTCTTGATATCTTTCATTCTAATTTTAATACCTTCTAACATTCTTTCTTTAGTTTCTTTCTCTCTTTCTTTATATCTTTCATTCTAGCTTTAATACCTTCTAATATTCTATCTTTATTTTCTTTCTTTCTTTCTTTCTTGATATCTTTCCTTCTAGTTTCAATACCTTCTAACATTTTATCTTTAGTTTCTTTCTTTCTTTCTTTATATCTTTCATTCTAGCTTTAATACCTTCTAACATTCTATCTTTAGTTTCTTTCTTTCTTTCTTTATATCTTTCATTCAAGCTTTAATACCTTCTAACATTCTATCTTTAGTTTCTTTCTTTCTTTCTTTATATCTTTCATTCTAGCTTTAATACCTTCTAACATTCTATCTTTAGTTTCTTTATTTTTCTTGATATCTTTCTTTCTTGTTTTAATAACTTCTAACATTCTATCATTAGTTTCTTTCTTTCTTTCTTTCTTTATATCTTTCATTCTATCTTTAATACCTTCTAACATTCTATCTTTACTCTCTTTCTTTCCTTCTCTCTTGATATCTTTCATTCTATCTTTAATACCTTCTAACATTTTATCTTTAGTTTCTTTCTTTCTTTCTTTATATCTTTCATTCTAGTTTTTATACCTTCTAACATTCTATCTTTAGTTTCTTTCTTTCTTTCTTTCTTGATATCTTTCCTTCTAGTTTCAATACCTTCTAAAATTCTATCTTTAGTTTCCTTTTTTTTTCTTTCTTTATGTCTTTCATTCTAGCTTAAATACCTTCTAACATTCTATCTTTAGTTTCTTTCTTTATTTCTTTCTTTATATCTTTCATTCTAGCTTTAGTACCGTCTAACATTCTATCTTTAGTTTCTTTCTTTCTTTCTTCCATGATATCTTTAATACTAATTTTAATACCTTCTAACATTCTTTCTTTAGTTTCTTTCTTTCTTTCTTTCTTTATATCTTGAATTCTAGCTTTAATAAATTCTAACATTCTATCTTTAGTTTCTTTCTTTCTTTCTTTCTTTCTTCATATCTTTCATTCTAGCTTTAATACCTTCTAACATTCTATCTTTAGTTTCTTTCTTTCTTTCTTGATATCTTTCATTCTCGCTTTAATACCATCTAACATTCTATCTTTAGTTTCTTTCTTTCTTTCTTTATATCTTTTATTCTAGCTTTTATACCTTCGAACATTCTGTCTTTAGTTTCTTTCTTTCTTTCTTTCTTGATATCTTTCATTCTAATTTTAATACCTTCTAACATTCTTTCTTTAGTTTCTTTCTTTCTTTCTTTCTTTATATCTTTCATTCTAGCTTTAATACCTTCTAATATTCTATCTTTAGTTTCTTTCTTTATTTCTTTCTTTCTTTCTTGATATCTTTCATTCTAGCTTTAATACCTTCTAACATTCTATCTTTAGATTCTTTCTTTCTTTCTTTCTTTCTTGATATCTTTCATTCTAATTTTAATACATTCTAACATTCTATCTTTAGTTTCTTTCTTTCTTTCCTTCTTTATATCTTTCATTCTAGCTTTAATACCTTCTAATATTCTATCTTTAGTTTCTTTCTTTCTTTCTTTCTTTCTTGATATCTTTCATTCTAGCTTTAATACCTTCTAACATTCTATCTTTAGTTTCTTTCTTTCTTTCTTTATATCTTTCATTCAAGCTTTAATACGTTCTAACATTCTATCTTTAGTTTCTTTCTTTATTTTTCTTGATATCTTTCATTCTAGTTTTAATACCTTGTAACATTCTATCTTTAGTTTCTTTCTTTCTTTCTTTATATCTTTGATTCTAGCTTTAATACCTTCTAACATTCTGTCTTTAGTTTCTTTCTTTCTTTCTTTCTTGATATCTTTCATTCTAATTTTAATACCTTCTAACATTCTTTCTTTAGTTTCTTTCTTTCTTTCTTTCTTTATATCTTGAATTCTAGCTTTAATAAATTCTAACATTCTATTTTTAGTTTCTTTCTTTCTTTCTTTCTTTCTTTCTTTCTTTCTTTCTTCATATCTTTCATTCTAGCTTTAATACCTTCTAACATTCTATCTTTAGTTTCTTTCTTTCTTTATTTATATCTTTTATTCTAGCTTTAATACCTTCGAACATTCTGTCTTTAGTTTCTTTCTTTCTTTCTTTCTTGATATCTTTCATTCTAATTTTAATACCTTCTAACATTCTTTCTTTAGTTTCTTTCTTTCTTTCATTCTTTATATCTTTCATTCTAGCTTTAAAACCTTCGAACATTCTATCTTTAGTTTCTTTCATTCTTTCTTTCTTGATATCTTTCATTCTAGCTTTAATACCTTCTAACATTCTATCTTTAGTTTCTTTCTTTCTTTCTTTCTTTCTTGATATCTTTCATTCTAATTTTAATAACGTCTAAAATTCTTTCTTTAGTTTCTTTCTTTCTTTCTTTCTTTATATATTTCATTCTAGCTTTAAAACCTTCTAATATTCTATCTTTAGTTTCTTTCTTTCTTTCTTGTTATCTTTCCTTCTAGTTTCAATACCTTCTAACATTCTATCTTTAATTTCTTTCTTTCTTTCTTTATATCTCATTATAGCTTTAATACATTCTTACATTCTATCTTTACTTTCTTTATTTATTTTTCTTAATAGCTTTCATTCTAGTTTTAATACCTTCTAACATTCTATCTTTAGTTTCTTCCTATCTTTCTTTCTTTATATCTTTCATTCTACCTTTAATACATTCTAACATTCTATCTTTAGTTTCTTTCTTTCTTTCTTTATATCTTTCATTCAAGCTTTAATACGTTCTAACATTCTATCTTTAGTTTCTTTCTTTATTTTTCTTGATATCTTTCATTCTAGTTTTAATACCATTCTATCTTTAGTTTCTTTCTTTCTTTCTTTATATCTTTCATTCTATCTTTAATACCTTCTAACATTCTATCTTTACTCTCTTTCTTTCCTTCTTTCTTGATATCTTTCATTCTATCTTTAATACCTTCTAACATTTTATCTTTAGTTTCTTTCTTTCTTTCTTTATATCTTTCATTCTAGCTTTAATACCTTCTAACATTCTATCTTTAGTTTCTTTCTTTCTTTCTTTATATCTTTCATTCAAGCTTTTATACCTTCTAACATTCTGTCTTTAGTTTCTTTCTTTCTTTCTTTCTTGATATCTCTCATTCTAATTTTAATACCTTCTAACATTCTTTCTTTAGTTTCTTTCTTTCTTTCTTTATATCTTTCATTCTAGCTTTAATACCTTCTAATATTCTATCTTTAGTTTCTTTCTTTCTTGATATCTTTCCTTCTAGTTTCAATACCTTCTAACATTTTATCTTTAGTTTCTTTCTTTCTTTCTTTATATCTTTCATTCTAGCTTTAATACCTTCTAACATTCTATCTTTAGTTTCTTTCTTTCTTTCTTTATATCTTTCATTCAAGCTTTAATACCTTCTAACATTCTATCTTTAGTTTCTTTCTTTCTTTCTTTATATCTTTCATTCTAGCTTTAATAACTTCTAACATTCTATCTTTAGTTTCTAACTTTAATTTTCTTGATATCTTTCTTTCTTGTTTTAATAACTTCTAACATTCTATCTTTAGTTTCTTTCTTTCTTTCTTTCTTTATATCTTTCATTCTATCTTTAATACCTTCTAACATTCTATCTTTACTCTCTTTCTTTCCTTCTTTCTTGATATCTTTCATTCTATCTTTAATACCTTCTAACATTTTATCTTTAGTTTCTTTCTTTCTTTATATCTTTCATTCTAGCTTTTATACCTTCTAACATTCTATCTTTAGTTTCTTTCTTTCTTTCTTTCTTTCTTTATATCTTTCATTCTAGCTTTAGTACCGTCCAACATTCTATCTTTAGTTTCTTTCTTTCTTTCTTCCATGATATCTTTAATACTAATTTTAATACCTTCTAACATTCTTTCTTTAGTTTCTTTCTTTCTTTCTATCTTTATATCTTGAATTCTAGCTTTAATAAATTCTAACATTCTATCTTTAGTTTCTTTCTTTCTTTCTTTCTTTCTTTCTTTCTTTCTTTCTTTCTTTCTTTCTTTCTTTCTTTCTTTCTTCCTATCTTTCATTCTAGATTTAATACCTTCTAACATTCTATCTTTAGTTTCTTTCTTTCTTTCTTGATATCTTTCATTCTCGCTTTAATACCTTCTAACATTCTATCTTTAGTTTCTTTCTTTCTTTATATCATTTATTCTAGCTTTAATACCTTCGAACATTCTGTCTTTAGTTGCTTTCTTTCTTTCTTTCTTGATATCTTTCATTCTAATTTTAATACCTTCTAACATTCTTTCTTTAGTTTCTTTCTTTCTTTCATTCTTTATCTTTCATTCTAGCTTTAAAACCTTCGAACATTCTATCTTTAGTTTCTTTCTTTCTTTCTTTCTTTCTTGATATCTTTCATTCTAGCTTTAATACCTTCTAACATTCTATCTTTAGTTTCTTTCTTTCTTTCTTTCTTGATATCTTTCATTCTAATTTTAATACCTTCTAAAATTCTTTCTTTAGTTTCTTTCTTTCTTTCTTTATATATTTCATTCTAGCTTTAAAACTTTCTAATATTCTATCTTTAGTTTCTTTCTTTCTTTCTTGTTATCTTTCCTTCTAGTTTCAATACCTTCTAACATTCTATCTTTAATTTCTTTCTTTCTTTCTTTATATCTTTCATTATAGCTTTAATACATTCTTACATTCTATCTTTACTTTCTTTCTTTATTTTTCTTGATAGCTTTCATTCTAGTTTTAATACCTTCTAACATTCTATCTTTAGTTTCTTCCTATCTTTCTTTCTTTATATCTTTCATTCTAGCTTTAATACCTTCTAACATTCTATCTTTACTCTCTTTCTTTCCTTCTCTCTTGATATCTTTCATTCTATCTTTAATACCTTCTAACATTTTATCTTTAGTTTCTTTCTTTCTTTCTTTATATCTTTCATTATAGTTTTTATACCTTCTAACATTCTATCTTTAGTTTCTTTCTTTCTTTCTTTCTTGATATCTTTCCTTCTAGTTTCAATACCTTCTAAAATTCTATCTTTAGTTTCCTTTTTTTTTCTTTCTTTATATCTTTCATTCTAGCTTAAATACCTTCTAACATTCTATCTTTAGTTTCTTTCTTTATTTCTTTCTTTATATCTTTCATTCTAGCTTTAGTACCGTCTAACATTCTAACTTTAGTTTCTTTCTTTCTTTCTTCCATGATATCTTTAATACTAATTTTAATACCTTCTAACATTCTTTCTTTAGTTTCTTTCTTTCTTTCTTTCTTTATATTTTGAATTCTAGCTTTAATAAATTCTAACATTCTATCTTTAGTTTCTTTCTTTCTTTCTTGATATCTTTCATTCTCGCTTTAATACCATCTAACATTCTATCTTTAGTTTCTTCCTTTCTTTCTTTATATCTTTTATTCTAGCTTTTATACCTTCGAACATTCTGTCTTTAGTTTCTTTCTTTCTTTCATGATATCTTTCATTCTAATTTTAATACCTTCTAACATTCTTTCTTTAGTTTCTTTCTTTCTTTCTTTATATCTTTCATTCTAGCTTTAATACCTTCTAATATTCTATCTTTAGTTTCTTTCTTTCTTTCTTTCTTTCTTGATATCTTTCATTCTAGCTTTAATACCTTCTAACATTCTATCTTTAGATTCTTTCTTTCTTTCTTCTTTCTTGATATCTTTCATTCTAATTTTAATACCTTCTAACATTCTATCTTTAGTTTCTTTCTTTCTTTCCTTCTTTATATCTTTCATTCTAGCTTTAATACCTTCTAATATTCTATCTTTAGTTTCTTTCTTTCTTTCTTTCTTGATATCTTTCATTCTAGCTTTAATACCTTCTAACATTCTATCTTTAGTTTCTTTCTTTCTTACTTTCTTTCTTGATATCTTTCATTCTAGCTTTAATACCTTCTAACATTCTATCTTTAGTTTCTTTCTTTCTTTCTTTATATCTTTCATTCAAGCTTTAATACGTTCTAACATTCTATCTTTAGTTTCTTTCTTTATTTTTCTTGATATCTTTCATTGTAGTTTTAATACCTTCTAACATTCTATCTTTAGTTTCTTTCTTTCTTTCTTTATATCTTTGATTCTAGCTTTAATACCTTCTAACATCCTGTCTTTAGTTTCTTTCTTTCTTTCTTTCTTGATATCTTTCATTCTAATTTTAATACCTTCTAACATTCTTTCTTTAGTTTCTTTCTTTCTTTATATCTTTCATTCTAGCTTTAATACCTTCTAATATTCTATCTTTATTTTCTTTCTTTCTTTCTTTCTTTCTTGATATCTTTCCTTCTAGTTTCAATACCTTCTAACATTTTGTCTTTAGTTTCTTTCTTTCTTTCTTTATATCTTTCATTCTAGCTTTAATACCTTCTAACATTCTATCTTTAGTTTCTTTCTTTCTTTCTTTATATCTTTCATTCAAGCTTTAATACCTTCTAACATTCTATCTTTAGTTTCTTTCTTTCTTTCTTTATATCTTTGATTCTAGCTTTAATACCTTCTAACATCCTGTCTTTAGTTTCTTTCTTTCTTTCTTTCTTGATATCTTTCATTCTAATTTTAATACCTTCTAACATTCTTTCTTTAGTTTCTTTCTTTCTTTATATCTTTCATTCTAGCTTTAATACCTTCTACTATTCTATCTTTATTTTCTTTCTTTCTTTCTTTCTTTCTTGATATCTTTCCTTCTAGTTTCAATACCTTCTAACATTTTATCTTTAGTTTCTTTCTTTCTTTCTTTATATCTTTCATTCTAGCTTTAATACCTTCTAACATTCTATCTTTAGTTTCTTTCTTTCTTTCTTTATATCTTTCATTCCAACTTTAGTACCGTCTAACATTCTATCTTTAGTTTCTTTCTTTCTTTCTTCCATGATATCTTTAATACAAATTTTAATACCTCCTAACATTCTATTTTTAGTTTCTTTCTTTCTTTCTTTCTTTCTTTCTTTCTTCATATCTTTCATTCTAGCTTTAATACCTTCTAACATTCTATCTTTAATTTCTTTCTTTCTTTCTTGATATCTTTCATTCTCGCTTTAATACCTTCTAACATTCTATCTTTAGTTTCTTTCTTTCTTTATTTATATCTTTTATTCTAGCTTTAATACCTTCGAACATTCTGTCTTTAGTTTCTTTCTTTCTTTCTTTCTTGATATCTTTCATTCTAATTTTAATACCTTCTAACATTCTTTCTTTAGTTTCTTTCTTTCTTTCATTCTTTATATCTTTCATTCTAGCTTTAAAACCTTTGAACATTCTATCTTTAGTTTCTTTCTTTCTTTCTTTCTTTCTTGATATCTTTCATTCTAGCTTTAATACCTTCTAACATTCTATCTTTAGTTTCTTTCTTTCTTTCTTTCTTTCTTGATATCTTTCATTCTAATTTTAATACCTTCTAAAATTCTTTCTTTAGTTTCTTTCTTTCTTTCTTTCTTTATATATTTCATTCTAGCTTTAAAACCTTCTAATATTCTATCTTTAGTTTCTTTCTTTCTTTCTTTATATCTTTCCTTCTAGTTTCAATACCTTCTAACATTCTATCTTTAATTTCTTTCTTTCTTTCTTTATATATTTCATT
Organism: Intellagama lesueurii; assembly: GCA_037013535.1. Classification (NCBI taxonomy): domain Eukaryota; kingdom Metazoa; phylum Chordata; class Lepidosauria; order Squamata; family Agamidae; genus Intellagama; species Intellagama lesueurii. Next base: position 20,388,214 of record JBAJHW010000014.1, on the reverse strand, counting down.
ATAGCTTTAATACATTCTTACATTCTATCTTTACTTTCTTTATTTATTTTTCTTAATAGCTTTCATTCTAGTTTTAATAACTTCTAACATTCTATCTTTAGTTTCTTCCTATCTTTCTTTCTTTATATCTTTCATTCTAGCTTTAATACCTTCTAACATTCTATCTTTACTTTCTTTCTTTCCTTCTTTCTTGATATCTTTCATTCTATCTTTAATACCTTCTAACATTTTATTTTTAGTTTCTTTCTTTCTTTCTTTCTTTATATCTTTCATTCTAGCTTTTATACCTTCTAACATTCTATCTTTAGTTTCTTTTTTCCTTTCTTTCTTGATATCTTTCATTCTAGCTTTAATACCTTCTAACATTCTATCCTCAGTCTCTTTCTTTCTTTCTTTCTTTATATCTTTCATTCTAGCTTTAATACCTTCTAACATTCTATCTTTAGTTTCTTTCTTTCTTTCTTTAATGATATCTTTCATTCTAATTTTAATACCTTCTAACATTCTATCTTTAGTTTCTTTCTTTCTTTCTTTCTTTATATCTTTCATTCTAGCTTTTATACCTTCTAACATTCTATCTTTAGTTTCTTTTTTCCTTTCTTTCTTGATATCTTTCATTCTAGCTTTAATACCTTCTAACATTCTATCCTCAGTCTCTTTCTTTCTTTCTTTCTTGATATCTTTCCTTCTAGTTTCAATACCTTCTAACATTTTATCTTTAGTTTCTTTCTTTCTTTCTTTATATCTTTCATTCTAGCTTTAATACCTTCTAACATTCTATCTTTAGTTTCTTTCTTTCTTTCTTTATATCTTTCATTCTAGCTTTAATAACTTCTAACATTCTATCTTTAGTTTCTTTCTTTATTTTTCTTGATATCTTTCTTTCTTGTTTTAATAACTTCTAACATTCTATCTTTAGTTTCTTTATTTCTTTCTTTATATCTTTCATTCTATCTTTAATACCTTCTAACATTCTATCTTTACTCTCTTTCTTTCCTTCTTTCTTGATATCTTTCATTCTATCTTTAATACCTTCTAACATTTTATCTTTAGTTTCTTTCTTTCTTTCCTTATATCTTTCATTCTAGCTTTTATACCTTCTAACATTCTATCTTTAGTTTCTTTCTTTCTTTCTTTCTTTATATCTTTCATTCTAGCTTTAGTACCGTCTAACATTCTATCTATAGTTTCTTTCTTTCTTTCTTCCATGATATCTTTAATACTAATTTTAATACCTTCTAACATTCTTTCTTTAGTTTCTTTCTTTCTTTCTATCTTTATATCTTGAATTCTAGCTTTAATACATTCTAACATTCTATCTTTAGTTTCTTTCTTTCTTTCTTTCTTTCTTTCTTCATATCTTTCATTCTAGATTTAATACCTTCTAACATTCTATCTTTAGTTTCTTTCTTTCTTTCTTGATATCTTTCATTCTCGCTTTAATACCTTCTAACATTCTATCTTTAGTTTCTTTCTTTCTTTCTTTATATCATTTATTCTAGCTTTAATACCTTCGAACATTCTGTCTTTAGTTGCTTTCTTTCTTTCTTTCTTGATATCTTTCATTCTAATTTTAATACCTTCTAACATTCTTTCTTTAGTTTCTTTCTTTCTTTCATTCTTTATATCTTTCATTCTAGCTTTAAAACCTTCGAACATTCTGTCTTTAGTTGCTTTCTTTCTTTCTTTCTTGATATCTTTCATTCTAATTTTAATACCTTCTAACATTCTTTCTTTAGTTTCTTTCTTTCTTTCTTTCTTTATATCTTTCATTATAGCTTTAATACATTTTTACATTCTATCTTTACTTTCTTTATTTATTTTTCTTAATAGCTTTCATTCTAGTTTTAATACCTTCTAACATTCTATCTTTAGTTTCTTCCTATCTTTCTTTCTTTATACCTTTCATTCTAGCTTTAATACCTTCTAACATTCTATCTTTACTTTCTTTCTTTCCTTCTTTCTTGATATCTTTCATTCTATCTTTAATACCTTCTAACATTTTATTTTTAGTTTCTTTCTTTCTTTCTTTCTTTATATCTTTCATTCTAGCTTTAATACCTTCTAACATTCTATCTTTAGTTTCTTTTTTCCTTTCTTTCTTGATATCTTTCATTCTAGCTTTAATACCTTCTAACATTCTATCCAAAGTCTCTTTCTTTCTTTCATTCTTTATATCTTTCATTCTAGCTTTAATACCTTCTAACATTCTATCTTTAGTTTCTTTCTTTCTTTCTTTAATGATATCTTTCATTCTAATTTTAATACCTTCTAACATTCTATCTTTAGTTTCTTTCTTTCTTTCTTTCTTTATATCTTTCATTATAGCTTTAATACATTCTAACATTCTATCTTTAGTTTCTTTCTTTATTTTTCTTGATATCTTTCATTCTAGTTTTAATACCATTCTATCTTTAGTTTCTTTCTTTCTTTCTTTCTATCTTTCATTCTATCTTTAATACCTTCTAACATTCTATCTTTACTCTCTTTCTTTCCTTCTTTCTTGATATCTTTCATTCTATCTTTAATACCTTCTAACATTTTATCTTTAGTTTCTTTCTTTCTTTCTTTATATCTTTCATTCTAGCTTTAATACCTTCTAACATTCTATCTTTAGTTTCTTTCTTTCTTTCTTTATATCTTTCATTCAAGCTTTTATACCTTCTAACATTCTGTCTTTAGTTTCTTTCTTTCTTTCTTTCTTGATATCTCTCATTCTAATTTTAATACCTTCTAAGATTCTTTCTTTAGTTTCTTTCTTTCTTTCTTTATATCTTTCATTCTAGCTTTAATACCTTCTAATATTCTATCTTTATTTTCTTTCTTTCTTTCTTTCTTGATATCTTTCCTTCTAGTTTCAATACCTTCTAACATTTTATCTTTAGTTTCTTTCTTTCTTTCTTTATATCTTTCATTCTAGCTTTAATACCTTCTAACATTCTATCTTTAGTTTCTTTCTTTCTTTCTTTATATCTTTCATTCAAGTTTTAATACCTTCTAACATTCTATCTTTAGTTTCTTTCTTTCTTTCTTTATATCTTTCATTCTAGCTTTAATAACTTCTAACATTCTATCTTTAGTTTCTTTCTTTATTTTTCTTGATATCTTTCTTTCTTGTTTTAATAACTTCTAACATTCTATCTTTAGTTTCTTTCTTTCTTTCTTTATATCTTTCATTCTATCTTTAATACCTTCTAACATTCTATCTTTACTCTCTTTCTTTCCTTCTTTCTTGATATCTTTCATTCTATCTTTAATACCTTCTAACATTTTATCTTTAGTTTCTTTCTTTCTTTCTTTATATCTTTCATTCTAGCTTTTATACCTTCTAACATTCTATCTTTAGTTTCTTTCTTTCTTTCTTTCTTTATATCTTTCATTCTAGCTTTAGTACCGTCTAACATTCTATCTTTAGTTTCTTTCTTTCTTTCTTCCATGATATCTTTAATACTAATTTTAATACCTTCTAACATTCTTTCTTTAGTTTCTTTCTTTCTTTCTATCTTTATATCTTGAATTCTAGCTTTAATAAATTCTAACATTCTATCTTTAGTTTCTTTCTTTCTTTCTTTCTTTCTTTCTTTCTTTCTTTCTTCATATCTTTCATTCTAGATTTAATACCTTCTAACATTCTATCTTTAGTTTCTTTCTTTCTTTCTTTCTTGATATCTTTCATTCTCGCTTTAATACCTTCTAACATTCTTTCTTTAGTTTCTTTCTTTCTTTATATCTTTCATTCTAGCTTTAATACCTTCTAATATTCTATCTTTAGTTTCTTTCTTTCTTTCTTTCTTGATATCTTTCATTCTAATTTTAATACCTTCTAACATTCTTTCTTTAGTTTCTTTCTTTCTTTATATCTTTCATTCTAGCTTTAATACCTTCTAATATTCTATCTTTAGTTTCTTTCTTTCTTTCTTTCTTGATATCTTTCATTCTAATTTTAATACCTTCTAACATTCTTTCTTTAGTTTCTTTCTTTCTTTCATTCTTTATATCTTTCATTCTAGCTTTAAAACCTTCTAACATTCTATCTTTAGTTTCTTTCTTTCTTTCTTCATATCTTTCATTCTAGCTTTTATACCTTCTAACATTCTATCTTTAGTTTCTTTCTTTCTTTCTTGATATCTTTCATTCTAATTTTAATACCTTCTAAAATTCTTTCTTTAGTTTCTTTCTTTCTTTCTTTCTTTATATATTTCATTCTAGCTTTAATAACTTCTAATATTCTATCTTTAGTTTCTTTCTTTCTTTATTTCTTGATATCTTTTCTTCTAGTTTCAATACCTTCTAACATTCTATCTTTAGTTTTTTTCTTTCTTTCTTTCTTTATATCTTTCATTATAGCTTTTATACATTCTAACATTCTATCTTTAGTTTCTTTCTTTCTTTCTTTATATCTTTCATTCAAGCTTTAATACCTTCTAACATTCTATCTTTAGTTTCTTTCTTTCTTTTTCTTGATATCTTTCATTCTAGTTTTAATACCTTCTAACATTCTATCTTTAGTTTCTTTCTTTCTTTCTTTATATCTTTTATTCTAGCTTTAATACCTTCTAACATTCTGTCTTTAGTTTCTTTCTTTCTTTCTTTCTTGATATCTTTCATTCTAATTTTAATACCTTCTAACATTCTTTCTTTAGTTTCTTTCTTTCTTTCTTTATATCTTTCATTCTAGCTTTAATACCTTCTAATATTCTATCTTTATTTTCTTTCTTTCTTTCTTTCTTGATATCTTTCCTTCTAGTTTCAATACCTTCTAACATTTTATCTTTAGTTTCTTTCTTTCTTTATATCTTTCATTCTAGCTTTAATACCTTCTAATATTCTATCTTTAGTTTCTTTCTTTCTTTCTTTCTTGATATCTTTCATTCTAATTTTAATACCTTCTAACATTCTTTCTTTAGTTTCTTTCTTTCTTTCATTCTTTATATCTTTCATTCTAGCTTTAAAACCTTCTAACATTCTATCTTTAGTTTCTTTCTTTCTTTCTTTCTTGATATGTTTCATTCTAGCTTTAATATCTTCTAACATTCTATCTTTAGTTTCTTTCTTTCTTTCTTGATATCTTTCATTCTAATTTTAATACCTTCTAAAATTCTTTCTTTAGTTTCTTTCTTTCTTTCTTTCTTTATATATTTCATTCTAGCTTTAATAACTTCTAATATTCTATCTTTAGTTTCTTTCTTTCTTTATTTCTTGATATCTTTTCTTCTAGTTTCAATACCTTCTAACATTCTATCTTTAGTTTTTTTCTTTCTTTCTTTCTTTATATCTTTCATTATAGCTTTTATACATTCTAACATTCTATCTTTAGTTTCTTTCTTTCTTTCTTTATATCTTTCATTCAAGCTTTAATACCTTCTAACATTCTATCTTTAGTTTCTTTCTTTCTTTTTCTTGATATCTTTCATTCTAGTTTTTATACCTTCTAACATTCTATCTTTAGTTTCTTTCTTTCTTTCTTTATATCTTTTATGCTAGCTTTAATACCTTCTAACATTCTGTCTTTAGTTTCTTTCTTTCTTTCTTTCTTGATATCTTTCATTCTAATTTTAATACCTTCTAACATTCTTTCTTTAGTTTCTTTCTTTCTTTCTTTATATCTTTCATTCTAGCTTTAATACCTTCTAATATTCTATCTTTATTTTCTTTCTTTCTTTCTTTCTTGATATCTTTCCTTCTAGTTTCAATACCTTCTAACATTTTATCTTTAGTTTCTTTCTTTCTTTATATCTTTCATTCCAGCTTTAATACCTTCTAACATTCTATATTTAGTTTCTTTCTTTCTTTTTTTCTTGATATCTTTCATTCTAATTTTAATACCTTCTAACATTCTTTCTTTAGTTTTTTTCTTTCTTTCTTTCTTTATATCTTTCATTCTAGCTTTAATACCTTCTAATATTCTATCTTTAGTTTCTTTCTTTCTTTCTTTCTTGACATCTTTCATTCTAATTTTAATACCTTCTAACATTCTTTCTTTAGTTTCTTTCTTTCTTTCTTTCTTTATATCTTTCATTCTAGCTTTAATACCTTCTAATATTCTATCTTTAGTTTCTTTCTTTCTTTCTTTCTTTCTTGATATCTTTCATTCTAATTTTAATACCTTCTAACATTCTTTCTTTAGTTTCTTTCTTTCTTTCTTTCTTGATATCTTTCATTCTAATTTTAATACCTTCTAAAATTCTTTCTTTAGTTTCTTTCTTTCTTTCTTTATATATTTCATTCTAGCTTTAAAACTTTCTAATATTCTATCTTTAGTTTCTTTCTTTCTTTCTTGTTATCTTTCCTTCTAGTTTCAATACCTTCTAACATTCTATCTTTAATTTCTTTCTTTCTTTCTTTATATCTTTCATTATAACTTTAATACATTCTTACATTCTATCTTTACTTTCTTTCTTTATTTTTCTTGATAGCTTTCATTCTAGTTTTAATACCTTCTAACATTCTATCTTTAGTTTCTTCCTATCTTTCTTTCTTTATATCTTTCATTCTAGCTTTAATACCTTCTAACATTCTATCTTTACTCTCTTTCTTTCCTTCTCTCTTGATATCTTTCATTCTATCTTTAATACCTTCTAACATTTTATCTTTAGTTTCTTTCTTTCTTTCTTTATATCTTTCATTATAGTTTTTATACCTTCTAACATTCTATCTTTAGTTTCTTTCTTTCTTTCTTTCTTGATATCTTTCCTTCTAGTTTCAATACCTTCTAAAATTCTATCTTTAGTTTCCTTTTTTTTTTCTTTCTTTATATCTTTCATTCTAGCTTAAATACCTTCTAACATTCTATCTTTAGTTTCTTTCTTTATTTCTTTCTTTATATCTTTCATTCTAGCTTTAGTACCGTCTAACATTCTAACTTTAGTTTCTTTCTTTCTTTCTTCCATGATATCTTTAATACTAATTTTAATACCTTCTAACATTCTTTCTTTAGTTTCTTTCTTTCTTTCTTTCTTTATATTTTGAATTCTAGCTTTAATAAATTCTAACATTCTATCTTTAGTTTCTTTCTTTCTTTCTTGATATCTTTCATTCTCGCTTTAATACCATCTAACATTCTATCTTTAGTTTCTTTCTTTCTTTCTTTATATCTTTTATTCTAGCTTTTATACCTTCGAACATTCTGTCTTTAGTTTCTTTCTTTCTTTCATGATATCTTTCATTCTAATTTTAATACCTTCTAACATTCTTTCTTTAGTTTCTTTCTTTCTTTCTTTCTTTATATCTTTCATTCTAGCTTTAATACCTTCTAATATTCTATCTTTAGTTTCTTTCTTTCTTTCTTTCTTTCTTGATATCTTTCATTCTAGCTTTAATACCTTCTAACATTCTATCTTTAGATTCTTTCTTTCTTTCTTCTTTCTTGATATCTTTCATTCTAATTTTAATACCTTCTAACATTCTATCTTTAGTTTCTTTCTTTCTTTCCTTCTTTATATCTTTCATTCTAGCTTTAATACCTTCTAATATTCTATCTTTAGTTTCTTTCTTTCTTTCTTTCTTTCTTGATATCTTTCATTCTAGCTTTAATACCTTCTAACATTCTATCTTTAGTTTCTTTCTTTCTTTCTTTCTTTCTTGATATCTTTCATTCTAGCTTTAATACCTTCTAACATTCTATCTTTAGTTTCTTTCTTTCTTTCTTTATATCTTTCATTCAAGCTTTAATACGTTCTAACATTCTATCTTTAGTTTCTTTCTTTATTTTTCTTGATATCTTTCATTGTAGTTTTAATACCTTCTAACATTCTATCTTTAGTTTCTTTCTTTCTTTCTTTATATCTTTGATTCTAGCTTTAATACCTTCTAACATCCTGTCTTTAGTTTCTTTCTTTCTTTCTTTCTTGATATCTTTCATTCTAATTTTAATACCTTCTAACATTCTTTCTTTAGTTTCTTTCTTTCTTTATATCTTTCATTCTAGCTTTAATACCTTCTAATATTCTATCTTTATTTTCTTTCTTTCTTTCTTTCTTTCTTGATATCTTTCCTTCTAGTTTCAATACCTTCTAACATTTTATCTTTAGTTTCTTTCTTTCTTTCTTTATATCTTTCATTCTAGCTTTAATACCTTCTAACATTCTATCTTTAGTTTCTTTCTTTCTTTCTTTATATCTTTCATTCAAGCTTTAATACCTTCTAACATTCTATCTTTAGTTTCTTTCTTTCTTTCTTTATATCTTTGATTCTAGCTTTAATACCTTCTAACATCCTGTCTTTAGTTTCTTTCTTTCTTTCTTTCTTGATATCTTTCATTCTAATTTTAATACCTTCTAACATTCTTTCTTTAGTTTCTTTCTTTCTTTATATCTTTCATTCTAGCTTTAATACCTTCTACTATTCTATCTTTATTTTCTTTCTTTCTTTCTTTCTTTCTTGATATCTTTCCTTCTAGTTTCAATACCTTCTAACATTTTATCTTTAGTTTCTTTCTTTCTTTCTTTATATCTTTCATTCTAGCTTTAATACCTTCTAACATTCTATCTTTAGTTTCTTTCTTTCTTTCTTTATATCTTTCATTCCAACTTTAGTACCGTCTAACATTCTATCTTTAGTTTCTTTCTTTCTTTCTTCCATGATATCTTTAATACAAATTTTAATACCTCCTAACATTCTATTTTTAGTTTCTTTCTTTCTTTCTTTCTTTCTTTCTTTCTTCATATCTTTCATTCTAGCTTTAATACCTTCTAACATTCTATCTTTAATTTCTTTCTCTCTTTCTTGATATCTTTCATTCTCGCTTTAATACCTTCTAACATTCTATCTTTAGTTTCTTTCTTTCTTTATTTATATCTTTTATTCTAGCTTTAATACCTTCGAACATTCTGTCTTTAGTTTCTTTCTTTCTTTCTTTCTTGATATCTTTCATTCTAATTTTAATACCTTCTAACATTCTTTCTTTAGTTTCTTTCTTTCTTTCATTCTTTATATCTTTCATTCTAGCTTTAAAACCTTTGAACATTCTATCTTTAGTTTCTTTCTTTCTTTCTTTCTTTCTTGATATCTTTCATTCTAGCTTTAATACCTTCTAACATTCTATCTTTAGTTTCTTTCTTTCTTTCTTTCTTTCTTGATATCTTTCATTCTAATTTTAATACCTTCTAAAATTCTTTCTTTAGTTTCTTTCTTTCTTTCTTTCTTTATATATTTCATTCTAGCTTTAAAACCTTCTAATATTCTATCTTTAGTTTCTTTCTTTCTTTCTTTATATCTTTCCTTCTAGTTTCAATACCTTCTAACATTCTATCTTTAATTTCTTTCTTTCTTTCTTTATATATTTCATTATAGCTTTAATACATTCTTACATTCTATCTTTACTTTCTTTATTTATTTTTCTTAATAGCTTTCATTCTAGTTTTAATAACTTCTAACATTCTATCTTTAGTTTCTTCCTATCTTTCTTTCTTTATATCTTTCATTCTAGCTTTAATACCTTCTAACATTCTATCTTTACTTTCTTTCTTTCCTTCTTTCTTGATATCTTTCATTCTATCTTTAATACCTTCTAACATTTTATTTTTAGTTTCTTTCTTTCTTTCTTTCTTTATATCTTTCATTCTAGCTTTTATACCTTCTAACATTCTATCTTTAGTTTCTTTTTTCCTTTCTTTCTTGATATCTTTCATTCTAGCTTTAATACCTTCTAACATTCTATCCTCAGTCTCTTTCTTTCTTTCTTTCTTTATATCTTTCATTCTAGCTTTAATACCTTCTAACATTCTATCTTTAGTTTCTTTCTTTCTTTCTTTAATGATATCTTTCATTCTAGCTTTAATACCTTCTAACATTCTATCTTTAGTTTCTTTCTTTCTTTCTTTCTTTATATCTTTCATTCTAGCTTTTATACCTTCTAACATTCTATCTTTAGTTTCTTTTTTCCTTTCTTTCTTGATATCTTTCATTCTAGCTTTAATACCTTCTAACATTCTATCCTCAGTCTCTTTCTTTCTTTCTTTCTTGATATCTTTCCTTCTAGTTTCAATACCTTCTAACATTTTATCTTTAGTTTCTTTCTTTCTTTCTTTATATCTTTCATTCTAGCTTTAATACCTTCTAACATTCTATCTTTAGTTTCTTTCTTTCTTTCTTTATATCTTTCATTCTAGCTTTAATAACTTCTAACATTCTATCTTTAGTTTCTTTCTTTATTTTTCTTGATATCTTTCTTTCTTGTTTTAATAACTTCTAACATTCTATCTTTAGTTTCTTTCTTTCTTTCTTTATATCTTTCATTCTATCTTTAATACCTTCTAACATTCTATCTTTACTCTCTTTCTTTCCTTCTTTCTTGATATCTTTCATTCTATCTTTAATACCTTCTAACATTTTATCTTTAGTTTCTTTCTTTCTTTCCTTATATCTTTCATTCTAGCTTTTATACCTTCTAACATTCTATCTTTAGTTTCTTTCTTTCTTTCTTTCTTTATATCTTTCATTCTAGCTTTAGTACCGTCTAACATTCTATCTATAGTTTCTTTCTTTCTTTCTTCCATGATATCTTTAATACTAATTTTAATACCTTCTAACATTCTTTCTTTAGTTTCTTTCTTTCTTTCTATCTTTATATCTTGAATTCTAGCTTTAATACATTCTAACATTCTATCTTTAGTTTCTTTCTTTCTTTCTTTCTTTCTTTCTTCATATCTTTCATTCTAGATTTAATACCTTCTAACATTCTATCTTTAGTTTCTTTCTTTCTTTCTTGATATCTTTCATTCTCGCTTTAATACCTTCTAACATTCTATCTTTAGTTTCTTTCTTTCTTTCTTTATATCATTTATTCTAGCTTTAATACCTTCGAACATTCTGTCTTTAGTTGCTTTCTTTCTTTCTTTCTTGATATCTTTCATTCTAATTTTAATACCTTCTAACATTCTTTCTTTAGTTTCTTTCTTTCTTTCATTCTTTATCTTTCATTCTAGCTTTAAAACCTTCGAACATTCTATCTTTAGTTTCTTTCTTTCTTTCTTTCTTTCTTGATATCTTTCATTCTAGCTTTAATACCTTCTAACATTCTATCTTTAGTTTCTTTCTTTCTTTCTTTCTTTCTTGATATCTTTCATTCTAATTTTAATACCTTCTAAAATTCTTTCTTTAGTTTCTTTCTTTCTTTCTTTATATATTTCATTCTAGCTTTAAAACCTTCTAATATTCTATCTTTAGTTTCTTTCTTTCTTTCTTGTTATCTTTCCTTCTAGTTTCAATACCTTCTAACATTCTATCTTTAATTTCTTTCTTTCTTTCTTTATATCTTTCATTATAGCTTTAATACATTCTTACATTCTATCTTTACTTTCTTTATTTATTTTTCTTAATAGCTTTCATTCTAGTTTTAATACCTTCTAACATTCTATCTTTAGTTTCTTCCTATCTTTCTTTCTTTATACCTTTCATTCTAGCTTTAATACCTTCTAACATTCTATCATTACTTTCTTTCTTTCCTTCTTTCTTGATATCTTTCATTCTATCTTTAATACCTTCTAACATTTTATTTTTAGTTTCTTTCTTTCTTTCTTTCTTTATATCTTTCATTCTAGCTTTTATACCTTCTAACATTCTATCTTTAGTTTCTTTTTTCCTTTCTTTCTTGATATCTTTCATTCTAGCTTTAATACCTTCTAACATTCTATCCAAAGTCTCTTTCTTTCTTTCATTCTTTATATCTTTCATTCTAGCTTTAATACCTTCTAACATTCTATCTTTAGTTTCTTTCTTTCTTTCTTTAATGATATCTTTCATTCTAATTTTAATACCTTCTAACATTCTATCTTTAGTTTCTTTCTTTCTTTCTTTCTTTATATCTTTCATTATAGCTTTAATACATTCTAACATTCTATCTTTAGTTTCTTTCTTTATTTTTCTTGATATCTTTCATTCTAGTTTTAATACCATTCTATCTTTAGTTTCTTTCTTTCTTTCTTTCTATCTTTCATTCTATCTTTAATACCTTCTAACATTCTATCTTTACTCTCTTTCTTTCCTTCTTTCTTGATATCTTTCATTCTATCTTTAATACCTTCTAACATTTTATCTTTAGTTTCTTTCTTTCTTTCTTTATATCTTTCATTCTAGCTTTAATACCTTCTAACATTCTATCTTTAGTTTCTTTCTTTCTTTCTTTATATCTTTCATTCAAGCTTTTATACCTTCTAACATTCTGTCTTTAGTTTCTTTCTTTCTTTCTTTCTTGATATCTCTCATTCTAATTTTAATACCTTCTAAGATTCTTTCTTTAGTTTCTTTCTTTCTTTCTTTATATCTTTCATTCTAGCTTTAATACCTTCTAATATTCTATCTTTATTTTCTTTCTTTCTTTCTTTCTTGATATCTTTCCTTCTAGTTTCAATACCTTCTAACATTTTATCTTTAGTTTCTTTCTTTCTTTCTTTATATCTTTCATTCTAGCTTTAATACCTTCTAACATTCTATCTTTAGTTTCTTTCTTTCTTTCTTTATATCTTTCATTCAAGTTTTAATACCTTCTAACATTCTATCTTTAGTTTCTTTCTTTCTTTCTTTATATCTTTCATTCTAGCTTTAATAACTTCTAACATTCTATCTTTAGTTTCTTTCTTTATTTTTCTTGATATCTTTCTTTCTTGTTTTAATAACTTCTAACATTCTATCTTTAGTTTCTTTCTTTCTTTCTTTATATCTTTCATTCTATCTTTAATACCTTCTAACATTCTATCTTTACTCTCTTTCTTTCCTTCTTTCTTGATATCTTTCATTCTATCTTTAATACCTTCTAACATTTTATCTTTAGTTTCTTTCTTTCTTTCTTTATATCTTTCATTCTAGCTTTTATACCTTCTAACATTCTATCTTTAGTTTCTTTCTTTCTTTCTTTCTTTATATCTTTCATTCTAGCTTTAGTACCGTCTAACATTCTATCTTTAGTTTCTTTCTTTCTTTCTTCCATGATATCTTTAATACTAATTTTAATACCTTCTAACATTCTTTCTTTAGTTTCTTTCTTTCTTTCTATCTTTATATCTTGAATTCTAGCTTTAATAAATTCTAACATTCTATCTTTAGTTTCTTTCTTTCTTTCTTTCTTTCTTTCTTTCTTTCTTTCTTTCTTCATATCTTTCATTCTAGATTTAATACCTTCTAACATTCTATCTTTAGTTTCTTTATTTCTTTCTTTCTTGATATCTTTCATTCTCGCTTTAATACCTTCTAACATTCTTTCTTTAGTTTCTTTCTTTCTTTATATCTTTCATTCTAGCTTTAATACCTTCTAATATTCTATCTTTAGTTTCTTTCTTTCTTTCTTTCTTGATATCTTTCATTCTAATTTTAATACCTTCTAACATTCTTTCTTTAGTTTCTTTCTTTCTTTATATCTTTCATTCTAGCTTTAATACCTTCTAATATTCTATCTTTAGTTTCTTTCTTTCTTTCTTTCTTGATATCTTTCATTCTAATTTTAATACCTTCTAACATTCTTTCTTTAGTTTCTTTCTTTCTTTCATTCTTTATATCTTTCATTCTAGCTTTAAAACCTTCTAACATTCTATCTTTAGTTTCTTTCTTTCTTTCTTCATATCTTTCATTCTAGCTTTTATACCTTCTAACATTCTATCTTTAGTTTCTTTCTTTCTTTCTTGATATCTTTCATTCTAATTTTAATACCTTCTAAAATTCTTTCTTTAGTTTCTTTCTTTCTTTATATATTTCATTCTAGCTTTAATAACTTCTAATATTCTATCTTTAGTTTCTTTCTTTCTTTATTTCTTGATATCTTTTCTTCTAGTTTCAATACCTTCTAACATTCTATCTTTAGTTTTTTTCTTTCTTTCTTTCTTTATATCTTTCATTATAGCTTTTATACATTCTAACATTCTATCTTTAGTTTCTTTCTTTCTTTCTTTATATCTTTCATTCAAGCTTTAATACCTTCTAACATTCTATCTTTAGTTTCTTTCTTTCTTTTTCTTGATATCTTTCATTCTAGTTTTAATACCTTCTAACATTCTATCTTTAGTTTCTTTCTTTCTTTCTTTATATCTTTATTCTAGCTTTAATACCTTCTAACATTCTGTCTTTAGTTTCTTTCTTTCTTTCTTTCTTGATATCTTTCATTCTAATTTTAATACCTTCTAACATTCTTTCTTTAGTTTCTTTCTTTCTTTCTTTATATCTTTCATTCTAGCTTTAATACCTTCTAATATTCTATCTTTATTTTCTTTCTTTCTTTCTTTCTTGATATCTTTCCTTCTAGTTTCAATACCTTCTAACATTTTATCTTTAGTTTCTTTCTTTCTTTATATCTTTCATTCTAGCTTTAATACCTTCTAATATTCTATCTTTAGTTTCTTTCTTTCTTTCTTTCTTGATATCTTTCATTCTAATTTTAATACCTTCTAACATTCTTTCTTTAGTTTCTTTCTTTCTTTCATTCTTTATATCTTTCATTCTAGCTTTAAAACCTTCTAACATTCTATCTTTAGTTTCTTTCTTTCTTTCTTTCTTGATATGTTTCATTCTAGCTTTAATATCTTCTAACATTCTATCTTTAGTTTCTTTCTTTCTTTCTTGATATCTTTCATTCTAATTTTAATACCTTCTAAAATTCTTTCTTTAGTTTCTTTCTTTCTTTCTTTCTTTATATATTTCATTCTAGCTTTAATAACTTCTAATATTCTATCTTTAGTTTCTTTCTTTCTTTATTTCTTGATATCTTTTCTTCTAGTTTCAATACCTTCTAACATTCTATCTTTAGTTTTTTTCTTTCTTTCTTTCTTTATATCTTTCATTATAGCTTTTATACATTCTAACATTCTATCTTTAGTTTCTTTCTTTCTTTCTTTATATCTTTCATTCAAGCTTTAATACCTTCTAACATTCTATCTTTAGTTTCTTTCTTTCTTTTTCTTGATATCTTTCATTCTAGTTTTTATACCTTCTAACATTCTATCTTTAGTTTCTTTCTTTCTTTCTTTATATCTTTTATGCTAGCTTTAATACCTTCTAACATTCTGTCTTTAGTTTCTTTCTTTCTTTCTTTCTTGATATCTTTCATTCTAATTTTAATACCTTCTAACATTCTTTCTTTAGTTTCTTTCTTTCTTTCTTTATATCTTTCATTCTAGCTTTAATACCTTCTAATATTCTATCTTTATTTTCTTTCTTTCTTTCTTTCTTGATATCTTTCCTTCTAGTTTCAATACCTTCTAACATTTTATCTTTAGTTTCTTTCTTTCTTTATATCTTTCATTCCAGCTTTAATACCTTCTAACATTCTATATTTAGTTTCTTTCTTTCTTTTTTTCTTGATATCTTTCATTCTAATTTTAATACCTTCTAACATTCTTTCTTTAGTTTTTTTCTTTCTTTCTTTCTTTATATCTTTCATTCTAGCTTTAATACCTTCTAATATTCTATCTTTAGTTTCTTTCTTTCTTTCTTTCTTGACATCTTTCATTCTAATTTTAATACCTTCTAACATTCTTTCTTTAGTTTCTTTCTTTCTTTCTTTCTTTATATCTTTCATTCTAGCTTTAATACCTTCTAATATTCTATCTTTAGTTTCTTTCTTTCTTTCTTTCTTTCTTGATATCTTTCATTCTAATTTTAATACCTTCTAACATTCTTTCTTTAGTTTCTTTCTTTCTTTCATTCTTTATATCTTTCATTCTAGCTTTAAAACCTTCTAACATTCTATCTTTAGTTTCTTTCTTTCTTTCTTTCTTGATATCTTTCATTCTAGCTTTAATATCTTCTAACATTCTATCTTTAGTTTCTTTCTTTCTTTCTTCATATCTTTCATTCTAGCTTTTATACCTTCTAACATTCTATCTTTAGTTTCTTTCTTTCTTTCTTTCTTTCTTGATATCTTTCATTCTAATTTTAATACCTTCTAAAATTCTTTCTTTAGTTTCTTTCTTTCTTTCTTTCTTTATATATTTCATTCTAGCTTTAATAACTTCTAATATTCTATCTTTAGTTTCTTTCTTTCTTTCTTTCTTGATATCTTTTCTTCTAGTTTCAATACCTTCTAACATTCTATCTTTAGTTTTTTTCTTTCTTTCTTTCTTTATATCTTTCATTATAGCTTTAATACATTCTAACATTCTATCTTTAGTTTCTTTCTTTCTTTCTTTATATCTTTCATTCAAGCTTTAATACCTTCTAACATTCTATCTTTAGTTTCTTTCTTTCTTTCTTTATATCTTTTATTCTAGCTTTAATACCTTCTAACATTCTGTCTTTAGTTTCTTTCTTTCTTTCTTTCTTGATATCTTTCATTCTAATTTTAATACCTTCTAACATTCTTTCTTTAGTTTCTTTCTTTCTTTCTTTATATCTTTCATTCTAGCTTTAATAACTTCTAATATTCTATCTTTATTTTCTTTCTTTCTTTCTTTCTTGATATCTTTCCTTCTAGTTTCAATACCTTCTAACATTTTATCTTTAGTTTCTTTCTTTCTTTCTTTATATCTTTCATTCTAGCTTTAATACCTTCTAACATTCTATCTTTAGTATCTTTCGTTCTTTCTTTATATCTTTCATTCAAGCTTTAATACCTTCTAACATTCTATCTTTAGTTTCTTTCTTTCTTTCTTTATATCTTTCATTCTAGCTTTAATACCTTCTAACATTCTATCTTTAGTTTCTTTCTTTATTTTTCTTGATACCTTTTTTTCTAGTTTTAATACCTTCTAACATTCTATCTTTAGTTTCTTTCTTTCTTTCTTTATATCTTTCATTCTAGCTTTAATACCTTCTAACATTCTATCTTTACTTTCTTTCTTTCCTTCTTTCTTGATATCTTTCATTCTATCTTAATACCTTCTAACATTTTATCTTTAGTTTCTTTCTTTCTTTCTTTGTATCGTTCATTATAGCTTTTATACCTTCTAACATTCTATCTTTAGTTTCTTTCTTTCTTTCTTTCTTGATATCTTTCCTTCTAGCTTTAATACCTTCTAACATTCCATCTTTACTTTCTTTATTTATTTATTTCTTTATATCTTTCATTCTAGCTTTAATACCTTCTAACATTCTATCTTTAGTTTCTTTCTTTCTTTCTTCCATGATTTCTTTAATACTAATTTTAATACATTCTAACATTCTTTCTTTAGTTTCTTTCTTTCTTTCTTTCTTTATATCTTTAATTCTAGCTTTAATACCTTCTAACATTCTATCTTTCGTTTCTTTTTTTCGTTCATGATATCTTTCATTCTAATTTTAATACCTTCTAACATTCTTTCTTTAGTTTCTTTCTTTCTTTCTTTCTTTCTTTCTTTCTTTCTTCATATCTTTCATTCTAGCTTTAATACCTTCTAACATTCTATATTTAGTTTCTTTCTTTGTTTCTTGATATCTTTCATTCTAGCTTTAATACCTTCTAACATTCTATCTTTAGTTTCTTTTTTCTTTCTTTCTTTTTATCTTTTATTCTAGCTTTAATACCTTCTAACATTCTGTCTTTAGTTTCTTTCTTTCTTTCTTTCTTTCTTGATATCTTTCATTCTAATTTTAATACCTTCTAACATTCTTTCTTTAGTTTCTTTCTTTCTTTCTTTCTTTATATCTTTCATTCTAGCTTTAAAACCTTCTAACATTCTATCTTTACTTTCTTTCTTTCTTTCTTTCTTGATATCTTTCATTCTAGCTTTAATACCTTCTAACATTCTATCTTTAGTTTCTTTCTTTCTTTCTTCATATCTTTCATTCTAGCTTTTATACCTTCTAACATTCTATCTTTAGTTTCTTTCTTTCTTTCTTTCTTTCTTTCTTGATATCTTTCATTCTAATTTTAATACCTTCTAAAATTCTTTCTTTAGTTTCTTTCTTTCTTTCTTTCTTTATATATTTCATTCTAGCTTTAATAACTTCTAATATTGTATCTTTAGTTTCTTTCTTTCTTTCTTTCTTGATATCTTTTCTTCTAGTTTCAATACCTTCTAACATTCTATCTTTAGTTTCTTTCTTTCTTTCTTTCTTTATACCTTTCATTATAGCTTTAATACATTCTAACATTCTATCTTTAGTTTCTTTCTTTCTTTCTTTATATCTTTCATTCAAGCTTTAATACGTTCTAACATTCTATCTTTAGTTTCTTTCTTTCTTTCTTTATATCTTTTATTCTAGCTTTAATACCTTCTAACATTCTGTCTTTAGTTTCTTTCTTTCTTTCTTTCTTGATATCTTTCATTCTAATTTTAATACCTTCTAACATTCTTTCTTTAGTTTCTTTCTCTCTTTCTTTATATCTTTCATTCTAGCTTTAATACCTTCTAAATTCTATCTTTATTTTCTTTCTTTCTTTCTTTCTTGATATCTTTCCTTCTAGTTTCAATACCTTCTAACATTTTATCTTTAGTTTCTTTCTTTCTTTCTTTATATCTTTCATTCTAGCTTTAATACCTTCTAACATTCTATCTTTAGTTTCTTTCTTTCTTTCTTTATTTCTTTCATTCAAGCTTTAATACCTTCTAACATTCTATCTTTAGTTTCTTTCTTTCTTTCTTTATATCTTTCATTCTAGCTTTAATACCTTCTAACATTCTATCTTTAGTTTCTTTCTTTATTTTTCTTGATATCTTTCTTTCTTGTTTTAATAACTTCTAACATTCTATCTTTAGTTTCTTTCTTTCTTTCTTTATATCTTTCATTCTATCTTTAATACCTTCTAACATTCTATCTTTACTCTCTTTCTTTCCTTCTCTCTTGATATCTTTCATTTTATCTTTAATATCTTCTAACATTTTATCTTTAGTTTCTTTCTTTCTTTCTTTATATCTTTCATTCTAGTTTTTATACCTTCTAACATTCTATCTTTAGTTTCTTTCATTCTTTCTTTCTTGATATCTTTCCTTCTAGTTTCAATACCTTCTAAAATTCTATCTTTAGTTTCCTTCTTTTTTTCTTTCTTTATATCTTTCATTCTAGCTTTAATACCTTCTAACATTCTATCTTTAGTTTCTTTCTTTATTTCTTTCTTTATATCTTTCATTCTAGCTTTAGTACCGTCTAACATTCTATCTTTAGTTTCTTTCTTTCTTTCTTCCATGATATCTTTAATACTAATTTTAATACCTTCTAACATTCTTTCTTTAGTTTCTTTCTTTCTTTCTTTCTTTATATCTTGAATTCTAGCTTTAATAAATTCTAACATTCTATCTTTAGTTTCTTTCTTTCTTTCTTTCTTTCTTCATATCTTTCATTCTAGCTTTAATACCTTCTAACATTCTATCTTTAGTTTCTTTCTTTCTTTCTTGATATCTTTCATTCTCGTTTTGATACCTTCTAACATTCTATCTTTAGTTTCTTTCTTTCTTTCTTTATATCTTTTATTCTAGCTTTTATACCTTCGAACATTCTGTCTTTATTTTCTTTCTTTCTTTCTTTCTTGATATCTTTCATTCTAATTTTAATACCTTCTAACATTCTTTCTTTAGTTTCTTTCTTTCTTTCTTTCTTTATATCTTTCATTCTAGCTTTAATACCTTCTAATATTCTATCTTTAGTTTCTTTCTTTCTTTCTTTCTTTCTTGATATCTTTCATTCTAGCTTTAATACCTTCTAACATTCTATCTTTAGTTTCTTTCTTTCTTTCTTTCTTGATATCTTTCATTTTAATTTTAATACCTTCTAACATTCTATCTTTAGTTTCTTTCTTTCTTTCTTTCTTTATATCTTTCGTTCTAGCTTTAATACCTTCTAATATTCTATCTTTAGTTTCTTTCTTTCTTTCTTTCTTTCTTGATATCTTTCATTCTAGCCTTAATAACTTCTAACATTCTATCTTTAGTTTCTTTCTTTCTTTCTTTCTTTGTTGATATCTTTCATTCTAGCTTTAATACCTTCTAACATTCTATCTTTAGTTTCTTTCTTTCTTTCTTTCTTTATATCTTTCATTATAGCTTTAATACATTCTAACATTCTATCTTTAGTTTCTTTCTTTCTTTCTTTATATCTTTCATTCAAGCTTTAATACGTTCTAACATTCTATCTTTAGTTTCTTTCTTTATTTTTCTTGATACCTTTCATTCTAGTTTTAATACCTTCTAACATTCTATCTTTAGTTTCTTTCTTTCTTTCTTTATATCTTTGATTCTAGCTTTAATACCTTCTAACATTCTGTCTTTAGTTTCTTTCTTTCTTTCTTTCTTGATATCTTTCATTCTAATTTTAATACCTTCTTACATTCTTTCTTTAGTTTCTTTCTTTCTTTATATTTTTCATTCTAGCTTTAATACCTTCTAATATTCTATCTTTATTTTCTTTCTTTCTTTCTTTCTTTCTTGATATCTTTCCTTCTAGTTTCAATACCTTCTAACATTTTATCTTTAGTTTCTTTCTTTCTTTCTTTATATCTTTCATTCTAGCTTTAATAAATTCTAACATTCTATCTTTAGTTTCTTTCTTTCTTTCTTTCTTTCTTCATATCTTTCATTCTAGCTTTAATACCTTCTAACATTCTATCTTTAGTTTCTTTCTTTCTTTCTTGATATCTTTCATTCTCGTTTTGATACCTTCTAACATTCTATCTTTAGTTTCTTTCTTTCTTTCTTTATATCTTTTATTCTAGCTTTTATACCTTCGAACATTCTGTCTTTATTTTCTTTCTTTCTTTCTTTCTTGATATCTTTCATTCTAATTTTAATACCTTCTAACATTCTTTCTTTAGTTTCTTTCTTTCTTTCTTTCTTTATATCTTTCATTCTAGCTTTAATACCTTCTAATATTCTATCTTTAGTTTCTTTCTTTCTTTCTTTCTTTCTTGATATCTTTCATTCTAGCTTTAATACCTTCTAACATTCTATCTTTAGTTTCTTTCTTTCTTTCTTTCTTGATATCTTTCATTTTAATTTTAATACCTTCTAACATTCTATCTTTAGTTTCTTTCTTTCTTTCTTTCTTTATATCTTTCGTTCTAGCTTTAATACCTTCTAATATTCTATCTTTAGTTTCTTTCTTTCTTTCTTTCTTTCTTGATATCTTTCATTCTAGCCTTAATAACTTCTAACATTCTATCTTTAGTTTCTTTCTTTCTTTCTTTCTTTCTTGATATCTTTCATTCTAGCTTTAATACCTTCTAACATTCTATCTTTAGTTTCTTTCTTTCTTTCTTTCTTTATATCTTTCATTATAGCTTTAATACATTCTAACATTCTATCTTTAGTTTCTTTCTTTCTTTCTTTATATCTTTCATTCAAGCTTTAATACGTTCTAACATTCTATCTTTAGTTTCTTTCTTTATTTTTCTTGATACCTTTCATTCTAGTTTTAATACCTTCTAACATTCTATCTTTAGTTTCTTTCTTTCTTTCTTTATATCTTTGATTCTAGCTTTAATACCTTCTAACATTCTGTCTTTAGTTTCTTTCTTTCTTTCTTTCTTGATATCTTTCATTCTAATTTTAATACCTTCTTACATTCTTTCTTTAGTTTCTTTCTTTCTTTATATTTTTCATTCTAGCTTTAATACCTTCTAATATTCTATCTTTATTTTCTTTCTTTCTTTCTTTCTTTCTTGATATCTTTCCTTCTAGTTTCAATACCTTCTAACATTTTATCTTTAGTTTCTTTCTTTCTTTCTTTATATCTTTCATTCTAGCTTTAATACCTTCTAACATTCTATCTTTAGTTTCTTTCTTTCTTTCTTTATATCTTTCATTCAAGCTTTAATACCTTCTAACATTCTATCTTTAGTTTCTTTCTTTCTTTCTTTATATCTTTCATTCTAGCTTTAATACCTTCTAATTTTCTATCTTTAGTTTCTTTCTTTATTTTTCTTGATATCTTTCATTCTAGCTTTAGTACCGTCTAACATTCTATCTTTAGTTTCTTTCTTTCTTTCTTCCATGATATCTTTAATACTAATTTTAATACCTTCTAACATTCTTTCTTTAGTTTCTTTCTTTCTTTCTTTCTTTCTTTATATCTTGAATTCTAGCTTTAATAAATTCTAACATTCTATTTTTAGTTTCTTTCTTTCTTTCTTTCTTTCTTTCTTCATATCTTTCATTCTAGCTTTAATACCTTCTAACATTCTATCTTTAATTTCTTTCTTTCTTGATATCTTTCATTCTCGCTTTAATACCTTCTAACATTCTATCTTTAGTTTCTTTCTTTCTTTTTTTATATCTTTTATTCTAGCTTTAATACCTTCGAACATTCTGTCTTTAGTTTCTTTCTTTCTTTCTTTCTTGATATCTTTCATTCTAATTTTAATACCTTCTAACATTCTTTCTTTAGTTTCTTTCTTTCTTTCATTCTTTATATCTTTCATTCTAGCTTTAAAACCTTCGAACATTCTATCTTTAGTTTCTTTCATTCTTTCTTTCTTTCTTGATATCTTTCATTCTAGCTTTAATACCTTCTAACATTCTATCTTTAGTTTCTTTCTTTCTTTCTTTCTTGATATCTTTCATTCTAATTTTAATACCTTCTAAAATTCTTTCTTTAGTTTCTTTCTTTCTTTCTTTCTTTATATATTTCATTCTAGCTTTAATACCTTCTAATATTCTATCTTTAGTTTCTTTCTTTCTTTCTTGTTATCTTTCCTTCTAGTTTCAATACCTTCTAACATTCTATCTTTAATTTCTTTCTTTCTTTATATCTTTCATTATAGCTTTAATACATTCTTACATTCTATCTTTACTTTATTTATTTTTCTTCATAGCTTTCATTCTAGTTTTAATACCTTCTAACATTCTATCTTTAGTTTCTTCCTATCTTTCTTTCTTTATATCTTCCATTCTAGCTTTAATACCTTCTAACATTCTATCTTTACTTTCTTTCTTTCCTTCTTTCTTGATATCTTTCATTCTATCTTTAATACCTTCTAACATTTTATTTTTAGTTTCTTTCTTTCTTTCTTTCTTTATATCTTTCATTCTAGCTTTTATACCTTCTTACATTCTATCTTTAGTTTCTTTTTTCCTTTCTTTCTTGATATCTTTCATTCTAGCTTTAATACCTTCTAACATTCTATCTTTAGTCTCTTTCTTTCTTTCTTTCTTTATATCTTTCATACTAGCTTTAATACCTTCTAACATTCTATCTTTAGCTTCTTTCTTTCTTTCTTTAATGATATCTTTCATTCTAATTTTAATACCTTCTAACATTCTATCTTTAGTTTCTTTCTTTCTTTCTTTATATCTTTCATTATAGCTTTAATACATTCTAACCTTCTATCTTTAGTTTCTTTCTTTCTTTCTTTATATCTTTCATTCAAGCTTTAATACGTTCTAACATTCTATCTTTAGTTTCTTTCTTTATTTTTTTTTGATATCTTTCATTTTAGTTTTAATACCATTCTATCTTTAGTTTCTTTCTTTCTTTCTTTATATCTTTCATTCTATCTTTAATACCTTCTAACATTCTATCTTTACTCTCTTTCTTTCCTTCTCTCTTGATATCTTTCATTCTATCTTTAATACCTTCTAACATTTTATCTTTAGTTTCTTTCTTTCTTTCTTTATATCTTTCATTCTAGTTTTTATACCTTCTAACATTCTATCTTTAGTTTCTTTCTTTCTTTCTTTCTTGATATCTTTCCTTCTAGTTTCAATACCTTCTAAAATTCTATCTTTAGTTTCCTTCTTTTTTTCTTTCTTTATATCTTTCATTCTAGCTTTAATACCTTCTAACATTCTATCTTTAGTTTCTTTCTTTATTTCTTTCTTTATATCTTTCATTCTAGCTTTAGTACCGTCTAACATTCTATCTTTAGTTTCTTTCTTTCTTTCTTCCATGATATCTTTAATACTAATTTTAATACCTTCTAACATTCTTTCTTTAGTTTTTTTCTTTCTTTCTTTCTTTATATCTTGAATTCTAGCTTTAATAAATTCAAACATTCTATCTTTAGTTTCTTTCTTTCTTTCTTTCTTTCTTCATATCTTTCATTCTAGCTTTAATACCTTCTAACATTCTATCTTTAGTTTCTTTCTTTCTTTCTTGATATCTTTCATTCTCGCTTTAATACCTTCTAACATTCTATCTTTAGTTTCTTTCTTTCTTTCTTTAAATCTTTTATTCTAGCTTTTATACCTTCGAACATTCTGTCTTTAGTTTCTTTCTTTCTTTCTTTCTTGATATCTTTCATTCTAATTTTAATACCTTCTAACATTCTTTCTTTAGTTTCTTTCTTTCTTTCTTTCTTTATATCTTTCATTCTAGCTTTAATACCTTCTAATATTCTATCTTTAGTTTCTTTCTTTCTTTCTTTCTTTCTTGATATCTTTCATTCTAGCTTTAATACCTTCTAACATTCTATCTTTAGTTTCTTTCTTTCTTTCTTTCTTTCTTGATATCTTTCATTTTAATTTTAATACCTTCTAACATTCTATCTTTAGTTTCTTTCTTTCTTTCTTTCTTTATATCTTTCGTTCTAGCTTTAATACCTTCTAATATTCTATCTTTAGTTTCTTTCTTTCTTTCTTTCTTTCTTTCTTTCTTGATATCTTTCATTCTAGCCTTAATAACTTCTAACATTCTATCTTTAGTTTCTTTCTTTCTTTCTTTCTTTCTTGATATCTTTCATTCTAGCTTTAATACCTTCTAACATTCTATCTTTAGTTTCTTTCTTTCTTTCTTTCTTTATATCTTTCATTATAGCTTTAATACATTCTAACATTCTATCTTTAGTTTCTTTCTTTCTTTCTTTCTTTCTTTCTTTCTTCATATCTTTCATTCTAGATTTAATACATTCTAACATTCTATCTTTAGTTTCTTTCTTTCTTTCTTGATATCTTTCATTCTCGCTTTAATACCTTCTAACATTCTATCTTTAGTTTCTTTCTTTCTTTCTTTATATCATTTATTCTAGCTTTAATACCTTCGAACATTCTGTCTTTAGTTGCTTTCTTTCTTTCTTTCTTGATATCTTTCATTCTAATTTTAATACCTTCTAACATTCTTTCTTTAGTTTCTTTCTTTCTTTCATTCTTTATCTTTCATTCTAGCTTTAAAACCTTCGAACATTCTATCTTTAGTTTCTTTCTTTCTTTCTTTCTTTCTTGATATCTTTCATTCTAGCTTTAATACCTTCTAACATTCTATCTTTAGTTTCTTTCTTTCTTTCTTTCTTTCTTGATATCTTTCATTCTAATTTTAATACCTTCTAAAATTCTTTCTTTAGTTTCTTTCTTTCTTTCTTTCTTTCTTTATATATTTCATTCTAGCTTTAAAACTTTCTAATATTCTATCTTTAGTTTCTTTCTTTCTTTCTTGTTATCTTTCCTTCTAGTTTCAATACCTTCTAACATTCTATCTTTACTTTCTTTCTTTATTTTTCTTGATAGCTTTCATTCTAGTTTTAATAACTTCTAAGATTCTATCTTTAGTTTCTTCCTATCTTTCTTTCTTTATATCTTTCATTCTAGCTTTAATACCTTCTAATATTCTATCTTTAGTTTCTTTCTTTCTTTCTTTCTTGATATCTTTCATTCTAATTTTAATACCTTCTAACATTCTTTCTTTAGTTTCTTTCTTTCTTTCATTCTTTATATCTTTCATTCTAGCTTTAAAACCTTCTAACATTCTATCTTTAGTTTCTTTCTTTCTTTCTTTCTTGATATCTTTCATTCTAGCTTTAATATCTTCTAACATTCTGTCTTTAGTTTCTTTCTTTCTTTCTTCATATCTTTCATTCTAGCTTTTATACCTTCTAACATTCTATCTTTAGTTTCTTTCTTTCTTTCTTTCTTTCTTGATATCTTTCATTCTAATTTTAATACCTTCTAAAATTCTTTCTTTAGTTTCTTTCTTTCTTTCTTTCTTTATATATTTCATTCTAGCTGTAATAACTTCTAATATTCTATCTTTAGTTTCTTTCTTTCTTTATTTCTTGATATCTTTTCTTCTAGTTTCAATACCTTCTAACATTCTATCTTTAGTTTTTTTCTTTCTTTCTTTCTTTATATCTTTCATTATAGCTTTTATACATTCTAACATTCTATCTTTAGTTTCTTTCTTTCTTTCTTTATATCTTTCATTCAAGCTTTAATACCTTCTAACATTCTATCTTTAGTTTCTTTCTTTCTTTTTCTTGATATCTTTCATTCTAGTTTTAATACCTTCTAACATTCTATCTTTAGTTTCTTTCTTTCTTTCTTTATATCTTTTATTCTAGCTTTAATACCTTCTAACATTCTGTCTTTAGTTTCTTTCTTTCTTTCTTTCTTGATATCTTTCATTCTAATTTTAATACCTTCTAACATTCTTTCTTTAGTTTCTTTCTTTCTTTCTTTATATCTTTCATTCTAGCTTTAATACCTTCTAATATTCTATCTTTATTTTCTTTCTTTCTTTCTTTCTTGATATCTTTCCTTCTAGTTTCAATACCTTCTAACATTTTATCTTTAGTTTCTTTCTTTCTTTATATCTTTCATTCCAGCTTTAATACCTTCTAACATTCTATATTTAGTTTCTTTCTTTCTTTTTTTCTTGATATCTTTCATTCTAATTTTAATACCTTCTAACATTCTTTCTTTAGTTTTTTTCTTTCTTTCTTTCTTTATATCTTTCATTCTAGCTTTAATACCTTCTAATATTCTATCTTTAGTTTCTTTCTTTCTTTCTTTCTTGACATCTTTCATTCTAATTTTAATACCTTCTAACATTCTTTCTTTAGTTTCTTTCTTTCTTTCTTTCTTTATATCTTTCATTCTAGCTTTAATACCTTCTAATATTCTATCTTTAGTTTCTTTCTTTCTTTCTTTCTTTCTTGATATCTTTCATTCTAATTTTAATACCTTCTAACATTCTTTCTTTAGTTTCTTTCTTTCTTTCATTCTTTATATCTTTCATTCTAGCTTTAAAACCTTCTAACATTCTATCTTTAGTTTCTTTCTTTCTTTCTTTCTTGATATCTTTCATTCTAGCTTTAATATCTTCTAACGTTCTATCTTTAGTTTCTTTCTTTCTTTCTTTCTTTCTTGATATCTTTCATTCTAATTTTAATACCTTCTAAAATTCTTTCTTTAGTTTCTTTCTTCCTTTCTTTCTTTATATATTTCATTCTAGCTTTAATAACTTCTAATATTCTATCTTTAGTTTCTTTCTTTCTTTCTTTCTTGATATCTTTTCTTCTAGTTTCAATACCTTCTAACATTCTATCTTTAGTTTTTTTCTTTCTTTCTTTATTTATATCTTTCATTATAGCTTTAATACATTCTAACATTCTATCTTTAGTTTCTTTCTTTTTTCTTTATATCTTTCATTCAAGCTTTAATACCTTCTAACATTCTATCTTTAGTTTCTTTCTTTATTTTTCTTGATATCTTTCATTCTAGTTTTAATACCTTCTAACATTCTATCTTTAGTTTCTTTCTTTCTTTCTTTATATCTTTTATTCTAGCTTTAATACCTTCTAACATTCTGTCTTTAGTTTCTTTCTTTCTTTCTTTCTTGATATCTTTCATTCTAATTTTAATACCTTCTAACATTCTTTCTTTAGTTTCTTTCTTTCTTTCTTTATATCTTTCATTCTAGCTTTAATACCTTCTAATATTCTATCTTTATTTTCTTTCTTTCTTTCTTTCTTGATATCTTTCCTTCTAGTTTCAATACCTTCTAACATTTTATCTTTAGTTTCTTTCTTTCTTTCTTTATATCTTTCATTCTAGCTTTAATACCTTCTAACATTCTATCTTTAGTATCTTTCGTTCTTTCTTTATATCTTTCATTCAGGCTTTAATACCTTCTAACATTCTATCTTTAGTTTCTTTCTTTCTTTCTTTATATCTTTCATTCTAGCTTTAATACCTTCTAACATTCTATCTTTAGTTTTTTTCTTTATTTTTCTTGATACCTTTTTTTCTAGTTTTAATACCTTCAAACATTCTTTCTTTAGTTTCTTTCTTTCTTTCTTTCTTTATATCTTTCATTCTAGCTTTAAAACCTTCTAACATTCTATCTTTACTTTCTTTCTTTCTTTCTTTCTTGATATCTTTCATTCTAGCTTTAATACCTTCTAACATTCTATCTTTAGTTTCTTTCTTTCTTTCTTCATATCTTTCATTCTAGCTTTTATACCTTCTAACATTCTATCTTTAGTTTCTTTCTTTCTTTCTTTCTTTCTTTCTTGATATCTTTCATTCTAATTTTAATACCTTCTAAAATTCTTTCTTTAGTTTCTTTCTTTCTTTCTTTCTTTATATCTTTCATTCTAGCTTTAAAACCTTCTAACATTCTATCTTTACTTTCTTTCTTTCTTTCTTTCTTTATATATTTCATTCTAGCTTTAATAACTTCTAATATTCTATCTTTAGTTTCTTTCTTTCTTTCTTTCTTGATATCTTTTCTTCTAGTTTCAATACCTTCTAACATTCTATCTTTAGTTTCTTTCTTTCTTTCTTTCTTTCTTTATACCTTTCATTATAGCTTTAATACATTCTAACATTCTATCTTTAGTTTCTTTCTTTCTTTCTTTATATCTTTCATTCAAGCTTTAATACGTTCTAACATTCTATCTTTAGTTTCTTTCTTTCTTTCTTTATATCTTTTATTCTAGCTTTAATACCTTCTAACATTCTGTCTTTAGTTTCTTTCTTTCTTTCTTTCTTTCTTGATATCTTTCATTCTAATTTTAATACCTTCTAACATTCTTTCTTTAGTTTCTTTCTCTCTTTCTTTATATCTTTCATTCTAGCTTTAATACCTTCTAATATTCTATCTTTATTTTCTTTCTTTCTTTCTTTCTTGATATCTTTCCTTCTAGTTTCAATACCTTCTAACATTTTATCTTTAGTTTCTTTCTTTCTTTCTTTATATCTTTCATTCTAGCTTTAATACCTTCTAACATTCTATCTTTAGTTTCTTTCTTTCTTTATTTATATCTTTCATTCAAGCTTTAATACCTTCTAACATTCTATCTTTAGTTTCTTTCTTTCTTTCTTTATATCTTTCATTCTAGCTTTAATACCTTCTAACATTCTATCTTTAGTTTCTTTCTTTATTTTTCTTGATATCTTTCTTTCTTCTTTTAATAACTTCTAACATTCTATCTTTACTCTCTTTCTTTCCTTCTCTCTTGATATCTTTCATTCTATCTTTAATACCTTCTAACATTTTATCTTTAGTTTCTTTCTTTCTTTCTTTATATCTTTCATTCTAGTTTTTATACCTTCTAACATTCTATCTTTAGTTTCTTTCTTTCTTTCTTTCTTGATATCTTTCCTTCTAGTTTCAATACCTTCTAAAATTCTATCTTTAGTTTCCTTCTTTTTTTCTTTCTTTATATCTTTCATTCTAGCTTTAATACCTTCTAACATTCTATCTTTAGTTTCTTTCTTTATTTCTTTCTTTATATCTTTCATTCTAGCTTTAGTACCGTCTAACATTCTATCTTTAGTTTCTTTCTTTCTTTCTTCCATGATATCTTTAATACTAATTTTAATACCTTCTAACATTCTTTCTTTAGTTTCTTTCTTTCTTTCTTTCTTTATATCTTGAATTCTAGCTTTAATAAATTCTAACATTCTATCTTTAGTTTCTTTCTTTCTTTCTTTCTTTCTTCATATCTTTCATTCTAGCTTTAATACCTTCTAACATTCTATCTTTAGTTTCTTTCTTTCTTTCTTGATATCTTTTATTCTAGCTTTTATACATTCGAACATTCTGTCTTTAGTTTCTTTCTTTCTTTCTTTCTTGATATCTTTCATTCTAATTTTAATACCTTCTAACATTCTTTCTTTTGTTTCTTTCTTTCTTTCTTTCTTTCTTTATATCTTTCATTCTAGCTTTAATACCTTCTAATATTCTATCTTTAGTTTCTTTCTTTCTTTCTTTCTTTCTTGATATCTTTCATTCTAGCTTTAATACCTTCTAACATTCTATCTTTAGTTTCTTTCTTTCTTTCTTTCTTTCTTGATATCTTTCATTTTAATTTTAATACCTTCTAACATTCTATCTTTAGTTTCTTTCTTTCTTTCTTTCTTTATATCTTTCGTTCTAGCTTTAATACCTTCTAATATTCTATCTTTAGTTTCTTTCTTTCTTTCTTTCTTTCTTGATATCTTTCATTCTAGCTTTAATACCTTCTAATATTCTATCTTTAGTTTCTTTCTTTCTTTCTTTCTTTATATCTTTCATTATAGCTTTAATACATTCTAACATTCTATCTTTAGTTTCTTTCTTTCTTTCTTTATATCTTTCATTCAAGCTTTAATACGTTATACATTCTATCTTTAGTTTCTTTCTTTATTTTTTTTGATATCTTTCATTCTAGTTTTAATACCTTCTAACATTCTATCTTTAGTTTCTTTCTTTCTTTCTTTATATCTTTGATTCTAGCTTTAATACCTTCTAACATTCTGTCTTTAGTTTCTTTCTTTCTTTCTTTCTTGATATCTTTCATTCTAATTTTAATACCTTCTTACATTCTTTCTTTAGTTTCTTTCTTTCTTTATATCTTTCATTCTAGCTTTAATACCTTCTAACATTCTATCTTTAGTTTCTTTCTTTCTTTCTTCCATGATATCTTTAATACTAATTTTAATACCTTCTAACATTATTTCTTTAGTTTCTTTCTTTCTTTCTTTCTTTCTTTATATCTTGAATTCTAGCTTTAATAAATTCTAACATTCTATTTTTAGTTTCTTTCTTTCTTTCTTTCTTCATATCTTTCATTCTAGCTTTAATACCTTCTAACATTCTATCTTTAATTTCTTTCTTTCTTTCTTGATATCTTTCATTCTCGCTTTAATACCTTCTAACATTCTATCTTTAGTTTCTTTCTTTCTTTCTTTATATCTTTTATTCTAGCTTTAATACCTTCTAACATTCTGTCTTTAGTTTCTTTCTTTCTTTCTGTCTTGATATCTTTCATTCTAATTTTAATACCTTCTAACATTCTTTCTTTAGTTTCTTTCTTTCTTTCTTTATATCTTTCATTCTAGTTTTAATACCTTCTAATATTATATCTTTATTTTCTTTCTTTCTTTCTTTCTTGATATCTTTCCTTCTAGTTTCAATACCTTCTAACATTTTATCTTTAGTTTCTTTCTTTCTTTCTTTATATCTTTCATTCTAGCTTTAATACCTTCTAACATTCTATCTTTAGTATCTTTCGTTCTTTCTTTATATCTTTCATTCAAGCTTTAATACCTTCTAACATTCTATCTTTAGTTTCTTTCTTTCTTTCTTTATATCTTTCATTCTAGATTTAATACCTTCTAACATTCTATCTTTAGTTTCTTTCTTTATTTTTCTTGATACCTTTTTTCTAGTTTTAATACCTTCTAACATTCTATCTTTAGTTTCTTTCTTTCTTTCTTTATATCTTTCATTCTAGCTTTAATACCTTCTAACATTCTATCTTTACTTTCTTTCTTTCCTTCTTTCTTGATATCTTTCATTCTATCTTTAATACCTTCTAACATTTTATCTTTAGTTTCTTTCTTTCTTTGTTTGTATCGTTCATTCTAGCTTTTATACCTTCTAACATTCGTTCTTTAGTTTCTTTCTTTCTTTCTTTCTTGATATCTTTCCTTCTAGCTTTAATACCTTCTAACATTCCATCTTTAGTTTCTTTCTTTATTTCTTTCTTT
Organism: Intellagama lesueurii; assembly: GCA_037013535.1. NCBI lineage: Eukaryota > Metazoa > Chordata > Lepidosauria > Squamata > Agamidae > Intellagama > Intellagama lesueurii. Next base: position 20,356,694 of record JBAJHW010000014.1, on the reverse strand, counting down.
ATATCTTTCATTCTAGCTTTAATACCTTCTAACATTCTATCTTTAGTTTCTTTCTTTCTTTCTTCCATGATTTCTTTAATACTAATTTTAATACCTTCTAACATTCTTTCTTTAGTTTCTTTCTTTCTTTCTTTCTTTATATCTTTAATTCTAGCTTTAATACCTTCTAACATTCTATCTTTCGTTTCTTTTTTTCTTTCATGATATCTTTCATTCTAATTTTAATACCTTCTAACATTCTTTCTTTAGTTTCTTTCTTTCTTTCTTTCTTTCTTTCTTTCTTCATATCTTTCATTCTAGCTTTAATACCTTCTAACATTCTATCTTTAGTTTCTTTCTTTGTTTCTTGATATCTTTCATTCTAGCTTTAATACCTTCTAACATTCTATCTTTAGTTTCTTTTTTCTTTCTTTCTTTTTATCTTTTATTCTAGCTTTAATACCTTCTAACATTCTGTCTTCAGTTTCTTTCTTTCTTTCTTTCTTTCTTGATATCTTTCATTCTCATTTTAATACCTTCTAACATTCTTTCTTTAGTTTCTTTCTTTCTTTCTTTATATCTTTCATTCTAGCTTTAAAACCTTCTAACATTCTATCTTTACTTTCTTTCTTTCTTTCTTGATATCTTTCAGTCTAGCTTTAATACCTTCTAACATTCTATCTTTAGTTTCTTTCTTTCTTTCTTCATATCTTTCATTCTAGCTTTTATACCTTCTAACATTCTATCTTTAGTTTCTTTCTTTCTTTCTTTCTTTCTTTCTTGATATCTTTCATTCTAATTTTAATACCTTCTAAAATTCTTTCTTTAGTTTCTTTCTTTCTTTCTTTCTTTATATATTTCATTCTAGCTTTAATAACTTCTAATATTCTATCTTTAGTTTCTTTCTTTCTTTCTTTCTTGATATCTTTTCTTCTAGTTTCAATACCTTCTAACATTCTATCTTTAGTTTCTTTCTTTCTTTCTTTCTTTATACATTTCATTATAGCTTTAATACATTCTAACATTCTATCTTTAGTTTCTTTCTTTCTTTCTTTATATCTTTCATTCAAGCTTTAATACGTTCTAACATTCTATCTTTAGTTTCTTTCTTTCTTTCTTTATATCTTTTATTCTAGCTTTAATACCTTCTAACATTCTGTCTTTAGTTTCTTTCTTTCTTTCTTTCTTGATATCTTTCATTCTAATTTTAATACCTTCTAACATTCTTTCTTTAGTTTCTTTCTCTCTTTCTTTATATCTTTCATTCTAGCTTTTAAACCTTCTAACGTTCTATCTTTAGTTTCTTTTATCCTTTCTTTCTTGATATCTTTCATTCTAGCTTTAATACCTTCTAACATTCTATCTTTAGTTTCTTTCTTTCTTTCTTTCTTTATATCTTTCATTCTAGCTTTAATACCTTCTAACATTCTATCTTTAGTTTCTTTCTTTCTTTCTTGATATCTTCCATTCTAATTTTAATACCTTCTAACATTCTTTCTTTAGTTTCTTTCTTTCTTTCTTTCTTTATATCTTTCATTCTAGCTTTAATACCTTCTAACATTCCTTCTTTAGTTTCTTTCTTTATTTCTTTATTTCTTGATATCTTTCATTCTAGCTTTAATACCTTCTAACATTATATCTTTAGATTCTTTCTTTCTATCTTTCTTGATATCTTTCAAACTAGCTTTAATAACTTCTAACATTCTATCTTTAGTTTCTTTCTTTCTTTCTTTATATCATTCTAGCTTGAATACCTTCTAACATTCTATCTTTAGTTTCTTTCTTTCTTTCTTGATATCTTTCATTCTAATTTTAATACCTTCTAACATTCTTTCTTTAGTTTCTTTCTTTATTTCTTTCTTTATATCTTTCATTCTAGCTTTTATACCTTCTAACATTCTATCTTTAGTTTCTTTCTTTCTTTCTTTCTTTCTTTATATCTTTCATTCTAGCTTTAATACCTTCTAACATTCTATCTTTAGTTTCTTTCTTTCTTTCTTTCATGATATCTTTCATTCTAATTTTAATACCTTCTAACATTCTTTCTTTAGTTTCTTTCTTTCTTTCTTTCTTTCTTTCTTCATATCTTTCATTCTAGCTTTAATACCTTCTAACATTCTATCTTTAGTTTCTTTCTTTCTTTCTTGATATCTTTCTTTCTAGCTTTAATACCTTCTAACATTCTATCTTTAGTTTCTTTCTTTATTTTTCTTGATATCTTTCATTCTAGTTTTAATACCTTCTAACATTCTATCTTTAGTTTCTTTCTTTCTTTCTTTTTTTATATCTTTCATTCTAGCTTTAATACCTTCTAACATTCTATCTTTATTTTCATTCTTTCTTTCTTTCTTGATATCTTTCATTCTAGCTTTAATACGTTCTAACATTCGATCTTTAGTTTCTTTCTTTCTTTCTTTCTTTCTTTCTTTATATCTTTCATTCTAGCTTTAATACCTTCAAACATTCTATCTTTAGTTTCTTTCTTACTTTCTTTCATGATATCTTTCATTCTAATTTTAATACCTTCTAACATTCTTTCTTTAGTTTCTTTCTTTCTTTCTTTCTTTCTTTCTTTCTTCATATCTTTCATTCTAGCTTTAATACCTTCTAACATTCTATCTTTAGTTTCTTTCTTTCTTTCTTGATATCTTTCATTCTAGCTTTAATACCTTCTAACATTCTTTCTTTAGTTTCTTTCTTTATTTTTCTTGATATCTTTCATTCTAGCTTTTATACCTTCTAACATTCTATCTTTAGTTTCTTTCTTTCTTTCTTTCTTGATATCTTTCCTTCTAGCTTTAATACCTTCTAACATTCCATCTTTAGTTTCTTTCTTTATTTCTTTCTTTATATCTTTCATTCTAGCTTTAATACCTTCTAACATTCTATCTTTAGTTTCTTTCTTTCTTTCTTCCATGATTTCTTTAATACTAATTTTAATACCTTCTAACATTCTTTCTTTAGTTTCTTTCTTTCTTTCTTTCTTTATATCTTTAATTCTAGCTTTAATACCTTCTAACATTCTATCTTTCGTTTCTTTTTTTCTTTCATGATATCTTTCATTCTAATTTTAATACCTTCTAACATTCTTTCTTTAGTTTCTTACTTTCTTTCTTTCTTTCTTCATATTTTTCATTCTAGCTTTAATACCTTCTAACATTCTATCTTTAGTTTCTTTCTTTGTTTCTTGATATCTTTTATTCTAGCTTTAATACCTTCTAACATTCTATCTTTAGTTTCTTTTTTCTTTCTTTCTTTTTATCTTTTATTCTAGCTTTAATACCTTCTAACATTCTGTCTTTAGTTTCTTTCTTTCTTTCTTTCTTTCTTGATATCTTTCATTCTAATTTTAATACCTTCTAACATTCTATCTTTAGTTTCTTTCTTTCTTTCCTTCTTTATATCTTTCATTCTAGCTTTAATACCTTCTAATATTCCATCTTTAGTTTCTTTCTTTCTTTCTTTCTTTCTTGATATCTTTCCTTCTAGCTTTAATACCTTCTAACATTCTATCTTTAGTTTCTTTCTTTCTTTCTTTATATCTTTCATTCAAGCTTTAATACGTTCTAACATTCTATCTTTAGTTTCTTTCTTTATTTTTCTTGATATCTTTCATTCTAGTTTTAATACCTTCTAACATTCTATCTTTAGTTTCTTTCTTTCTTTCTTTATATCTTTGATTCTAGCTTTAATACCTTCTAACATTCTGTCTTTAGTTTCTTTCTTTCTTTCTTTCTTGATATCTTTCATTCTAATTTTAATACCTTCTAACATTCTTTCTTTAGTTTCTTTCTTTCTTTATATCTTTCATTCTAGCTTTAATACCTTCTAATATTCTATCTTTATTTTCTTTCTTTCTTTCTTTCTTTCTTGATATCTTTCCTTCTAGTTTCAATACCTTCTAACATTTTATCTTTAGTTTCTTTCTTTCTTTATATCTTTCATTCTAGCTTTAATACCTTCTAACATTCTATCTTTAGTATCTTTCGTTCTTTCTTTATATCTTTCATTCAAGCTTTAATACCTTCTAACATTCTATCTTTAGTTTCTTTCTTTCTTTCTTTATATCTTTCATTCTAGCTTTAATACCTTCTAATTTTCTATCTTTAGTTTCTTTCTTTATTTTTCTTGATATCTTTCATTCCAACTTTAGTACCGTCTAGATTCTATCTTTAGTTTCTTTCTTTCTTTCTTCAATGATATCTTTAATACTAATTTTAATACCTTCTAACATTCTTTCTTTAGTTTCTTTCTTTCTTTCTTTCTTTATATCTTGAATTCTAGCTTTAATAAATTCTAACATTCTATTTTTAGTTTCTTTCTTTCTTTCTTTCTTTCTTTCTTTCTTTCTTTCTTCATATCTTTCATTCTAGCTTTAATACCTTCTAACATTCTATCTTTAATTTCTTTCTTTCTTTCTTGATATCTTTCATTCTCGCTTTAATACCTTCTAACATTCTATCTTTAGTTTCTTTCTTTCTTTATTTATATCTTTTATTCTAGCTTTAATACCTTCGAACATTCTGTCTTTAGTTTCTTTCTTTCTTTCTTTCTTGATATCTTTCATTCTAATTTTAATACCTTCTAACATTCTTTCTTTAGTTTCTTTCTTTCTTTCATTCTTTATATCTTTCATTCTAGCTTTAAAACCTTCGAACATTCTATCTTTAGTTTCTTTCATTCTTTCTTTCTTTCTTGATATCTTTCATTCTAGCTTTAATACCTTCTAACATTCTATCTTTAGTTTCTTTCTTTCTTTCTTTCTTTCTTGATATCTTTCATTCTAATTTTAATACCTTCTAAAATTCTTTCTTTAGTTTCTTTCTTTCTTTCTTTCTTTATATATTTCATTCTAGCTTTAAAACCTTCTAATATTCTATCTTTAGTTTCTTTCTTTCTTTCTTGTTATCTTTCCTTCTAGTTTCAATACCTTCTAACATTCTATCTTTAATTTCTTTCTTTCTTTCTTTATATCTTTCATTATAGTTTTAATACATTCTTACATTCTATCTTTACTTTCTTTATTTATTTTTCTTAATAGCTTTCATTCTAGTTTTAATACCTTCTAACATTCTATCTTTAGTTTCTTCCTATCTTTCTTTCTTTATATCTTTCATTCTAGCTTTAATACATTCTAACATTCTATCTTTAGTTTCTTTCTTTCTTTCTTTATATCTTTCATTCAAGCTTTAATACGTTCTAACATTCTATCTTTAGTTTCTTTCTTTATTTTTCTTGATATCTTTCATTCTAGTTTTAATACCATTCTATCTTTAGTTTCTTTCTTTCTTTCTTTATATCTTTCATTCTATCTTTAATACCTTCTAACATTCTATCTTTACTCTCTTTCTTTCCTTCTTTCTTGATATCTTTCATTCTATCTTTAATACCTTCTAACATTTTATCTTTAGTTTCTTTCTTTCTTTCTTTGCCCTCCCAGGCCCCGAAATGAAGACGCCAGACAGAATATGGGTTAAATACGGGCCACACTTTATTAACTCAATTCAGATAAAATCAGTATCCTCTTTAAATGAGGGGGGGCCTGCGGTAGTGCGGAGAAATGTAGGGCATCCACAATACCCTAATCAGTCAATGGGCGAGTCCCAGGCCCCCAGGCTCCAGCTGTCTTAATGACAGCAGGAACCCGGCCGGCCTCTAGTAAACACCCCAGACCTCGAGCCATCTTTATTTGATGACTGTCGGTCCGAAAGTGGCCCAGCGCATCTTCCCGCCGCCGGCCCTGTAATCGCACGATCCGCAGAGCCGGGAGGTCGGATGCGCTGTTGGCTTTTCATAATTATCAAAGGGACACACCGAGACAACCAGTTTTTTCCCGCACTACACGCCACAGCATAGGGACTAGTCGAGACTAAGTCCCATGCCCGCCATCCGAAACCAGCTCAGAACGCAGGCCCCCTATTATATCTTCGAGAAAAATGTCCAGGCCAATATCAGACAAGTGTATGCCATCACTTCGAAAATATTCTGAGTGCGAAGTTTGTATCCTGTGGTGGTTAACCACAGATCCGAGGCCGCCGCTGCAGACACCTCTACACACTTCCCTATTGACCCGACGTCGGGCCCTATTGATCTTTTCGATATTCTGCGCGCCTCGCCAGGCTAAACGCGGGATGATATTAGACCATACTAACCGTGTAGCAGGATACTTTTCCTTCAGTTTCTTGAGATCTCTTAAGATATCAATTATGACCGCCTTACCAGACAATTCGGGCAAATCATTGCCTCCCAAGTGAATTAATAAAATGTCTGGTGGCATAGAGCCGAAAGACGTCATCCTGCCGAGCTGTATCCAATGCATGCCACGCATGCCTTTCCACGTAACCAACGCATGGGCACCAAGCCCCAAATCTTTCCCCCACGGGGAAGATGCGGCGTAACGTGCCGCCCAAAAAACATAACTGTGGCCGATGATCATAACTTGCTTTCGGCCTTCACGTCTCCCGAAACCTGAAACGATATAAACAACCCTGCCTATACGTTAGGAAGAGGTCTAATATATTTGTGATAACAAGCTGACGACCAGCGTCCCAACTGTTTTATTTGATCTGTGTTGTAACCCATAGCCACTGCCGTTGAGGCTGCTCCAATCCGAAAAGAATGGGTCCCGAATCTCATATCCTTCAATCCTATCTTCTCAAGTGCCTTGCCAGTCAGTGCCCAGAACTGATATTTGGTAAGTGGTGACCCATCTATATGCTGAAAAAATTGTCCCGGCTTTGTACCCCTTAAATCCACAAATTTCTGAACTGCCTTTACCGGACAAATGCTTTGTACACTACATTGCCCTAGTGTTAGATGCTTGCCTTTTCCCCGTGGGTCTGTTTTAGACCGTCTAATGACGATCGTTAACTGCCCATCTTGTACAATGACGTCCCCAAATTGTAACGCCCTTTGTGAAATGTCGTTCTTTCCCATTGCAACAAGCTCACTAATTCTTAGTGCCCCAAAAAATGCCAACAATGCGGCTGCGTGAACCAGTGCCACCTCATAACTGTCTCTACACAATGCGCTCCATTGTTCACATAGGCGGCCAAGGAGCTCCGGAGATATGGGTGCCCTAGTATCCCGAACTCTCCCTCGTTCCCTGGCCCAACCCTCCAGCATCTTCCTAATGCGAAAGTCGCCAGAAAAATCCCGGTGACCGTTTGATTTAGCATGGAAAGCCAAGGCTGCCAGTCTTCCTTGAATGGTCCCTGACGCTAACCCCCTCCTATGCAAAAATATTATGAATTGCTGGAGGTGTTCCACTGGAGCCGGCCATGTCTGTTCTAGCTTCACTGACTCCCTAAATTCAAAAAATTCTGTACCTGCTGCTAAATAACCCTTTTTTGTCCTCGGGGCCAGTGCAAGATCTATTGCTCTCGACGCCTCCTCACGCCAATCTGCCAGACCTCCGCTGGAAGCACTTCTGGCAGATCCCTGGCCTCCGGTGCCAGCTCCCTGAAACGCTTGATCTGTTGGCGTGAGAGAGCATCAGCTATCTGATTGTCAAGACCCGGGACATGTCGGGCGTGCACCATAACATTAAACTGCAACGCCCTCAGGGTAAAGGCCCTGACTAAATACATAACCCTTTCCGAATGTGATGTCAGGTTGTTAATGATGTGTACCACTGCTTGGTTATCACACCAAAAACGAACTACAGTGTTTGCCCATTCCTCCGCCCAGAGCCAAAGGGCCCCGACAATTGGAAAAAATTCTAAGAATGTCAAGTCCCTCGTTATTCCTTCCTGGTGCCATTCTTCAGGCCAAACGCCTGCGCACCATCTACCACGAAAATAAATACCAAATCCCAAAGTCCCAGCGGCGTCAGAGTTTACCTGCACATCCGCTTTTAGGCTAAGTTCGGACCTCCAGAAGGAAACCCCATTGAACTGATCCAGAAATTGTTTCCAAACTGCCAGGTCTTCCCTCATACCCTTGGTGACTCTGGTTCTGTGCATCGGCCGTTTTAAGCCTGACATAGCTCCACACAGCCGCCTCAGAAAGGCGCGACCTGGTGCAATTACCTTGCACGCGAAGTTCAGGTATCCCACTATTTCCTGTAACTCTTTCAAAGTCACTTTATTCCTTCTTATTAAATTACTAAGCCTATTCCTAATGTTTGATAATTTGTCCTGAGGCAGCCTTGAAGTCTGCTGAAGTGTATCAAGCTCAATACCTAGAAAAGTCAGTGATGTTGCTGGCCCCTCAGTCTTTTCCTCCGCCAAGGGCAAACCTATCTCAAGGGCCATCTCACGGAAGGCATCCAAAATCAATCTACATTTTCCTGAATTTGCTTTCCCACAAAAAAGAAAATCATCTAGGTAATGAGCTGTCGAATTACAGCCCACTCTTTGCCTAACTAGCCATTCAAGGAAAGTGCTGAACTTTTCAAAAGCGGCGCACGAAATTGAGCACCCCATAGGTAGGGCCCTATCTATGTAATATTGCCCTTGAAATTGAAAACCCAATAAATTGAAATCTAATGGGTGGACTGGCAAAATCCGAAAAGCCGACTTAACATCCGCCTTTGCCAGTTCAGCGCCCGCTCCGCAGGCCCTAATCATCCTAACTGCCTCGTCAAAGGAGGTGTATCTCACCGAACATAGTTCCTGGGGAATTGCATCGTTAACTGACGTCCCCTCTGGAAATGATAGGTGATGTATTAGGCGAAATTCACCTGGTGCTTTCTTGGGGACAATCCCCAGCGGCGACACCCTGAGGTTAGCTATGGGCAGTTCCTCAAAGGGTCCCAAGACCCTACCTTCCCGAACCTCCTTTTTAATTTTCTCTAACACTATAGCTTCCATCCCTTTCACTGATTTAAGGTTTTTGGCTATAAAGGCTGTTCTGGCGCCCAAAGCTGGGATTCGGAACCCATATCTAAAACCCAATTTCAAATATTCAGCATCCCCCACTCTTGGATAGTCTGCTAAGCACTTTTCTAATACCTCAATTTTAATTGGTGTGGGCCCCCTTTCCAGGGGCACCGCTGCCCCCTTCGGGCTTCTTACCGGTTCCTCCCGGTTTGTTTTGTCGTTGTGCCCCTGCTTTAAAGCAGGACGCGTTGGGGTGCTTCCCCCCACAGGTAATACAGTCGTGTCTAAACCTGCAGGGGTGTCTGGCACAAAAGCCCCTAGAGTTGTACTCATAGCAGGGCAGGCGGGGTTGAACCCCCTGCCCCGCCCCTGGGCGGGCGCTAACGTTCCCCGTAAATTTCTTGTTCAGGTGGCCACTATCAAATCTATCACCTAAGCTACACTTGGCTGGCGTCATATGCTGTAGCCAAAGCCCTGGGTGTGGCTCATCCCAGCGTAAATCAGGCCTGATAGCGCTTTTCATTCTAAACGCTTCATCGTAACGAAGCCAAGCCTGCCCGGCAAAATCCGAATTTGCCCTACATATAATGTCAAAATATTGAAACAACGCTGATGCTTTCCACGGTTGAGCCTTAACCAAAACACCTGCGTATATGGTAAAGCCCGTGATCCAATTAGGCCAATTTCTATCAGGCTTTTTCCTTCTATGTTTTTCTTTTAATTTCTCGTCATCTTTGTCAATCTCCTTGATTTCTACCTCGCGGTTAACCAGATCGTAAAAATCCAGGAATTCACCTTTCCAAATCTTTTCTTTAACCGCTGGGGTCAAATGGTCTCCCAACGGCGTACTGTAGTCAGCATAAGGCAGCGCCGCTAGTGGGACCGTATTGTACCCTGTGTTGGGTACTGAAGGGTGTTGCCATGTCCCTGTGCCCTTAACATCACCAGTTGGCCCAGCCGTGTGAGCCGTCGCACCATGCAGGCTCCACCCGCAACAATGTGGGCTTACTGGAGGCCAAAAACAGCCAGGCCAACCCCCGAGTGAATTTCCACAATGTGTAGGTGCAATATGTGCTTGTTGTGTGCCGCCAGCCCAAGGCCATGTGGCCGAAGTAGACTGGGTGTTGTGCATGGCCGAACACTCACCGCAAGAAGGGGTCGGTGTCCCAAGGGGCTCCACCGCCTGATGTGAGCTTGCACTGGGCTCCTCTGGGAGGTCGTATCTGGCTGGAGCTTCCTCTACCATTTCCTGAACTTCAGCCACTTCTCTCATCCCAGATCTTCGACCGCCAGGCCTCCTGGTCACTGCAGCAGATCTTCCTTCCACGGCCTGATCCTTACTTCCGTGACCCTGCTGGGATTCTAATGCGGTAAAACGGTCCATGAGTTGCTGTGTTAAAACCCTTAGCTCCACCTTGCGGCGGCTCTTAGTATCCCTAACCGCTCTGCGGGGAATGACCTCCCTTTGTGGAGAAGCCCTTCTAGCCATCCTCTGAGCCTCTAACTTAGATAGTTTTTCTTGGAGGTTTTGCAGAATCCCCCATGACTCCTCCTCAGAAGATGAGGATTCCCGTGGAGAAATCTGAGGAACCGCCCTCTGACGTTTTGCTGGCGTCTTTCCTGTCTTAACTCCGCTTCCCTTCTTGGGCGGCATGATATCTAATCAGCCCCAAAGGTATCTCCTCAATGCGTAGAACAATTACAAAAATTTGTCCACAGTTTGTGAACCTTCCACCTTTACAGCTAATGTCCAGCAGGTGTCACCTCAACCCTGCCTTGTACCTGGACCTGATGATAAAGCTGTAGTATGTTAATATTCTCACTTTTAATCAAGTAATTGTTTTTCCTTAGTTTTTTTTTTTTTATAATTATCACTATTGTATTATTGTTTGTTTCTAAATTTCTGTTATTATTCTTCTGCTCCTTCAAATTTTTCAGAAGCCAATGTCCTGTGTCAATAGATTACCAGAATAGTCTCAATTAAATTTTTCCTCTATACCACTGTACTCCTACCACTCTAGAGTCTATGTAATTCAAAATGCTCTTAAAATCAGAAACTTGAACCTGGAATGCTTATTCCCCTCAACCAATTTGCTTTTAACCTACTGATGAGAAACTACTATTTGTAACTGTGAACCCCCACCATAAACTATTAATATGAATGATTATTCCCCTTATGTAAACTGCTTTTAACCACTGATAGTAAATCAATATTTTTAAACTGTGAAACCTTACAATGAACTGATTAATAAGAATGATTATTCCCCTTATGTAACTTGCTTTTAACCACTAATATTACACTAATATTATAACTATAAAACCCTTACAATGAACTGTTGAATATGCAATTAATTATCCCACACCCAAAATGGCGGACGGCAAAGAAAAGTGCGGGAAAAAGGGGGAATACAAAATGGCGTCCGCTTGTTCTCCCACCACAGAAAGCAGCCGACTGAAACCACGACTTAATTTTTAAAACAACGAAATACCCCCAAACAGTATACAATCCCCAACCAGCTTGACTTAAGTCCCCAACAAACAAACAATAACCCTGAACTCGCCGCGGCGGGGCGACCCGCCCCGCCGCTCCCGCCCTTCCGATCTGCGGTAATGAACTGGATTAAATCTATTCTTCTAATGAAATTTTTCCTGCTGTATTTAAACCCTGCCTAGCTCAGGTGCCTACAAACACCATGAGGGAGCCTAAAGCCACCCTCCGTCAAACCGCAAGCTCCGCTGCCAGCAAACGAACTCCGTTCCTGCTCGGGCTCCACCTCAACACCGCAATGCCCGAACGAAAAGGAGAACGCGTCGGGGGCGAGTTTTACCTTTTATACCCACTCGCCCCCTCCCTTCTTCACATGTGACCCGGTCTTGTCTGGCATCATCCGGGACCATGGAGGGCAAAGACCGGCCCCGCATTTCAAGGACTCGCTTCGTCCTTCATGCGGCCGAATACTTCTTTCTTGATATCTTTCATTCTATCTTTAATACCTTCTAACATTTTATTTTTAGTTTCTTTCTTTCTTTCTTTCTTTATATCTTTCATTCTAGCTTTTATACCTTCTTACATTCTATCTTTAGTTTCTTTTTTCCTTTCTTTCTTGATATCTTTCATTCTAGCTTTAATACCTTCTAACATTCTATATTTAGTCTCTTTCTTTCTTTCTTTCTTCATCTTTCATTCTAGCTTTAATACCTTCTAATATTCTATCTTTAGTTTCTTTCTTTCTTTCTTGTTATCTTTCCTTCTAGTTTCAATACCTTCTAACATTCTATCTTTAATTTCTTTCTTTCTTTCTTTATATCTTTCATTATAGCTTTAATACATTCTTACATTCTATCTTTACTTTCTTTATTTATTTTTCTTGATAGCTTTCATTCTAGTTTTAATACCTTCTAACATTCTATCTTTAGTTTCTTCCTATCTTTCTTTCTTTATATCTTTCATTCTAGCTTTAATACCTTCTAACATTCTATCTTTACTTTCTTTCTTTCCTTCTTTCTTGATATCTTTCATTCTATCTTTAATACCTTCTAACATTTTATTTTTAGTTTCTTTCTTTCTTTCTTTCTTTATATCTTTCATTCTAGCTTTTATACCTTCTTACATTCTATCTTTAGTTTCTTTTTTCCTTTCTTTCTTGATATCTTTCATTCTAGCTTTAATACCTTCTAACATTCTATCTTTAGTCTCTTTCTTTCTTTCTTTCTTTCTTTATATCTTTCATTCTAGCTTTAATACCTTCTAACATTCTATCTTTAGTTTCTTTCTTTCTTTCTTTAATGATATCTTTCATTCTAATTTTAATACCTTATAACATTCTATCTTTAGTTTCTTTCTTTCTTTCTTTCTTTATATCTTTCATTATAGCTTTAATACATTCTAACATTCTATCTTTAGTTTCTTTCTTTATTTTTTTTTATATCTTTCATTTTAGTTTTAATACCATTCTATCTTTAGTTTCTTTCTTTCTTTCTTTATATCTTTAATTCTAGTTTTTATACCTTCTAACATTCTATCTTTAGTTTCTTTCTTTCTTTCTTTCTTTCTTGATATCTTTCATTCTATCTTTAATACCTTCTAACATTTTATCTTTAGTTTCTTTCTTTCTTTCTTTATATCTTTAATTCTAGTTTTTATACCTTCTAACATTCTATCTTTAGTTTCTTTCTTTCTTTCTTTCTTGATATCTTTCCTTCTAGTTTCAATACCTTCTAAAATTCTATCTTTAGTTTCCTTCTTTTTTTCTTTCTTTATATCTTTCATTCTAGCTTTAATACCTTCTAACATTCTATCTTTAGTTTCTTTCTTTATTTCTTTCTTTATATCTTTCATTCTAGCTTTAGTACCGTCTAACATTCTATCTTTAGTTTCTTTCTTTCTTTCTTCCATGATATCTTTAATACTAATTTTAATACCTTCTAACATTCTTTCTTTAGTTTCTTTCTTTCTTTCTTTCTTTATATCTTGAATTCTAGCTTTAATAAATTCTAACATTCTATCTTTAGTTTCTTTCTTTCTTTCTTTCTTTCTTCATATCTTTCATTCTAGCTTTAATACCTTCTAACATTCTGTCTTTAGTTTCTTTCTTTCTTTCTTCATATCTTTCATTCTCGCTTTAATACCTTCTAACATTCTATCTTTAGTTTCTTTCTTTCTTTCTTTATATCTTTTATTCTAGCTTTTATACCTTCGAACATTCTGTCTTTAGTTTCTTTCTTTCTTTCTTTCTTGATATCTTTCATTCTAATTTTAATACCTTCTAACATTCTTTCTTTAGTTTCTTTCTTTCTTTCTTTCTTTATATCTTCAATTCTAGCTTTAATACCTTCTAATATTCTATCTTTAGTTTCTTTCTTTCTTTCTTTCTTTCTTTCTTGATATCTTTCATTCTAGCTTTAATACCTTCTAACATTCTATCTTTAGTTTCTTTCTTTCTTTCTTTCTTTCTTGATATCTTTCATTTTAATTTTAATACCTTCTAACATTCTATCTTTAGTTTCTTTCTTTCTTTCTTTCTTTATATCTTTCGTTCTAGCTTTAATACCTTCTAATATTCTATCTTTAGTTTCTTTCTTTCTTTCTTTCTTTCTTGATATCTTTCATTCTAGCCTTAATAACTTCTAACATTCTATCTTTAGTTTCTCTCTTTCTTTCTTTCTTTCTTGATATCTTTCATTCTACCTTTAATACCTTCTAACATTCTATCTTTAGTTTCTTTCCTTCTTTCTTTCTTTATATCTTTCATTATAGCTTTAATACATTCTAACATTCTATCTTTAGTTTCTTTCTTTCTTTCTTTATATCTTTCATTCAAGCTTTAATACGTTCTAACATTCTATCTTTAGTTTCTTTCTTTATTTTTCTTGATATCTTTCATTCTAGTTTTAATACCTTCTAACATTCTATCTTTAGTTTCTTTCTTTCTTTCTTTATATCTTTGATTCTAGCTTTAATACCTTCTAACATTCTGTCTTTAGTTTCTTTCTTTCTTTCTTTCTTGATATCTTTCATTCTAATTTTAATACCTTCTTACATTCTTTCTTTAGTTTCTTTCTTTCTTTATATCTTTCATTCTAGCTTTAATACCTTCTAATATTCTATCTTTATTTTCTTTCTTTCTTTCTTTCTTTCTTGATATCTTTCCTTCTAGTTTCAATACCTTCTAACATTTTATCTTTAGTTTCTTTCTTTCTTTCTTTATATCTTTCATTCTAGCTTTAATACCTTCTAACATTCTATCTTTAGTTTCTTTCTTTCTTTCTTTATATCTTTCATTCAAGCTTTAATACCTTCTAACATTCTATCTTTAGTTTCTTTCTTTCTTTCTTTATATCTTTCATTCTAGCTTTAATACCTTCTAATTTTCTATCTTTAGTTTCTTTCTTTATTTTTCTTGATATCTTTCATTCTAGCTTTAGTACCGTCTAACATTCTATCTTTAGTTTCTTTCTTTCTTTCTTCCATGATATCTTTAATACTAATTTTAATACCTTCTAACATTCTTTCTTTAGTTTCTTTCTTTCTTTCTTTCTTTCTTTATATCTTGAATTCTAGCTTTAATAAATTCTAACATTCTATTTTTAGTTTCTTTCTTTCTTTCTTTTTTTTCTTTCTTTCTTTCTTCATATCTTTCATTCTAGCTTTAATACCTTCTAACATTCTATCTTTAATTTCTTTCTTTCTTTCTTGACATCTTTCATTCTCGCTTTAATACCTTCTAACATTCTATCTTTAGTTTCTTTCTTTCTTTTTTTATATCTTTTATTCTAGCTTTAATACCTTCGAACATTCTGTCTTTAGTTTCTTTCTTTCTTTCTTTCTTGATATCTTTCATTCTAATTTTAATACCTTCTAACATTCTTTCTTTAGTTTCTTTCTTTCTTTCATTCTTTATATCTTTCATTCTAGCTTTAAAACCTTCGAACATTCTATCTTTAGTTTCTTTCATTCTTTCTTTCTTTCTTGATATCTTTCATTCTAGCTTTAATACCTTCTAACATTCTATCTTTAGTTTCTTTCTTTCTTTCTTTCTTGATATCTTTCATTCTAATTTTAATACCTTCTAAAATTCTTTCTTTAGTTTCTTTCTTTCTTTCTTTCTTTATATATTTCATTCTAGCTTTAAAACCTTCTAATATTCTATCTTTAGTTTCTTTCTTTCTTTCTTGTTATCTTTCCTTCTAGTTTCAATACCTTCTAACATTCTATCTTTAATTTCTTTCTTTCTTTCTTTATATCTTTCATTATAGCTTTAATACATTCTTACATTCTATCTTTACTTTCTTTCTTTATTTTTCTTGATAGCTTTCATTCTAGTTTTAATACCTTCTAACATTCTATCTTTAGTTTCTTCCTATCTTTCTTTCTTTATATCTTTCATTCTAGCTTTAATACCTTCTAACATTCTATCTTTACTTTCTTTCTTTCCTTCTTTCTTTATATCTTTCATTCTATCTTTAATACCTTCTAACATTTTATTTTCAGTTTCTTTCTTTCTTTCTTTCTTTATATCTATCATTCTAGCTTTTATACCTTCTTACATTCTATCTTTAGTTTCTTTTTTCCTTTCTTTCTTTATATCTTTCATTCTAGCTTTAATACCTTCTAACATTCTATCTTTAGTCTCTTTCTTTCTTTCTTTCTTTCTTTATATCTTTCATTCTAGCTTTAATACCTTCTAACATTCTATCTTTAGTTTCTTTCTTTCTTTCTTTAATGATATCTTTCATTCTAATTTTAATATCTTCTAACATTCTATCTTTAGTTTCTTTCTTCTTTCTTTCTTTATATCTTTCATTATAGCTTTAATACATTCTAACATTCTATCTTTAGTTTCTTTCTTTCTTTCTTTATATCTTTCATTCAAGCTTTAATACGTTCTAACATTCTATCTTTAGTTTCTTTCTTTATTTTTCTTGATATCTTTCATTTTAGTTTTAATACCATTCTATCTTTAGTTTCTTTCCTTCTTTCTTTATATCTTTCATTCTATCTTTAATACCTTCTAACATTCTATCTTTAGTTTCTTTCTTTCTTTCTTTCTTGATATCTTTCATTCTAGCTTTAATACCGTCTAACATTCTATCTTTAGTTTCTTTCTTTCTTTCTTCCATGATATCTTTAATACTAATTTTAATACCTTCTAACATTCTTTCTTTAGTTTCTTTCTTTCTTTCTTTCTTTCTTTATATCTTGAATTCTAGCTTTAATAAATTCTAACATTCTATCTTTAGTTTCTTTCTTTCTTTCTTTCTTTCTTTCTTTCTTCATATCTTTCATTCTAGATTTAATACCTTCTAACATTCTATCTTTAGTTTCTTTCTTTCTTTCTTGATATCTTTCATTTTCGCTTTAATACCTTCTAACATTCAATCTTTAGTTTCTTTCTTTCTTTCTTTATATCTTTTATTCTAGCTTTAATACCTTCGAACATTATGTCTTTAGTTTCTTTCTTTCTTTCTTTCTTGATATCTTTCATTCTAATTTGAATACTTTCTAACATTCTTTCTTTAGTTTCTTTCTTTCTTTCATTCTTTATCTTTCATTCTAGCTTTAAAACCTTCGAACATTCTATCTTTAGTTTCTTTCTTTCTTTCTTTCTTTCTTTCTTGATATCTTTCATTCTAGCTTTAATACCTTCTAACATTCTATCTTTAGTTTCTTTCTTTCTTTCTTTCTTTCTTGATATCTTTCATTCTAATTTTAATACCTTCTAAAATTCTTTCTTTAGTTTCTTTCTTTCTTTCTTTCTTTATATATTTCATTCTAGCTTTAAAACTTTCTAATATTCTATCTTTAGTTTCTTTCTTTCTTTCTTGTTATCTTTCCTTCTAGTTTCAATACCTTCTAACATTCTATCTTTAATTTCTTTCTTTCTTTCTTTATATCTTTCATTATAGCTTTAATACATTCTTACATTCTATCTTTACTTTCTTTCTTTATTTTTCTTGATAGCTTTCATTCTAGTTTTAATACCTTCTAACATTCTATCTTTAGTTTCTTCCTATCTTTCTTTCTTTATATCTTTCATTCTAGCTTTAATACCTTCTAACATTCTATATTTACTTTCTTTCTTTCCTTCTTTCTTGATATCTTTCATTCTATCTTTAATACCTTCTAACATTTTATTTTTAGTTTCTTTCTTTCTTTCTTTATATCTTTCATTCTAGCTTTTATACCTTCTAACATTCTATCTTTAGTTTCTTTTTTCCTTTCTTTCTTGATATCTTTCATTCTAGCTTTAATACCTTCTTACATTCTATCTTTAGTCTCTTTCTTTCTTTCTTTCTTTATATCTTTCATTCTAGCTTTAATACCTTCTAACATTCGATCTTTAGTTTCTTTCTTTCTTTCTTTAATGATATCTTTCATTCTAATTTGAATACCTTCTAACATTCTATCTTTAGTTTCTTTCTTTCTTTCTTTCTTTATATCTTTCATTATAGCTTTAATACATTCTAACATTCTATCTTTAGTTTCTTTCTTTCTTCCTTTATATCTTTCATTCAAGCTTTAATACGTTCTAACATTCTATCTTTAGTTTCTTTCTTTATTTTTCTTGATATCTTTCATTCTAGTTTTAATACCTTCTAACATTCTATCTTTAGTTTCTTTCTTTCTTTCTTTATATCTTTTATTCTAGCTTTAATACCTTCTAACATTCTGTCTTTAGTTTCTTTCTTTCTTTCTTTCTTGATATCTTTCAGTCTAATTTTAATAACTTCTAACATTATTTCTTTAGTTTCTTTCTATCTTTCTTTCTATCTTTCATTCTAGCTTTAATACCTTCTAATATTCTATCTTTATTTTCTTTCTTTCTTTCTTTCTTGATATCTTTCCTTCTAGTTTCAATACCATCTAACATTTTATCTTTAGTTTCTTTCTTTCTTTCTTTATATCTTTCATTCTAGCTTTAATACCTTCTAACATTCTATCTTTAGTTTCTTTCTTTCTTTCTTTATATCTTTCATTCAAGCTTTAATACCTTTTAACATTCTATCTTTAGTTTCTTTCTTTCTTTCTTTATATCTTTCATTCTAGCTTTAATACCTTCTAACATTCTATCTTTAGTTTCTTTCTTTATTTTTCTTGATATCTTTCTTTCTTGTTTTAATAACTTCTAACATTCTATCTTTAGTTTCTTTCTTTCTTTCTTCCTTTATATCTTTCATTCTATCTTTAATACCTTCTAACATTCTATCTTTACTCTCTTTCTTTCCTTCTTTCTTGATATCTTTCATTCTCTCTTTAATACCTTCTAACATTTTATCTTTAGTTTCTTTCTTTCTTTCTTTATATCTTTCATTCTAGCTTTTATACCTTCTAACATTCTATCTTTAGTTTCTTTCTTTCTTTCTTTCTTTCTTGATATCTTTCCTTCTAGTTTCAATACCTTCTAAAATACTATCTTTAGTTTCCTTCTTTTTTTCTTTCTTTATATCTTTCATTCTAGCTTTAATTCCTTCTAACATTCGATCTTTAGTTTCTTTCTTTCTTTCTTTAATGATATCTTTCATTCTAATTTGAATACCTTCTAACATTCTATCTTTAGTTTCTTTCTTTCTTTCTTTCTTTATATCTTTCATTCAAGCTGTAATACGTTCTAACATTCTATCTTTAGTTTCTTTCTTTCTTTCTTCCATGATATCTTTAATACTAATTTTAATACCTTCTAACATTCTTTCTTTAGTTTCTTTCTTTCTTTCTTTCTTTCTTTATATCTTGAATTCTAGCTTTAATAAATTCTAACATTCTATCTTTAGTTTCTTTCTTTCTTTCTTTCTTTCTTTCTTCATATCTTTCATTCTAGATTTAATACCTTCTAACATTCTATCTTTAGTTTCTTTCTTTCTTTCTTGATATCTTTCATTCTCGCTTTAATACCTTCTAACATTCTATCTTTAGTTTCTTTCTTTCTTTCTTTATATCTTTTATTCTAGCTTTAATACCTTCGAACATTCTGTCTTTAGTTTCTTTCTTTCTTTCTTTCTTGATATCTTTCATTCTAATTTTAATACCTTCTAACCTTCTTTCTTTAGTTTCTTTCTTTCTTTCATTCTTTATCTTTCATTCTAGCTTTAAAACCTTCGAACATTCTATCTTTAGTTTCTTTCTTTCTTTCTTTCTTTCTTGATATCTTTCATTCTAGCTTTAATACCTTCTAACATTCTATCTTTAGTTTCTTTCTTTCTTTCTTTCTTTCTTGATATCTTTCATTCTAATTTTAATACCTTCTAAAATTCTTTCTTTAGGTTCTTTCTTTCTTTCTTTCTTTATATATTTCATTCTAGCTTTAAAACTTTCTAATATTCTATCTTTAGTTTCTTTCTTTCTTTCTTGTTATCTTTCCTTCTAGTTTCAATACCTTCTAACATTCTATCTTTAATTTCTTTCTTTCTTTCTTTATATCTTTCATTATAGCTTTAATACATTCTTACATTCTATCTTTACTTTCTTTCTTTATTTTTCTTGATATCTTTCTTTCTTGTTTTCATAACTTCTAACATTCTATCTTTAGTTTCTTTCTTTCTTTCTCCCTTTATATCTTTCATTCTATCTTTCATTCTAGATTTAATACCTTCTAACATTCTATCTTTACTTTCTTTCTTTCCTTCTTTCTTGATATCTTTCATTCTAGCTTTAATACCTTCTAACATTTTATTTTTAGTTTCTTTCTTTCTTTCTTTATATCTTTCATTCTAGCTTTTATACCTTCTAACATTCTATCTTTAGTTTCTTTTTTCCTTTCTTTCTTGATATCTTTCATTCTAGCTTTAATACCTTCTAACATTCTATCTTTAGTCTCTTTCTTTCTTTCTTTCTTTATATCTTTCATTCTAGCTTTAATACCTTCTAACATTCGATATTTAGTTTCTTTCTTTCTTTCTTTAATGATATCTTTCATTCTAATTTGAATACCTTCTAACATTCTATCTTTAGTTTCTTTCTTTCTTTCTTTCTTTATATCTTTCATTATAGCTTTAATACATTCTAACATTCTATCTTTAGTTTCTTTCTTTCTTCCTTTATATCTTTCATTCAAGCCTTAATACGTTCTAACATTCTATCTTTAGTTTCTTTCTTTATTTTTCTTGATATCTTTCATTCTAGTTTTAATACCATTCTATCTTTAGTTTCTTTCTTTCTTTCTTTATATATTTCATTCTATCTTTAATACCTTCTAACATTCTATCTTTACTCTCTTTCTTTCCTTCTTTCTTGATATCTTTCATTCTAGCTTTTATACCTTCTAACATTCTATCTTTAGTTTCTTTCTTTCTTTCTTTCTTGATATCTTTCCTTCTAGTTTCAATACCTTCTAAAATTCTATCTTTAGTTTCCTTCTTTTTTTCTTTCTTTATATCTTTCATTCTAGCTTTAATACCTTCTAACATTCTATCTTTAGTTTCATTCTTTCTTTCTTTCTTTATATCTTTCATTCTACCTTTAGTACCGTCTAACATTCTATCTTTAGTTTCTTTCTTTCTTTCTTCCATGATATCTTTAATACTAATTTTAATACCTTCTAACATTCTTTCTTTAGTTTCTTTCTTTCTTTCTTTCTTTCTTTCTTTCTTCATATCTTTCATTCTAGCTTTAATAACCTTCTAACATTCTATCTTTAGTTTCTTTCTTTCTTTCTTGATATCTATCATTCTCGCTTTAATACCTTCTAACATTCAATCTTTAGTTTCTTTCTTTCTTTCTTTATATCTTTTATTCTAGCTTTAATACCTTCGAACATTATGTCTTTAGTTTCTTTCTTTCTTTCTTTCTTGATATCTTTCATTCTAATTTGAATACCTTCTAACATTCTTTCTTTAGTTTCTTTCTTTCTTTCATTCTTTATCTTTCATTCTAGCTTTAAAACCTTCGAACTTTCTATCTTTAGTTTCTTTATTTCTTTCTTTCTTTCTTTCTTTCTTTCTTGATATCTTTCATTCTAGCTTTAATACCTTCAAACATTCTATTTTTAGTTTCTTTCTTTCTTTCTTTATATCTTTCATTCTAGCTTTAATACCTTCTAACATTCTATCTTTAGTTTCTTTCTTTATTTTTCTTGATATCTTTCTTTCTAGTTTTAATACCTTCTAACATTCTATCTTTAGTTTCTTTCTTTCTTTCTTTCTTTCTTTATATCTTTCATTCTATCTTTAATACCTTCTAACATTCTATCTTTACTCTCTTTCTTTCCTTCTTTCTTGATTACTTTCATTCTATCTTTAATACCTTCTAACATTTTATCTTTAGTTTCTTTCTTTCTTTCTTTATATCATTCATTCTAGCTTTTATACCTTCTAACATTCTATCTTTAGTCTCTTTCTTTCTTTCTTTCTTTATATCTTTCATTCTAGCTTTAAAACTTTCTAATATTCTATCTTTAGTTTCTTTCTTTCTTTCTTGTTATCTTTCCTTCTAGTTTCAATACCTTCTAACATTCTATCTTTAATTTCTTTCTTTCTTTCTTTATATCTTTCATTATAGCTTTAATACATTCTTACATTCTATCTTTACTTTCTTTCTTTATTTTTCTTGATATCTTTCTTTCTTGTTTTCATAACTTCTAACATTCTATCTTTAGTTTCTTTCTTTCTTTCTCCCTTTATATCTTTCATTCTATCTTTCATTCTAGATTTAATACCTTCTAACATTCTATCTTTACTTTCTTTCTTTCCTTCTTTCTTGATATCTTTCATTCTAGCTTTAATACCTTCTAACATTTTATTTTTAGTTTCTTTCTTTCTTTCTTTATATCTTTCATTCTAGCTTTTATACCTTCTAACATTCTATCTTTAGTTTCTTTTTTCCTTTCTTTCTTGATATCTTTCATTCTAGCTTTAATACCTTCTAACATTCTATCTTTAGTCTCTTTCTTTCTTTCTTTCTTTATATCTTTCATTCTAGCTTTAATACCTTCTAACATTCGATATTTAGTTTCTTTCTTTCTTTCTTTAATGATATCTTTCATTCTAATTTGAATACCTTCTAACATTCTATCTTTAGTTTCTTTCTTTCTTTCTTTCTTTATATCTTTCATTATAGCTTTAATACATTCTAACATTCTATCTTTAGTTTCTTTCTTTCTTCCTTTATATCTTTCATTCAAGCCTTAATACGTTCTAACATTCTATCTTTAGTTTCTTTCTTTATTTTTCTTGATATCTTTCATTCTAGTTTTAATACCATTCTATCTTTAGTTTCTTTCTTTCTTTCTTTATATATTTCATTCTATCTTTAATACCTTCTAACATTCTATCTTTACTCTCTTTCTTTCCTTCTTTCTTGATATCTTTCATTCTAGCTTTTATACCTTCTAACATTCTATCTTTAGTTTCTTTCTTTCTTTCTTTCTTGATATCTTTCCTTCTAGTTTCAATACCTTCTAAAATTCTATCTTTAGTTTCCTTCTTTTTTTCTTTCTTTATATCTTTCATTCTAGCTTTAATACCTTCTAACATTCTATCTTTAGTTTCATTCTTTCTTTCTTTCTTTATATCTTTCATTCTACCTTTAGTACCGTCTAACATTCTATCTTTAGTTTCTTTCTTTCTTTCTTCCATGATATCTTTAATACTAATTTTAATACCTTCTAACATTCTTTCTTTAGTTTCTTTCTTTCTTTCTTTCTTTCTTTCTTTCTTCATATCTTTCATTCTAGCTTTAATAACCTTCTAACATTCTATCTTTAGTTTCTTTCTTTCTTTCTTGATATCTATCATTCTCGCTTTAATACCTTCTAACATTCAATCTTTAGTTTCTTTCTTTCTTTCTTTATATCTTTTATTCTAGCTTTAATACCTTCGAACATTATGTCTTTAGTTTCTTTCTTTCTTTCTTTCTTGATATCTTTCATTCTAATTTGAATACCTTCTAACATTCTTTCTTTAGTTTCTTTCTTTCTTTCATTCTTTATCTTTCATTCTAGCTTTAAAACCTTCGAACTTTCTATCTTTAGTTTCTTTATTTCTTTCTTTCTTTCTTTCTTTCTTTCTTGATATCTTTCATTCTAGCTTTAATACCTTCAAACATTCTATTTTTAGTTTCTTTCTTTCTTTCTTTATATCTTTCATTCTAGCTTTAATACCTTCTAACATTCTATCTTTAGTTTCTTTCTTTATTTTTCTTGATATCTTTCTTTCTAGTTTTAATACCTTCTAACATTCTATCTTTAGTTTCTTTCTTTCTTTCTTTCTTTCTTTATATCTTTCATTCTATCTTTAATACCTTCTAACATTCTATCTTTACTCTCTTTCTTTCCTTCTTTCTTGATTACTTTCATTCTATCTTTAATACCTTCTAACATTTTATCTTTAGTTTCTTTCTTTCTTTCTTTATATCATTCATTCTAGCTTTTATACCTTCTAACATTCTATCTTTAGTCTCTTTCTTTCTTTCTTTCTTTATATCTTTCATTCTAGCTTTAATACCTTCTAACATTCTATCTTTAGTTTCTTTCTTTCTTTCTTTAATGATATCTTTCATTCTAATTTTAATACCTTCTAACATTCTATCTTTAGTTTCTTTCTTTCTTTCTTTATATCTTTCATTATAGCTTTAATACATTCTAACATTCTATCTTTAGTTTCTTTCTTTCTTTCTTTATATCTTTCATTCAAGCTTTAATACGTTCTAACATTCTATCTTTAGTTTCTTTCTTTTTTTTTCTGGATATCTTTCATTCTAGTTTTAATACCATTCTATCTTTAGTTTCTTTCTTTCTTTCTTTATATCTTTTATTCTAGCTTTAATACCTTCTAACATTCTGTATTTAGTTTCTTTCTTTCTTTCTTTCTTGATATCTTTCATTCTAATTTTAATACCTTCTAACATTCTTTCTATAGTTTCTTTCATTCTTTCTTTCTTTCTTTATAACTTTAATTCTAGCTTTAATACCTTCTAACATTCTATCTTTAGTTTCTTTCTTTCTTTCATGATATCTTTCATTCTAATTTTAATACCTTCTAACATTCTTTCTTTAGTTTCTTTCTTTCTTTCTTTCTTTCTTTCTTTCTTTCTTTCTTTCTTTCTTTCTTCATATCTTTCATTCCAGCTTTAATACCTTCTAACATTCTATCTTTAGTTTCTTTCTTTCTTTCTTTATATCTTTTATTCTAGCTTTAATACCTTCGAACATTCTGTCTTTAGTTTCTTTCTTTCTTTCTTTCTTGATATCTTTCATTCTAATTTTTATACCTTCTAACATTCTTTCTTTAGTTTCTTTCTTTCTGTCTTTCTTTATATCTTTCATTCTAGCTTTAATACCTTCTAATATTCTATCTTTAGTTTCTTTCTTTCTTTCTTTCTTGATATCTTTCATTCTAATTTTAATACCTTCTAACATTCTTTCTTTAGTTTCTTTCTTTCTTTCATTCTTTATATCTTTCATTCTAGCTTTAAAACCTTCGAACATTCTATCTTTAGTTTCTTTATTTTTCTTGATATATTTCTTTCTATCTTTAATACCTTCTAACATTCTATCTTTACTCTCTTTCTTTCCTTCTTTCTTGATTACTTTCATTCTATCTTTAATACCTTTTAACATTTTATCTTTAGTTTCTTTCTTTCTTTCTTTATATCTTTCAATCTAGCTTTTATACCTTCTAACATTCTATCTTTAGTTTCTTTCTTTCTTTCTTTCTTGATATCTTTCCTTCTAGTTTCAATACCTTCTAACATTCTATCTTTAGTTTCTTTCTTTCTTTCTTTATATCTTTCATTATAGCTTTAATACATTCTAACATTCTATCTTTACTTTCTTTCTTTATTTTTCTTGATAGCTTTCATTCTAGTTTTAATACCTTCTAACATTCTATCTTTAGTTTCTGTCTTTCTTTCTTTCTTTCTTTATATCTTTCATTCTAGCTTTAATACCTTCTAACATTCTATCTTTACTTTCTTTCTTTCCTTCTTTCTTGATATCTTTCATTCTATCTTAAATACCTTCTAACATTTTATTTTTAGTTTCTTTCTTTCTTTCTTTCTTTATATCTTTCATTCTAGCTTTTATACCTTCTAACATTCTATCTTCAGTTTCTTTTTTCCGTTCTTTCTTGATATCTTTCATTCAAGCTTTAATACCTTCTAACATTCTATCTTTAGTCTCTTTCTTTCTTTCTTTCTTTATATCTTTCATTCTAGCTTTAATACCTTCTAACATTCTATCTTTAGTTTCTTTCTGTCTTTAATGATATCTTTCATTCTAATTTTAATACCTTCTAACATTCTATCTTTAGTTTCTTTCTTTCTTTCTTTCTTTCTTTATATCTTTCATTATAGCTTTAATACCTTCTAACATTCTATCTTTAGTTTCTTTCTTTATTTTTCTTGATATCTTTCTTTCTAGTTTTAATACCTTTTAACATTCTATCTTTAGTTTCTTTCTTTCTTTCTTTATATCTTTCATTTTATCTTTAATAACTTCTAACATTCTATCTTTACTCTCTTTCTTTCCTTCTTTCTTGATTACTTTCATTCTTTCTTTAATACCTTCTAACATTTTATCTTTAGTTTCTTTCTTTCTTTCTTTATATCTTTCATTCTAGCTTTTATACCTTCTAACATTCTATCTTTAGTTTCTTTCTTTCTTTCTTTCTTGATATCTTTCCTTCTAGTTTCAATACCTTCTAAAATTCTATCTTTAGTTTCTTTCTTTCTTTCTTCCATGATATCTTTAATACTAATTTTAATACCTTCTAACATTCTTTCTTTAGTTTCTTTCATTCTTTCTTTCTTTCTTTATAACTTTAATTCTAGCTTTAATACCTTCTAACATTCTATCTTTAGTTTCTTTCTTTCTTTCATGATATCTTTCATTCTAATTTTAATACCTTCTAACATTCTTTCTTTAGTTTCTTTCTTTCTTTCTTTCTTTCTTTCTTTCTTTCTTCCTATCTTTCATTCTAGCTTTAAAACCTTGTAACATTCTTTCTTTAGTTTCTTTCTTTCTTTCATTCTTTATATCTTTCATTCTAGCTTTAAAACCTTCGAACATTCTATCTTTAGTTTCTTTCTTTCTTTCTTTCTTTCTTGATATCTTTCATTCTAGCTTTAATACCTTCTAACATTCTATCTTTAGTCTCTTTCTTTCTTTCTTTCTTTATATCTTTCATTCTAGCTTTAATACCTTCTAACATTCTATCTTTAGTTTCTTTCTTTCTTTCTTTAATGATATCTTTCATTCTAATTTTAATACCTTCTAACATTCTATCTTTAGTTTCTTTCTTTCTTTCTTTCTTTATATCTTTCATTAAAGCTTTAATACATTCTAACATTCTATCTTTAGTTTCTTTCTTTCTTTCTTTATATCTTTCATTCAAGCTTTAATACGTTCTAACATTCTATCTTTAGTTTCTTTCTTTATTTTTCTTGATATCTTTCAATCTAGTTTTAATACCATTCTATCTTTAGTTTCTTTCTTTCTTTCTTTATATCTTTCATTCTATCTTTAATACCTTCTAACATTCTATCTTTACTCTCTTTCTTTCCTTCTTTCTTGATATCTTTCATTCTAGCTTTTATACCTTCTAACATTCTATCTTTAGTTTCTTTCTTTCTTTCTTTCTTGATATCTTTCCTTCTAGTTTCAATTCCTTCTAAAATTCTATCTTTAGTTTCCTTCTTTTTTTCTTTCTTTATATCTTTCATTCTAGCTTTAATACCTTCTAACATTCTATCTTTAGTTTCTTTCTTTATTTCTTTCTTTATATCTTTCATTCTACCTTTAGTACTGTCTAACATTCTATCTTTAGTTTCTTTCTTTCTTTCTTCCATGATATCTTTAATACTAATTTTAATACCTTCTAACATTCTTTCTTTAGTTTCTTTCTTTCTTTCTTTCTTTATATCTCGAATTCTAGCTTTAATAAATTCTAACATTCTATCTTTAGTTTCTTTCTTTCTTTCATGATATCTTTCATTCTAATTTTAATACCTTCTAACATTCTTTCTTTAGTTTCTTTCTTTCCTTCTTTCTTTATTTCTTTCTTCATATCTTTCATTCTAGCTTTAATACCTTCTAACATTCTATCTTTAGTTTCTTTCTTTCTTTCTTGATATCTTTCATTCTCGCTTTAATACCTTCTAACATTCTATCTTTAGTTTCTTTCTTTCTTTATATCTTTTATTCTAGCTTTAATACCTTCGAACATTCTGTCTTTAGTTTCTTTCTTTCTTTCTTTCTTGATATCTTTCATTCTAATTTTAATACCTTCTAACATTCTTTCTTTAGTTTCTTTCTTTCTTTCTTTCTTTATATCTTTCATTTTAGCTTTAATACCTTCTAATATTCTATCTTTAGTTTCTTTCTTTCTTTCTTGATATCTTTCATTCTAATTTTAATACCTTCTAACATTCTTTCTTTAGTTTCTTTCTTTCTTTCATTCTTTATATTTTTCATTCTAGCTTTAAAACCTTCGAACATTCTATCTTTAGTTTCTTTCTTTCTTTCTTTCTTTCTTGATATCTTTCATTCTAGCTTTAATACCTTCTAATATTCTATCTTTAGTTTCTTTCTTTCTTTCTTTCTTGATATCTTTCATTCTAATTTTAATACCTTCTAACATTCTTTCTTTAGTTTCTTTCTTTCTTTCTTTCTTTCTTTATATATTTCATTCTAGCTTTAAAACCTTCTAATATTCTATCTTTAGTTTCTTTCTTTCTTTCTTTATATCTTTCATTCTAGCTTTAATACCTTCTAACATTCTATCTTTACTCTCTTTCTTTCCTTCTTTCTTGATTACTTTCATTCTATTTTTAATACCTTCTAACATTTTATCTTTAGTTTCTTTCTTTCTTTCTTTATATCTTTCATTCAAGCTTTAATACCTTCTAACATTCTATTTTTAGATTCTTTCTTTCTTTCTTTATATCTTTCATTCTAGCTTTAATACCTTCTAACATTCTATCTTTAGTTTCTTTCTTTATTTTTCTTGATATCTTTCTTTCTAGTTTTAATACCTTCTAACATTCTATCTTTAGTTTCATTCTTTCTTTCTTTCTTTATATCTTTCATTCTATCTTTAATACCTTCTAACATTTTATCTTTAGTTTCTTTCTTTCTTTCTTTATATCTTTCATTCTAGCTTTTATACCTTCTAACATTCTATCTTTAGTCTCTTTCTTTTTTTCTTTCTTTATATCTTTCATTCTAGCTTTAATACCTTCTAACATTCTATCTTTAGTTTCTTTCTTTCTTTCTTTAATGATATCTTTCATTCTAATTTTAATACCTTCTAACATTCTATCTTTAGTTTCTTTCTTTCTTTCTTTCTTTCTTTATATCTTTCATTATAGCTTTAATACATTCTAACATTCTATCTTTAGTTTCTTTCTTTCTTTCTTTATATCTTTCATTCAAGCTTTAATACGTTCTAACATTCTATCTTTAGTTTCTTTCTTTATTTTTCTGGATATCTTTCATTCTAGTTTTAATACCATTCTATCTTTAGTTTCTTTCTTTCTTTCTTTATATCTTTCATTCTAGCTTTAATACCTTCTAACATTCTATCTTTAGTTTCTTTCTTTCTTTCTTTATATCTTTCATTCAAGCTTTAATACCTTCTAACATTCTATTTTTAGTTTCTTTCTTTCTTTCTTTATATCTTTCATTCTAGCTTTAATACCTTCTAACATTCTATCTTTAGTTTCTTTATTTTTCTTTATATCTTTCTTTCTATCTTTAATACCTTCTAACATTCTATCTTTACTCCCTTTCTTTCCTTCTTTCTTGATTACTTTCATTCTATCTTTAATACCTTCTAACATTTTATCTTTAGCTTCTTTCTTTCTTTCTTTATATCTTTCATTCTAGCTTTTATAACTTCTAACATTCTATCTTTAGTTTCTTTCTTTCTTTCTTTCTTGATATCTTTCCTTCTAGTTTCAATACCTTCTAAAATTCTATCTTTAGTTTCTTTCTTTTTTTCATTCTTTATATCTTTCATTCTAGCTTTAATACCTTCTAACATTCTATCTTTAGTTTCTTTCTTTATTTCTTTCTTTATATATTTCATTCTAGCTTTAGTACTTTCTAACATTCTATCTTTAGTTTCTTTCTTTCTTTCTTCCATGATATCCTTAATAATAATTTTAATACCTTCTAACATTCTTTCTTTAGTTTCTTTCATTCTTTCTTTCTTTCTTTATAACTTTAATTCTAGCTTTCATACCTTCTAACATTCTATCTTTAGTTTCTTTCTTTCTTTCATGATATCTTTCATTCTAATTTTAATACCTTCTAACATTCTTTCTTTAGTTTCTTTCTTTCTTTCTTTCTTTCTTTCTTTCTTTCTTTCTTTCTTCATATCTTTCATTCCAGCTTTAATACCTTCTAACATTCTATCTTTAGTTTCTTTCTTTCTTTCTTTATATCTTTTATTCTAGCTTTAATACCTTCGAACATTCTGTCTTTAGTTTCTTTCTTTCTTTCTTTCTTGATATCTTTCATTCTAATTTTTATACCTTCTAACATTCTTTCTTTAGTTTCTTTCTTTCTTTCTTTCTTGATATCTTTCATTCTAGCTTTAATACCTTCTAATATTCTATCTTTAGTTTCTTTCTTTCTTTCTTTCTTGATATCTTTCATTCTAATTTTAATACCTTCTAACATTCTTTCTTTAGTTTCTTTCTTTCTTTCTTTATATCTTTCATTCTAGCTTTAAAACCTTCGAACATTCTATCTTTAGTTTCTATCTTTCTTTCTTTCTTTCTTGATATCTTTCATTCTTGCTTTAATACCTTCTAACATTCTATCTTTAGTTTCTTTCTTTCTTTCTTTCTTCATATCTTTCATTCTAGCTTTTATACCTTCTAACATTCTATCTTTAGTTTCTTTCTTTCTTTCTTTCTTTCTTTCTTGATATCTTTCATTCTTATTTTAATACCTTCTAACATTCTTTCTTTAGTTTCTTTCTTTCTTTCTTTCTTTCTTTCTTTCTTTCTTTCTTTCTTTCTTTCTTCATATCTTTCCTTCTAGTTTCAATACCTTCTAACATTCTATCTTTAATTTCTTTCTTTCTTTCTTTATATCTTTCATTATACCTTTAATACATTCTAACATTCTATCTTTACTTTCTTTCTTTATTTTTCTTGATAGCTTTCATTCTAGTTTTAATACCTTCTAACATTCTATCTTTAGTTTCTGTCTTTCTTTCTTTCTTTCTTTATATCTTTCATTCTAGCTTTAATACCTTCTAACATTCTATCTTTACTTTCTTTCTTTCCTTCTTTCTTGATATCTTTCATTCTATCTTTAATACCTTCTAACATTTTATTTTTAGTTTCTTTCTTTCTTTCTTTCTTTATATCTTTCATTCTAGCTTTTATACCTTCCAACATTCTATCTTGAATTTCTTTTTTCCTTTCTTTCTTGATATCTTTCATTCTAGCTTTAATACCTTCTAACATTCTATCTTTAGTCTTTCTTTCTTTCTTTCTTTATATCTTTCATTCTAGGTTTAATACCTTCTAACATTCTATCTTTAGTTTCTTTCTTTCTGTCTTTAATGATATCTTTCATTCTAATTTTAATACCTTCTAACATTCTATCTTTAGTTTCTTTCTTTCTTTCTTTCTTTCTTTCTTTATATCTTTCATTATAGCTTTAATACCTTCTAACATTCTATCTTTAGTTTCTTTCTTTATTTTTCTTGATATCTTTCTTTCTAGTTTTAATACCTTCTAACATTCTATCTTTAGTTTCTTTCTTTCTTTCTTTATATCTTTCATTCTATCTTTAATACCTTCTAACATTCTATCTTTACTCTCTTTCTTTCCTTCTTTCTTGATTACTTTCATTCTATTTTTAATACCTTCTAACATTTTATCTTTAGTTTCTTTCTTTCTTTCTTTATATCTTTCATTCTAGCTTTTATACCTTCTAACATTCTATCTTTAGTTTCTTTCTTTCTTTCATGATATCTTTTATTCTAATTTTAATACCTTCTAACATTCTTTCTTTAGTTTCTTTCTTTCTTTCTTTCTTTCTTCATATCTTTCATTCTAGCTTTAATACCTTCTAACATTCTTTCTTTAGTTTCTTTCTTTCTTTCATGATATCTTTTATTCTAATTTTAATACCTTCTAACATTCTTTCTTTAGTTTCTTTCTTTCTTTCTTTCTTTCTTCATATCTTTCATTCTAGCTTTAATACCTTCTAACATTCTTTCTTTAGTTTCTTTCTTTCTTTCATTCTTTATATCTTTCATTCTAGCTTTAATACCTTCTAACATTCTATCTTTAGTTTCTTTCTTTCTTTCTTTCTTTCTTGATATCTTTCATTCTAGCTTTAATACCTTCTAACATTCTATCTTTAGTCTCTTTCTTTCTTTCTTTCTTTATATCTTTCATTCTAGCTTTAATACCTTCTAACATTCTATCTTTAGTTTCTTTCTTTCTTTCTTTAATGATATCTTTCATTCTAATTTTAATACCTTCTAACATTCTATCTTTAGTTTCTTTCTTTCTTTCTTTCTTTATATCTTTCATTATAGCTTTAATACATTCTAACATTCTATCTTTAGTTTCTTTCTTTCTTTCTTTATATCTTTCATTCAAGCTTTAATACGTTCTAACATTCTATCTTTAGTTTCTTTCTTTATTTTTCTTGATATCTTTCATTCTAGTTTTAATACCATTCTATCTTTAGTTTCTTTCTTTCTTTCTTTATATCTTTCATTCTATCTTTAATACCTTCTAACATTCTATCTTTACTCTCTTTCTTTCTTTCTTTCTTGATATCTTTCCTTCTAGTTTCAATACCTTCTAAAATTCTATCTTTAGTTTCCTTCTTTTTTTCTTTCTTTATATCTTTCATTCTAGCTTTAATACCTTCTAACATTCTATCTTTAGTTTCTTTCTTTATTTCTTTCTTTATATCTTTCATTCTACCTTTAGTACCGTCTAACATTCTATCTTTAGTTTCTTTCTTTCTTTCTTCCATAATATCTTTAATACTAATTTTAATACCTTCTAACATTCTTTCTTTAGTTTCTTTCTTTCTTTCTTTCTTTCTTCATATCTTTCATTCTAGCTTTAATACCTTCTAACATTCTATCTTTAGTTTCTTTCTTTCTTTCTTGATATCTTTCATTCTCGCTTTAATACCTTCTAACATTCTATCTTTAGTTTCTTTCTTTCTTTCTTTATATCTTTTATTCTAGCTTTAATACCTTCGAACATTCTGTCTTTAGTTTCTTTCTTTCTTTCTTTCTTGATATCTTTCATTCTAATTTTAATACCTTTTAACATTCTTTCTTTAGTTTCTTTCTTTCTTTCTTTCTTTCTTTATATCTCAAATTCTAGCTTTAATAAATTCTAACATTCTATCTTTAGTTTCTTTCTTTCTTTCATGATATCTTTCATTCTAATTTTAATACCTTCTAACATTCTTTCTTTAGTTTCTTTCTTTCTTTCTTTCTTTCTTCATATCTTTCATTCTAGCTTTAATACCTTCTAACATTCTATCTTTAGTTTCTTTCTTTCTTTCTTTCTTTATATCTTTCATTATAGCTTTAATACATTCTAACATTCTATCTTTAGTTTCTTTCTTTCTTTCTTTATATCTTTCATTCAAGCTTTAATACCTTCTAACATTCTATCTTTACTCTCTTTCTTTCCTTCTTTCTTGATTACTTTCATTCTATCTTTAATACCTTCTAACATTCTATCTTTAGTTTCTTTCTTTCTTTCTTTCTTGATATCTTTCCTTCTAGTTTCAATACCTTCTAAAATTCTATCTTTAGTTTCTTTCTTTTTTTCATTCTTTAAATCTTTCATTCTAGCTTTAATACCTTCTAACATTCTTTCTTTAGTTTCTTTCATTCTTTCTTTCTTTCTTTATAACTTTAATTCTAGCTTTCATACCTTCTAACATTCTATCTTTAGTTTCTTTCTTTCTTTCATGATATCTTTCATTCTAATTTTAATACCTTCTAACATTCTTTCTTTAGTTTCTTTCTTTCTTTCTTTCTTTCTTTCTTTCTTTCTTTCTTTCTTTCTTCATATCTTTCATTCCAGCTTTAATACCTTCTAACATTCTATCTTTAGTTTCTTTCTTTCTTTCTTTATATCTTTTATTCTAGCTTTAATACCTTCGAACATTCTGTCTTTAGTTTCTTTCTTTCTTTCTTTCTTGATATCTTTCATTCTAATTTTTATACCTTCTAACATTCTTTCTTTAGTTTCTTTCTTTCTTTCTTTTTTTTATATCTTTCATTCTAGCTTTAATACCTTCTAATATTCTATCTTTAGTTTCTTTCTTTCTTTCTTTCTTGATATCTTTCATTCTAATTTTAATACCTTCTAACATTCTTTCTTTAGTTTCTTTCTTTCTTTCATTCTTTATATCTTTCATTCTAGCTTTAAAACCTTCGAACATTCTATCTTTAGTTTCTTTCTTTCTTTCTTTCTTGATATCTTTCATTCTTGCTTTAATACCTTCTAACATTCTATCTTTAGTTTCTTTCTTTCTTTCTTTCTTCATATCTTTCATTCTAGCTTTTATACCTTCTAACATTCTATCTTTAGTTTCTTTCTTTCTTTCTTTCTTTCTTGATATCTTTCATTCTAATTTTAATACCTTCTAAAATTCTTTCTTTAGTTTCTTTCTTTCTTTCTTTCTTTATATATTTCATTCTAGCTTTAAAAACTTCTATTATTCCATCTTTATTTTCTTTCTTTCTTTCTTGTTATCTTTCCTTCTAGTTTCAATATCTTCTAACATTCTATCTTTAATTTCTTTCTTTCTTTCTTTATATCTTTCATTATACCTTTAATACATTCTAACATTCTATCTTTACTTTCTTTCTTTATTTTTCTTGATAGCTTTCATTCTAGTTTTAATACCTTCTAACATTCTATCTTTAGTTTCTGTCTTTCTTTCTTTCTTTCTTTATATCTTTCATTCTAGCTTTAATACCTTCTAACATTCTATCTTTACTTTCTTTCTTTCCTTCTTTCTTGATATCTTTCATTCTATCTTTAATACCTTCTAACATTTTATTTTTAGTTTCTTTCTTTCTTTCTTTCTTTATATCTTTCATTCTAGCTTTTATACCTTCGAACGTTCTATCTTGAGTTTCTTTTTTCCTTTCTTTCTTGATATCTTTCATTATAGCTTTAATACATTCTAACATTCTTTCTTTAGTTTCTTTCTTTCTTTCTTTCTTTATATCTCAAATTCTAGCTTTAATAAATTCTAACATTCTATCTTTAGTTTCTTTCTTTCTTTCATGATATCTTTCATTCTAATTTTAATACCTTCTAACATTCTTTCTTTAGTTTCTTTCTTTCTTTCTTTCTTTCTTTCTTTCTTCATATCTTTCATTCTAGCTTTAATACCTTCTAACATTCTATCTTTAGTTTCTTTCTTTCTTTCTTTCTTTATATCTTTCATTATAGCTTTAATACATTCTAACATTCTATCTTTAGTTTCTTTTTTTCTTTCTTTATATATTTCATTCAAGCTTTAATACCTTCTAACATTCTATCTTTACTCTCTTTCTTTCCTTCTTTCTTGATTACTTTCATTCTATCTTTAATACCTTCTAACATTTTATCTTTAGTTTCTTTCTTTCTTTCTTTATATCTTTCATTCTAGCTTTTATACCTTCTAACATTCTATCTTTAGTTTCTTTCTTTCTTTCTTTCTTGATATCTTTCCTTCTAGTTTCAATACCTTCTAAAATTCTATCTTTAGTTTCTTTCTTTTTTTCATTCTTTAAATCTTTCACTCTAGCTTTAATACCTTCTAACATTCTATCTTTAGTTTCTTTCTTTGTTTCTTTCTTTATATATTTCATTCTAGCTTTAGTACTTTCTAACATTCTATCTTTAGTTTCTTTCTTTCTTTCTTCCATGATATCCTTAATACTAATTTTAATACCTTCTAACATTCTTTCTTTAGTTTCTTTCATTCTTTCTTTCTTTCTTTATAACTTTAATTCTAGCTTTCATACCTTCTAACATTCTATCTTTAGTTTCTTTCTTTCTTTCATGATATCTTTCATTCTAATTTTAATACCTTCTAACATTCTTTCTTTAGTTTCTTTCTTTCTTTCTTTCTTTCTTTCTTTCTTTCTTCATATCTTTCATTCCAGCTTTAATACCTTCTAACATTCTATCTTTAGTTTCTTTCTTTCTTTCTTTATATCTTTTATTCTAGCTTTAATACCTTCTAATATTCTATCTTTAGTTTCTTTCTTTCTTTCTTTCTTGATATCTTTCATTCTAATTTTAATACCTTCTAACATTCTTTCTTTAGTTTCTTTCTTTCTTTCATTCTTTATATCTTTCATTCTAGCTTTAAAACCTTCGAACATTCTATCTTTAGTTTCTTTCTTTCTTTCTTTCTTTCTTGATATCTTTCATTCTTGCTTTAATACCTTCTAACATTCTATCTTTAGTTTCTTTCTTTCTTTCTTTCTTCATATCTTTCATTCTAGCTTTTATACCTTCTAACATTCTATCTTTAGTTTCTTTCTTTCTTTCTTTCTTTCTTGATATCTTTCATTCTAATTTTAATACCTTCTAAAAATCTTTCTTTAGTTTCTTTCTTTCTTTCTTTCTTTATATATTTCATTCTAGCTTTAAAAACTTCTATTATTCCATCTTTATTTTCTTTCTTTCTTTCTTGTTATCTTTCCTTCTAGTTCCAATATCTTCTAACATTCTATCTTTAATTTCTTTCTTTCTTTCTTTATATATTTCATTATACCTTTAATACATTCTAACATTCTATCTTTACTTTCTTTCTTTATTTTTCTTGATAGCTTTCATTCTAGTTTTAATACCTTCTAACATTCTATCTTTAGTTTCTGTCTTTCTTTCTTTCTTTCTTTATATCTTTCATTCTAGCTTTAATACCTTCTAACATTCTATCTTTACTTTCTTTCTTTCCTTCTTTCTTGATATCTTTCATTCTATCTTTAATACCTTCTAACATTTTATTTTTAGTTTCTTTCTTTCTTTCTTTCTTTATATCTTTCATTCTAGCTTTTATACCTTCTAACATTCTATCTTGAGTTTCTTTTTTCCTTTCTTTCTTGATATCTTTCATTCTAGCTTTAATACCTTCTAACATTCTATCTTTAGTCTTTCTTTCTTTCTTTCTTTATATCTTTCATTCTAGCTTTAATACCTTCTAACATTCTATCTTTAGTTTCTTTCTTTCTGTCTTTAATGATATCTTTCATTCTAATTTTAATACCTTCTAACATTCTATCTTTAGTTTCTTTCTCTCTTTCTTTCTTTCTTTATATCTTTCATTATAGCTTTAATACCTTCTAACATTCTATCTTTAGTTTCTTTCTTTATTTTTCTTGATATCTTTCTTTCTAGTTTTAATACCTTCTAACATTCGTCTTTAGTTTCTTTCTTTCTTTCTTTCTTGATATCTTTCCTTCTAGTTTCAATACCTTCTAAAATTCTCTCCCCTTATTTTTTTTCTTTTTTCTTTCTTTATATCTTTCATTCTAGCTTTAATTCCTTCTAACATTCTATCTTTAGTTTCTTTCTTTCTTTCTTCCATAATATCTTTAATACTAATTTTAATACCTTCTAACATTCTTTCTTTAGTTTCTTTCTTTCTTTCTTTCTTTATATCTTTCTTTCTAGCTTTAATACCTTCTAACATTCCTTCTTTAGTTTCTTTCTTTCTTTCTTTCTTGATATCTTTCATTCTAATTTTAATACCTTCTAACATTCTTTCTTTAGTTTCTTTCTTTCTTTCTTTCTTTATATCTTTCATTCTAGCTTTTATACCTTCTAACATTCTATCTTTAGTTTCTTTTTTCCTTTCTTTCTTGATATCTTTCATTCTAGCTTTAATACCTTCTAACATTCTATCTTTAGTTTCTTTCTTTCTTTCTTTCTTTCTTTCTTTATATCTTTCATTGTAGCTTTAATACCTTCTAACATTCTGTCTTTAGTTTCTTTCTTTCTTTCTTGATATCTTTCATTCTAATTTTAATACCTTCTAACATTCTTTCTTTAGTTTCTTTCTTTCTTTCTTTCTTGATATCTTTCCTTCTAGTTTCAATACCTTCTAAAATTCTATCTTTAGTTTCTTTCTTTTTTTCATTCTTTAAATTTTTCATTCTAGCTTTAATACCTTCTAACATTCTATCTTTAGTTTCTTTCTTTGTTTCTTTTTTTATATATTTCATTCTAGCTTTAGTACTTTCTAACATTCTATCTTTAGTTTCTTTCTTTCTTTCTTCCATGATATCCTTAATACTAATTTTAATACCTTCTAACATTCTTTCTTTAGTTTCTTTCATTCTTTCTTTCTTTCTTTATAACTTTAATTCTAGCTTTCATACCTTCTAACATTCTATCTTTAGTTTCTTTCTTTCTTTCATGATATCTTTCATTCTAATTTTAATACCTTCTAACATTCTTTCTTTAGTTTCTTTCTTTCTTTCTTTCTTTCTTTCTTTCTTTCTTTCTTTCTTCATATCTTTCATTCCAGCTTTAATACCTTCTAACATTCTATCTTTAGTTTCTTTCTTTCTTTCTTTATATCTTTTATTCTAGCTTTAATACCTTCGAACATTCTGTCTTTAGTTTCTTTCTTTCTTTCTTTCTTGATATCTTTCATTCTAATTTTTATACCTTCTAACATTCTTTCTTTAATTTCTTTCTTTCTTTCTTTCTTTATATCTTTCATTCTAGCTTTAATACCTTCTAATATTCGATCTTTAGTTTCTTTCTTTCTTTCTTTCTTTCTTGATATCTTTCATTCTAATTTTAATACCTTCTAACATTCTTTCTTTAGTTTCTTTCTTTCTTTCATTCTTTATATCTTTCATTCTAGCTTTAAAACCTTCGAACATTCTATCTTTAGTTTCTTTCTTTCTTTCTTTCTTTCTTGATATCTTTCATTCTTGCTTTAATACCTTCTAACATTCTATCTTTAGTTTCTTTCTTTCTTTCTTTCTTCATATCTTTCATTCTAGCTTTTATACCTTCTAACATTCTATCTTTAGTTTCTTTCTTTCTTTCTTTCTTTCTTGATATCTTTCATTCTAATTTTAATACCTTCTAAAATTCTTTCTTTAGTTTCTTTCTTTCTTTCTTTCTTTATATATTTCATTCTAGCTTTAAAAACCTCTATTATTCCATCTTTATTTTCTTTCTTTCTTTCTTGTTATCTTTCCTTCTAGTTTCAATATCTTCTAACATTCTATCTTTAATTTCTTTCTTTCTTTCTTTATATCTTTCATTATACCTTTAATACATTCTAACATTCTATCTTTACTTTCTTTCTTTATTTTTCTTGATAGCTTTCATTCTAGTTTTAATACCTTCTAACATTCTATCTTTATTTTCTTTCTTTCTTTCTTTCTTTATATCTTTCATTCTAGCTTTAATACCTTCTAACATTCTATCTTTACTTTCTTTCTTTCCTTCTTTCTTGATATCTTTCATTCTATCTTTAATACCTTCTAACATTTTATTTTTAGTTTCTTTCTTTCTTTCTTTCTTTATATCTTTCATTCTAGCTTTTATACCTTCGAACGTTCTATCTTGAGTTTCTTTTTTCCTTTCTTTCTTGATATCTTTCATTCTATCTTTAATACATTCTAACATTCTTTCTTTAGTTTCTTTCTTTCTTTCTTTCTTTATATCTCAAATTCTAGCTTTAATAAATTCTAACATTCTCTTTAGTTTCTTTCTTTCTTTCATGATATCTTTCATTCTAATTTTAATACCTTCTAACATTCTTTCTTTAGTTTCTTTCTTTCTTTCTTTCTTTCTTTCTTCATATCTTTCATTCTAGCTTTAATACCTTCTAACATTCTATCTTTAGTTTCTTTCTTTCTTTCTTTCTTTATATCTTTCATTATAGCTTTAATACATTCTAACATTCTATCTTTAGTTTCTTTTTTTCTTTCTTTATATCTTTCATTCAAGCTTTAATACCTTCTAACATTCTATCTTTACTCTCTTTCTTTCCTTCTTTCTTGATTACTTTCATTCTATCTTTAATACCTTCTAACATTTTATCTTTAGTTTCTTTCTTTCTTTCTTTATATCTTTCATTCTAGCTTTTATACCTTCTAACATTCTATCTTTAGTTTCTTTCTTTCTTTCTTTCTTGATATCTTTCCTTCTAGTTTCAATACCTTCTAAAATTCTATCTTTAGTTTCTTTCTTTTTTTCATTCTTTAAATCTTTCATTCTAACTTTAATACCTTCTAACATTCTATCTTTAGTTTCTTTCTTTGTTTCTTTCTTTATATATTTCATTCTAGCTTTAGTACTTTCTAACATTCTATCTTTAGTTTCTTTCTTTCTTTCTTCCATGATATCCTTAATACTAATTTTAATACCTTCTAACATTCTTTCTTTAGTTTCTTTCATTCTTTCTTTCTTTCTTTATAACTTTAATTCTAGCTTTCATACCTTCTAACATTCTATCTTTAGTTTCTTTCTTTCTTTCATGATATCTTTCATTCTAATTTTAATACCTTCTAACATTCTTTCTTTAGTTTCTTTCTTTCTTTCTTTCTTTCTTTCTTTCTTTCTTCATATCTTTCATTCCAGCTTTAATACCTTCTAACATTCTATCTTTAGTTTCTTTCTTTCTTTCTTTATATCTTTTATTCTAGCTTTAATACCTTCGAACATTCTGTCTTTAGTTTCTTTCTTTCTTTCTTTCTTGATATCTTTCATTCTAATTTTTATACCTTCTAACATTCTTTCTTTAGTTTCTTTCTTTCTTTCTTTCTTTATATCTTTCATTCTAGCTTTAATACCTTCTAATATTCTATCTTTAGTTTCTTTCTTTCTTTCTTTTTTGATATCTTTCATTCTAGCTTTAATACCTTCTAACATTCTATCTTTAGTCTTTCTTTCTTTCTTTCTTTATATCTTTCATTCTAGCTTTAATACCTTCTAACATTCTATCTTTAATTTCTTTCTTTCTGTCTTTAATGATATCTTTCATTCTAATTTTAATACCTTCTAACATTCTATCTTTAGTTTCTTTCTTTCTTTCTTTCTTTCTTTATATCTTTCATTATAGCTTTAATACCTTCTAACATTCTATCTTTAGTTTCTTTCTTTATTTTTCTTGATATCTTTCTTTCTAGTTTTAATAACTTCTAACATTCTGTCTTTAGTTTCTTTCTTTCTTTCTTTATATCTTTCATTCTATCTTTAATACCTTCTAACATTCTATCTTTACTCTCTTTCTTTCCTTCTTTCTTGATTACTTTCATTCTATTTTTAATACCTTCTAACATTTTATCTTTAGTTTCTTTCTTTCTTTCTTTATATCTTTCATTCTAGCTTTTATACCTTCTAACATTCTATCTTTAGTTTCTTTCTTTCTTTCTTTCTTGATATCTTTCCTTCTAGTTTCAATACCTTCTAAAATTCTCTCCCCTTATTTTTTTTCTTTTTCTCTTTCTTTATATCTTTCATTCTAGCTTTAATACCTTCTAACATTCTATCTTTAGTTTCTTTCTTTATTTCTTTCTTTATATATTTCATTCTAGCTTTAGTACCTTCTAACATTCTATCTTTAGTTTCTTTCTTTCTTTCTTCCATAATATCTTTAATACTAATTTTAATACCTTCTAACATTCTTTCTTTAGTTTCTTTCTTTCTTTCTTTCTTCATATCTTTCATTCTAGCTTTAATACCTTCTAACATTCTTTCTTTAGTTTCTTTCTTTCTTTCATTCTTTATATCTTTCATTCTAGCTTTAATACCTTCTAACATTCTATCTTTAGTTTCTTTCTTTCTTTCTTTCTTTCTTGATATCTTTCATTCTAGCTTTAATACCTTCTAACATTCTATCTTTAGTCTCTTTCTTTCTTTCTTTCTTTCTTTATATCTTTCATTCTAGCTTTAATACCTTCTAACATTCTATCTTTAGTTTCTTTCTTTCTTTCTTTAATGATATCTTTCATTCTAATTTTAATACCTTCTAACATTCTATCTTTAGTTTCTTTCTTTCTTTCTTTCTTTATATCTTTCATTATAGCTTTAATACATTCTAACATTCTATCTTTAGTTTCTTTCTTTCTTTCTTTATATCTTTCATTCAAGCTTTAATACGTTCTAACATTCTATCTTTAGTTTCTTTCTTTATTTTTCTTGATATCTTTCATTCTAGTTTTAATACCATTCTATCTTTAGTTTCTTTCTTTCTTTCTTTATATCTTTCATTCTATCTTTAATACCTTCTAACATTCTATCTTTACTCTCTTTCTTTCTTTCTTTCTTGATATCTTTCCTTCTAGTTTCAATACCTTCTAAAATTCTATCTTTAGTTTCCTTCTTTTTTTCTTTCTTTATATCTTTCATTCTAGCTTTAATACCTTCTAACATTCTATCTTTAGTTTCTTTCTTTATTTCTTTCTTTATATCTTTCATTCTACCTTTAGTACCGTCTAACATTCTATCTTTAGTTTCTTTCTTTCTTTCTTCCATGATATCTTTAATACTAATTTTAATACCTTCTAACATTCTTTCTTTAGTTTCTTTCTTTCTTTCTTTCTTTCTTTCTTTCTTTCTTTCTTTCTTTCTTTCTTCATATCTTTCATTCTAGCTTTAATACCTTCTAACATTCTATCTTTAGTTTCTTTCTTTCTTTCTTGATATCTTTCATTCTCGCTTTAATACCTTCTAACATTCTATCTTTAGTTTCTTTCTTTCTTTCTTTATATCTTTTATTCTAGCTTTAATACCTTCGAACATTCTGTCTTTAGTTTCTTTCTTTCTTTCTTTCTTGATATCTTTCATTCTAATTTTAATACCTTCTAACATTCTTTCTTTAGTTTCTTTCTTTCTTTCTTTCTTTATATCTCAAATTCTAGCTTTAATAAATTCTAACATTCTATCTTTACTTTCTTTCTTTCTTTCATGATATCTTTCATTCTAATTTTAATACCTTCTAACATTCTTTCTTTAGTTTCTTTCTTTCTTTCTTTCTTTCTTCATATCTTTCATTCTAGCTTTAATACCTTCTAACATTCTATCTTTAGTTTCTTTCTTTCTTTCTTTCTTTATATCTTTCATTATAGCTTTAATACATTCTAACATTCTATCTTTAGTTTCTTTCTTTATTTTTCTTGATATCTTTCATTCTAGTTTTAATACCATTCTATCTTTAGTTTCTTTCTTTCTTTCTTTATATCTTTCATTCTATCTTTAATACCTTCTAACATTCTATCTTTACTCTCTTTCTTTCCTTCTTTCTTGATATCTTTCATTCTAGCTTTTACACCTTCTAACATTCTATCTTTAGTTTCTTTCTTTCTTTCTTTCTTGATATCTTTCCTTCTTGTTTCAATACCTTCTAAAATTCTATCTTTAGTTTCCTTCTTTTTTTCTTTCTTTATATCTTTCATTCTAGCTTTAATACCTTCTAACATTCTATCTTTAGTTTCTTTCTTTATTTCTTTCTTTATATCTTTCATTCTACCTTTAGTACCGTCTAACATTCTATCTTTCGTTTCTTTCTTTCTTTCTTCCATGATATCTTTAATACTAATTTTAATACCTTCTAACATTCTTTCTTTAGTTTCTTTCTTTCTTTCTTTCTTTCTTTCTTCATATCTTTCTTTCTAGCTTTAATACCTTCTAACATTCTATCTTTAGTTTCTTTCTTTCTTTCTTGATATCTTTCATTCTCGCTTTAATACCTTCTAACATTCTATCTTTAGTTTCTTTCTTTCTTTCTTTATATCTTTTATTCTAGCTTTAATACCTTCGAACATTCTGTCTTTAGTTTCTTTCTTTCTTTCTTTCTTGATATCTTTCATTCTAATTTTAATACCTTCTAACATTCTTTCTTTAGTTTCTTTCTTTCTTTCTTTCTTTATATCTCAAATTCTAGCTTTAATAAATTCTAACATTCTATCTTTAGTTTCTTTCTTTCTTTCATGATATCTTTCATTCTAATTTTAATACCTTCTAACATTCTTTCTTTAGTTTCTTTCTTTCTTTCTTTCTTTCTTTCTTCATATCTTTCATTCTAGCTTTAATACCTTCTAACATTCTATCTTTAGTTTCTTTCTTTCTTTCTTGATATCTTTCATTCTCGCTTTAATACCTTCTAACATTCTATCTTTAGTTTCTTTCTTTCTTTCTTTATATCTTTTATTCTAGCTTTAATACCTTCGAACATTCTGTCTTTAGTTTCTTTCTTTCTTTCTTTCATGATATCTTTCATTCTAATTTTAATACCTTCTAACATTCTTTCTTTAGTTTCTTTCTTTCTTTCTTTCTTTCTTCATATCTTTCATTCTAGCTTTAATACCTTCTAACATTCTATCTTTAGTTTCTTTCTTTATTTTTCTTGATATCTTTCATTCTAGTTTTAATACCATTCTATCTTTAGTTTCTTTCTTTCTTTCTTTATATCTTTCATTCTATCTTTAATACCTTCTAACATTCTATCTTTACTCTCTTTCTTTCCTTCTTTCTTGATATCTTTCATTCTAGCTTTTATACCTTCTAACATTCTATCTTTAGTTTCTTTCTTTCTTTCTT
Source organism: Intellagama lesueurii (assembly GCA_037013535.1). Taxonomy (NCBI): domain Eukaryota; kingdom Metazoa; phylum Chordata; class Lepidosauria; order Squamata; family Agamidae; genus Intellagama; species Intellagama lesueurii. Next base: position 20,312,882 of record JBAJHW010000014.1, on the reverse strand, counting down.
TCTTGATATCTTTCCTTCTTGTTTCAATACCTTCTAAAATTCTATCTTTAGTTTCCTTCTTTTTTTCTTTCTTTATATCTTTCATTCTAGCTTTAATACCTTCTAACATTCTATCTTTAGTTTCTTTCTTTATTTCTTTCTTTATATCTTTCATTCTACCTTTAGTACCGTCTAACATTCTATCTTTCGTTTCTTTCTTTCTTTCTTCCATGATATCTTTAATACTAATTTTAATACCTTCTAACATTCTTTCTTTAGTTTCTTTCTTTCTTTCTTTCTTTCTTTCTTCATATCTTTCATTCTAGCTTTAAAACCTTCTAACATTCTATCTTTAGTTTCTTTCTTTCTTTCTTGATATCTTTCATTCTCGCTTTAATACCTTCTAACATTCTATCTTTAGTTTCTTTCTTTCTTTCTTTATATCTTTTATTCTAGCTTTAATACCTTCGAACATTCTATCTTTAGTTTCTTTCTTTCTTTCTTTCTTGATATCTTTCATTCTAATTTTAATACCTTCTAACATTCTTTCTTTAGTTTCTTTCTTTCTTTCTTTCTTTATATCTCAAATTCTAGCTTTAATAAATTCTAACATTCTATCTTTAGTTTCTTTCTTTCTTTCATGATATCTTTCATTCTAATTTTAATACCTTCTAACATTCTTTCTTTAGTTTCTTTCTTTCTTTCTTTCTTTCTTCATATCTTTCATTCTAGCTTTAATACCTTCTAACATTCTATCTTTAGTTTCTTTCTTTCTTTCTTGATATCTTTCATTCTCGCTTTAATACCTTCTAACATTCTATCTTTAGTTTCTTTCTTTCTTTCTTTATATCTTTTATTCTAGCTTTAATACCTTCGAACATTCTGTCTTTAGTTTCTTTCTTTCTTTCTTTCATGATATCTTTCATTCTAATTTTAATACCTTCTAACATTCTTTCTTTAGTTTCTTTCTTTCTTTCTTTCTTTCTTTCTTCATATCTTTCATTCTAGCTTTAATACCTTCTAACATTCTATCTTTAGTTTCTTTCTTTCTTTCTTTCTTCATATCTTTCATTCTAGCTTTAATACCTTCTAACATTCTTTCTTTAGTTTCTTTCTTTCTTTCATTATTTATATCTTTCATTCTAGCTTTAAAACCTTCGAACATTTTATCATTTGTTTCTTTCTTTCTTTCTTTCTTTCTTGATATCTTTCATTCTTGCTTTAATACCTTCTAACATTCTATCTTTAGTTTCTTTCTTTCTTTCTTTCTTCATATCTTTCATTCTAGCTTTTATACCTTCTAACATTCTATCTTTAGTTTCTTTCTTTCTTTCTTTCTTTCTTGATATCTTTCATTCTAATTTTAATACCTTCTAATATTCTTTCTTTAGTTTCTTTCTTTCTTTCTTTATATATTTCATTCTAGCTTTAAAACCTTCTATTATTCCATCTTTATTTTCTTTCTTTCTTTCTTGTTATCTTTCCTTCTAGTTTCAATACCTTCTAACATTCTATCTTTAATTTCTTTCTTTCTTTCTTTATATCTTTCATTATAGCTTTAATACATTCTAACATTCTATCTTTACTTTCTTTCTTTATTTTTCATGATAGCTTTCATTCTAGTTTTAATACCTTCTAACATTCTATCTTTAGTTTCTGTCTTTCTTTCTTTCTTTATATCTTTCATTCTAGCTTTAATACCTTCTAACATTCTATCTTTACTTTCTTTCTTTCCTTCTTTCTTGATATCTTTCATTCTAGCTTTAATACCTTCTAACATTCTATCTTTAGTCTTTCTTTCTTTCTTTCTTTATATCTTTCATTCTATCTTTAATACCTTCTAACATTCTATCTTTAGTTTCTTTCTTTCTGTCTTTAATGATATCTTTCATTCTAATTTTAATACCTTCTAACATTCTATCTTTAGTTTCTTTCTTTCTTTCTTTCTTTCTTTCTTTATATCTTTCATTATAGCTTTAATACCTTCTAACATTCTATCTTTAGTTTCTTTCTTTATTTTTCTTGATATCTTTCTTTCTAGTTTTAATACCTTCTAACATTCTATCTGTAGTTTCTTTCTTTCTTTCTTTATATCTTTCATTCTATCTTTAATACCTTCTAACATTCTATCTTTACTCTCTTTCTTTCCTTCTTTCTTGATTACTTTCATTCTATTTTTAATACCTTCTAACATTTTATCTTTAGTTTCTTTCTTTCTTTCTTTATATCTTTCATTCTAGCTTTTATACCTTCTAACATTCTATCTTTAGTTTCTTTCTTTCTTTCTTTCTTGATATCTTTCCTTCTAGTTTCAATACCTTCTAAAATTCTCTCCCCTTATTTTTTTTCTTTTTTTCTTTCTTTATATCTTTCATTCTAGCTTTAATACCTTCTAACATTCTATCTTTAGTTTCTTTCTTTATTTCTTTCTTTATATATTTCATTCTAGCTTTAGTACCTTCTAACATTCTATCTTTAGTTTCTTTCTTTCTTTCTTCCATGATATCTTTAATACTAATTTTAATACCTTGTAACATTCTTTCTTTAGTTTCTTTCATTCTTTCTTTCTTTCTTTATAACTTTAATTCTAGCTTTAATACCTTCTAACATTCTATCTTTAGTTTCTTTCTTACTTTCATGATATCTTTTATTCTAATTTTAATACCTTCTAACATTCTTTCTTTAGTTTCTTTCTTTCTTTCTTTCTTTCTTTCTTCATATCTTTCATTCTAGCTTTAATACCTTCTAACATTCTTTCTTTAGTTTCTTTCTTTCTTTCATTCTTTATATCTTTCATTCTTGCTTTAAAACCTTCGAACATTTTATCTTTAGTTTCTTTCTTTCTTTCTTTCTTTCTTGATATCTTTCATTCTAGCTTTAATACCTTCTAACATTCTATCTTTAGTCTCTTTCTTTCTTTCTTTCTTTATATCTTTCATTCTAGCTTTAATACCTTCTAACATTCTATCTTTAGTTTCTTTCTTTCTTTCTTTAATGATATCTTTCATTCTAATTTTAATACCTTCTAACATTCTATCTTTAGTTTCTTTCTTTCTTTCTTTCTTTATATCTTTCATTATAGCTTTAATACATTCTAACATTCTATCTTTAGTTTCTTTCTTTCTTTCTTTATATCTTTCATTCAAGCTTTAATACGTTCTAACATTCTATCTTTAGTTTCTTTCTTTATTTTTCTTGATATCTTTCATTCTAGTTTTAATACCATTCTATCTTTAGTTTCTTTCTTTCTTTCTTTATATCTTTCATTCTATCTTTAATACCTTCTAACATTCTATCTTTACTCTCTTTCTTTCCTTCTTTATTGATATCTTTCATTCTAGCTTTTATACCTTCTAACATTCTATCTTTAGTTTCTTTCTTTCTTTCTTTCTTGATATCTTTCCTTCTAGTTTCAATACCTTCTAAAATTCTATCTTTAGTTTCCTTCTTTTTTTCTTTCTTTATATCTTTCATTCTAGCTTTAATACCTTCTAACATTCTATCTTTAGTTTCTTTCTTTATTTCTTTCTTTATATCTTTCATTCTACCTTTAGTACCGTCTAACATTCTATCATTAGTTTCTTTCTTTCTTTCTTCCATGATATCTTTAATACTAATTTTAATACCCTCTAACATTCTTTCTTTAGTTTCTTTCTTTCTTTCTTTCTTTCTTTCTTTCTTTCTTCATATCTTTCATTCTAGCTTTAATACCTTCTAACATTCTATCTTTAGTTTCTTTCTTTCTTTCTTGATATCTTTCATTCTCGCTTTAATACCTTCTAACATTCTATCTTTAGTTTCTTTCTTTCTTTCTTTATATCTTTTATTCTAGCTTTAATACCTTCGAACATTCTGTCTTTAGTTTCTTTCTTTCTTTCTTTCTTGATATCTTTCATTCTAATTTTAATACCTTCAAACAGTCTTTCTTTAGTTTCTTTCTTTCTTTCTTTCTTTATATCTCAAATTCTAGCTTTAATAAATTCTAACATTCTATCTTTAGTTTCTTTCTTTCTTTCATGATATCTTTCATTCTAATTTTAATACCTTCTAACATTCTTTCTTTAGTTTCTTTCTTTCTTTCTTTCTTTCTTTCTTTCTTCATATCTTTCATTCTAGCTTTAATACCTTCTAACATTCTATCTTTAGTTTCTTTCTTTCTTTCTTGATATCTTTCATTCTCGCTTTAATACCTTCTAACATTCTATCTTTAGTTTCTTTCTTTCTTTCTTTATATCTTTTATTCTAGCTTTAATACCTTCGAACATTCTGTCTTTAGTTTCTTTCTTTCTTTCTTTCTCGATATCTTTCATTCTAATTTTAATACCTTCTAACATTCTTTCTTTAGTTTCTTTCTTTCTTTCTTTCTTTATATCTTTCATTCTAGCTTTAATACCTTCTAATATTCTATCTTTAGTTTCTTTCTTTCTTTCTTGATATCTTTCATTCTAATTTTAATACCTTCTAACATTCTTTCTTTAGTTTCTTTCTTTCTTTCATTCTTTATATCTTTCATTCTAGCTTTAAAACCTTCGAACATTCTATCTTTAGTTTCTTTCTTTCTTTCTTTCTTTCTTGATATCTTTCATTCTTGCTTTAATACCTTCTAACATTCTATCTTTAGTTTCTTTCTTTATTTCTTTCTTTATATCTTTCATTCTACCTTTAGTACCGTCTAACATTCTATCATTAGTTTCTTTCTTTCTTTCTTCCATGATATCTTTAATACTAATTTTAATACCCTCTAACATTCTTTCTTTAGTTTCTTTCTTTCTTTCTTTCTTTCTTTCTTTCTTTCTTCATATCTTTCATTCTAGCTTTAATACCTTCTAACATTCTATCTTTAGTTTCTTTCTTTCTTTCTTGATATCTTTCATTCTCGCTTTAATACCTTCTAACATTCTATCTTTAGTTTCTTTCTTTCTTTCTTTATATCTTTTATTCTAGCTTTAATACCTTCGAACATTCTGTCTTTAGTTTCTTTCTTTCTTTCTTTCTTGATATCTTTCATTCTAATTTTAATACCTTCAAACAGTCTTTCTTTAGTTTCTTTCTTTCTTTCTTTCTTTATATCTCAAATTCTAGCTTTAATAAATTCTAACATTCTATCTTTAGTTTCTTTCTTTCTTTCATGATATCTTTCATTCTAATTTTAATACCTTCTAACATTCTTTCTTTAGTTTCTTTCTTTCTTTCTTTCTTTCTTTCTTTCTTCATATCTTTCATTCTAGCTTTAATACCTTCTAACATTCTATCTTTAGTTTCTTTCTTTCTTTCTTGATATCTTTCATTCTCGCTTTAATACCTTCTAACATTCTATCTTTAGTTTCTTTCTTTCTTTCTTTATATCTTTTATTCTAGCTTTAATACCTTCGAACATTCTGTCTTTAGTTTCTTTCTTTCTTTCTTTCTCGATATCTTTCATTCTAATTTTAATACCTTCTAACATTCTTTCTTTAGTTTCTTTCTTTCTTTCTTTCTTTATATCTTTCATTCTAGCTTTAATACCTTCTAATATTCTATCTTTAGTTTCTTTCTTTCTTTCTTGATATCTTTCATTCTAATTTTAATACCTTCTAACATTCTTTCTTTAGTTTCTTTCTTTCTTTCATTCTTTATATTTTTCATTCTAGCTTTAAAACCTTCGAACATTCTATCTTTAGTTTCTTTCTTTCTTTCTTTCTTTCTTGATATCTTTCATTCTAGCTTTAATACCTTCTAATATTCTATCTTTAGTTTCTTTCTTTCTTTCTTTCTTGAAATCTTTCATTCTAATTTTAATACCTTCTAATATTCTATCTTTAGTTTCTTTCTTTCTTTCTTTATATCTTTCATTATAGCTTTAATACATTCTAACATTCTATCTTTAGTTTCTTTCTTTATTTTTCTGGATATCTTTCATTCTAGTTTTAATACCATTCTATATTTAGTTTCTTTCTTTCTTTCTTTATATCTTTTATTCTAGCTTTAATACCTTCTAACATTCTGTCTTTAGTTTCTTTCTTTCTTTCTTTCTTTCTTTATATCTTTCATTATAGCTTTAATACATTCTAACATTCTATCTTTAGTTTCTTTCTTTATTTTTCTGGATATCTTTCATTCTAGTTTTAATACCATTCTATATTTAGTTTCTTTCTTTCTTTCTTTATATCTTTTATTCTAGCTTTAATACCTTCTAACATTCTATCTTTAGTTTCTTTCTTTCTTTCTTTATATCTTTTATTCTAGCTTTAATACCTTCGAACATTCTGTCTTTAGTTTCTTTCTTTCTTTCTTTCTTGATATCTTTCATTCTAATTTTTATACCTTCTAACATTCTTTCTTTAGTTTCTTTCTTTCTTTCTTTATATCTTTCATTCTAGCTTTAATACCTTCTAATATTCTATCTTTAGTTTCTTTCTTTCTTTCTTTTTTGATATCTTTCATTCTAGCTTTAATACCTTCTAACATTCTATCTTTAGTCTTTCTTTCTTTCTTTCTTTATATCTTTCATTCTAGCTTTAATACCTTCTAACATTCTATCTTTAGTTTCTTTCTTTCTGTCTTTAATGATATCTTTCATTCTAATTTTAATACCTTCTAACATTTTTTCTTTAGTTTCTTTCTTTCTTTCTTTCTTTCTTTCTTTCTTCATATCTTTCATTCCAGCTTTAATACCTTCTAACATTCTATCTTTAGTTTCTTTCTTTCTTTCTTTATATCTTTTATTCTAGCTTTAATACCTTCGAACATTCTGTCTTTAGTTTCTTTCTTTCTTTCTTTCTTGATATCTTTCATTCTAATTTTTATACCTTCTAACATTCTTTCTTTAGTTTCTTTCTTTCTTTCTTTCTTTATATCTTTCATTCTAGCTTTAATACCTTCTAATATTCTATCTTTAGTTTCTTTCTTTCTTTCTTTTTTGATATCTTTCATTCTAGCTTTAATACCTTCTAACATTCTATCTTTAGTCTTTCTTTCTTTCTTTCTTTATATCTTTCATTCTAGCTTTAATACCTTCTTACATTCTATCTTTAGTTTCTTTCTTTCTGTCTTTAATGATATCTTTCATTCTAATTTTAATACCTTCTAACATTCTATCTTTAGTTTCTTTCTTTCTTTCTTTCTTTCTTTCTTTATATCTTTCATTATAGCTTTAATACCTTCTAACATTCTATCTTTAGTTTCTTTCTTTATTTTTCTTGATATCTTTCTTTCTAGTTTTAATACCTTCTAACATTCTGTCTTTAGTTTCTTTCTTTCTTTCTTTATATCTTTCATTCTATCTTTAATACCTTCTAACATTCTATCTTTACTCTCTTTCTTTCCTTCTTTCTTGATTACTTTCATTCTATTTTTAATACCTTCTAACATTTTATCTTTAGTTTCTTTCTTTCTTTCTTTATATCTTTCATTCTAGCTTTTATACCTTCTAACATTCTATCTTTAGTTTCTTTCTTTCTTTCTTTCTTGATATCTTTCCTTCTAGTTTCAATACCTTCTAAAATTCTCTCCCCTTATTTTTTTTCTTTTTTTCTTTCTTTATATCTTTCATTCTAGCTTTAATACCTTCTAACATTCTATCTTTAGTTTCTTTCTTTATTTCTTTCTTTATATATTTCATTCTAGCTTTAGTACCTTCTAACATTCTATCTTTAGTTTCTTTCTTTCTTTCTTCCATAATATCTTTAATACTAATTTTAATACCTTCTAACATTCTTTCTTTAGTTTCTTTCATTCTTTCTTTCTTTCTTTATAACTTTAATTCTAGCTTTAATACCTTCTAACATTCTATCTTTAGTTTCTTTCTTTCTTTCATGATATCTTTTATTCTAATTTTAATACCTTCTAACATTCTTTCTTTAGTTTCTTTTTTTCTTTCTTTCTTCATATCTTTCATTCTAGCTTTAATACCTTCTAACATTCTTTCTTTAGTTTCTTTCTTTCTTTCATTCTTTATATCTTTCATTCTAGCTTTAATACCTTCTAACATTCTATCTTTAGTTTCTTTCTTTCTTTCTTTCTTTCTTGATATCTTTCATTCTAGCTTTAATACCTTCTAACATTCTATCTTTAGTCTCTTTCTTTCTTTCTTTCTTTCTTTATATCTTTCATTCTAGCTTTAATACCTTCTAACATTCTATCTTTAGTTTCTTTCTTTCTTTCTTTAATGATATCTTTCATTCTAATTTTAATACCTTCTAACATTCTATCTTTAGTTTCTTTCTTTCTTTCTTTCTTTATATCTTTCATTATAGCTTTAATACATTCTAACATTCTATCTTTAGTTTCTTTCTTTCTTTCTTTATATCTTTCATTCAAGCTTTAATACGTTCTAACATTCTATCTTTAGTTTCATTCTTTATTTTTCTTGATATCTTTCATTCTAGTTTTAATACCATTCTATCTTTAGTTTCTTTCTTTCTTTCTTTATATCTTTCATTCTATCTTTAATACCTTCTAACATTCTATCTTTACTCTCTTTCTTTCTTTCTTTCTTGATATCTTTCCTTCTAGTTTCAATACCTTCTAAAATTCTATCTTTAGTTTCCTTCTTTTTTTCTTTCTTTATATCTTTCATTCTAGCTTTAATACCTTCTAACATTCTATCTTTAGTTTCTTTCTTTATTTCTTTCTTTATATCTTTCATTCTACCTTTAGTACCGTCTAACATTCTATCTGTAGTTTCTTTCTTTCTTTCTTCCATGATATCTTTAATACTAATTTTAATACCTTCTAACATTCTTTCTTTAGTTTCTTTCTTTCTTTCTTTCTTTCTTTCTTTCTTTCTTTCTTTCTTTCTTTCTTTCTTTCTTTCTTTCTTTCTTCATATCTTTCATTCTAGCTTTAATACCTTCTAACATTCTATCTTTAGTTTCTTTCTTTCTTTCTTGATATCTTTCATTCTCGCTTCAATACCTTCTAACATTCTATCTTTAGTTTCTTTCTTTCTTTCTTTATATCTTTTATTCTAGCTTTAATACCTTCGAACATTCTGTCTTTAGTTTCTTTCTTTCTTTCTTTCTTGATATCTTTCATTCTAATTTTAATACCTTCTAACATTCTTTCTTTAGTTTCTTTCTTTCTTTCTTTCTTTCTTTCTTTATATCTCAAATTCTAGCTTTAATAAATTCTAACATTCTATCTTTAGTTTTTCTTTCTTTCATGATATCTTTCATTCTAATTTTAATACCTTCTAACATTCTTTCTTTAGTTTCTTTCTTTCTTTCTTTCTTTCTTTCTTTCTTTCTACATATCTTTCATTCTAGCTTTAATACCTTCTAACATTCTATCTTTAGTTTCTTTCTTTCTTTCTTTCTTTATATCTTTCATTATAGCTTTAATACATTCTAACATTCTATCTTTAGTTTCTTTCTTTCTTTCTTTATATCTTTCATTCAAGCTTTAATACGTTCTAACATTCTATCTTTAGTTTCTTTCTTTATTTTTCTTGATATCTTTCATTCTAGTTTTAATACCATTCTATCTTTAGTTTCTTTCTTTCTTTCTTTATATCTTTCATTCTATCTTTAATACCTTCTAACATTCTATCTTTACTCTCTTTCTTTCCTTCTTTCTTGATATCTTTCATTCTAGCTTTTACACCTTCTAACATTCTATCTTTAGTTTCTTTCTTTCTTTCTTTCTTGATATCTTTCCTTCTTGTTTCAATACCTTCTAAAATTCTATCTTTAGTTTCCTTCTTTTTTTCTTTCTTTATATCTTTCATTCTAGCTTTAATACCTTCTAACATTCTATCTTTAGTTTCTTTCTTTATTTCTTTCTTTATATCTTTCATTCTACCTTTAGTACCGTCTAACATTCTATCTTTCGTTTCTTTCTTTCTTTCTTCCATGATATCTTTAATACTAATTTTAATACCTTCTAACATTCTTTCTTTAGTTTCTTTCTTTCTTTCTTTCTTTCTTTCTTCATATCTTTCATTCTAGCTTTAATACCTTCTAACATTCTATCTTTAGTTTCTTTCTTTCTTTCTTGATATCTTTCATTCTCGCTTTAATACCTTCTAACATTCTATCTTTAGTTTCTTTCTTTCTTTCTTTATATCTTTTATTCTAGCTTTAATACCTTCGAACATTCTGTCTTTAGTTTCTTTCTTTCTTTCTTTCTTGATATCTTTCATTCTAATTTTAATACCTTCTAACATTCTTTCTTTAGTTTCTTTCTTTCTTTCTTTCTTTATATCTCAAATTCTAGCTTTAATAAATTCTAACATTCTATCTTTAGTTTCTTTCTTTCTTTCATGATATCTTTCATTCTAATTTTAATACCTTCTAACATTCTTTCTTTAGTTTCTTTCTTTCTTTCTTTCTTTCTTTCTTTCTTTCTTCATATCTTTCATTCTAGCTTTAATACCTTCTAACATTCTATCTTTAGTTTCTTTCTTTCTTTCTTGATATCTTTCATTCTCGCTTTAATACCTTCTAACATTCTATCTTTAGTTTCTTTCTTTCTTTCTTTATATCTTTTATTCTAGCTTTAATACCTTCGAACATTCTGTCTTTAGTTTCTTTCTTTCTTTCTTTCATGATATCTTTTATTCTAATTTTAATACCTTCTAACATTCTTTCTTTAGTTTCTTTCTTTCTTTCTTTCTTTCTTTCTTCATATCTTTCATTCTAGCTTTAATACCTTCTAACATTCTATCTTTAGTTTCTTTCTTTATTTTTCTTGATATCTTTCATTCTAGTTTTAATACCATTCTATCTTTAGTTTCTTTCTTTCTTTCTTTATATCTTTCATTCTATCTTTAATACCTTCTAACATTCTATCTTTACTCTCTTTCTTTCCTTCTTTCTTGATATCTTTCATTCTAGCTTTTATACCTTCTAACATTCTATCTTTAGTTTCTTTCTTTCTTTCTTTCTTGATATCTTTCCTTCTTGTTTCAATACCTTCTAAAATTCTATCTTTAGTTTCCTTCTTTTTTTCTTTCTTTATATCTTTCATTCTAGCTTTAATACCTTCTAACATTCTATCTTTAGTTTCTTTCTTTATTTCTTTCTTTATATCTTTCATTCTACCTTTAGTACCGTCTAACATTCTATCTTTCGTTTCTTTCTTTCTTTCTTCCATGATATCTTTAATACTAATTTTAATACCTTCTAACATTCTTTCTTTAGTTTCTTTCTTTCTTTCTTTCTTTCTTTCTTCATATCTTTCATTCTAGCTTTAATACCTTCTAACATTCTATCTTTAGTTTCTTTCTTTCTTTCTTGATATCTTTCATTCTCGCTTTAATACCTTCTAACATTCTATCTTTCGTTTCTTTCTTTCTTTCTTTATATCTTTTATTCTAGCTTTAATACCTTCGAACATTCTGTCTTTAGTTTCTTTCTTTCTTTCTTTCTTGATATCTTTCATTCTAATTTTAATACCTTCTAACATTCTTTCTTTAGTTTCTTTCTTTCTTTCTTTCTTTATATCTCAAATTCTAGCTTTAATAAATTCTAACATTCTATCTTTAGTTTCTTTCTTTCTTTCATGATATCTTTCATTCTAATTTTAATACCTTCTAACATTCTTTCTTTAGTTTCTTTCTTTCTTTCTTTCTTTCTTTCTTCATATCTTTCATTCTAGCTTTAATACCTTCTAACATTCTATCTTTAGTTTCTTTCTTTCTTTCTTGATATCTTTCATTCTCGCTTTAATACCTTCTAACATTCTATCTTTAGTTTCTTTCTTTCTTTCTTTATATCTTTTATTCTAGCTTTAATACCTTCGAACATTCTGTCTTTAGTTTCTTTCTTTCTTTCTTTCATGATATCTTTCATTCTAATTTTAATACCTTCTAACATTCTTTCTTTAGTTTCTTTCTTTCTTTCTTTCTTTCTTTCTTCATATCTTTCATTCTAGCTTTAATACCTTCTAACATTCTATCTTTAGTTTCTTTCTTTCTTTCTTTCTTCATATCTTTCATTCTAGCTTTAATACCTTCTAACATTCTTTCTTTAGTTTCTTTCTTTCTTTCATTCTTTATATCTTTCATTCTAGCTTTAAAACCTTCGAACATTCTATCATTTGTTTCTTTCTTTCTTTCTTTCTTTCTTGATATCTTTCATTCTTGCTTTAATACCTTCTAACATTCTATCTTTAGTTTCTTTCTTTCTTTCTTTCTTCATATCTTTCATTCTAGCTTTTATACCTTCTAACATTCTATCTTTAGTTTCTTTCTTTCTTTCTTTCTTTCTTGATATCTTTCATTCTAATTTTAATACCTTCTAAAATTCTTTCTTTAGTTTCTTTCTTTCTTTCTTTATATATTTCATTCTAGCTTTAAAACCTTCTATTATTCCATCTTTATTTTCTTTCTTTCTTTCTTGTTATCTTTCCTTCTAGTTTCAATACCTTCTAACATTCTATCTTTAATTTCTTTCTTTCTTTCTTTATATTTTTCATTATAGCTTTAATACATTCTAACATTCTATCTTTACTTTCTTTCTTTATTTTTCATGATAGCTTTCATTCTAGTTTTAATACCTTCTAACATTCTATCTTTAGTTTCTGTCTTTCTTTCTTTCTTTATATCTTTCATTCTGGCTTTAATACCTTCTAACATTCTATCTTTACTTTCTTTCTTTCCTTCTTTCTTGATATCTTTCATTCTAGCTTTAATACCTTCTAACATTCTATCTTTAGTCTTTCTTTCTTTCTTTCTTTATATCTTTCATTCTAGCTTTAATACCTTCTAACATTCTATCTTTAGTTTCTTTCTTTCTGTCTTTAATGATATCTTTCATTCTAATTTTAATACCTTCTAACATTCTATCTTTAGTTTCTTTCTTTCTTTCTTTCTTTCTTTATATCTTTCATTATAGCTTTAATACCTTCTAACATTCTATCTTTAGTTTCTTTCTTTCTTTCTTTCTTTATATCTCAAATTCTAGCTTTAATAAATTCTAACATTCTATCTTTAGTTTCTTTCTTTCTTTCATGATATCTTTCATTCTAATTTTAATACCTTCTAACATTCTTTCTTTAGTTTCTTTCTTTCTTTCTTTCTTTCTTTCTTTCTTTCTTCATATCTTTCATTCTAGCTTTAATACCTTCTAACATTCTATCTTTAGTTTCTTTCTTTCTTTCTTGATATCTTTCATTCTCGCTTTAATACCTTCTAACATTCTATCTTTAGTTTCTTTCTTTCTTTCTTTATATCTTTTATTCTAGCTTTAATACCTTCGAACATTCTGTCTTTAGTTTCTTTCTTTCTTTCTTTCATGATATCTTTCATTCTAATTTTAATACCTTCTAACATTCTTTCTTTAGTTTCTTTCTTTCTTTCTTTCTTTCTTTCTTCATATCTTTCATTCTAGCTTTAATACCTTCTAACATTCTATCTTTAGTTTCTTTCTTTATTTTTCTTGATATCTTTCATTCTAGTTTTAATACCATTCTATCTTTAGTTTCTTTCTTTCTTTCTTTATATCTTTCATTCTATCTTTAATACCTTCTAACATTCTATCTTTACTCTCTTTCTTTCCTTCTTTCTTGATATCTTTCATTCTAGCTTTTATACCTTCTAACATTCTATCTTTAGTTTCTTTCTTTCTTTCTTTCTTGATATCTTTCCTTCTTGTTTCAATACCTTCTAAAATTCTATCTTTAGTTTCCTTCTTTTTTTCTTTCTTTATATCTTTCATTCTAGCTTTAATACCTTCTAACATTCTATCTTTAGTTTCTTTCTTTATTTCTTTCTTTATATCTTTCATTCTACCTTTAGTACCGTCTAACATTCTATCTTTCGTTTCTTTCTTTCTTTCTTCCATGATATCTTTAATACTAATTTTAATACCTTCTAACATTCTTTCTTTAGTTTCTTTCTTTCTTTCTTTCTTTCTTTCTTTCTTCATATCTTTCATTCTAGCTTTAATACCTTCTAACATTCTATCTTTAGTTTCTTTCTTTCTTTCTTGATATCTTTCATTCTCGCTTTAATACCTTCTAACATTCTATCTTTCGTTTCTTTCTTTCTTTCTTTATATCTTTTATTCTAGCTTTAATACCTTCGAACATTCTGTCTTTAGTTTCTTTCTTTCTTTCTTTCTTGATATCTTTCATTCTAATTTTAATACCTTCTAACATTCTTTCTTTAGTTTCTTTCTTTCTTTCTTTCTTTATATCTCAAATTCTAGCTTTAATAAATTCTAACATTCTATCTTTAGTTTCTTTCTTTCTTTCATGATATCTTTCATTCTAATTTTAATACCTTCTAACATTCTTTCTTTAGTTTCTTTCTTTCTTTCTTTCTTTCTTTCTTTCTTCATATCTTTCATTCTAGCTTTAATACCTTCTAACATTCTATCTTTAGTTTCTTTCTTTCTTTCTTGATATCTTTCATTCTCGCTTTAATACCTTCTAACATTCTATCTTTAGTTTCTTTCTTTCTTTCTTTATATCTTTTATTCTAGCTTTAATACCTTCGAACATTCTGTCTTTAGTTTCTTTCTTTCTTTCTTTCATGATATCTTTCATTCTAATTTTAATACCTTCTAACATTCTTTCTTTAGTTTCTTTCTTTCTTTCTTTCTTTCTTTCTTCATATCTTTCATTCTAGCTTTAATACCTTCTAACATTCTATCTTTAGTTTCTTTCTTTCTTTCTTTCTTCATATCTTTCATTCTAGCTTTAATACCTTCTAACATTCTTTCTTTAGTTTCTTTCTTTCTTTCATTCTTTATATCTTTCATTCTAGCTTTAAAACCTTCGAACATTCTATCATTTGTTTCTTTCTTTCTTTCTTTCTTTCTTGATATCTTTCATTCTTGCTTTAATACCTTCTAACATTCTATCTTTAGTTTCTTTCTTTCTTTCTTTCTTCATATCTTTCATTCTAGCTTTTATACCTTCTAACATTCTATCTTTAGTTTCTTTCTTTCTTTCTTTCTTTCTTGATATCTTTCATTCTAATTTTAATACCTTCTAAAATTCTTTCTTTAGTTTCTTTCTTTCTTTCTTTATATATTTCATTCTAGCTTTAAAACCTTCTATTATTCCATCTTTATTTTCTTTCTTTCTTTCTTGTTATCTTTCCTTCTAGTTTCAATACCTTCTAACATTCTATCTTTAATTTCTTTCTTTCTTTCTTTATATTTTTCATTATAGCTTTAATACATTCTAACATTCTATCTTTACTTTCTTTCTTTATTTTTCATGATAGCTTTCATTCTAGTTTTAATACCTTCTAACATTCTATCTTTAGTTTCTGTCTTTCTTTCTTTCTTTATATCTTTCATTCTGGCTTTAATACCTTCTAACATTCTATCTTTACTTTCTTTCTTTCCTTCTTTCTTGATATCTTTCATTCTAGCTTTAATACCTTCTAACATTCTATCTTTAGTCTTTCTTTCTTTCTTTCTTTATATCTTTCATTCTAGCTTTAATACCTTCTAACATTCTATCTTTAGTTTCTTTCTTTCTGTCTTTAATGATATCTTTCATTCTAATTTTAATACCTTCTAACATTCTATCTTTAGTTTCTTTCTTTCTTTCTTTCTTTCTTTATATCTTTCATTATAGCTTTAATACCTTCTAACATTCTATCTTTAGTTTCTTTCTTTATTTTTCTTGATATCTTTCTTTCTAGTTTTAATACCTTCTAACATTCTATCTGTAGTTTCTTTCTTTCTTTCTTTATATCTTTCATTCTATCTTTAATACCTTCTAACATTCTATCTTTACTCTCTTTCTTTCCTTCTTTCTTGATTACTTTCATTCTATTTTTAATACCTTCTAACATTTTATCTTTAGTTTCTTTCTTTCTTTCTTTATATCTTTCATTCTAGCTTTTATACCTTCTAACATTCTATCTTTAGTTTCTTTCTTTCTTTCTTTCTTGATATCTTTCCTTCTAGTTTCAATACCTTCTAAAATTCTCTCCCCTTATTTTTTTTCTTTTTTTCTTTCTTTATATCTTTCATTCTAGCTTTAATACCTTCTAACATTCTATCTTTAGTTTCTTTCTTTCTTTCTTCCATG
This sequence comes from Intellagama lesueurii, assembly GCA_037013535.1. Lineage (NCBI taxonomy): Eukaryota > Metazoa > Chordata > Lepidosauria > Squamata > Agamidae > Intellagama > Intellagama lesueurii. Next base: position 20,296,931 of record JBAJHW010000014.1, on the reverse strand, counting down.
ATATCTTTAATACTAATTTTAATACCTTCTAACATTCTTTCTTTAGTTTCTTTCATTCTTTCTTTCTTTCTTTATAACTTTAATTCTAGCTTTAATACCTTCTAACATTCTATCTTTAGTTTCTTTCTTTCTTTCATGATATCTTTTATTCTAATTTTAATACCTTCTAACATTCTTTCTTTAGTTTCTTTCTTTCTTTCTTTCTTTCTTTCTTCATATCTTTCATTCTAGCTTTAATACCTTCTAACATTCTATCTTTAGTTTCTTTCTTTCTTTCTTTCTTTCTTGATATCTTTCATTCTAGCTTTAATACCTTCTAACATTCTATCTTTAGTCTCTTTCTTTCTTTCTTTCTTTATATCTTTCATTCTAGCTTTAATACCTTCTAACATTCTATCTTTAGTTTCTTTCTTTCTTTCTTTAATGATATCTTTCATTCTAATTTTAATACCTTCTAACATTCTATCTTTAGTTTCTTTCTTTCTTTCTTTCTTTATATCTTTCATTATAGCTTTAATACATTCTAACATTCTATCTTTAGTTTCTTTCTTTCTTTCTTTATATCTTTCATTCAAGCTTTAATACGTTCTAACATTCTATCTTTAGTTTCTTTCTTTATTTTTCTTGATATCTTTCATTCTAGTTTTAATACCATTCTATCTTTAGTTTCTTTCTTTCTTTCTTTATATCTTTCATTCTATCTTTAATACCTTCTAACATTCTATCTTTACTCTCTTTCTTTCCTTCTTTATTGATATCTTTCATTCTAGCTTTTATACCTTCTAACATTCTATCTTTAGTTTCTTTCTTTCTTTCTTTCTTGATATCTTTCTTCTAGTTTCAATACCTTCTAAAATTCTATCTTTAGTTTCCTTCTTTTTTTCTTTCTTTATATCTTTCATTCTAGCTTTAATACCTTCTAACATTCTATCTTTAGTTTCTTTCTTTATTTCTTTCTTTATATCTTTCATTCTACCTTTAGTACCGTCTAACATTCTATCATTAGTTTCTTTCTTTCTTTCTTCCATGATATCTTTAATACTAATTTTAATACCCTCTAACATTCTTTCTTTAGTTTCTTTCTTTCTTTCTTTCTTTATATCTCAAATTCTAGCTTTAATAAATTCTAACATTCTATCTTTAGTTTCTTTCTTTCTTTCATGATATCCTTCATTCTAATTTTAATACCTTCTAACATTCTTTCTTTAGTTTCTTTCTTTCTTTCTTTCTTTCTTTCTTTCTTTCTTCATATCTTTCATTCTAGCTGTAATACCTTCTAACATTCTATCTTTAGTTTCTTTCTTTCTTTCTTGATATCTTTCATTCTCGCTTTAATACCTTCTAACATTCTATCTTTAGTTTCTTTCTTTCTTTCTTTATATCTTTTATTCTAGCTTTAATACCTTCGAACATTCTGTCTTTAGTTTCTTTCTTTCTTTCTCGATATCTTTCATTCTAATTTTAATACCTTCTAACATTCTTTCTTTAGTTTCTTTCTTTCTTTCTTTCTTTATATCTTTCATTCTAGCTTTAATACCTTCTAATATTCTATCTTTAGTTTCTTTCTTTCTTTCATGATATCTTTCATTCTAATTTTAATACCTTCTAACATTCTTTCTTTAGTTTCTTTCTTTCTTTCTTTCTTTCTTTCTTTCTTTCTTCATATCTTTCATTCTAGCTTTAATACCTTCTAACATTCTATCTTTAGTTTCTTTCTTTCTTTCTTGATATCTTTCATTCTCGCTTTAATACCTTCTAACATTCTATCTTTAGTTTCTTTCTTTCTTTCTTTATATCTTTTATTCTAGCTTTAATACCTTCGAACATTCTGTCTTTAGTTTCTTTCTTTCTTTCTTTCATGATATCTTTCATTCTAATTTTAATACCTTCTAACATTCTTTCTTTAGTTTCTTTCTTTCTTTCTTTCTTTCTTTCTTCATATCTTTCATTCTAGCTTTAATACCTTCTAACATTCTATCTTTAGTTTCTTTCTTTCTTTCTTTCTTCATATCTTTCATTCTAGCTTTAATACCTTCTAACATTCTTTCTTTAGTTTCTTTCTTTCTTTCATTCTTTATATCTTTCATTCTAGCTTTAAAACCTTCGAACATTCTATCATTTGTTTCTTTCTTTCTTTCTTTCTTTCTTGATATCTTTCATTCTTGCTTTAATACCTTCTAACATTCTATCTTTAGTTTCTTTCTTTCTTTCTTTCTTCATATCTTTCATTCTAGCTTTTATACCTTCTAACATTCTATCTTTAGTTTCTTTCTTTCTTTCTTTCTTTCTTGATATCTTTCATTCTAATTTTAATACCTTCTAAAATTCTTTCTTTAGTTTCTTTCTTTCTTTCTTTATATATTTCATTCTAGCTTTAAAACCTTCTATTATTCCATCTTTATTTTCTTTCTTTCTTTCTTGTTATCTTTCCTTCTAGTTTCAATACCTTCTAACATTCTATCTTTAATTTCTTTCTTTCTTTCTTTATATTTTTCATTATAGCTTTAATACATTCTAACATTCTATCTTTACTTTCTTTCTTTATTTTTCATGATAGCTTTCATTCTAGTTTTAATACCTTCTAACATTCTATCTTTAGTTTCTGTCTTTCTTTCTTTCTTTATATCTTTCATTCTGGCTTTAATACCTTCTAACATTCTATCTTTACTTTCTTTCTTTCCTTCTTTCTTGATATCTTTCATTCTAGCTTTAATACCTTCTAACATTCTATCTTTAGTCTTTCTTTCTTTCTTTCTTTATATCTTTCATTCTAGCTTTAATACCTTCTAACATTCTATCTTTAGTTTCTTTCTTTCTGTCTTTAATGATATCTTTCATTCTAATTTTAATACCTTCTAACATTCTATCTTTAGTTTCTTTCTTTCTTTCTTTCTTTCTTTATATCTTTCATTATAGCTTTAATACCTTCTAACATTCTATCTTTAGTTTCTTTCTTTATTTTTCTTGATATCTTTCTTTCTAGTTTTAATACCTTCTAACATTCTATCTGTAGTTTCTTTCTTTCTTTCTTTATATCTTTCATTCTATCTTTAATACCTTCTAACATTCTATCTTTACTCTCTTTCTTTCCTTCTTTCTTGATTACTTTCATTCTATTTTTAATACCTTCTAACATTTTATCTTTAGTTTCTTTCTTTCTTTCTTTATATCTTTCATTCTAGCTTTTATACCTTCTAACATTCTATCTTTAGTTTCTTTCTTTCTTTCTTTCTTGATATCTTTCCTTCTAGTTTCAATACCTTCTAAAATTCTCTCCTCTTATTTTTTTTCTTTTTTTCTTTCTTTATATCTTTCATTCTAGCTTTAATACCTTCTAACATTCTATCTTTAGTTTCTTTCTTTCTTTCTTCCATGATATCTTTAATACTAATTTTAATACCTTCTAACATTCTTTCTTTAGTTTCTTTCATTCTTTCTTTCTTTCTTTATAACTTTAATTCTAGCTTTAATACCTTCTAACATTCTATCTTTAGTTTCTTTCTTTCTTTCATGATATCTTTTATTCTAATTTTAATACCTTCTAACATTCTTTCTTTAGTTTCTTTCTTTCTTTCTTTCTTTCTTTCTTCATATCTTTCATTCTAGCTTTAATACCTTCTAACATTCTATCTTTAGTTTCTTTCTTTCTTTCTTTCTTTCTTGATATCTTTCATTCTAGCTTTAATACCTTCTAACATTCTATCTTTAGTCTCTTTCTTTCTTTCTTTCTTTATATCTTTCATTCTAGCTTTAATACCTTCTAACATTCTATCTTTAGTTTCTTTCTTTCTTTCTTTAATGATATCTTTCATTCTAATTTTAATACCTTCTAACATTCTATCTTTAGTTTCTTTCTTTCTTTCTTTCTTTATATCTTTCATTATAGCTTTAATACATTCTAACATTCTATCTTTAGTTTCTTTCTTTCTTTCTTTATATCTTTCATTCAAGCTTTAATACGTTCTAACATTCTATCTTTAGTTTCTTTCTTTATTTTTCTTGATATCTTTCATTCTAGTTTTAATACCATTCTATCTTTAGTTTCTTTCTTTCTTTCTTTATATCTTTCATTCTATCTTTAATACCTTCTAACATTCTATCTTTACTCTCTTTCTTTCCTTCTTTATTGATATCTTTCATTCTAGCTTTTATACCTTCTAACATTCTATCTTTAGTTTCTTTCTTTCTTTCTTTCTTGATATCTTTCTTCTAGTTTCAATACCTTCTAAAATTCTATCTTTAGTTTCCTTCTTTTTTTCTTTCTTTATATCTTTCATTCTAGCTTTAATACCTTCTAACATTCTATCTTTAGTTTCTTTCTTTATTTCTTTCTTTATATCTTTCATTCTACCTTTAGTACCGTCTAACATTCTATCATTAGTTTCTTTCTTTCTTTCTTCCATGATATCTTTAATACTAATTTTAATACCCTCTAACATTCTTTCTTTAGTTTCTTTCTTTCTTTCTTTCTTTATATCTCAAATTCTAGCTTTAATAAATTCTAACATTCTATCTTTAGTTTCTTTCTTTCTTTCATGATATCCTTCATTCTAATTTTAATACCTTCTAACATTCTTTCTTTAGTTTCTTTCTTTCTTTCTTTCTTTCTTTCTTTCTTCATATCTTTCATTCTAGCTGTAATACCTTCTAACATTCTATCTTTAGTTTCTTTCTTTCTTTCTTGATATCTTTCATTCTCGCTTTAATACCTTCTAACATTCTATCTTTAGTTTCTTTCTTTCTTTCTTTATATCTTTTATTCTAGCTTTAATACCTTCGAACATTCTGTCTTTAGTTTCTTTCTTTCTTTCTCGATATCTTTCATTCTAATTTTAATACCTTCTAACATTCTTTCTTTAGTTTCTTTCTTTCTTTCTTTCTTTATATCTTTCATTCTAGCTTTAATACCTTCTAATATTCTATCTTTAGTTTCTTTCTTTCTTTCTTGATATATTTCATTCTAATTTTAATACCTTCTAACATTCTTTCTTTAGTTTCTTTCTTTCTTTCATTCTTTATATTTTTCATTCTAGCTTTAAAACCTTCGAACATTCTATCTTTAGTTTCTTTCTTTCTTTCTTTCTTTCTTGATATCTTTCATTCTAGCTTTAATACCTTCTAATATTCTATCTTTAGTTTCTTTCTTTCTTTCTTTCTTGAAATCTTTCATTCTAATTTTAATACCTTCTAACATTCTATCTTTAGTTTCTTTCTTTCTTTCTTTATATCTTTCATTATAGCTTTAATACATTCTAACATTCTATCTTTAGTTTCTTTCTTTATTTTTCTGGATATCTTTCATTCTAGTTTTAATACCATTCTATATTTAGTTTCTTTCTTTCTTTCTTTATATCTTTTATTCTAGCTTTAATACCTTCTAACATTCTGTCTTTAGTTTCTTTCTTTCTATCTTTCTTGATATCTTTCATTCTAATTTTAATAATTCTAACATTCTTTCTTTAGTTTCTTTCTTTCTTTCTTTAAATCTTTCATTCTAGCTTTAATACCTTCTAATATTCTATCTTTATTTTCTTTCTTTCTTTCTTTCTTGATATCTTTCCTTCTAGTTTCAATACCTTCTAACATTTTATCTTTAGTTTCTTTCTTTCTTTCTTTATATCTTTCATTCTAGTTTTAATACCTTCTAACATTCTATCTTTAGTTTCTTTCTTTCTTTCTTTATATCTTTCATTCAAGCTTTAATACCTTCTAACATTCTATTTTTAGTTTCTTTCTTTCTTTCTTTATATCTTTCATTCTAGCTTTAATACCTTCTAACATTCAATGTTTAGTTTCTTTCTTTCTTTCTTTATATCTTTCATTCAAGCTTTAATACCTTCTAACATTCTATTTTTAGATTCTTTCTTTCTTTCTTTATATCTTTCATTCTAGCTTTAATACCTTCTAACATTCTATCTTTAGTTTCTGTCTTTATTTTTCTTGATATCTTTCTTTCTAGTTTTAATACCTTCTAACATTCTATCTTTAGTTTCTTTCTTTCTTTCTTTCTTTATATCTTTCATTCTATCTTTAATACCTTCTAACATTCTATCTTTACTCTCTTTCTTTCCTTCTTTCTTGATTACTTTCATTCTATCTTTAATACCTTCTAACATTTTATCTTTAGTTTCTTTCTTTCTTTCTTTATATCTTTCATTCTAGCTTTTATACCTTCTAACATTCTATCTTTAGTCTCTTTCTTTCTTTCTTTATATCTTTCATTCTAGCTTTAATACCTTCTAACATTCAATCTTTAGTTTCTTTCTTTCTTTCTTTAATGATATCTTTCATTCTAATTTTAATACCTTCTAACATTCTATCTTTAGTTTCTTTCTTTCTTTCTTTCTTTATATCTTTCATTATAGCTTTAATACATTCTAACATTCTATCTTTAGTTTCTTTCTTTCTTTCTTTATATCTTTCATTATAGCTTTAATACATTCTAACATTCTATCTTTAGTTTCTTTCTTTATTTTTCTGGATATCTTTCATTCTAGTTTTAATACCATTCTATATTTAGTTTCTTTCTTTCTTTCTTTATATCTTTTATTCTAGCTTTAATACCTTCTAACATTCTGTCTTTAGTTTCTTTCTTTCTTTCTTTCTTGATATCTTTCATTCTAATTTTAATAATTCTAACATTCTTTCTTTAGTTTCTTTCTTTCTTTCTTTAAATCTTTCATTCTAGCTTTAATACCTTCTAATATTGTATCTTTATTTTCTTTCTTTCTTTCTTTCTTGATATCTTTCCTTCTAGTTTCAATACCTTCTAACATTTTATCTTTAGTTTCTTTCTTTCTTTCTTTATATCTTTCATTCTAGCTTTAATACCTTCTAACATTCTATCTTTAGTTTCTTTCTTTCTTTCTTTATATCTTTCATTCAAGCTTTAATACCTTCTAACATTCTATTTTTAGTTTCTTTCTTTCTTTCTTTATATCTTTCATTCTAGCTTTAATACCTTCTAACATTCTATCTTTAGTTTCTTTCTTTATTTTTCTTGATATCTTTCTTTCTATCTTTAATACCTTCTAACATTCTATCTTTACTCTCTTTCTTTCCTTCTTTCTTGATTACTTTCATTCTATCTTTAATACCTTCTAACATTTTATCTTTAGTTTCTTTCTTTCTTTCTTTATATCTTTCATTCTAGCTTTTATACCTTCTAACATTCTTTCTTTAGTTTCTTTCTTTCTTTCTTTCTTGATATCTTTCCTTCTAGTTTCAATACCTTCTAAAATTCTATCTTTAGTTTCTTTCTTTTTTTCATTCTTTATATCTTTCATTCTAGCTTTAATACCTTCTAACATTCTATCTTTAGTTTCTTTCTTTATTTCTTTCTTTATATATTTCATTCTAGCTTTAGTACTTTCTAACATTCTATCTTTAGTTTCTTTCTTTCTTTCTTCCATGATATCCTTAATACTAATTTTAATACCTTCTAACATTCTTTCTTTAGTTTCTTTCATTCTTTCTTTCTTTCTTTATAACTTTAATTCTAGCTTTCATACCTTCTAACATTCTATCTTTAGTTTCTTTCTTTCTTTCATGATATCTTTCATTCTAATTTTAATACCTTCTAACATTCTTTCTTTAGTTTCTTTCTTTCTTTCTTTCTTTCTTCATATCTTTCATTCCAGCTTTAATACCTTCTAACATTCTATCTTTAGTTTCTTTCTTTCTTTCTTTATATCTTTTATTCTAGCTTTAATATCTTCGAACATTCTGTCTTTAGTTTCTTTCTTTCTTTCTTTCTTGATATCTTTCATTTTAATTTTTATACCTTCGAACATTCTTTCTTTAGTTTCTTTCTTTCTTTCTTTCTTTATATCTTTCATTCTAGCTTTAATACCTTCTAATATTCTATCTTTAGTTTCTTTCTTTCTTTCTTTCTTGATATCTTTCATTCTAATTTTAATACCTTCTAACATTCTTTCTTTATTTTCTTTCTTTCTTTCATTCTTTATATCTTTCATTCTAGCTTTAAAACCTTCGAACATTCTATCTTTAGTTTCTTTCTTTCTTTCTTTCTTTCTTTCTTGATATCTTTCATTCTAGCTTTAATACCTTCTAACATTCTATCTTTAGTTTCTTTCTTTCTTTCTTTCTTCATCTTTCATTCTAGCTTTAATACCTTCTAACATTCTATCTTTAGTTTTTCTTTCTTTCTTTCTTTCTTGATATCTTTCATTCTAATTTTAATACCTTCTAAAATTCTTTCTTTAGTTTCTTTCTTTCTTTCTTTCTTTATATATTTCATTCTAGCTTTAAAACCTTCTAATATTCCATCTTTATTTTCTTTCTTTCTTTCTTGTTATCTTTCCTTCCAGTTTCAATACCTCCTAACATTCTATCTCTAATTTCTTTCTTTCTTTCTTTATATCTTTCATTATAGCTTTAATACATTCTAACATTCTATCTTTACTTTCTTTCTTTATTTTTCTTGATAGCTCTCATTCTAGTTTTAATACCTTCTAACATTCTATCTTTAGTTTCTGTCTTTCTTTCTTTCTTTCTTTATATCTTTCATTCTAGTTTTAATACCTTCTAGCATTCTATCTTTACTTTCTTTCTTTCCTTCTTTCTTGATATCTTTCATTCTATCTTTAATACCTTCTAACATTTTATTTTTAGTTTCTTTCTTTCTTTCTTTCTTTATATCTTTCATTCTAGCTTTTATGCCTTCTAACATTCTATCTTGAGTTTCTTTTTTCCTTTCTTTCTTGATATCTTTCATTCTAGCTTTAATACCTTCTAACATTCTATCTTTAGTCTCTTTCTTTCTTTCTTTCTTTATATCTTTCATTCCAGCTTTAATACCTTCTAACATTCTATCTTTAGTTTCTTTCTTTCTGTCTTTAATGATATCTTTCATTCTAATTTTAATACCTTCTAACATTCTATCTTTAGTTTCTTTCTTTCTTTCTTTCTTTCTTTCTTTCTTTATATCTTTCATTATAGCTTTAATACCTTCTAACATTCTATCTTTAGTTTCTTTCTTTATTTTTCTTGATATCTTTCTTTCTAGTTTTAATACCTTCTAACATTCTATCTTTAGTTTCTTTCTTTCTTTCTTTAAATCTTTCATTCTATCTTTAATACCTTCTAACATTCTATCTTTACTCTCTTTCTTTCCTTCTTTCTTGATTACTTTCATTCTATCTTTAATACCTTCTAACATTTTATCTTTAGTTTCTTTCTTTCTTTCTTTATATCTTTCATTCTAGCTTTTATACCTTCTAACATTCTATCTTTAGTTTCTTTCTTTCTTTCTTTCTTGATATCTTTCCTTCTAGTTTCAATACCTTCTAAAATTCTCTCTTTAGTTTCTTTATTTTTTTCTTTCTTTATATCTTTCATTCTAGCTTTAATACCTTCTAACATTCTATCTTTAGTTTCTTTCTTTATTTCTTTCTTTATATATTTCATTCTAGCTTTAGTACCTTCTAACATTCTATCTTTAGTTTCTTTCTTTCTTTCTTCCATGATATCTTTAATACTAATTTTAATACCTTCTAACATTCTTTCTATAGTTTCTTTCATTCTTTCTTTCTTTCTTTATAACTTTAATTCTAGCTTTAATACCTTCTAACATTCTATCTTTAGTTTCTTTCTTTCTTTCATGATATCTTTCATTCTAATTTTAATACCTTCTAACATTCTTTCTTTAGTTTCTTTCTTTCTTTCTTTCTTTCTTTCTTCATATCTTTCATTCTAGCTTTAATACCTTCTAACATTCTTTCTTTAGTTTCTTTCTTTCTTTCATTCTTTATATCTTTCATTCTAGCTTTAAAACCTTCGAACATTCTATCTTTAGTTTCTTTCTTTCTTTCTTTCTTTCTTGATATCTTTCATTCTAGCTTTAATACCTTCTAACATTCTATCTTTAGTTTCTTTCTTTCTTTCTTTCTTTCTTTCTATCTTTCATTCTAGCTTTAGTACCTTCTAACATTCTATCTTTAGTTTCTTTCTTTCTTTCTTCCATGATATCTTTAATACTAATTTTAATACCTTCTAACATTCTTTCTTTAGTTTCTTTCATTCTTTCTTTCTTTCTTTATAACTTTAATTCTAGCTTTAATACCTTCTAACATTCTATCTTTAGTTTCTTTCTTTCTTTCATGATATCTTTCATTCTAATTTTAATACCTTCTAACATTCTTTCTTTAGTTTCTTTCTTTCTTTCTTTCTTTCTTTCTTCATATCTTTCATTCTAGCTTTAATACCTTCTAACATTCTTTCTTTAGTTTCTTTCTTTCTTTCATTCTTTGTATCTTTCATTCTAGCTTTAAAACCTTCGAACATTCTATCTTTAGTTTCTTTCTTTCTTTCTTGATATCTTTCATTCTAGCTTTAATACCTTCTAACATTCTATCTTTAGTTTCTTTCTTTCTTTCTTTCTTTCTATCTTTCATTCTAATTTTAATACCTTCTAAAATTCTTTCTTTAGTTTCTTTCTTTCTTTCTTTCTTTATATATTTCATTCTAGCTTTAAAACTTTCTAATATTCTATCTTTAGTTTCTTTCTTTCTTTCTTGTTATCTTTCCTTCTAGTTTCAATACCTTCTAACATTCTATCTTTAATTTCTTTTTTTCTTATTTTATATCTTTCATTATAGCTTAAATACATTCTTACATTCTATCTTTACTTTCTTTATTTATTTTTCTTGATAGCTTTCATTCTAGTTTTAATACCTTCTAACATTCTATCTTTAGTTTCTTCCTATCTTTCTTTCTTTATATCTTTCATTCTAGCTTTAATACCTTCTAACATTCTATCTTTACTTTCTTTCTTTCCTTCTTTCTTGATATCTTTCATTCTATCTTTAATACCTTCTAACATTTTATTTTTAGTTTCTTTCTTTCTTTCTTTCTTTCTTCATATCTTTCATTCTAGCTTTTATACCTTCTAACATTCTATCTTTAGTTTCTTTTTTCCTTTCTTTCTTGATATCTTTCATTCTAGCTTTAATACCTTCTAACATTCTATCTTTAGTCTCTTTCTTTCTTTCTTTCTTTATATCTTTCATTCTAGCTTTAATACCTTCTAACATTCTATCTTTAGTTTCTTTCTTTCTTTCTTTAATGATATCTTTCATTCTAATTTTAATACCTTCTAACATTCTATCTTTAGTTTCTTTCTTTCTTTCTTTTTTTATATCTTTCATTATAGCTTTAATACATTCTAACATTCTATCTTTAGTTTCTTTCTTTCTTTCTTTATATCTTTCATTCAAGCTTTAATACGTTCTAACATTCTATCTTTAGTTTCTTTCTTTATTTTTCTGGATATCTTTCATTCTAGTTTTAATACCATTCTATCTTTAGTTTCTTTCTTTCTTTCTTTATATCTTTTATTCTAGCTTTAATACCTTCTAACATTCTGTCTTTAGTTTCTTTCTTTCTTTCTTTCTTGATATCTTTCATTCTAATTTTAATACCTTCTAACATTCTTTCTTTAGTTTCTTTCTTTCTTTCTTTATATCTTTCATTCTAGCTTTTATACCTTCTAACATTCTATCTTTAGTTTCTTTCTTTCTTTCATGATATCTTTCATTCTAATTTTAATACCTTATAACATTCTTTCTTTAGTTTCTTTCTTTCTTTCTTTCTTTCTTTCTTTCTTTCTTTCTTTCTTTCTTTCTTTCTTCATATCTTTCATTCCAGCTTTAATACCTTCTAAAATTCTATCTTTAGTTTCTTTCTTTTTTTCATTCTTTATATCTTTCATTCTAGCTTTAATACCTTCTAACATTCTATCTTTAGTTTCTTTCTTTATTTCTTTCTTTATATATTTCATTCTAGCTTTAGTACTTTCTAACATTCTATCTTTAGTTTCTTTCTTTCTTTCTTCCATGATATCCTTAATACTAATTTTAATACCTTCTAACATTCTTTCTTTAGTTTCTTTCATTCTTTCTTTCTTTCTTTATAACTTTAATTCTAGCTTTCATACCTTCTAACATTCTATCTTTAGTTTCTTTCTTTCTTTCATGATATCTTTCATTCTAATTTTAATACCTTATAACATTCTTTCTTTAGTTTCTTTCTTTCTTTCTTTCTTTCTTTCTTTCTTTCTTTCTTTCTTCATATCTTTCATTCCAGCTTTAATACCTTCTAACATTCTATCTTTAGTTTCTTTCTTTCTTTCTTTATATCTTTTATTCTAGCTTTAATACCTTCGAACATTCTGTCTTTAGTTTCTTTCTTTCTTTCTTTCTTGATATCTTTCATTCTAATTTTTATACCTTCGAACATTCTTTCTTTAGTTTCTTTCTTTCTTTCTTTATATCTTTCATTCTAGCTTTAATACCTTCTAATATTCTATCTTTAGTTTCTTTCTTTCTTTCTTTCTTGATATCTTTCATTCTAATTTTAATACCTTCTAACATTCTATCTTTAGTTTCTTTCTTTCTTTCTTTCTTTCTTCATATCTTTCATTCTAGCTTTAATACCTTCTAACATTCTATCTTTAGTTTCTTTCTTTCTTTCTTTCTTCATATCTTTCATTCTAGCTTTAATACCTTCTAACATTCTATCTTTAGTTTCTTTCTTTCTTTCTTTCTTTCTTGATATCTTTCATTCTAATTTTAATACCTTCTAAAATTCTTTCTTTAGTTTCTTTCTTTCTTTCTTTATATATTTCATTCTAGCTTTAAAACCTTCTAATATTCCATCTTTATTTTCTTTCTTTCTTTCTTGTTATCTTTCCTTCTAGTTTCAATACATTCTAACATTCTATCTTTAATTTCTTTCTTTCTTTCTTGATATCTTTCATTCTAGCTTTAATACCTTCTAACATTCTATCTTTAGTTTCTTTCTTTCTTTCTTTCTTTCTATCTTTCATTCTAATTTTAATACCTTCTAAAAAATTTTCTTTAGTTTCTTTCTTTCTTTCTTTCTTTATATATTTCATTCTAGCTTTAAAACTTTCTAATATTCTATCTTTAGTTTCTTTCTTTCTTTCTTGTTATCTTTCCTTCTAGTTTCAATACCTTCTATCATTCTATCTTTAATTTCTTTTTTTCTTATTTTATATCTTTCATTATAGCTTTAATACATTCTTACATTCTATCTTTACTTTCTTTATTTATTTTTCTTGATAGCTTTCATTCTAGTTTTAATACCTTCTTACATTCTATCTTTAGTTTCTTCCTATCTTTCTTTCTTTATATCTTTCATTCTAGCTTTAATACCTTCTAACATTCTATCTTTACTTTCTTTCTTTCCTTCTTTCTTGATATCTTTCATTCTATCTTTAATACCTTCTAACATTTTATTTTTAGTTTCTTTCTTTCTTTCTTTCTTTCTTCATATCTTTCATTCTAGCTTTTATACCTTCTAACATTCTATCTTTAGTTTCTTTTTTCCTTTCTTTCTTGATATCTTTCATTCTAGCTTTAATACCTTCTAACATTCTATCTTTAGTCTCTTTCTTTCTTTCTTTCTTTATATCTTTCATTCTAGCTTTAATACCTTCTAACATTCTATCTTTAGTTTCTTTCTTTCTTTCTTTAATGATATCTTTCATTCTAATTTTAATACCTTCTAACATTCTATCTTTAGTTTCTTTCTTTCTTTCTTTCTTTATATCTTTCATTATAGCTTTAATACATTCTAACATTCTATCTTTAGTTTCTTTCTTTCTTTCTTTATATCTTTCATTCAAGCTTTAATACGTTCTAACATTCTATCTTTAGTTTCTTTCTTTATTTTTCTGGATATCTTTCATTCTAGTTTTAATACCATTCTATCTTTAGTTTCTTTCTTTCTTTCTTTATATCTTTTATTCTAGCTTTAATACCTTCTAACATTCTGTCTTTAGTTTCTTTCTTTCTTTCTTTCTTGATATCTTTCATTCTAATTTTAATACCTTCTAACATTCTTTCTTTAGTTTCTTTCTTTCTTTCTTTATATCTTTCATTCTAGCTTTTATACCTTCTAACATTCTATCTTTAGTTTCTTTCTTTCTTTCATGATATCTTTCATTCTAATTTTAATACCTTATAACATTCTTTCTTTAGTTTCTTTCTTTCTTTCTTTCTTTCTTTCTTTCTTTCTTTCTTTCTTTCTTTCTTTCTTTCTTTCTTTCTTCATATCTTTCATTCCAGCTTTAATACCTTCTAAAATTCTATCTTTAGTTTCTTTCTTTTTTTCATTCTTTATATCTTTCATTCTAGCTTTAATACCTTCTAACATTCTATCTTTAGTTTCTTTCTTTATTTCTTTCTTTATATATTTCATTCTAGCTTTAGTACTTTCTAACATTCTATCTTTAGTTTCTTTCTTTCTTTCTTCCATGATATCCTTAATACTAATTTTAATACCTTCTAACATTCTTTCTTTAGTTTCTTTCATTCTTTCTTTCTTTCTTTATAACTTTAATTCTAGCTTTCATACCTTCTAACATTCTATCTTTAGTTTCTTTCTTTCTTTCATGATATCTTTCATTCTAATTTTAATACCTTATAACATTCTTTCTTTAGTTTCTTTCTTTCTTTCTTTCTTTCTTTCTTTCTTTCTTTCTTTCTTTCTTTCTTTCTTCATATCTTTCATTCCAGCTTTAATACCTTCTAACATTCTATCTTTAGTTTCTTTCTTTCTTTCTTTATATCTTTTATTCTAGCTTTAATACCTTCGAACATTCTGTCTTTAGTTTCTTTCTTTCTTTCTTTCTTGATATCTTTCATTCTAATTTTTATACCTTCGAACATTCTTTCTTTAGTTTCTTTCTTTCTTTCTTTCTTTATATCTTTCATTCTAGCTTTAATACCTTCTAATATTCTATCTTTAGTTTCTTTCTTTCTTTCTTTCTTGATATCTTTCATTCTAATTTTAATACCTTCTAACATTCTATCTTTAGTTTCTTTCTTTCTTTCTTTCTTTCTTGATATCTTTCATTCTAGCTTTAATACCTTCTAACATTCTATCTTTAGTTTCTTTCTTTCTTTCTTTCTTCATATCTTTCATTTTAGCTTTAATACCTTCTAACATTCTATCTTTAGTTTCTTTCTTTCTTTCTTTCTTTCTTGATATCTTTCATTCTAATTTTAATACCTTCTAAAATTCTTTCTTTAGTTTCTTTCTTTCTTTCTTTATATATTTCATTCTAACTTTAAAACCTTCTAATATTCCATCTTTATTTTCTTTCTTTCTTTCTTGTTATCTTTCCTTCTAGTTTCAATACATTCTAACATTCTATCTTTAATTTCTTTCTTTCTTTCTTTATATCTTTCATTATAGCTTTAATACATTCTAACATTCTATCTTTACTTTCTTTCTTTATTTTTCTTGATAGCTCTCATTCTAGTTTTAATACCTTCTAACATTCTATCTTTAGTTTCTGTCTTTCTTTCTTTCTTTCTTTATATCTTTCATTCTAGCTTTAATACCTTCTAACATTCTATCTTTACTTTCTTTCTTTCCTTCTTTCTTGATATCTTTCATTCTATCTTTAATACCTTCTAACATTTTCTTTTTAGTTTCTTTCTTTCTTTCTTTCTTTCTTTATATCTTTCATTCTAGCTTTTATACCTTCTAACATTCTATCTTGAGTTTCTTTTTTCCTTTCTTTCTTGATATCTTTCATTCTAGCTTTAATATCTTCTAACATTCTATCTTTAGTCTCTTTCTTTCTTTCTTTCTTTATATCTTTCATTCTAGCTTTAATACCTTCTAACATTCTATCTTTAGTTTCTTTCCTTCTGTCTTTAATGATATCTTTCATTCTAATTTTAATACCTTCTAACATTCTATCTTTAGTTTCTTTCTTTCTTTCTTTCTTTCTTTATATCTTTCATTATAGCTTTAATACCTTCTAACATTCTATCTTTAGTTTCTTTCTTTATTTTTCTTGATATCTTTCATTCTAATTTTAATACCTTCTAACATTCTATCTTTAGTTTCTTTCTTTCTTTCTTTCTTTATATCTTTCATTATAGCTTTAATACATTCTAACATTCTATCTTTAGTTTCTTTCTTTCTTTCTTTATATCTTTCATTCAAGCTTTAATACGTTCTAACATTCTATCTTTAGTTTCTTTCTTTATTTTTCTGGATATCTTTCATTCTAGTTTTAATACCATTCTATCTTTAGTTTCTTTCTTTCTTTCTTTATATCTTTTATTCTAGCTTTAATACCTTCTAACATTCTGTCTTTAGTTTCTTTCTTTCTTTCTTTCTTTCTTGATATCTTTCATTCTAATTTTAATACCTTCTAACATTCTTTCTTTAGTTTCTTTCTTTCTTTCTTTATATCTTTCATTCTAGCTTTTATACCTTCTAACATTCTATCTTTAGTTTCTTTCTTTCTTTCTTGATATCTTTCCTTCTAGTTTCAATACCTTCTAAAATTCTATCTTTAGTTTCTTTCTTTTTTTCATTCTTTATATCTTTCATTCTAGCTTTAATACCTTCTAACATTCTATCTTTAGTTTCTTTCTTTATTTCTTTCTTTATATATTTCATTCTAGCTTTAGTACTTTCTAACATTCTATCTTTAGTTTCTTTCTTTCTTTCTTCCATGATATCCTTAATACTAATTTTAATACCTTCTAACATTCTTTCTTTAGTTTCTTTCATTCTTTCTTTCTTTCTTTATAACTTTAATTCTAGCTTTCATACCTTCTAACATTCTATCTTTAGTTTCTTTCTTTCTTTCATGATATCTTTCATTCTAATTTTAATACCTTATAACATTCTTTCTTTAGTTTCTTTCTTTCTTTCTTTCTTTCTTTCTTTCTTTCTTCATATCTTTCATTCCAGCTTTAATACCTTCTAACATTCTATCTTTAGTTTCTTTCTTTCTTTCTTTATATCTTTTATTCTAGCTTTAATACCTTCGAACATTCTGTCTTTAGTTTCTTTCTTTCTTTCTTTCTTGATATCTTTCATTCTAATTTTTATACCTTCGAACATTCTTTCTTTAGTTTCTTTCTTTCTTTCTTTCTTTATATCTTTCATTCTAGCTTTAATACCTTCTAATATTCTATCTTTAGTTTCTTTCTTTCTTTCTTTCTTGATATCTTTCATTCTAATTTTAATACCTTCTAACATTCTATCTTTAGTTTCTTTCTTTCTTTCTTTCTTTCTTGATATCTTTCATTCTAGCTTTAATACCTTCTAACATTCTATCTTTAGTTTCTTTCTTTCTTTCTTTCTTCATATCTTTCATTCTAGCTTTAATACCTTCTAACATTCTATCTTTAGTTTCTTTCTTTCTTTCTTTCTTTCTTGATATCTTTCATTCTAATTTTAATACCTTCTAAAATTCTTTCTTTAGTTTCTTTCTTTCTTTCTTTATATATTTCATTCTAGCTTTAAAACCTTCTAATATTCCATCTTTATTTTCTTTCTTTCTTTCTTGTTATCTTTCCTTCTAGTTTCAATACATTCTAACATTCGATCTTTAATTTCTTTCTTTCTTTCTTTATATCTTTCATTATAACTTTAATACATTCTAACATTCTATCTTTACTTTCTTTCTTTATTTTTCTTGATAGCTCTCATTCTAGTTTTAATACCTTCTAACATTCTATCTTTACTTTCTTTCTTTCCTTCTTTCTTGATATCTTTCATTCTATCTTTAATACCTTCTAACATTTTCTTTTTAGTTTCTTTCTTTCTTTCTTTATATCTTTCATTCTAGCTTTTATACCTTCTAACATTCTATCTTGAGTTTCTTTTTTCCTTTCTTTCTTGATATCTTTCATTCTAGCTTTAATACCTTCTAACATTCTATCTTTAGTCTCTTTCTTTCTTTCTTTCTTTATATCTTTCATTCTAGCTTTAATACCTTCTAACATTCTATCTTTAGTTTCTTTCCTTCTGTCTTTAATGATATCTTTCATTCTAATTTTAATACCTTCTAACATTCTATCTTTAGTTTCTTTCTTTCTTTCTTTCTTTCTTTATATCTTTCATTATAGCTTTAATACCTTCTAACATTCTATCTTTAGTTTCTTTCTTTATTTTTCTTGATATCTTTCTTTCTAGTTTTAATACCTTCTAACATTCTATCTTTAGTTTCTTTCTTTCTTTCTTTATATCTTTCATTCTATCTTTAATACCTTCTAACATTCTATCTTTACTCTCTTTCTTTCCTTCTTTCTTGATTACTTTCATTCTATCTTTAATACCTTCTAACATTTTATCTTTAGTTTCTTTCTTTCTTTCTTTATATCTTTCATTCTAGCTTTTATACCTTCTAACATTCTATCTTTAGTTTCTTTCTTTCTTTCTTTCTTGATATCTTTCCTTCTAGTTTCAATACCTTCTAAAATTCTCTCTTTAGTTTCTTTCTTTTTTTCTTTCTTTATATCTTTCATTCTAGCTTTAATACCTTCTAACATTCTATCTTTAGTTTCTTTCTTTATTTCTTTCTTTATATATTTCATTCTAGCTTTAGTACCTTCTAACATTCTATCTTTAGTTTCTTTCTTTCTTTCTTCCATGATATCTTTAATACTAATTTTAATACCTTCTAACATTCTTTCTTTAGTTTCTTTCATTCTTTCTTTCTTTCTTTATAACTTTAATTCTAGCTTTAATACCTTCTAACATTCTATCTTTAGTTTCTTTCTTTCTTTCTTTCTTTCTTTCTTTCTTTCTTTCTTTCTTTCTTTCTTTCTTTCTTGAAATCTTTCATTCTAATTTTAATACCTTCTAAAATTCTGTCTTTAGTTTCTTTCTTTCTTTCTTTCTTTATATATCTCATTCTAGCTTTAATACCTTCTAATATTCTATCTTTAGTTTCTTTCTTTCTTGATATCTTTCCTTCTAGTTTCAATACCTTCTAACATTCTATCTTTAGTTTCTTTCTTTCTTTCTTTATATCTTTCATTATAGCTTTAATACATTCTAACATTCTATCTTTAGTTTCTTTCTTTCTTTCTTTCTTTCTTTCTTGATATCTTTCATTCTAATTTTAATACCTTCTAAAATTCTTTCTTTAGTTTCTTTCTTTCTTTCTTTCTTTATATCTTTCATTCTCGCTTTAAAACCTTCTAACATTCTATCTTTACTTTCTTTCTTTCCTTCTTTCTTGATATCTTTCATTCTATCTTTAATACCTTCTAACATTTTATCTTTAGTTTCTTTCTTTCTTTCTTTCTTTATATCTTTCAGTATAGCTTTAATACATTCTAACATTCTATCTTTAGTTTCTTTCTTTCTTTCTTTAATGATATCTTTCATTCTAATTTTAATACCTTCTAACATTCTTTCTTTAGTTTCTTTCTTTCTTTCTTTATATATTTCATTCTAGCTTTAAAACCTTCTAATATTCCATCTTTATTTTCTTTCTTTCTTTCTTGTTATCTTTCCTTCTAGTTTCAATACATTCTAACATTCTATCTTTAATTTCTTTCTATCTTTCTTTATATCTTTCATTATAGCTTTAATACATTCTAACATTCTATCTTTACTTTCTTTCTTTATTTTTCTTGAAAGCTCTCATTCTAGTTTTAATACCTTCTAACATTCTATCTTTACTTTCTTTCTTTCCTTCTTTCTTGATATCTTTCATTCTATCTTTAATACCTTCTAACATTTTCTTTTTAGTTTCTTTCTTTCTTTCTTTCTTTATATCTTTCATTCTAGCTTTTATACCTTCTAACATTCTATCTTGAGTTTCTTTTTTCCTTTCTTTCTTGATATCTTTCATTCTAGCTTTAATACCTTCTAACATTCTATCTTTAATCTCTTTCTTTCTTTCTTTCTTTATATCTTTCATTCTAGCTTTAATACCTTCTAACATTCTATCTTTAGTTTCTTTCCTTCTGTCTTTAATGATATCTTTCATTCTAATTTTAATACCTTCTAACATTCTATCTTTAGTTTCTTTCTTTCTTTCTTTCTTTCTTTATATCTTTCATTATAGCTTTAATACCTTCTAACATTCTATCTTTAGTTTCTTTCTTTATTTTTCTTGATATCTTTCTTTCTAGTTTTAATACCTTCTAACATTCTATCTTTAGTTTCTTTCTTTCTTTCTTTATATCTTTCATTCTATCTTTAATACCTTCTAACATTCTATCTTTACTCTCTTTCTTTCCTTCTTTCTTGATTACTTTCATTCTATCTTTAATACCTTCTAACATTTTATCTTTAGTTTCTTTCTTTCTTTCTTTATATCTTTCATTCTAGCTTTTATACCTTCTAACATTCTATCTTTAGTTTCTTTCTTTCTTTCTTTCTTGATATCTTTCCTTCTAGTTTCAATACCTTCTAAAATTCTCTCTTTAGTTTCTTTCTTTTTTTCTTTCTTTATATCTTTCATTCTAGCTTTAATACCTTCTAACATTCTATCTTTAGTTTCTTTCTTTATTTCTTTCTTTATATATTTCATTCTAGCTTTAGTACCTTCTAACATTCTATCTTTAGTTTCTTTCTTTCTTTCTTCCATGATATCTTTAATACTAATTTTAATACCTTCTAACATTCTTTCTTTAGTTTCTTTCATTCTTTCTTTCTTTCTTTATAACTTTAATTCTAGCTTTAATACCTTCTAACATTCTATCTTTAGTTTCTTTCTTTCTTTCTTTCTTTCTTTCTTTCTTTCTTTCTTTCTTTCTTGATATCTTTCATTCTAATTTTAATACCTTCTAAAATTCTGTCTTTAGTTTCTTTCTTTCTTTCTTTCTTTATATATCTCATTCTAGCTTTAATACCTTCTAATATTCTATCTTTAGTTTCTTTCTTTCTTGATATCTTTCCTTCTAGTTTCAATACCTTCTAACATTCTATCTTTAGTTTCTTTCTTTCTTTCTTTATATCTTTCATTATACCTTTAATACATTCTAACATTCTATCTTTAGTTTCTTTCTTTCTTTCTTTCTTTCTTTCTTTCTTTCTTTCTTTCTTTCTTGATATCTTTCATTCTAATTTTAATACCTTCTAAAATTCTTTCTTTAGTTTCTTTCTTTCTTTCTTTCTTTATATCTTTCATTCTCGCTTTAAAACCTTCTAACATTCTATCTTTACTTTCTTTCTTTCCTTCTTTCTTGATATCTTTCATTCTATCTTTAATACCTTCTAACATTTTATCTTTAGTTTCTTTCTTTCTTTCTTTCTTTATATCTTTCAGTATAGCTTTAATACATTCTAACATTCTATCTTTAGTTTCTTTCTTTCTTTCTTTAATGATATCTTTCATTCTAATTTTAATACCTTCTAACATTCTTTCTTTAGTTTCTTTCTTTCTTTCTTTCTTTCTTTCTTCATATCTTTCATTCTAGCTTTAATACCTTCCAACATTCTATCTTTAGTTTCTTTCTTTATTTCTTTCTTGATATCTTTCATTCTAGCTTTAATACCTTCTAACATTCTATCTTTAGTTTCTTTCTTTCTTTATATCTTTTATTCTAGCTTTAATACCTTCTAACATTCTGTCTTTAGTTTCTTTCTTTCTTTCTTTCTTTCTTGATATCTTTCAGTCTAATTTTAATACCTTCTAACATTCTTTCTTTAATTTCTTTCTTTCTTTCTTTCTTTATATCTTTCATTCTAGCTTTAATACCTTCTAATATTCTATCTTTATTTTCGTTCTTTCTTTCTTTCTTGATATCTTTCCTTCTAGTTTCAATACCTTCTAACATTTTATCTTTAGTTTCTTTCTTTCTTTCTCTATATCTTTCATTCTAGCTTTAATACCTTCTAACATTCTATCTTTAGTTTCCTTCTTTCTTTCTTTCTTTATATCTTTCATTCTAGCTTTAATACCTTCTAAAATTCTATCTTTACTTTCTTTCTTTCCTTCTTTCTTGATATCTTTCATTCTATCTTTAATAACTTCTAACATTTTATCTTTAGTTTCTTTCTTTCGTTCTTTCTTTATATCTTTCATTCTAGCTTTAATACCTTCTAACATTCTATCTTTAGTTTCTTTCTTTCTTTCTTTCTTCATATCTTTCATTCTAGCTTTTATACCTTCTAACATTCTATCTTTAGTTTCTTTCTTTCTTTATATCTTTTATTCTAGCTTTTATACCTTCTAACATTCTATCTTTAGTTTCTTTCTTTCTTTCTTGATATCTTTCCTTCTAGATTCAATACCTTCTAACAATCTATCTAGTTTCTTTCTTTCTTTCTTTCTTTATATCTTTCATTCTAGCTTTAATACCTTCTAACATTCTATCTTTAGTTTCTTTCTTTCATTCTTGATATCTTTCATTCTAGCTTTAATACCTTCTAACATTCTATCTTTAGTTTCTTTCTTTCTTTCTTCATATCTTTCATTCTAGCTTTAATACCTTCTAACATTCTTTCTTTAGTTTCTTTCTTTCTTTCATTCTTTATATCTTTCATTCTAGCTTTAAAACCTTCGAACATTCTATCTTTAGTTTCTTTCTTTCTTTCTTTCTTTCTTGATATCTTTCATTCTAGCTTTAATACCTTCTAACATTCTATCTTTAGTTTCTTTCTTTCTTTCTTTCTTTCTTTCTATCTTTCATTCTAGCTTTAGTACCTTCTAACATTCTATCTTTAGTTTCTTTCTTTCTTTCTTCCATGATATCTTTAATACTAATTTTAATACCTTCTAACATTCTTTCTTTAGTTTCTTTCATTCTTTCTTTCTTTCTTTATAACTTTAATTCTAGCTTTAATACCTTCTAACATTCTATCTTTAGTTTCTTTCTTTATTTTTCTTGATATCTTTCTTTCTAGTTTTAATACCTTCTAACATTCTATCTTTAGTTTCTTTCTTTCTTTCTTTATATCTTTCATTCTATCTTTAATACCTTCTAACATTCTATCTTTACTCTCTTTCTTTCCTTCTTTCTTGATTACTTTCATTCTATCTTTAATACCTTCTAACATTTTATCTTTAGTTTCTTTCTTTCTTTCTTTATATCTTTCATTCTAGCTTTTATACCTTCTAACATTCTATCTTTAGTTTCTTTCTTTCTTTCTTTCTTGATATCTTTCCTTCTAGTTTCAATACCTTCTAAAATTCTCTCTTTAGTTTCTTTCTTTTTTTCTTTCTTTATATCTTTCATTCTAGCTTTAATACCTTCTAACATTCTATCTTTAGTTTCTTTCTTTATTTCTTTCTTTATATATTTCATTCTAGCTTTAGTACCTTCTAACATTCTATCTTTAGTTTCTTTCTTTCTTTCTTCCATGATATCTTTAATACTAATTTTAATACCTTCTAACATTCTTTCTTTAGTTTCTTTCATTCTTTCTTTCTTTCTTTATAACTTTAATTCTAGCTTTAATACCTTCTAACATTCTATCTTTAGTTTCTTTCTTTCTTTCTTTCTTTCTTTCTTTCTTTCTTTCTTTCTTTCTTTCTTGATATCTTTCATTCTAATTTTAATACCTTCTAAAATTCTGTCTTTAGATTCTTTCTTTCTTTCTTTCTTTATATATCTCATTCTAGCTTTAATACCTTCTAATATTCTATCTTTAGTTTCTTTCTTTCTTGATATCTTTCCTTCTAGTTTCAATACCTTCTAACATTCTATCTTTAGTTTCTTTCTTTCTTTCTTTATATCTTTCATTATACCTTTAATACATTCTAACATTCTATCTTTAGTTTCTTTCTTTCTTTCTTTCTTTCTTTCTTTCTTTCTTTCTTGATATCTTTCATTCTAATTTTAATACCTTCTAAAATTCTTTCTTTAGTTTCTTTCTTTCTTTCTTTCTTTATATCTTTCATTCTCGCTTTAAAACCTTCTAACATTCTATCTTTACTTTCTTTCTTTCCTTCTTTCTTGATATCTTTCATTCTATCTTTAATACCTTCTAACATTTTATCTTTAGTTTCTTTCTTTCTTTCTTTCTTTATATCTTTCAGTATAGCTTTAATACATTCTAACATTCTATCTTTAGTTTCTTTCTTTCTTTCTTTAATGATATCTTTCATTCTAATTTTAATACCTTCTAACATTCTTTCTTTAGTTTCTTTCTTTCTTTCTTTCTTTCTTTCTTCATATCTTTCATTCTAGCTTTAATACCTTCCAACATTCTATCTTTAGTTTCTTTCTTTATTTCTTTCTTGATATCTTTCATTCTAGCTTTAATACCTTCTAACATTCTATCTTTAGTTTCTTTCTTTCTTTATATCTTTTATTCTAGCTTTAATACCTTCTAACATTCTGTCTTTAGTTTCTTTCTTTCTTTCTTTCTTTCTTGATATCTTTCAGTCTAATTTTAATACCTTCTAACATTCTTTCTTTAATTTCTTTCTTTCTTTCTTTCTTTATATCTTTCATTCTAGCTTTAATACCTTCTAATATTCTATCTTTATTTTCGTTCTTTCTTTCTTTCTTGATATCTTTCCTTCTAGTTTCAATACCTTCTAACATTTTATCTTTAGTTTCTTTCTTTCTTTCTCTATATCTTTCATTCTAGCTTTAATACCTTCTAACATTCTATCTTTAGTTTCCTTCTTTCTTTCTTTCTTTATATCTTTCATTCTAGCTTTAATACCTTCTAAAATTCTATCTTTACTTTCTTTCTTTCCTTCTTTCTTGATATCTTTCATTCTATCTTTAATAACTTCTAACATTTTATCTTTAGTTTCTTTCTTTCGTTCTTTCTTTATATCTTTCATTCTAGCTTTAATACCTTCTAACATTCTATCTTTAGTTTCTTTCTTTCTTTCTTTCTTCATATCTTTCATTCTAGCTTTTATACCTTCTAACATTCTATCTTTAGTTTCTTTCTTTCTTTATATCTTTTATTCTAGCTTTTATACCTTCTAACATTCTATCTTTAGTTTCTTTCTTTCTTTCTTGATATCTTTCCTTCTAGATTCAATACCTTCTAACAATCTATCTAGTTTCTTTCTTTCTTTCTTTCTTTATATCTTTCATTCTAGCTTTAATACCTTCTAACATTCTATCTTTAGTTTCTTTCTTTCATTCTTGATATCTTTCATTCTAGCTTTAATACCTTCTAACATTCTATCTTTAGTTTCTTTCTTTCTTTCTTCATATCTTTCATTCTAGCTTTAATACCTTCTAACATTCTTTCTTTAGTTTCTTTCTTTCTTTCATTCTTTATATCTTTCATTCTAGCTTTAAAACCTTCGAACATTCTATCTTTAGTTTCTTTCTTTCTTTCTTTCTTTCTTGATATCTTTCATTCTAGCTTTAATACCTTCTAACATTCTATCTTTAGTTTCTTTCTTTCTTTCTTTCTTTCTTTCTATCTTTCATTCTAGCTTTAGTACCTTCTAACATTCTATCTTTAGTTTCTTTCTTTCTTTCTTCCATGATATCTTTAATACTAATTTTAATACCTTCTAACATTCTTTCTTTAGTTTCTTTCATTCTTTCTTTCTTTCTTTATAACTTTAATTCTAGCTTTAATACCTTCTAACATTCTATCTTTAGTTTCTTTCTTTCTTTCATGATATCTTTCATTCTAATTTTAATACCTTCTAACATTCTTTCTTTTGTTTCTTTCTTTCTTTCTTTCTTTCTTTCTTCATATCTTTCATTCTAGCTTTAAAACCTTCGAACATTCTATCTTTAGTTTCTTTCTTTCTTTCTTGATATCTTTCATTCTAGCTTTAATACCTTCTAACATTCTATCTTTAGTTTCTTTCTTTCTTTCTTTCTTTCTATCTTTCATTCTAATTTTAATACCTTCTAAAATTCTTTCTTTAGTTTCTTTCTTTCTTTCTTTATATATTTCATTCTAGCTTTAAAACTTTCTAATATTCTATCTTTAGTTTCTTTCTTTCTTTCTTGTTATCTTTCCTTCTAGTTTCAATACCTTCTAACATTCTATCTTTAATTTCTTTTTTTCTTATTTTATATCTTTCATTATAGCTTTAATACATTCTTACATTCTATCTTTACTTTCTTTATTTATTTTTCTTGATAGCTTTCATTCTAGTTTTAATACCTTCTAACATTCTATCTTTAGTTTCTTCCTATCTTTCTTTCTTTATATCTTTCATTCTAGCTTTAATACCTTCTAACATTCTATCTTTACTTTCTTTCTTTCCTTCTTTCTTGATATCTTTCATTCTATCTTTAATACCTTCTAACATTTTATTTTTAGTTTCTTTCTTTCTTTCTTTCTTTCTTCATATATTTCATTCTAGCTTTTATACCTTCTAACATTCTATCTTTAGTTTCTTTTTTCCTTTCTTTCTTGATATCTTTCATTCTAGCTTTAATACCTTCTAACATTCTATCTTTAGTCTCTTTCTTTCTTTCTTTCTTTATATCTTTCATTCTAGCTTTAATACCTTCTAACATTCTATCTTTAGTTTCTTTCTTTCTTTCTTTAATGATATCTTTCATTCTAATTTTAATACCTTCTAACATTCTATCTTTAGTTTCTTTCTTTCTTTCTTTCTTTATATCTTTCATTATAGCTTAATACATTCTAACATTCTATCTTTACTTTCTTTCTTTATTTTTCTTGATAGCTCTCATTCTAGTTTTAATACCTTCTAACATTCTATCTTTACTTTCTTTCTTTCCTTCTTTCTTGATATCTTTCATTCTATCTTTAATACCTTCTAACATTTTCTTTTTAGTTTCTTTCTTTCTTTCTTTCTTTATATCTTTCATTCTAGCTTTTATACCTTCTAACATTCTATCTTGAGTTTCTTTTTTCCTTTCTTTCTTGATATCTTTCATTCTAGCTTTAATACCTTCTAACATTCTATCTTTAGTCTCTTTCTTTCTTTCTTTCTTTATATCTTTCATTCTAGCTTTAATACCTTCTAACATTCTATCTTTAGTTTCTTTCCTTCTGTCTTTAATGATATCTTTCATTCTAATTTTAATACCTTCTAACATTCTATCTTTAGTTTCTTTCTTTCTTTCTTTCTTTCTTTATATCTTTCATTATAGCTTTAATACCTTCTAACATTCTATCTTTAGTTTCTTTCTTTATTTTTCTTGATATCTTTCTTTCTAGTTTTAATACCTTCTAACATTCTATCTTTAGTTTCTTTCTTTCTTTCTTTATATCTTTCATTCTATCTTTAATACCTTCTAACATTCTATCTTTACTCTCTTTCTTTCCTTCTTTCTTGATTACTTTCATTCTATCTTTAATACCTTCTAACATTTTATCTTTAGTTTCTTTCTTTCTTTCTTTATATCTTTCATTCTAGCTTTTATACCTTCTAACATTCTATCTTTAGTTTCTTTCTTTCTTTCTTTCTTGATATCTTTCATTCTAGCTTTAATACCTTCTAACATTCTATCTTTAGTTTCTTTCTTTCTTTCTTTAATGATATCTTTCATTCTAATTTTAATACCTTCTAACATTCTATCTTTAGTTTCTTTCTTTCTTTCTTTCTTTATATCTTTCATTATAGCTTTAATACATTCTAACATTCTATCTTTACTTTCTTTCTTTATTTTTCTTGATAGCTCTCATTCTAGTTTTAATACCTTCTAACATTCTATCTTTACTTTCTTTCTTTCCTTCTTTCTTGATATCTTTCATTCTATCTTTAATACCTTCTAACATTTTCTTTTTAGTTTCTTTCTTTCTTTCTTTCTTTATATCTTTCATTCTAGCTTTTATACCTTCTAACATTCTATCTTGAGTTTCTTTCTTTATTTTTCTTGATATCTTTCTTTCTAGTTTTAATACCTTCTAACATTCTATCTTTAGTTTCTTTCTTTCTTTCTTTATATCTTTCATTCTATCTTTAATACCTTCTAACATTCTATCTTTACTCTCTTTCTTTCCTTCTTTCTTGATTACTTTCATTCTATCTTTAATACCTTCTAACATTTTATCTTTAGTTTCTTTCTTTCTTTCTTTATATCTTTCATTCTAGCTTTTATACCTTCTAACATTCTATCTTTAGTTTCTTTCTTTCTTTCTTTCTTTATATCTTTCATTCTAGCTTTAATACCTTCTAACATTCTATCTTTAGTTTCTTTCTTTCTTTCTTTAATGATATCTTTCATTCTAATTTTAATACCTTCTAACATTCTATCTTTAGTTTCTTTCTTTCTTTCTTTCTTTATATCTTTCATTATAGCTTTAATACATTCTAACATTCTATCTTTACTTTCTTTCTTTATTTTTCTTGATAGCTCTCATTCTAGTTTTAATACCTTCTAACATTCTATCTTACTTTCTTTCTTTCCTTCTTTCTTGATATCTTTCATTCTATCTTTAATACCTTCTAACATTTTCTTTTTAGTTTCTTTCTTTCTTTCTTTCTTTATATCTTTCATTCTAGCTTTTATTACCTTCTAACATTCTATCTTGAGTTTCTTTTTTCCTTTCTTTCTTGATATCTTTCATTCTAGCTTTAATACCTTCTAACATTCTATCTTTAGTCTCTTTCTTTCTTTCTTTCTTTATATCTTTCATTCTAGCTTTAATACCTTCTAACATTCTATCTTTAGTTTCTTTCTTTATTTTTCTTGATATCTTTCTTTCTAGTTTTAATACCTTCTAACATTCTATCTTTAGTTTCTTTCTTTCTTTCTTTATATCTTTCATTCTATCTTTAATACCTTCTAACATTCTATCTTTACTCTCTTTCTTTCCTTCTTTCTTGATTACTTTCATTCTATCTTTAATACCTTCTAACATTTTATCTTTAGTTTCTTTCTTTCTTTCTTTATATCTTTCATTCTAGCTTTTATACCTTCTAACATTCTATCTTTAGTTTCTTTCTTTCTTTCTTTCTTGATATCTTTCCTTCTAGTTTCAATACCTTCTAAAATTCTCTCTTTAGTTTCTTTCTTTTTTTCTTTCTTTATATCTTTCATTCTAGCTTTAATGCCTTCTAACATTCTATCTTTAGTTTCTTTCTTTATTTCTTTCTTTATATATTTCATTCTAGCTTTAGTACCTTCTAACATTCTATCTTTAGTTTCTTTCTTTCTTTCTTCCATGATATCTTTAATACTAATTTTAATACCTTCTAACATTCTTTCTTTAGTTTCTTTCATTCTTTCTTTCTTTCTTTATAACTTTAATTCTAGCTTTAATACCTTCTAACATTCTATCTTTAGTTTCTTTCTTTCTTTCTTTCTTTCTTCTTCTTTCTTTCTTTCTTCTTCTTTCTTTCTTTCTTTCTTTCTTTCTTTCTTTCTTTCTTTCTTTCTTTCTTGATATCTTTCATTCTAATTTTAATACCTTCTAAAATTCTGTCTTTAGTTTCTTTCTTTCTTTCTTTCTTTATATATCTCATTCTAGCTTTAATACCTTCTAATATTCTATCTTTAGTTTCTTTCTTTCTTGATATCTTTCCTTCTAGTTTCAATACCTTCTAATATTCTATCTTTAGTTTCTTTCTTTCTTTCTTTATATCTTTCATTATAGCTTTAATACATTCTAACATTCTATCTTTAGTTTCTTTCTTTCTTTCTTTCTTTCTTTCTTTCTTTCTTGATATCTTTCATTCTAATTTTAATACCTTCTAAAATTCTTTCTTTAGTTTCTTTCTTTCTTTCTTTCTTTATATCTTTCATTCTCGCTTTAAAACCTTCTAACATTCTATCTTTACTTTCTTTCTTTCCTTCTTTCTTGATATCTTTCATTCTATCTTTAATACCTTCTAACATTTTATCTTTAGTTTCTTTCTTTCTTTCTTTCTTTATATCTTTCAGTATAGCTTTAATACATTCTAACATTCTATCTTTAGTTTCTTTCTTTCTTTCTTTAATGATATCTTTCATTCTAATTTTAATACCTTCTAACATTCTTTCTTTAGTTTCTTTCTTTCTTTCTTTCTTTCTTTCTTCATATCTTTCATTCTAGCTTTAATACCTTCCAACATTCTATCTTTAGTTTCTTTATTTCTTTCTTGATATCTTTCATTCTAGCTTTAATACCTTCTAACATTCTATCTTTAGTTTCTTTCTTTCTTTATATCTTTTATTCTAGCTTTAATACCTTCTAACATTCTGTCTTTAGTTTCTTTCTTTCTTTCTTTCTTTCTTGATATCTTTCAGTCTAATTTTAATACCTTCTAACATTCTTTCTTTAATTTCTTTCTTTCTTTCTTTCTTTATATCTTTCATTCTAGCTTTAATACCTTCTAATATTCTATCTTTATTTTCGTTCTTTCTTTCTTTCTTGATATCTTTCCTTCTAGTTTCAATACCTTCTAACATTTTATCTTTAGTTTCTTTCTTTCTTTCTCTATATCTTTCATTCTAGCTTTAATACCTTCTAACATTCTATCTTTAGTTTCTTTCTTTCTTTCTTTATATCTTTCATTCAAGCTTTAATACCTTCTAACATTCTATCTTTAGTTTCTTTCTTTATTTTTCTTGATATCTTTCATTCTAGTTTTAATACCTTCTAACATTCTATCTTTAGTTTCCTTCTTTCTTTCTTTCTTTATAACTTTCATTCTAGCTTTAATACCTTCTAAAATTCTATCTTTACTTTCTTTCTTTCCTTCTTTCTTGATATCTTTCATTCTATCTTTAATAACTTCTAACATTTTATCTTTAGTTTCTTTCTTTCGTTCTTTCTTTATATCTTTCATTCTAGCTTTAATACCTTCTAACATTCTATCTTTAGTTTCTTTCTTTCTTTCTTTCTTCATATCTTTCATTCTAGCTTTTATACCATCTAACATTCTATCTTTAGTTTCTTTCTTTCTTTATATCTTTTATTCTAGCTTTTATACCTTCTAACATTCTATCTTTAGTTTCTTTCTTTCTTTCTTGATATCTTTCCTTCTAGATTCAATACCTTCTAACAATCTATCTAGTTTCTTTCTTTCTTTCTTTCTTTATATCTTTCATTCTAGCTTTAATACCTTCTAACATTCTATCTTTAGTTTCTTTCTTTCATTCTTGATATCTTTCATTCTAGCTTTAATACCTTCTAACATTCTATCTTTAGTTTCTTTCTTTCTTTCTTCATATCTTTCATTCTAGCTTTAATACCTTCTAACATTCTTTCTTTAGTTTCTTTCTTTCTTTCATTCTTTATATCTTTCATTCTAGCTTTAAAACCTTCGAACATTCTATCTTTAGTTTCTTTCTTTCTTTCTTTCTTTCTTGATATCTTTCATTCTAGCTTTAATACCTTCTAACATTCTATCTTTAGTTTCTTTTTTTCTTTCTTTCTTTCTTTCTATCTTTCATTCTAGCTTTAGTACCTTCTAACATTCTATCTTTAGTTTCTTTCTTTCTTTCTTCCATGATATCTTTAATACTAATTTTAATACCTTCTAACATTCTTTCTTTAGTTTCTTTCATTCTTTCTTTCTTTCTTTATAACTTTAATTCTAGGTTTAATACCTTCTAACATTCTATCTTTAGTTTCTTTCTTTCTTTCATGATATCTTTCATTCTAATTTTAATACCTTCTAACATTCTTTCTTTAGTTTCTTTCTTTCTTTCTTTCTTTCTTTCTTCATATCTTTCATTCTAGCTTTAAAACCTTCGAACATTCTATCTTTAGTTTCTTTCTTTCTTTCTTGATATCTTTCATTCTAGCTTTAATACCTTCTAACATTCTATCTTTAGTTTCTTTCTTTCTTTCTTTCTTTCTATCTTTTATTCTAATTTTAATACCTTCTAAAATTCTTTCTTTAGTTTCTTTCTTTCTTTCTTTCTTTATATATTTCATTCTAGCTTTAAAACTTTCTAATATTCTATCTTTAGTTTCTTTCTTTCTTTCTTGTTATCTTTCCTTCTAGTTTCAATACCTTCTAACATTCTATCTTTAATTTCTTTTTTTCTTATTTTATATCTTTCATTATAGCTTTAATACATTCTTACATTCTATCTTTACTTATTTTATTTATTTTTCTTGATAGCTTTCATTCTAGTTTTAATACCTTCTAACATTCTATCTTTAGTTTCTTCCTATCTTTCTTTCTTTATATCTTTCATTCTAGCTTTAATACCTTCTAACATTCTATCTTTACTTTCTTTCTTTCCTTCTTTCTTGATATCTTTCATTCTATCTTTAATACCTTCTAACATTTTATTTTTAGTTTCTTTCTTTCTTTCTTTCTTTCTTCATATCTTTCATTCTAGCTTTTATACCTTCTAACATTCTATCTTTAGTTTCTTTTTTCCTTTCTTTCTTGATATCTTTCATTCTAGCTTTAATACCTTCTAACATTCTATCTTTAGTCTCTTTCTTTCTTTCTTTCTTTATATCTTTCATTCTAGCTTTAATACCTTCTAACATTCTATCTTTAGTTTCTTTCTTTCTTTCTTTAATGATATCTTTCATTCTAATTTTAATACCTTCTAACATTCTATCTTTAGTTTCTTTCTTTCTTTCTTTCTTTATATCTTTCATTATAGCTTTAATACATTCTAACATTCTATCTTTAGTTTCTTTCTTTCTTTCTTTATATCTTTCATTCAAGCTTTAATACGTTCTAACATTCTATCTTTAGTTTCTTTCTTTATTTTTCTGGATATCTTTCATTCTAGTTTTAATACCATTCTATCTTTAGTTTCTTTCTTTCTTTCTTTATATCTTTTATTCTAGCTTTAATACCTTCTAACATTCTGTCTTTAGTTTCTTTCTTTCTTTCTTTCTTGATATCTTTCATTCTAATTTTAATACCTTCTAACATTCTTTCTTTAGTTTCTTTCTTTCTTTCTTTATATCTTTCATTCTAGCTTTTATACCTTCTAACATTCTATCTTTAGTTTCTTTCTTTCTTTCTTTCTTGATATCTTTCCTTCTAGTTTCAATACCTTCTAAAATTCTATCTTTAGTTTCTTTCTTTTTTTCATTCTTTATATCTTTCATTCTAGCTTTAATACCTTCTAACATTCTATCTTTAGTTTCTTTCTTTATTTCTTTCTTTATATATTTCATTCTAGCTTTAGTACTTTCTAACATTCTATCTTTAGTTTCTTTCTTTCTTTCTTCCATGATATCCTTAATACTAATTTTAATACCTTCTAACATTCTTTCTTTAGTTTCTTTCATTCTTTCTTTCTTTCTTTATAACTTTAATTCTAGCTTTCATACCTTCTAACATTCTATCTTTAGTTTCTTTCTTTCTTTCATGATATCTTTCATTCTAATTTTAATACCTTATAACATTCTTTCTTTAGTTTCTTTCTTTCTTTTTCTTTCTTTCTTTCTTTCTTTTCTTTCTTTCTTTCTTTCTTTCTTTCTTTCTTTCTTTCTTTCTTTCTTTCTTTCTTCATATCTTTCATTCCAGCTTTAATACCTTCTAACATTCTATCTTTAGTTTCTTTCTTTCTTTCTTTATATCTTTTATTCTAGCTTTAATACCTTCGAACATTCTGTCTTTAGTTTCTTTCTTTCTTTCTTTCTTGATATCTTTCATTCTAATTTTTATACCTTCGAACATTCTTTCTTTAGTTTCTTTCTTTCTTTCTTTCTTTATATCTTTCATTCTAGCTTTAATACCTTCTAATATTCTATCTTTAGTTTCTTTCTTTCTTTCTTTCTTGATATCTTTCATTCTAATTTTAATACCTTCTAACATTCTATCTTTAGTTTCTTTCTTTCTTTCTTGATATCTTTCATTCTAGCTTTAATACCTTCTAACATTCTATCTTTAGTTTCTTTCTTTCTTTCTTTCTTCATATCTTTCATTCTAGCTTTAATACCTTCTAACATTCTATCTTTAGTTTCTTTCTTTCTTTCTTTCTTTCTTGATATCTTTCATTCTAATTTTAATACCTTCTAAAATTCTTTTCTTTAGTTTCTTTCTTTCTTTCTTTATATATTTCATTCTAGCTTTAAAACCTTCTAATATTCCATCTTTATTTTCTTTCTTTCTTTCTTGTTATCTTTCCTTCTAGTTTCAATACATTCTAACATTCTATCTTTAATTTCTTTCTTTCTTTCTTTATATCTTTCATTATAGCTTTAATACATTCTAACATTCTATCTTTACTTTCTTTCTTTATTTTTCTTGATAGCTCTCATTCTAGTTTTAATACCTTCTAACATTCTATCTTTAGTTTCTGTCTTTCTTTCTTTCTTTCTTTATATCTTTCATTCTAGCTTTAATACCTTCTAACATTCTATCTTTACTTTCTTTCTTTCCTTCTTTCTTGATATCTTTCATTCTATCTTTAATACCTTCTAACATTCTATCTTTAGTCTCTTTCTTTCTTTCTTTCTTTATATCTTTCATTCTAGCTTTAATACCTTCTAACATTCTATCTTTAGTTTCTTTCCTTCTGTCTTTAATGATATCTTTCATTCTAATTTTAATACCTTCTAACATTCTATCTTTAGTTTCTTTCTTTCTTTCTTTCTTTCTTTATATCTTTCATTATAGCTTTAATACCTTCTAACATTCTATCTTTAGTTTCTTTCTTTATTTTTCTTGATATCTTTCTTTCTAGTTTTAATACCTTCTAACATTCTATCTTTAGTTTCTTTCTTTCTTTCTTTATATCTTTCATTCTATCTTTAATACCTTCTAACATTCTATCTTTACTCTCTTTCTTTCCTTCTTTCTTGATTACTTTCATTCTATCTTTAATACCTTCTAACATTTTATCTTTAGTTTCTTTCTTTCTTTCTTTATATCTTTCATTCTAGCTTTTATACCTTCTAACATTCTATCTTTTAGTTTCTTTCTTTCTTTCTTTCTTGATATCTTTCCTTCTAGTTTCAATACCTTCTAAAATTCTCTCTTTAGTTTCTTTCTTTTTTTCTTTCTTTATATCTTTCATTCTAGCTTTAATACCTTCTAACATTCTATCTTTAGTTTCTTTCTTTATTTCTTTCTTTATATATTTCATTCTAGCTTTAGTACCTTCTAACATTCTATCTTTAGTTTCTTTCTTTCTTTCTTCCATGATATCTTTAATACTAATTTTAATACCTTCTAAAATTCTTTCTTTAGTTTCTTTCTTTCTTTCTTTATAACTTTAATTCTAGCTTTAATACCTTCTAACATTCTATCTTTAGTTTTCTTTCTTTCTTTCTTTCTTTCTTTCTTTCTTTTCTTTCTTTCTTTCTTTCTTGATATCTTTCATTCTAATTTTAATACCTTCTAAAATTCTGTCTTTAGTTTCTTTCTTTCTTTCTTTCTTTATATATCTCATTCTAGCTTTAATACCTTCTAATATTCTATCTTTAGTTTCTTTCTTTCTTGATATCTTTCCTTCTAGTTTCAATACCTTCTAACATTCTATCTTTAGTTTCTTTCTTTCTTTCTTTTATATCTTTCATTATAGCTTTAATACATTCTAACATTCTATCTTTAGTTTCTTTCTTTCTTTCTTTCTTTCTTTCTTTCTTTCTTTCTTGATATCTTTCATTCTAATTTTAATACCTTCTAAAATTCTTTCTTTAGTTTCTTTCTTTCTTTCTTTCTTTATATCTTTCATTCTCGCTTTAAAACCTTCTAACATTCTATCTTTACTTTTCTTTCTTTCCTTCTTTCTTGATATCTTTCATTCTATCTTTAATACCTTCTAACATTTTATCTTTAGTTTCTTTCTTTCTTTCTTTCTTTATATCTTTCAGTATAGCTTTAATACATTCTAACATTCTATCTTTATTTTCTTTCTTTCTTTCTTTAATGATATCTTTCATTCTAATTTTAATACCTTCTAACATTCTTTCTTTAGTTTCTTTCTTTCTTTCTTTTTTTCTTTCTTCATATCTTTCATTCTAGCTTTAATACCTTCCAACATTCTATCTTTAGTTTCTTTCTTTATTTCTTTCTTGATATCTTTCATTCTAGCTTTAATACCTTCTAACATTTCTATCTTTAGTTTCTTTCTTTCTTTATATCTTTTATTCTAGCTTTAATACCTTCTAACATTCTGTCTTTAGTTTCTTTCTTTCTTTCTTTCTTTCTTGATATCTTTCAGTCTAATTTTAATACCTTCTAACATTCTTTCTTTAATTTCTTTCTTTCTTTCTTTCTTTATATCTTTCATTCTAGCTTTAATACCTTCTAATATTCTATCTTTATTTTCGTTCTTTCTTTCTTTCTTGATATCTTTCCTTCTAGTTTCAATATCTTCTAACATTTTATCTTTAGTTTCTTTCTTTCTTTCTCTATATCTTTCATTCTAGCTTTAATACCTTCTAACATTCTATCTTTAGTTTCTTTCTTTCTTTCTTTATATCTTTCATTCAAGCTTTAATACCTTCTAACATTCTATCTTTAGTTTCTTTCTTTATTTTTCTTGATATCTTTCATTCTAGTTTTAATACCTTCTAACATTCTATCTTTAGTTTCCTTCTTTCTTTCTTTCTTTCTTTATATCTTTCATTCTAGCTTTAATACCTTCTAAAATTCTATCTTTACTTTCTTTCTTTCCTTCTTTCTTGATATCTTTCATTCTATCTTTAATAACTTCTAACATTTTATCTTTAGTTTCTTTCTTTCGTTCTTTCTTTATATCTTTCATTCTAGCTTTAATACCTTCTAACATTCTATCTTTAGTTTCTTTCTTTCTTTCTTTCTTCATATCTTTCATTCTAGCTTTTATACCTTCTAACATTCTATCTTTAGTTTCTTTCTTTCTTTATATCTTTTATTCTTGCTTTTATACCTTCTAACATTCTATCTTTAGTTTCTTTCTTTCTTTCTTGATATCTTTCCTTCTAGATTCAATACCTTCTAACAATCTATCTAGTTTCTTTCTTTCTTTCTTTCTTTATATCTTTCATTCTAGCTTTAATACCTTCTAACATTCTATCTTTAGTTTCTTTCTTTCATTCTTGATATCTTTCATTCTAGCTTTAATACCTTCTAACATTCTATCTTTAGTTTCTTTCTTTCTTTTCTTTATATCTTTCATTCTAGCTTTAATACCTTCTAACATTCTATCTTTAGTTTCTTTCTTTATTTTTTCTTGATATATTTCTTTCTATCTTTAATACCTTCTAACATTCTATCTTTACTCTCTTTCTTTCCTTCTTTCTTGATTACTTTCATTCTATCTTTAATACCTTCTAACATTTTATCTTTAGTTTCTTTCT
Organism: Intellagama lesueurii; assembly: GCA_037013535.1. Taxonomy (NCBI): domain Eukaryota; kingdom Metazoa; phylum Chordata; class Lepidosauria; order Squamata; family Agamidae; genus Intellagama; species Intellagama lesueurii. The sequence goes on along the minus strand of JBAJHW010000014.1, from coordinate 20,260,061 downwards.
TTCTTTCTTCATATCTTTCATTCTAGCTTTTATACCTTCTAACATTCTATCTTTAGTTTCTTTCTTTCTTTCTTTCTTGATATCTTTCCTTCTAGTTTCAATACCTTCTAAAATTCTATCTTTAGTTTCTTTTCTTTTTTTCATTCTTTATATCTTTCATTCTAGCTTTAATACCTTCTAACATTCTATCTTTAGTTTCTTTCTTTATTTCTTTCTTTATATATTTCATTCTAGCTTTAGTACTTTCTAACATTCTATCTTTAGTTTCTTTCTTTCTTTCTTCCATGATATCCTTAATGGTAATTTTAATACCTTCTAACATTCTTTCTTTTAGTTTCTTTCATTCTTTCTTTCTTTCTTTAAACTTTAATTCTAGCTTTCATACCTTCTAACATTCTATCTTTAGTTTCTTTCTTTCTTTCATGATATCTTTCATTCTAATTTTTAATACCTTCTAACATTCTTTCTTTAGTATCTTTCTTTCTTTCTTTCTTTCTTTCTTTCTTTCTTTCTTTCTTTCTTTCTTTCTTTCTTTCTTTCTTCATATCTTTCATTCCAGCTTTAATACCTTCTAACATTCTATCTTTAGTTTCTTTCTTTCTTTCTTTATATCTTTTATTCTAGCTTTAATACCTTCGAACATTCTGTCTTTAGTTTCTTTCTTTCTTTCTTTCTTGATATCTTTCATTCTAATTTTTATACCTTCTAACATTCTTTCTTTAGTTTATTTCTTTCTTTCTTTCTTTCTTTATATCTTTCATTCTAGCTTTAATACCTTCTAATATTCTATCTTTAGTTTCTTTCTTTCTTTCTTTCTTGATATCTTTCATTCTAATTTTTTATACCTTCTAACATTCTTTCTTTAGTTTTATTTCTTTCTTTCTTTCTTTATATCTTTCATTCTAGCTTTAATACCTTCTAACATTCTATCTTTAGTTTCTTTCTTCTTTCTTTATATCTTTTATTCTAGCTTTAATACCTTCGAACATTCTGTCTTTAGTTTCTTTTCTTTCTTTCTTTCTTGATATCTTTCATTCTAATTTTAATACCTTCTAATATTCTTTCTTTAGTTTCTTTCTTTCTTTCTTTATATCTCAAATTCTAGCTTTAATAAATTCTAACATTCTATCTTTAGTTTCTTTCTTTCTTTCATGATATCTTTCATTCTAATTTTAATACCTTCTAACATTCTTTCTTTAGTTTCTTTCTTTCTTTCTTTCTTTCTTTCTTTCTTTCTTCATATCTTTCATTCTAGCTTTAATACCTTCTAACATTCTATCTTTAGTTTCTTTCTTTCTTTCTTGATATCTTTCATTCTCGCTTTAATACCTTCTAACATTCTATCTTTAGTTTCTTTCTTTCTTTCTTTATATCTTTTATTCTAGCTTTAATACATTCGAACATTCTGTCTTTAGTTTCTTTCTTTCTTTCTTTCTTGATATCTTTCATTCTATCTTTAATACCTTCTAACATTTTATCTTTAGTTTCTTTCTTTCTTTCTTCATATCTTTCATTCTAGCTTTTATACCTTCTAACATTCTATCTTTAGTTTCTTTCTTTCTTTCTTTCTTGATATCTTTCCTTCTAGTTTCAATACCTTCTAAAATTCTATCTTTAGTTTCTTTCTTTTTTTCATTCTTTATATCTTTCATTCTAGCTTTAATACCTTCTAACATTCTATCTTTAGTTTCTTTCTTTATTTCTTTCTTTATATATTTCATTCTAGCTTTAGTACTTTCTAACATTCTATCTTTAGTTTCTTTCTTTCTTTCTTCCATGATATCCTTAATGCTAATTTTAATACCTTCTAACATTCTTTCTTTTAGTTTCTTTCATTCTTTCTTTCTTTCTTTAAACTTTAATTCTAGCTTTTCATACCTTCTAACATTCTATCTTTAGTTTCTTTCTTTCTTTCATGATATCTTTCATTCTAATTTTAATACCTTCTAACATTCTTTCTTTAGTATCTTTCTTTCTTTCTTTCTTTTCTTTCTTTCTTTCTTTCTTTCTTTCTTTTCTTTCTTTCTTCATGTCTTTCATTCCAGCTTTAATACCTTCTAACATTCTATCTTTAGTTTCTTTCTTTCTTTCTTTATATCTTTTATTCTAGCTTTAATACCTTCGAACATTCTGTCTTTAGTTTCTTTCTTTCTTTCTTTCTTGATATCTTTCATTCTAATTTTTATACCTTCTAACATTCTTTCTTTAGTTTATTTCTTTCTTTCTTTCTTTCTTTATATCTTTCATTCTAGCTTTAATACCTTCTAATATTCTATCTTTAGTTTCTTTCTTTCTTTCTTTCTTGATATCTTTCATTCTAATTTTTATACCTTCTAACATTCTTTCTTTAGTTTATTTCTTTCTTTCTTTCTTTATATCTTTCATTCTAGCTTTAATACCTTCTAACATTCTATCTTTAGTTTCTTTCTTTCTTTCTTTATATCTTTTATTCTAGCTTTAATACCTTCGAACATTCTGTCTTTAGTTTCTTTCTTTCTTTCTTTCTTGATATCTTTCATTCTAATTTTAATACCTTCTAATATTCTTTCTTTAGTTTCTTTCTTTCTTTCTTTATATCTTTCATTCTAGCTTTTATACCTTCTAACATTCTATCTTTAGTTTCTTTTTTCCTTTCTTTCTTGATATCTTTCATTCTAGCTTTAATACCTTCTAACATTATATCTTAGTTTCTTTCTTTCTTTCTTCATATCTTTCATTCTAGCTTTTATACCTTCTAACATTCTATCTTTAGTTTCTTTCTTTCTTTATATCTTTTATTCTTGCTTTTATACCTTCTAACATTCTATCTTTAGTTTCTTTCTTTCTTTCTTGATATCTTTCCTTCTAGATTCAATACCTTCTAACAATCTACCTAGTTTCTTTCTTTCTTTCTTTCTTTATATCTTTCATTCTAGCTTTAATACCTTCTAACATTCTATCTTTAGTTTCTTTCTTTCATTCTTGATATCTTTCATTCTAGCTTTAATACCTTCTAACATTCTATCTTTAGTTTCTTTCTTTCTTTCTTTATATCTTTCATTCTAGCTTTAATACCTTCTAACATTCTATCTTTAGTTTCTTTCTTTATTTTTCTTGATATATTTCTTTCTATCTTTAATACCTTCTAACATTCTATCTTTACTCTCTTTCTTTCCTTCTTTCTTGATTACTTTCATTCTATCTTTAATACCTTCTAACATTTTATCTTTAGTTTCTTTCTTTCTTTCTTCATATCTTTCATTCTAGCTTTTATACCTTCTAACATTCTATCTTTAGTTTCTTTCTTTCTTTCTTTCTTGATATCTTTCCTTCTAGTTTCAATACCTTCTAAAATTCTATCTTTAGTTTCTTTCTTTTTTTCATTCTTTATATCTTTCATTCTAGCTTTAATACCTTCTAACATTCTATCTTTAGTTTCTTTCTTTATTTCTTTCTTTATATATTTCATTCTAGCTTTAGTACTTTCTAACATTCTATCTTTAGTTTCTTTCTTTCTTTCTTCCATGATATCCTTAATGGTAATTTTAATACCTTCTAACATTCTTTCTTTTAGTTTCTTTCATTCTTTCTTTCTTTCTTTAAACTTTAATTCTAGCTTTCATACCTTCTAACATTCTATCTTTAGTTTCTTTCTTTCTTTCATGATATCTTTCATTCTAATTTTAATACCTTCTAACATTCTTTCTTTAGTATCTTTCTTTCTTTCTTTCTTTCTTTCTTTCTTTCTTTCTTTCTTTCTTTCTTTCTTTCTTTCTTCATATCTTTCATTCCAGCTTTAATACCTTCTAACATTCTATCTTTAGTTTCTTTCTTTCTTTCTTTATATCTTTTATTCTAGCTTTAATACCTTCGAACATTCTGTCTTTAGTTTCTTTCTTTCTTTCTTTCTTGATATCTTTCATTCTAATTTTTATACCTTCTAACATTCTTTCTTTAGTTTATTTCTTTCTTTCTTTCTTTCTTTATATCTTTCATTCTAGCTTTAATACCTTCTAATATTCTATCTTTAGTTTCTTTCTTTCTTTCTTTCTTGATATCTTTCATTCTAATTTTTATACCTTCTAACATTCTTTCTTTAGTTTATTTCTTTCTTTCTTTCTTTATATCTTTCATTCTAGCTTTAATACCTTCTAACATTCTATCTTTAGTTTCTTTCTTTCTTTCTTTATATCTTTTATTCTAGCTTTAATACCTTCGAACATTCTGTCTTTAGTTTCTTTCTTTCTTTCTTTCTTGATATCTTTCATTCTAATTTTAATACCTTCTAATATTCTTTCTTTAGTTTCTTTCTTTCTTTCTTTTATATCTCAAATTCTAGCTTTAATAAATTCTAACATTCTATCTTTAGTTTCTTTCTTTCTTTCATGATATCTTTCATTCTAATTTTAATACCTTCTAACATTCTTTCTTTAGTTTCTTTCTTTCTTTCTTTCTTTCTTTCTTTCTTTCTTCATATCTTTCATTCTAGCTTTAATACCTTCTAACATTCTATCTTTAGTTTCTTTCTTTCTTTCTTGATATCTTTCATTCTCGCTTTAATACCTTCTAACATTCTATCTTTAGTTTCTTTCTTTCTTTCTTTATATCTTTTATTCTAGCTTTAATACATTCGAACATTCTGTCTTTAGTTTCTTTCTTTCTTTCTTTCTTGATATCTTTCATTCTATCTTTAATACCTTCTAACATTTTATCTTTAGTTTCTTTCTTTCTTTCTTCATATCTTTCATTCTAGCTTTTATACCTTCTAACATTCTATCTTTAGTTTCTTTCTTTCTTTCTTTCTTGATATCTTTCCTTCTAGTTTCAATACCTTCTAAAATTCTATCTTTAGTTTCTTTCTTTTTTTCATTCTTTATATCTTTCATTCTAGCTTTAATACCTTCTAACATTCTATCTTTAGTTTCTTTCTTTATTTCTTTCTTTATATATTTCATTCTAGCTTTAGTACTTTCTAACATTCTATCTTTAGTTTCTTTCTTTCTTTCTTCCATGATATCCTTAATGCTAATTTTAATACCTTCTAACATTCTTTCTTTTAGTTTCTTTCATTCTTTCTTTCTTTCTTTAAACTTTAATTCTAGCTTTCATACCTTCTAACATTCTATCTTTAGTTTCTTTCTTTCTTTCATGATATCTTTCATTCTAATTTTAATACCTTCTAACATTCTTTCTTTAGTATCTTTTCTTTCTTTCTTTCTTTCTTTCTTTCTTTCTTTCTTTCTTTCTTTCTTTCTTTCTTTCTTCATATCTTTCATTCCAGCTTTAATACCTTCTAACATTCTATCTTTAGTTTCTTTCTTTCTTTCTTTATATCTTTTATTCTAGCTTTAATACCTTCGAACATTCTGTCTTTAGTTTCTTTCTTTCTTTCTTTCTTGATATCTTTCATTCTAATTTTTATACCTTCTAACATTCTTTCTTTAGTTTCTTTCTTTCTTTCTTTCTTTCTTTATATCTTTCATTCTAGCTTTAATACCTTCTAATATTCTATCTTTAGTTTCTTTCTTTCTTTCTTTCTTGATATCTTTCATTCTAATTTTTATACCTTCTAACATTCTTTCTTTAGTTTATTTCTTTCTTTCTTTCTTTATATCTTTCATTCTAGCTTTAATACCTTCTAACATTCTATCTTTAGTTTCTTTCTTTCTTTCTTTATATCTTTTATTCTAGCTTTAATACCTTCGAACATTCTGTCTTTAGTTTCTTTCTTTCTTTCTTTCTTGATATCTTTCATTCTAATTTTAATACCTTCTAATATTCTTTCTTTAGTTTCTTTCTTTCTTTCTTTATATCTCAAATTCTAGCTTTAATAAATTCTAACATTCTATCTTTAGTTTCTTTCTTTCTTTCATGATATCTTTCATTCTAATTTTAATACCTTCTAACGTTCTTTCTTTAGTTTCTTTCTTTCTTTCTTTCTTTCTTTCTTTCTTTCTTCATATCTTTCATTCTAGCTTTAATACCTTCTAACATTCTATCTTTAGTTTCTTTCTTTCTTTCTTGATATCTTTCATTCTCGCTTTAATACCTTCTAACATTCTATCTTTAGTTTCTTTCTTTCTTTCTTTATATCTTTTATTCTAGCTTTAATACATTCGAACATTCTGTCTTTAGTTTCTTTCTTTCTTTCTTTCTTGATATCTTTCATTCTAATTTTAATACCTTCTAACATTCTTTCTTTAGTTTCTTTCTTTCTTTCTTTCTTTATATCTTTCATTCTAGCTTTAATACCTTCTAATATTCTATCTTTAGTTTCTTTCTTTCTTTCTTGATATCTTTCATTCTAATTTTAATACCTTCTAACATTCTTTCTTTAGTTTCTTTCTTTCTTTCATTCTTTATATTTTTCATTCTAGCTTTAAAACCTTCGAACATTCTATCTTTAGTTTCTTTCTTTCTTTCTTTCTTTCTTGATATCTTTCATTCTAATTTTAATACCTTCTAACATTCTTTCTTTAGTTTCTTTCTTTCTTTCTTTATATATTTCATTGTAGCTTTAAAACCTTCTAATATTCTATCTTTAGTTTCTTTCTTTCTTTCTTTATATCTTTCATTCTAGCTTTAATACCTTCTAACATTCTATCTTTAGTTTCTTTCTTTCTTTCTTTATATCTTTCATTCAAGCTTTAATACCTTCTAACATTCTATTTTTAGATTCTTTCTTTCTTTCTTTATATCTTTCATTCTAGCTTTAATACCTTCTAACATTCTATTTTTAGTTTCTTTCTTTATTTTTCTTGATATCTTTCTTTCTAGTTTTAATACCTTCTAACATTCTATCTTTAGTTTCTTTCTTTCTTTCTTTCTTTATATCTTTCATTCTATCTTTAATACCTTCTAACATTCTATCTTTACTCTCTTTCTTTCCTTCTTTCTTGATTACTTTCATTCTATCTTTAATACCTTCTAACATTTTATCTTTAGTTTCTTTCTTTCTTTCTTTATATCTTTCATTCTAGCTTTTATACCTTCTAACATTCTATCTTTAGTCTCTTTCTTTCTTTCTTTCTTTATATCTTTCATTCTAGCTTTAATACCTTCTAACATTCAATCTTTAGTTTCTTTCTTTCTTTCTTTATTGATATCTTTCATTCTAATTTTAATACCTTCTAACATTCTATCTTTAGTTTCTTTCTTTCTTTCTTTCTTTATATCTTTCATTATAGCTTTAATACATTCTAACATTCTATCTTTAGTTTCTTTCTTTCTTTCTTTATATCTTTCATTCAAGCTTTAATACGTTCTAACATTCTATCTTTAGTTTCTTTCTTTATTTTTCTGGATATCTTTCATTCTAGTTTTAATACCATTCTATCTTTAGTTTCTTTCTTTCTTTCTTTATATCTTTTATTCTAGCTTTAATACCTTCTAACATTCTGTCTTTAGTTTCTTTCTTTCTTTCTTTCTTGATATCTTTCATTCTAATTTTAATAATTCTAACATTCTTTCTTTAGTTTCCTTCTTTCTTTCTTTATATCTTTCATTCTAGCTTTAATACCTTCTAATATTCTATCTTTATTTTCTTTCTTTCTTTCTTTCTTGATATCTTTCCTTCTAGTTTCAATACCTTCTAACATTTTATCTTTAGTTTCTTTCTTTCTTTCTTTATATCTTTCATTCTAGCTTTAATACCTTCTAACATTCTATCTTTAGTTTCTTTCTTTCTTTCTTTATATCTTTCATTCAAGCTTTAATACCTTCTAACATTCTATTTTTAGTTTCTTTCTTTCTTTCTTTATATCTTTCATTCTAGCTTTAATACCTTCTAACATTCTATCTTTAGTTTCTTTCTTTATTTTTCTTGATATCTTTCTTTCTATCTTTAATACCTTCTAACATTCTATCTTTACTCTCTTTCTTTCCTTCTTTCTTGATTACTTTCATTCTGTCTTTAATACCTTCTAACATTTTATCTTTAGTTTCTTTCTTTCTTTCTTTATATCTTTCATTCTAGCTTTTATACCTTCTAACATTCTATCTTTAGTTTCTTTCTTTATTTCTTTCTTTATATATTTCATTCTAGCTTTAGTACTTTCTAACATTCTTTCTTTAGTTTCTTTCTTTCTTTCTTCCATGATATCCTTAATACTAATTTTAATACCTTCTAACATACTTTCTTTAGTTTCTTTTATTCATTCTTTCTTTCTTTATAACTTTAATTCTAGCTTTCATACCTTCTAACATTCTATCTTTAGTTTCTTTCTTTCTTTCATGATATCTTTCATTCTAATTTTAATACCTTCTAACATTCTTTCTTTAGTTTCTTTCTTTCTTTCTTTCTTTCTTTCTTTCTTCATATCTTTCATTCCAGCTTTAATACCTTCTAACATTCTATCTTTAGTTTCTTTCTTTCTTTCTTTATATCTTTTATTCTAGCTTTAATACCTTCGAACATTCTGTCTTTAGTTTCTTTCTTTCTTTCTTTCTTGATATCTTTCATTCTAATTTTTATACCTTCGAACATTCTTTCTTTAGTTTCTTTCTTTCTTTCTTTATATCTTTCATTCTAGCTTTAATACCTTCTAATATTCTATCTTTAGTTTCTTTCTTTCTTTCTTTCTTGATATCTTTCATTCTAATTTTAATACCTTCTAACATTCTTTTTTTAGTTTCTTTCTTTCTTTCATTCTTTATATCTTTCATTCTAGCTTTAAACCTTCGAACATTCTATCTTTAGTTTCTTTCTTTCTTTCTTTCTTTCTTCATATCTTTCATTCTAGCTTTAATACCTTATAACATTCTATCTTTAGTTTCTTTCTTTCTTTCTTTCTTCATATCTTTCATTCTAGCTTTAATACCTTCTAACATTCTATCTTTAGTTTCTTTATTTCTTTCTTTCTTTCTTTCTTGATATCTTTCATTCTAATTTTAATACCTTCTAACATTCTTTCTTTAGTTTCTTTCTTTCTTTCATTCTTTATATCTTTCATTCTAGCTTTAAACCTTCGAACATTCTATCTTTAGTTTCTTTCTTTCTTTCTTTCTTTCTTCATATCTTTCATTCTAGCTTTAATACCTTCTAACATTCTATCTTTAGTTTCTTTCTTTCTTTCTTTCTTTCTTCATATCTTTCATTCTAGCTTTAATACCTTCTAACATTCTATCTTTAGTTTCTTTCTTTCTTTCTTTCTTTCTTTCTTGATATCTTTCATTCTAATTTTAATACCTTCTAAAATTCTTTCTTTAGTTTCTTTCTTTCTTTCTTTCTTTATATCTTTCATTCTAGCTTTAAAACCTTCTAATATTCCATCTTTATTTTCTTTCTTTCTTTCTTGTTATCTTTCCTTCTAGTTTCAATACCTTCTAACATTCTATCTTTAATTTCTTTCTTTCTTTCTTTATATCTTTCATTATAGCTTTAATACATTCTAACATTCTATCTTTACTTTCTTTCTTTATTTTTCTTGATAGCTCTCATTCTAGTTTTAATACCTTCTAACATTCTATCTTTAGTTTCTGTCTTTCTTTCTTTCTTTCTTTATATCTTTCATTCTAGCTTTAATACCTTCTAACATTCTATCTTTACTTTCTTTCTTTCCTTCTTTCTTGTTATCTTTCATTCTATCTTTAATACCTTCTAACATTTTATTTTTAGTTTCTTTCTTTCTTTCTTTCTTTATATCTTTCATTCTAGCTTTTATACCTTCTAACATTCTATCTTGAATTTCTTTTTTCCTTTCTTTCTTGATATCTTTCATTCTAGCTTTAATACCTTCTAACATTCTATCTTTAGTCTCTTTCTTTCTTTCTTTCTTTATATCTTTCATTCTAGCTTTAATACCTTCTAACATTCTATCTTTAGTTTCTTTCTTTCTGTCTTTAATGATATCTTTCATTCTAATTTTAATACCTTCTAACATTCTATCTTTAGTTTCTTTCTTTCTTTCGTTCTTTCTTTATATCTTTGATTATAGCTTTAATACCTTCTAACATTCTATCTTTAGTTTCTTTCTTTCTGTCTTTAATGATATCTTTCATTCTAATTTTAATACCTTCTAACATTCTATCTTTAGTTTCTTTCTTTCTTTCTTTCTTTCTTTATATCTTTGATTATAGCTTTAATACCTTCTAACATTCTATCTTTAGTTTCTTTCTTTATTTTTCTTGATATCTTTCTTTCTAGTTTTAATACCTTCTAACATTCTATCTTTAGTTTCTTTCTTTCTTTCTTTATATCTTTCATTCTATCTTTAATACCTTCTAACATTCTATCTTTACTCTCTTTCTTTCCTTCTTTCTTGATTACTTTCATTCTATCTTTAATACCTTCTAACATTTTATCTTTAGTTTCTTTCTTTCTTTCTTTATATCTTTCATTCTAGCTTTTATACCTTCTAACATTCTATCTTTAGTTTCTTTCTTTCTTTCTTTCTTGATATCTTTCCTTCTAGTTTCAATACCTTCTAAAATTCTCTCTTTAGTTTCTTTCTTTTTTTCTTTCTTTATATCTTTCATTCTAGCTTTAATACCTTCTAACATTCTATCTTTAGTTTCTTTCTTTATTTATTTCTTTATATATTTCATTCTAGCTTTAGTACCTTCTAACATTCTATCTTTAGTTTCTTTCTTTCTTTCTTCCATGATATCTTTAATACTAATTTTAATACCTTCTAACATTCTTTCTTTAGTTTCTTTCATTCTTTCTTTCTTTCTTTATAACTTTAATTCTAGCTTTAATACCTTCTAACATTCTATCTTTAGTTTCTTTCTTTCTTTCATGATATCTTTCATTCTAATTTTAATACCTTCTAACATTCTTTCTTTAGTTTCTTTCTTTCTTTCTTTCTTTCTTCATATCTTTCATTCTAGCTTTAATACCTTCTAACATTCTTTCTTTAGTTTCTTTCTTTCTTTCATTCTTTATATCTTTCATTCTAGCTTTAAAACCTTCGAACATTCTATCTTTAGTTTCTTTCTTTCTTTCTTTCTTTCTTGATATCTTTCATTCTAGCTTTAATACCTTCTAACATTCTATCTTTAGTTTCTTTCTTTCTTTCTCTCTTTCTATCTTTCATTCTAGCTTTAAAACTTTCTAATATTCTATCTTTAATTTCTTTCTTTCTTTCTTGTTATCTTTCCTTCTAGTTTCAATACTTTCTAACATTCTATCTTTAATTTCTTTTTTTCTTTTTTTATATCTTTCATTATAGCTTTAATACATTCTTACATTCTATCTTTACTTTCTTTCTTTATTTTTCTTGATAGCTTTCATTCTAGTTTTAATACCTTCTAACATTCTATCTTTAGTTTCTTCCTATCTTTCTTTCTTTATATCTTTCATTCTAGCTTTAATACCTTCTAACATTCTATCTTTACTTTCTTTCTTTCCTTCTTTCTTGATATCTTTCATTCTATCTTTAATACCTTCTAACATTCTATCTTTAGTCTCTTTCTTTCTTTCTTTCTTTATATCTTTCATTCTAGCTTTAATACCTTCTAACATTCTATCTTTAGTTTCTTTCTTTCTTTCTTTAATGATATCTTTCATTCTAATTTTAATACCTTCTAACATTCTATCTTTAGTTTCTTTCTTTCTTTCTTTCTTTATATCTTTCATTATAGCTTTAATACATTCTAACATTCTATCTTTAGTTTCTTTCTTTCTTTCTTTATATCTTTCATTCAAGCTTTAATACGTTCTAACATTCTATCATTAGTTTCTTTCTTTATTTTTCTGGATATCTTTCATTCTAGTTTTAATACCATTCTATCTTTAGTTTCTTTCTTTCTTTCTTTATATCTTTTATTGTAGCTTTAATACCTTCTAACATTCTGTCTTTAGTTTCTTTCTTTCTTTCTTTCTTGATATCTTTCATTCTAATTTTAATACCTTCTAACATTCTTTCTTTAGTTTCTTTCTTTCTTTCTTTATATCTTTCATTCTAGCTTTTATACCTTCTAACATTCTATCTTTAGTTTCTTTCTTTCTTTCTTTCTTAATATCTTTCCTTCTAGTTTCAATACCTTCTAAAATTCTATCTTTAGTTTCTTTTTTTCATTCTTTATATCTTTCATTCTAGCTTTAATACCTTCTAACATTCTATCTTTAGTTTCTTTCTTTATTTCTTTCTTTATATATTTCATTCTAGCTTTAGTACTTTCTAACATTCTATCTTTAGTTTCTTTCTTTCTTTCTTCCATGATATCCTTAATACTAATTTTAATACCTTCTAACATTCTTTCTTTAGTTTCTTTCATTCTTTCTTTCTTTCTTTATAACTTTAATTCTAGCTTTCATACCTTCTAACATTCTATCTTTAGTTTCTTTCTTTCTTTCATGATATCTTTCATTCTAATTTTAATACCTTCTAACATTCTTTCTTTAGTTTCTTTCTTTCTTTCTTTCTTTCTTCATATCTTTCATTCCAGCTTTAATACCTTCTAACATTCTATCTTTAGTTTCTTTCTTTCTTTCTTTATATCTTTTATTCTAGCTTTAATACCTTCGAACATTCTGTCTTTAGTTTCTTTCTTTCTTTCTTTCTTGATATCTTTCATTCTAATTTTTATACCTTCGAACATTCTTTCTTTAGTTTCTTTCTTTCTTTCTTTCTTTATATCTTTCATTCTAGCTTTAATACCTTCTAATATTCTATCTTTAGTTTCTTTCTTTCTTTCTTTCTTGATATCTTTCATTCTAATTTTAATACCTTCTAACATTCTTTCTTTAGTTTCTTTCTTTCATTCTTTATATCTTTCATTCTAGCTTTAAAACCTTCGAACATTCTATCTTTAGTTTCTTTCTTTCTTTCTTTCTTTCTTTCTTGATATCTTTCATTCTAGCTTTAATACCTTCTAACATTCTATCTTTAGTTTCTTTCTTTCTTTCTTTCTTCATATCTTTCATTCTAGCTTTAATACCTTCTAACATTCTATCTTTAGTTTCTTTCTTTCTTTCTTTCTTTCTTGATATCTTTCATTCTAATTTTAATACCTTCTAAAATTCTTTCTTTAGTTTCTTTCTTTCTTTCTTTCTTTATATATTTCATTCTAGCTTTAAAACCTTCTAATATTCCATCTTTATTTTCTTTTTTTTCTTTCTTGTTATCTTTCCTTCTAGTTTCAATACATTCTAACATTCTATCTTTAATTTCTTTCTTTCTTTCTTTATATCTTTCATTATAGCTTTAATACATTCTAACATTCTATCTTTACTTTCTTTCTTTATTTTTCTTGATAGCTCTCATTCTAGTTTTAATACCTTCTAACATTCTATCTTTAGTTTCTGTCTTTCTTTCTTTCTTTCTTTCTTTATATCTTTCATTCTAGCTTTAATACCTTCTAACATTCTATCTTTACTTTCTTTCTTTCCTTCTTTCTTGATATCTTTCATTCTATCTTTAATACCTTCTAACATTTTATTTTTAGTTTCTTTCTTTCTTTCTTTCTTTATATCTTTCATTCTAGCTTTTATACCTTCTAACATTCTATCTTTAGTTTCTTTCTTTCTTTCTTTCTTGATATCTTTCCTTCTAGTTTCAATACCTTCTAAAATTCTCTCTTTAGTTTCTTTCTTTTTTTCTTTCTTTATATCTTTCATTCTAGCTTTAATACCTTCTAACATTCTATCTTTAGTTTCTTTCTTTATTTCTTTCTTTATATATTTCATTCTAGCTTTAGTACCTTCTAACATTCTATCTTTAGTTTCTTTCTTTCTTTCTTCCATGATATCTTTAATACTAATTTTAATACCTTCTAACATTCTTTCTTTAGTTTCTTTCATTCTTTCTTTCTTTCTTTATAACTTTAATTCTAGCTTTAATACCTTCTAACATTCTATCTTTAGTTTCTTTCTTTCTTTCATGATATCTTTCATTCTAATTTTAATACCTTCTAACATTCTTTCTTTAGTTTCTTTCTTTCTTTCTTTCTTTCTTCATATCTTTCATTCTAGCTTTAATACCTTCTAACATTCTTTCTTTAGTTTCTTTCTTTCTTTCATTCTTTATATCTTTCATTCTAGCTTTAAAACCTTCTAACATTCTATCTTTAGTTTCTTTCTTTCTTTCTTTCTTTCTTGATATCTTTCATTCTAGCTTTAATACCTTCTAACATTCTATCTTTAGTTTCTTTCTTTCTTTCTATCTTTCTATCTTTCATTCTAGCTTTAAAACTTTCTAATATTCTATCTTTAGTTTCTTTCTTTCTTTCTTGTTATCTTTCCTTCTAGTTTCAATACCTTCTAACATTCTATCTTTAATTTCTTTTTTTCTTTTTTTATATCTTTCATTATAGCTTTAATACATTCTTACATTCTATCTTTACTTTCTTTCTTTATTTTTCTTGATAGCTTTCATTCTAGTTTTAATACCTTCTAACATTCTATCTTTAGTTTCTTCCTATCTTTCTTTCTTTATATCTTTCATTCTAGCTTTAATACCTTCTAACATTCTATCTTTACTTTCTTTCTTTCCTTCTTTCTTGATATCTTTCATTCTATCTTTAATACCTTCTAACATTTTATTTTTAGTTTCTTTCTTTCTTTCTTTCTTTATATCTTTCATTCTAGCTTTTATACCTTCTAACATTCTATCTTTAGTTTCTTTTTTCCTTTCTTTCTTGATATCTTTCATTCTAGCTTTAATACCTTCTAACATTCTAACTTTAGTCTCTTTCTTTCTTTCTTTCTTTATATCTTTCATTCTAGCTTTAATACCTTCTAACATTCTATGTTTAGTTTCTTTCTTTCTTTCTTTAATGATATCTTTCATTCTAATTTTAATACCTTCTAACATTCTATCTTTAGTTTCTTTCTTTCTTTCTTTCTTTATATCTTTCATTATAGCTTTAATACATTCTAACATTCTATCTTTAGTTTCTTTCTTTCTTTCTTTATATCTTTCATTCAAGCTTTAATACGTTCTAACAATCTATCTTTAGTTTCTTTCTTTATTTTTCTGGATATCTTTCATTCTAGTTTTAATACCATTCTATCTTTAGTTTCTTTCTTTCTTTCTTTATATCTTTTATTGTAGCTTTAATACCTTCTAACATTCTGTCTTTAGTTTCTTTCTTTCTTTCTTTCTTGATATCTTTCATTCTAATTTTAATACCTTCTAACATTCTTTCTTTAGTTTCTTTCTTTCTTTCTTTCTTTATATCTTTCATTCTAGCTTTAATACCTTCTAATATTCTATCTTTAGTTTCTTTCTTTCTTTCTTTCTTGATATCTTTCATTCTAATTTTAATACCTTCTAACATTCTTTCTTTAGTTTCTTTCTTTCTTTCATTCTTTATATCTTTCATTCTAGCTTTAAAACCTTCGAACATTCTATCTTTAGTTTCTTTCTTTCTTTCTTTCTTTCTTTCTTGATATCTTTCATTCTAGCTTTAATACCTTCTAACATTCTATCTTTAGTTTCTTTCTTTCTTTCTTTCTTCATATCTTTCATTCTAGCTTTAATACCTTCTAACATTCTATCTTTAGTTTCTTTCTTTCTTTCTTTCTTGATATCTTTCATTCTAATTTTAATACCTTCTAAAATTCTTTCTTTAGTTTCTTTCTTTCTTTCTTTCTTTATATATTTCATTCTAGCTTTAAAACCTTCTAATATTCCATCTTTATTTTCTTTTTTTCTTTCTTGTTATCTTTCCTTCTAGTTTCAATACCTTCTAACATTCTATCTTTAATTTCTTTCTTTCTTTCTTTATATCTTTCATTATAGCTTTAATACATTCTAACATTCTATCTTTACTTTCTTTCTTTATTTTTCTTGATAGCTCTCATTCTAGTTTTAATACCTTCTAACATTCTATCTTTAGTTTCTGTCTTTCTTTCTTTCTTTCTTTATATCTTTCATTCTAGCTTTAATACCTTCTAACATTCTATCTTTACTTTCTTTCTTTCCTTCTTTCTTGATATCTTTCATTCTATCTTTAATACCTTCTAACATTTTATTTTTAGTTTCTTTCTTTCTTTCTTTCTTTATATCTTTCATTCTAGCTTTTATACCTTCTAACATTCTATCTAGTTTCTTTCTTTCTTTCTTTCTTGATATCTTTCCTTCTAGTTTCAATACCTTCTAAAATTCTCTCTTTAGTTTCTTTCTTTTTTTCTTTCTTTATATCTTTCATTCTAGCTTTAATACCTTCTAACATTCTATCTTTAGTTTCTTTCTTTATTTCTTTCTTTATATATTTCATTCTAGCTTTAGTACCTTCTAACATTCTATCTTTAGTTTCTTTCTTTCTTTCTTCCATGATATCTTTAATACTAATTTTAATACCTTCTAACATTCTTTCTTTAGTTTCTTTCATTCTTTCTTTCTTTCTTTATAACTTTAATTCTAGCTTTAATACCTTCTAACATTCTATCTTTAGTTTCTTTCTTTCTTTCATGATATCTTTCATTCTAATTTTAATACCTTCTAACATTCTTTCTTTAGTTTCTTTCTTTCTTTCTTTCTTTCTTCATATCTTTCATTCTAGCTTTAATACCTTCTAACATTCTTTCTTTAGTTTCTTTCTTTCTTTCATTCTTTATATCTTTCATTTTAGCTTTAAAACCTTCGAACATTCTATCTTTAGTTTCTTTCTTTCTTTCTTTCTTTCTTGATATCTTTCATTCTAGCTTTAATACCTTCTAACATTCTATCTTTAGTTTCTTTCTTTCTTTCTCTCTTTCTATCTTTCATTCTAGCTTTAAAACTTTCTAATATTCTATCTTTAGTTTCTTTCTTTCTTTCTTGTTATCTTTCCTTCTAGTTTCAATACCTTCTAACATTCTATCTTTAATTTCTTTTTTTCTTTTTTTATATCTTTCATTATAGCTTTAATACATTCTTACATTCTATCTTTACTTTCTTTCTTTATTTTTCTTGATAGCTTTCATTCTAGTTTTAATACCTTCTAACATTCTATCTTTAGTTTCTTCCTATCTTTCTTTCTTTATATCTTTCATTCTAGCTTTAATACCTTCTAACATTCTATCTTTACTTTCTTTCTTTCCTTCTTTCTTGATATCTTTCATTCTATCTTTAATACCTTCTAACATTTTATTTTTAGTTTCTTTCTTTCTTTCTTTCTTTATATCTTTCATTCTAGCTTTTATACCTTCTAACATTCTATCTTTAGTTTCTTTTTTCCTTTCTTTCTTGATATCTTTCATTCTAGCTTTAATACCTTCTAACATTCTATCTTTAGTCTCTTTCTTTCTTTCTTTCTTTCTTTATATCTTTCATTCTAGCTTTAATACCTTCTAACATTCTATCTTTAGTTTCTTTCTTTCTTTCTTTAATGATATCTTTCATTCTAATTTTAATACCTTCTAACATTCTATCTTTAGTTTCTTTCTTTCTTTCTTTCTTTATATTTTTCATTATAGCTTTAATACATTCTAACATTCTATCTTTAGTTTCTTTCTTTCTTTCTTTATATCTTTCATTCAAGCTTTAATACGTTCTAACATTCTATCTTTAGTTTCTTTCTTTATTTTTCTGGATATCTTTCATTCTAGTTTTAATACCATTCTATCTTTAGTTTCTTTCTTTCTTTCTTTATATCTTTTATTGTAGCTTTAATACCTTCTAACATTCTGTCTTTAGTTTCTTTCTTTCTTTCTTTCTTGATATCTTTCATTCTAATTTTAATACCTTCTAACATTCTTTCTTTAGTTTCTTTCTTTCTTTCTTTATATCTTTCATTCTAGCTTTTATACCTTCTAACATTCTATCTTTAGTTTCTTTCTTTCTTTCTTTCTTAATATCTTTCCTTCTAGTTTCAATACCTTCTAAAATTCTATCTTTAGTTTCTTTCTTTTTTTCATTCTTTATATCTTTCATTCTAGCTTTAATACCTTCTAACATTCTATCTTTAGTTTCTTTCTTTATTTCTTTCTTTATATATTTCATTCTAGCTTTAGTACTTTCTAACATTCTATCTTTAGTTTCTTTCTTTCTTTCTTCCATGATATCCTTAATACTAATTTTAATACCTTCTAACATTCTTTCTTTAGTTTCTTTCATTCTTTCTTTCTTTCTTTATAACTTTAATTCTAGCTTTCATACCTTCTAACATTCTATCTTTAGTTTCTTTCTTTCTTTCATGATATCTTTCATTCTAATTTTAATACCTTCTAACATTCTTTCTTTAGTTTCTTTCTTTCTTTCTTTCTTTCTTTCTTTCTTTCTTCATATCTTTCATTCCAGCTTTAATACCTTCTAACATTCTATCTTTAGTTTCTTTCTTTCTTTCTTTATATCTTTTATTGTAGCTTTAATACCTTCTAACATTCTGTCTTTAGTTTCTTTCTTTCTTTCTTTCTTGATATCTTTCATTCTAATTTTAATACCTTCTAACATTCTTTCTTTAGTTTCTTTCTTTCTTTCTTTATATCTTTCATTCTAGCTTTTATACCTTCTAACATTCTATCTTTAGTTTCTTTCTTTCTTTCTTTCTTAATATCTTTCCTTCTAGTTTCAATACCTTCTAAAATTCTATCTTTAGTTTCTTTCTTTTTTTCATTCTTTATATCTTTCATTCTAGCTTTAATACCTTCTAACATTCTATCTTTAGTTTCTTTCTTTATTTCTTTCTTTATATATTTCATTCTAGCTTTAGTACTTTCTAACATTCTATCTTTAGTTTCTTTCTTTCTTTCTTCCATGATATCCTTAATACTAATTTTAATACCTTCTAACATTCTTTCTTTAGTTTCTTTCATTCTTTCTTTCTTTCTTTATAACTTTAATTCTAGCTTTCATACCTTCTAACATTCTATCTTTAGTTTCTTTCTTTCTTTCATGATATCTTTCATTCTAATTTTAATACCTTCTAACATTCTTTCTTTAGTTTCTTTCTTTCTTTCTTTCTTTCTTTCTTTCTTTCTTTCTTTCTTTCTTTCTTTCTTTCTTTCTTTCTTCATATCTTTCATTCCAGCTTTAATACCTTCTAACATTCTATCTTTAGTTTCTTTCTTTCTTTCTTTATATCTTTTATTCTAGCTTTAATACCTTCGAACATTCTGTCTTTAGTTTCTTTCTTTCTTTCTTTCTTGATATCTTTCATTCTAATTTTTATACCTTCGAACATTCTTTCTTTAGTTTCTTTCTTTCTTTCTTTCTTTATATCTTTCATTCTAGCTTTAATACCTTCTAAAATTCTATCTTTAGTTTCTTTCTTTCTTTCTTTCTTGATATCTTTCATTCTAATTTTAATACCTTCTAACATTCTTTCTTTAGTTTCTTTCTTTCTTTCATTCTTTATATCTTTCATTCTAGCTTTAAAACCTTCGAACATTCTATCTTTAGTTTCTTTCTTTCTTTCTTTCTTTCTTTCTTGATATCTTTCATTCTAGCTTTAATACCTTCTAACATTCTATCTTTAGTTTCTTTCTTTCTTTCTTTCTTCATATCTTTCATTCTAGCTTTAATACCTTCTAACATTCTATCTTTAGTTTCTTTCTTTCCTTCTTTCTTTCTTGATATCTTTCATTCTAATTTTAATACCTTCTAAAATTATTTCTTTAGTTTCTTTCTTTCTTTCTTTCTTTATATATTTCATTCTAGCTTTAAAACCTTCTAATATTCCATCTTTATTTTCTTTTTTTCTTTCTTGTTATCTTTCCTTCTAGTTTCAATACCTTCTAACATTCTATCTTTAATTTCTTTCTTTCTTTCTTTATATCTTTCATTATAGCTTTAATACATTCTAACATTCTATCTTTACTTTCTTTCTTTATTTTTCTTGATAGCTCTCATTCTAGTTTTAATACCTTCTAACATTCTATCTTTAGTTTCTGTCTTTCTTTCTTTCTTTCTTTATATCTTTCATTCTAGCTTTAATACCTTCTAACATTCTATCTTTACTTTCTTTCTTTCCTTCTTTCTTGATATCTTTCATTCTATCTTTAATACCTTCTAACATTTTATTTTTAGTTTCTTTCTTTCTTTCTTTCTTTCTTTATATCTTTCATTCCAGCTTTTATACCTTCTAACATTCTATCTTGAGTTTCTTTTTTTATATCTTTCTTGATATCTTTCATTCTAGCTTTAATACCTTCTAACATTCTATCTTTAGTCTCTTTCTTTCTCTCTTTCTTTATATCTTTCATTCTAGCTTTAATACCTTCTAACATTCTATCTTTAGTTTCTTTCTTTCTGTCTTTAATGATATCTTTCATTCTAATTTTAATACCTTCTAACATTCTAACTTTAGTTTCTTTCTTTCTTTCTTTCTTTCTTTATATCTTTCATTATAGCTTTAATACCTTCTAACATTCTATCTTTAGTTTCTTTCTTTATTTTTCTTGATATCTTTCTTTCTAGTTTTAATACCTTCTAACATTCTATCTTTAGTTTCTTTCTTTCTTTCTTCTTATCTTTCATTCTATCTTTAATACCTTCTAACATTCTATCTTTACTCTCTTTCTTTCCTTCTTTCTTGATTACTTTCATTCTATCTTTAATACCTTCTAACATTTTATCTTTAGTTTCTTTCTTTCTTTCTTTATATCTTTCATTCTAGCTTTTATACCTTCTAACATTCTATCTTTAGTTTCTTTCTTTCTTTCTTTCTTGATATCTTTCCTTCTAGTTTCAATACCTTCTAAAATTCTCTCTTTAGTTTCTTTCTTTTTTTCTTTCTTTATATCTTTCATTCTAGCTTTAATACCTTCTAACATTCTATCTTTAGTTTCTTTCTTTATTTCTTTCTTTATATATTTCATTCTAGCTTTAGTACCTTCTAACATTCTATCTTTAGTTTCTTTCTTTCTTTCTTCCATGATATCTTTAATACTAATTTTAATACCTTCTAACATTCTTTCTTTAGTTTCTTTCATTCTTTCTTTCTTTCTTTATAACTTTAATTCTAGCTTTAATACCTTCTAACATTCTATCTTTAGTTTCTTTCTTTCTTTCATGATATCTTTCATTCTAATTTTAATACCTTCTAACATTCTTTCTTTAGTTTCTTTCTTTCTTTCTTTCTTTCTTCATATCTTTCATTCTAGCTTTAATACCTTCTAACATTCTTTCTTTAGTTTCTTTCTTTCTTTCATTCTTTATATCTTTCATTCTAGCTTTAAAACCTTCTAACATTCTATCTTTAATTTCTTTCTTTCTTTCTTTATATCTTTCATTATAGCTTTAATACATTCTAACATTCTATCTTTACTTTCTTTCTTTATTTTTCTTGATAGCTCTCATTCTAGTTTTAATACCTTCTAACATTCTATCTTTAGTTTCTCTCTTTCTTTCTTTCTTTCTTTATATCTTTCATTCTAGCTTTAATACCTTCTAACATTCTATCTTTACTTTCTTTCTTTCCTTCTTTCTTGATATCTTTCATTCTATCTTTAATACCTTCTAACATTTTATTTTTAGTTTCTTTCTTTCTTTCTTTCTTTATATCTTTCATTCTAGCTTTTATACCTTCTAACATTCTATCTAGTTTCTTTCTTTCTTTCTTTCTTGATATCTTTCCTTCTAGTTTCAATACCTTCTAAAATTCTCTCTTTAGTTTCTTTCTTTTTTTCTTTCTTTATATCTTTCATTCTAGCTTTAATACCTTCTAACATTCTATCTTTAGTTTCTTTCTTTATTTCTTTCTTTATATATTTCATTCTAGCTTTAGTACCTTCTAACATTCTATCTTTAGTTTCTTTCTTTCTTTCTTCCATGATATCTTTAATACTAATTTTAATACCTTCTAACATTCTTTCTTTAGTTTCTTTCATTCTTTCTTTCTTTCTTTATAACTTTAATTCTAGCTTTAATACCTTCTAACATTCTATCTTTAGTTTCTTTCTTTCTTTCATGATATCTTTCATTCTAATTTTAATACCTTCTAACATTCTTTCTTTAGTTTCTTTCTTTCTTTCTTTCTTTCTTCATATCTTTCATTCTAGCTTTAATACCTTCTAACATTCTTTCTTTAGTTTCTTTCTTTCTTTCATTCTTTATATCTTTCATTTTAGCTTTAAAACCTTCGAACATTCTATCTTTAGTTTCTTTCTTTCTTTCTTTCTTTCTTGATATCTTTCATTCTAGCTTTAATACCTTCTAACATTCTATCTTTAGTTTCTTTCTTTCTTTCTCTCTTTCTATCTTTCATTCTAGCTTTAAAACTTTCTAATATTCTATCTTTAGTTTCTTTCTTTCTTTCTTGTTATCTTTCCTTCTAGTTTCAATACCTTCTAACATTCTATCTTTAATTTCTTTTTTTCTTTTTTTATATCTTTCATTATAGCTTTAATACATTCTTACATTCTATCTTTACTTTCTTTCTTTATTTTTCTTGATAGCTTTCATTCTAGTTTTAATACCTTCTAACATTCTATCTTTAGTTTCTTCCTATCTTTCTTTCTTTATATCTTTCATTCTAGCTTTAATACCTTCTAACATTCTATCTTTACTTTCTTTCTTTCCTTCTTTCTTGATATCTTTCATTCTATCTTTAATACCTTCTAACATTTTATTTTTAGTTTCTTTCTTTCTTTCTTTCTTTATATCTTTCATTCTAGCTTTTATACCTTCTAACATTCTATCTTTAGTTTCTTTTTTCCTTTCTTTCTTGATATCTTTCATTCTAGCTTTAATACCTTCTAACATTCTATCTTTAGTCTCTTTCTTTCTTTCTTTCTTTCTTTATATCTTTCATTCTAGCTTTAATACCTTCTAACATTCTATCTTTAGTTTCTTTCTTTCTTTCTTTAATGATATCTTTCATTCTAATTTTAATACCTTCTAACATTCTATCTTTAGTTTCTTTCTTTCTTTCTTTCTTTATATCTTTCATTATAGCTTTAATACATTCTAACATTCTATCTTTAGTATCTTTCTTTCTTTCTTTATATCTTTCATTCAAGCTTTAATACGTTCTAACATTCTATCTTTAGTTTCTTTCTTTATTTTTCTGGATATCTTTCATTCTAGTTTTAATACCATTCTATCTTTAGTTTCTTTCTTTCTTTCTTTATATCTTTTATTGTAGCTTTAATACCTTCTAACATTCTGTCTTTAGTTTCTTTCTTTCTTTCTTTCTTGATATCTTTCATTCTAATTTTAATACCTTCTAACATTCTTTCTTTAGTTTCTTTCTTTCTTTCTTTATATCTTTCATTCTAGCTTTTATACCTTCTAACATTCTATCTTTAGTTTCTTTCTTTCTTTCTTTCTTGATATCTTTCCTTCTAGTTTCAATACCTTCTAAAATTCTATCTTTAGTTTCTTTCTTTTTTTCATTCTTTATATCTTTCATTCTAGCTTTAATACCTTCTAACATTCTATCTTTAGTTTCTTTCTTTATTTCTTTCTTTATATATTTCATTCTAGCTTTAGTACTTTCTAACATTCTATCTTTAGTTTCTTTCTTTCTTTCTTCCATGATATCCTTAATACTAATTTTAATACCTTCTAACATTCTTTCTTTAGTTTCTTTCATTCTTTCTTTCTTTCTTTATAACTTTAATTCTAGCTTTCATACCTTCTAACATTCTATCTTTAGTTTCTTTCTTTCTTTCATGATATCTTTCATTCTAATTTTAATACCTTCTAACATTCTTTCTTTAGTTTCTTTCTTTCTTTCTTTCTTTCTTTCTTTCTTTCTTCATATCTTTCATTCCAGCTTTAATACCTTCTAACATTCTATCTTTAGTTTCTTTCTTTCTTTCTTTATATCTTTTATTGTAGCTTTAATACCTTCTAACATTCTGTCTTTAGTTTCTTTCTTTCTTTCTTTCTTGATATCTTTCATTCTAATTTTAATACCTTCTAACATTCTTTCTTTAGTTTCTTTCTTTCTTTCTTTATATCTTTCATTCTAGCTTTTATACCTTCTAACATTCTATCTTTAGTTTCTTTCTTTCTTTCTTTCTTAATATCTTTCCTTCTAGTTTCAATACCTTCTAAAATTCTATCTTTAGTTTCTTTCTTTTTTTCATTCTTTATATCTTTCATTCTAGCTTTAATACCTTCTAACATTCTATCTTTAGTTTCTTTCTTTATTTCTTTCTTTATATATTTCATTCTAGCTTTAGTACTTTCTAACATTCTATCTTTAGTTTCTTTCTTTCTTTCTTCCATGATATCCTTAATACTAATTTTAATACCTTCTAACATTCTTTCTTTAGTTTCTTTCATTCTTTCTTTCTTTCTTTATAACTTTAATTCTAGCTTTCATACCTTCTAACATTCTATCTTTAGTTTCTTTCTTTCTTTCATGATATCTTTCATTCTAATTTCAATACCTTCTAACATTCTTTCTTTAGTTTCTTTCTTTCTTTCTTTCTTTCTTTCTTTCTTTCTTTCTTTCTTTCTTTCTTTCTTTCTTCATATCTTTCATTCCAGCTTTAATACCTTCTAACATTCTATCTTTAGTTTCTTTCTTTCTTTCTTTATATCTTTTATTCTAGCTTTAATACCTTCGAACATTCTGTCTTTAGTTTCTTTCTTTCTTTCTTTCTTGATATCTTTCATTCTAATTTTTATACCTTCGAACATTCTTTCTTTAGTTTCTTTCTTTCTTTCTTTCTTTATATCTTTCATTCTAGCTTTAATACCTTCTAAAATTCTATCTTTAGTTTCTTTCTTTCTTTCTTTCTTGATATCTTTCATTCTAATTTTAATACCTTCTAACATTCTTTCTTTAGTTTCTTTCTTTCTTTCATTCTTTATATCTTTCATTCTAGCTTTAAAACCTTCGAACATTCTATCTTTAGTTTCTTTCTTTCTTTCTTTCTTTCTTTCTTGATATCTTTCATTCTAGCTTTAATACCTTCTAACATTCTATCTTTAGTTTCTTTCTTTCTTTCTTTCTTCATATCTTTCATTCTAGCTTTAATACCTTCTAACATTCTATCTTTAGTTTCTTTCTTTCCTTCTTTCTTTCTTGATATCTTTCATTCTAATTTTAATACCTTCTAAAATTATTTCTTTAGTTTCTTTCTTTCTTTCTTTCTTTATATATTTCATTCTAGCTTTAAAACCTTCTAATATTCCATCTTTATTTTCTTTTTTTCTTTCTTGTTATCTTTCCTTCTAGTTTCAATACCTTCTAACATTCTATCTTTAATTTCTTTCTTTCTTTCTTTATATCTTTCATTATAGCTTTAATACATTCTAACATTCTATCTTTACTTTCTTTCTTTATTTTTCTTGATAGCTCTCATTCTAGTTTTAATACCTTCTAACATTCTATCTTTAGTTTCTGTCTTTCTTTCTTTCTTTCTTTATATCTTTCATTCTAGCTTTAATACCTTCTAACATTCTATCTTTACTTTCTTTCTTTCCTTCTTTCTTGATATCTTTCATTCTATCTTTAATACCTTCTAACATTTTATTTTTAGTTTCTTTCTTTCTTTCTTTCTTTCTTTATATCTTTCATTCTAGCTTTTATACCTTCTAACATTCTATCTTGAGTTTCTTTTTTTATATCTTTCTTGATATCTTTCATTCTAGCTTTAATACCTTCTAACATTCTATCTTTAGTCTCTTTCTTTCTCTCTTTCTTTATATCTTTCATTCTAGCTTTAATACCTTCTAACATTCTATCTTTAGTTTCTTTCTTTCTGTCTTTAATGATATCTTTCATTCTAATTTTAATACCTTCTAACATTCTATCTTTAGTTTCTTTCTTTCTTTCTTTCTTTATATCTTTCATTATAGCTTTAATACCTTCTAACATTCTATCTTTAGTTTCTTTCTTTATTTTTCTTGATATCTTTCTTTCTAGTTTTAATACCTTCTAACATTCTATCTTTAGTTTCTTTCTTTCTTTCTTCTTATCTTTCATTCTATCTTTAATACCTTCTAACATTCTATCTTTACTCTCTTTCTTTCCTTCTTTCTTGATTACTTTCATTCTATCTTTAATACCTTCTAACATTTTATCTTTAGTTTCTTTCTTTCTTTCTTTATATCTTTCATTCTAGCTTTTATACCTTCTAACATTCTATCTTTAGTTTCTTTCTTTCTTTCTTTCTTGATATCTTTCCTTCTAGTTTCAATACCTTCTAAAATTCTCTCTTTAGTTTCTTTCTTTTTTTCTTTCTTTATATCTTTCATTCTAGCTTTAATACCTTCTAACATTCTATCTTTAGTTTCTTTCTTTATTTCTTTCTTTATATATTTCATTCTAGCTTTAGTACCTTCTAACATTCTATCTTTAGTTTCTTTCTTTCTTTCTTTCATGATATCTTTAATACTAATTTTAATACCTTCTAACATTCTTTCTTTAGTTTCTTTCATTCTTTCTTTCTTTCTTTATAACTTTAATTCTAGCTTTAATACCTTCTAACATTCTATCTTTAGTTTCTTTCTTTCTTTCATGATATCTTTCATTCTAATTTTAATACCTTCTAACATTCTTTCTTTAGTTTCTTTCTTTCTTTCTTTCTTTCTTCATATCTTTCATTCTAGCTTTAATACCTTCTAACATTCTTTCTTTAGTTTCTTTCTTTCTTTCATTCTTTATATCTTTCATTCTAGCTTTAAAACCTTCGAACATTCTATCTTTAGTTTCTTTCTTTCTTTCTTTCTTTCTTGATATCTTTCATTCTAGCTTTAATACCTTCTAACTTTCTATGTTTAGTTTCTTTCTTTCTTTCTCTCTTTCTATCTTTCATTCTAATTTTAATACCTTCTAAAATTCTTTCTTTAGTTTCTTTCTTTCTTTCTTTCTTTATATATTTCATTCTAGCTTTAAAACTTTCTAATATTCTATCTTTAGTTTCTTTCTTTCTTTCTTGTTATCTTTCCTTCTAGTTTCAATACCTTCTAACATTCTATCTTTAATTTCTTTTTTTCTTTTTTTATATCTTTCATTATAGCTTTAATACATTCTTACATTCTATCTTTACTTTCTTTCTTTATTTTTCTTGATAGCTTTCATTCTAGTTTTAATACCTTCTAACATTCTATCTTTAGTTTCTCCCTATCTTTCTTTCTTTATATCTTTCATTCTAGCTTTAATACATTCTAACATTCTATCTTTACTTTCTTTCTTTCCTTCTTTCTTGATATCTTTCATTCTATCTTTAATACCTTCTAACATTTTATTTTTAGTTTCTTTCTTTCTTTCTTTATATCTTTCATTCTAGCTTTTATACCTTCTAACATTCTATCTTTAGTTTCTTTTTTCCTTTCTTTCTTGATATCTTTCATTCCAGCTTTAATACCTTCTAACATTCTATCTTTAGTCTCTTTCTTTCTTTCTTTATATCTTTCATTCTAGCTTTAATACCTTCTAAAATTCTATCTTTAGTTTCTTTCTTTCTTTCCTTAATGATATCTTTCATTCTAATTTTAATACCTTCTAACATTCTATCTTTAGTTTCTTTCTTTCTTTCTTTCTTTATATCTTTCATTATAGCTTTAATACATTCTAACATTCTATCTTTAGTATCTTTCTTTCTTTCTTTATATCTTTCATTCAAGCTTTAATACGTTCTAACATTCTATCTTTAGTTTCTTTCTTTATTTTTCTGGATATCTTTCATTCTAGTTTTAATACCATTCTATCTTTAGTTTCTTTCTTTCTTTCTTTATATCTTTTATTGTAGCTTTAATACCTTCTAACATTCTGTCTTTAGTTTCTTTCTTTCTTTCTTTCTTGATATCTTTCATTCTAATTTTAATACCTTCTAACATTCTTTCTTTAGTTTCTTTCTTTCTTTCTTTATATCTTTCATTCTAGCTTTTATACCTTCTAACATTCTATCTTTAGTTTCTTTCTTTCTTTCTTTCTTAATATCTTTCCTTCTAGTTTCAATACCTTCTAAAATTCTATCTTTAGTTTCTTTCTTTTTTTCATTCTTTATATCTTTCATTCTAGCTTTAATACCTTCTAACATTCTATCTTTAGTTTCTTTCTTTATTTCTTTCTTTATATATTTCATTCTAGCTTTAGTACTTTCTAACATTCTATCTTTAGTTTCTTTCTTTCTTTCTTCCATGATATCCTTAATACTAATTTTAATACCTTCTAACATTCTTTCTTTAGTTTCTTTCATTCTTTCTTTCTTTCTTTATAACTTTAATTCTAGCTTTCATACCTTCTAACATTCTATCTTTAATTTCTTTCTTTCTTTCATGATATCTTTCATTCTAATTTTAATACCTTCTAACATTCTTTCTTTAGTTTCTTTCTTTCTTTCTTTCTTTCTTTCTTTCTTCATATCTTTCATTCCAGCTTTAATACCTTCTAACATTCTATCTTTAGTTTCTTTCTTTCTTTCTTTATATCTTTTATTGTAGCTTTAATACCTTCTAACATTCTGTCTTTAGTTTCTTTCTTTCTTTCTTTCTTGATATCTTTCATTCTAATTTTAATACCTTCTAACATTCTTTCTTTAGTTTCTTTCTTTCTTTCTTTATATCTTTCATTCTAGCTTTTATACCTTCTAACATTCTATCTTTAGTTTCTTTCTTTCTTTCTTTCTTAATATCTTTCCTTCTAGTTTCAATACCTTCTAAAATTCTATCTTTAGTTTCTTTCTTTTTTTCATTCTTTATATCTTTCATTCTAGCTTTAATACCTTCTAACATTCTATCTTTAGTTTCTTTCTTTATTTCTTTCTTTATATATTTCATTCTAGCTTTAGTACTTTCTAACATTCTATCTTTAGTTTCTTTCTTTCTTTCTTCCATGATATCCTTAATACTAATTTTAATACCTTCTAACATTCTTTCTTTAGTTTCTTTCATTCTTTCTTTCTTTCTTTATAACTTTAATTCTAGCTTTCATACCTTCTAACATTCTATCTTTAGTTTCTTTCTTTCTTTCATGATATCTTTCATTCTAATTTCAATACCTTCTAACATTCTTTCTTTAGTTTCTTTCTTTCTTTCTTTCTTTCTTTCTTTCTTTCTTTCTTTCTTCATATCTTTCATTCCAGCTTTAATACCTTCTAACATTCTATCTTTAGTTTCTTTCTTTCTTTCTTTATATCTTTTATTCTAGCTTTAATACCTTCGAACATTCTGTCTTTAGTTTCTTTCTTTCTTTCTTTCTTGATATCTTTCATTCTAATTTTTATACCTTCGAACATTCTTTCTTTAGTTTCTTTCTTTCTTTCTTTCTTTATATCTTTCATTCTAGCTTTAATACCTTCTAAAATTCTATCTTTAGTTTCTTTCTTTCTTTCTTTCTTGATATCTTTCATTCTAATTTTAATACCTTCTAACATTCTTTCTTTAGTTTCTTTCTTTCTTTCATTCTTTATATCTTTCATTCTAGCTTTAAAACCTTCGAACATTCTATCTTTAGTTTCTTTCTTTCTTTCTTTCTTTCTTTCTTGATATCTTTCATTCTAGCTTTAATACCTTCTAACATTCTATCTTTAGTTTCTTTCTTTCTTTCTTTCTTCATATCTTTCATTCTAGCTTTAATACCTTCTAACATTCTATCTTTAGTTTCTTTCTTTCCTTCTTTCTTTCTTGATATCTTTCATTCTAATTTTAATACCTTCTAAAATTATTTCTTTAGTTTCTTTCTTTCTTTCTTTCTTTATATATTTCATTCTAGCTTTAAAACCTTCTAATATTCCATCTTTATTTTCTTTTTTTCTTTCTTGTTATCTTTCCTTCTAGTTTCAATACCTTCTAACATTCTATCTTTAATTTCTTTCTTTCTTTCTTTATATCTTTCATTATAGCTTTAATACATTCTAACATTCTATCTTTACTTTCTTTCTTTATTTTTCTTGATAGCTCTCATTCTAGTTTTAATACCTTCTAACATTCTATCTTTAGTTTCTGTCTTTCTTTCTTTCTTTCTTTATATCTTTCATTCTAGCTTTAATACCTTCTAACATTCTATCTTTACTTTCTTTCTTTCCTTCTTTCTTGATATCTTTCATTCTATCTTTAATACCTTCTAACATTTTATTTTTAGTTTCTTTCTTTCTTTCTTTCTTTCTTTATATCTTTCATTCTAGCTTTTATACCTTCTAACATTCTATCTTGAGTTTCTTTTTTTATATCTTTCTTGATATCTTTCATTCTAGCTTTAATACCTTCTAACATTCTATCTTTAGTCTCTTTCTTTCTCTCTTTCTTTATATCTTTCATTCTAGCTTTAATACCTTCTAACATTCTATCTTTAGTTTCTTTCTTTCTGTCTTTAATGATATCTTTCATTCTAATTTTAATACCTTCTAACATTCTATCTTTAGTTTCTTTCTTTCTTTCTTTCTTTATATCTTTCATTATAGCTTTAATACCTTCTAACATTCTATCTTTAGTTTCTTTCTTTATTTTTCTTGATATCTTTCTTTCTAGTTTTAATACCTTCTAACATTCTATCTTTAGTTTCTTTCTTTCTTTCTTCTTATCTTTCATTCTATCTTTAATACCTTCTAACATTCTATCTTTACTCTCTTTCTTTCCTTCTTTCTTGATTACTTTCATTCTATCTTTAATACCTTCTAACATTTTATCTTTAGTTTCTTTCTTTCTTTCTTTATATCTTTCATTCTAGCTTTTATACCTTCTAACATTCTATCTTTAGTTTCTTTCTTTCTTTCTTTCTTGATATCTTTCCTTCTAGTTTCAATACCTTCTAAAATTCTCTCTTTAGTTTCTTTCTTTTTTTCTTTCTTTATATCTTTCATTCTAGCTTTAATACCTTCTAACATTCTATCTTTAGTTTCTTTCTTTATTTCTTTCTTTATATATTTCATTCTAGCTTTAGTACCTTCTAACATTCTATCTTTAGTTTCTTTCTTTCTTTCTTCCATGATATCTTTAATACTAATTTTAATACCTTCTAACATTCTTTCTTTAGTTTCTTTCATTCTTTCTTTCTTTCTTTATAACTTTAATTCTAGCTTTAATACCTTCTAACATTCTATCTTTAGTTTCTTTCTTTCTTTCATGATATCTTTCATTCTAATTTTAATACCTTCTAACATTCTTTCTTTAGTTTCTTTCTTTCTTTCTTTCTTTCTTCATATCTTTCATTCTAGCTTTAATACCTTCTAACATTCTTTCTTTAGTTTCTTTCTTTCTTTCATTCTTTATATCTTTCATTCTAGCTTTAAAACCTTCGAACATTCTATCTTTAGTTTCTTTCTTTCTTTCTTTCTTTCTTGATATCTTTCATTCTAGCTTTAATACCTTCTAACTTTCTATGTTTAGTTTCTTTCTTTCTTTCTCTCTTTCTATCTTTCATTCTAATTTTAATACCTTCTAAAATTCTTTCTTTAGTTTCTTTCTTTCTTTCTTTCTTTATATATTTCATTCTAGCTTTAAAACTTTCTAATATTCTATCTTTAGTTTCTTTCTTTCTTTCTTGTTATCTTTCCTTCTAGTTTCAATACCTTCTAACATTCTATCTTTAATTTCTTTTTTTCTTTTTTTATATCTTTCATTATAGCTTTAATACATTCTTACATTCTATCTTTACTTTCTTTCTTTATTTTTCTTGATAGCTTTCATTCTAGTTTTAATACCTTCTAACATTCTATCTTTAGTTTCTCCCTATCTTTCTTTCTTTATATCTTTCATTCTAGCTTTAATACATTCTAACATTCTATCTTTACTTTCTTTCTTTCCTTCTTTCTTGATATCTTTCATTCTATCTTTAATACCTTCTAACATTTTATTTTTAGTTTCTTTCTTTCTTTCTTTATATCTTTCATTCTAGCTTTTATACCTTCTAACATTCTATCTTTAGTTTCTTTTTTCCTTTCTTTCTTGATATCTTTCATTCCAGCTTTAATACCTTCTAACATTCTATCTTTAGTCTCTTTCTTTCTTTCTTTATATCTTTCATTCTAGCTTTAATACCTTCTAAAATTCTATCTTTAGTTTCTTTCTTTCTTTCCTTAATGATATCTTTCATTCTAATTTTAATACCTTCTAACATTCTATCTTTAGTTTCTTTCTTTCTTTCTTTCTTTATATCTTTCATTATAGCTTTAATACATTCTAACATTCTATCTTTAGTTTCTTTCTTTCTTTCTTTATATCTTTCATTCAAGCTTTAATACGTTCTAACATTCTATCTTTAGTTTCTTTCTTTATTTTTCTGGATATCTTTCATTCTAGTTTTAATAACATTCTATCTTTAGTTTCTTTCTTTCTTTCTTTATATCTTTTATTCTAGCTTTAATACCTTCTAACATTCTGTCTTTAGTTTCTTTCTTTCTTTCTTTCTTGATATCTTTCATTCTAATTTTAATACCTTCTAACATTCTTTCTTTAGTTTCTTTCTTTCTTTCTTTATATCTTTCATTCTAGCTTTTATACCTTCTAACATTCTATCTTTAGTTTCTTTCTTTCTTTCTTTCTTGATATCTTTCCTTCTAGTTTCAATACCTTCTAAAATTCTATCTTTAGTTTCTTTCTTTTTTTCATTCTTTATATCTTTCATTCTAGCTTTAATACCTTCTAACATTCTATCTTTAGTTTCTTTCTTTATTTCTTTCTTTATATATTTCATTCTAGCTTTAGTACTTTCTAACATTCTATCTTTAGTTTCTTTCTTTCTTTCTTCCATGATATCCTTAATACTAATTTAATACCTTCTAACATTCTTTCTTTAGTTTCTTTCATTCTTTCTTTCTTTCTTTATAACTTTAATTCTAGCTTTCATACCTTCTAACATTCTATCTTTAGTTTCTTTCTTTCTTTCTTGATATCTTTCATTCTAATTTTAATACCTTCTAACATTCTTTGTTTAGTTTCTTTCTTTCTTTCTTTCTTTCTTCATATCTTTCATTCCAGCTTTAATACCTTCTAACATTCTATCTTTAGTTTCTTTCTTTCTTTCTTTATATCTTTTATTCTAGCTTTAATACCTTTGAACTTTCTGTCTTTAGTTTCTTTCTTTCTTTCTTTCTTGATATCTTTCATTCTAATTTTTATACCTTCTAACATTCTTTCTTTAGTTTCTTTCTTTCTTTCATTCTTTATATCTTTCATTCTAGCTTTAAAACCTTCGAACATTCTATCTTTAGTTTCTTTCTTTCTTTCTTTCTTTCTTGATATCTTTCATTCTAGCTTTAATACCTTCTAACATTCTATCTTTAGTTTCTTTCTTTCTTTCTTTCTTGATATCTTTCATTCTAGCTTTAATACCTTCTAACATTCTATCTTTAGTTTCTTTCTTTCTTTCTTTCTTTCTTGATATCTTTCATTCTAATTTTAATACCTTCTAAAATTCTTTCTTTAGTTTCTTTCTTTCTTTCTTTCTCTATATATTTCATTCTAGCTTTAAAACCTTCTAATATTCCATCTTTATTTTCTTTCTTTCTTTCTTGTTATCTTTCTTTCTAGTTTCAATACCTTCTAACATTCTATCTTTAATTTCTTTCTTTCTTTCTTTATATCTTTCATTATAGCTTTAATACATTCTAACATTCTATCTTTACTTTCTTTCTTTATTTTTCTTGATAGATCTCATTCTAGTTTTAATACCTTCTAACATTCTATCTTTAGTTTCTGTATTTCTTTCTTTCTTTCTTTATATCTTTCATTCTAGCTTTAATACCTTCTAACATTCTATCTTTACTTTCTTTCTTTCCTTCTTTCTTGATATCTTTCATTCTATCTTTAATACCTTCTAACATTTTATTTTTAGTTTCTTTCTTTCTTTCTTTATATCTTTCATTCTAGCTTTTATACCATCTAACATTCTATCTTGAGTTTCTTTTTTCCTTTCTTTCTTGATATCTTTCATTCTAGCTTTAATACCTTCTAACATTCTATCTTTAGTCTCTTTCTTTCTTTCTTTATATCTTTCATTCTAGCTTTAATACCTTCTAACATTCTATCTTTAGTTTCTTTCTTTCTTTCTTTAATGATATCTTTCATTCTAATTTTAATACCTTCTAACATTCTATCTTTAGTTTCTTTCTTTCTTTCTTTCTTTATATCTTTCATTATAGCTTTAATACATTCTAACATTCTATCTTTAGTTTCTTTCTTTCTTTCTTTATATCTTTCATTCAAGCTTTAATACGTTCTAACATTCTATCTTTAGTTTCTTTCTTTATTTTTCTGGATATCTTTCATTCTAGTTTTAATACCATTCTATCTTTAGTTTCTTTCTTTCTTTCTTTATATCTTTTATTCTAGCTTTAATACCTTCTAACATTCTGTCTTTAGTTTCTTTCTTTCTTTCTTTCTTGATATCTTTCATTCTAATTTTAATACCTTCTAACATTCTTTCTTTAGTTTCTTTCTTTTTTCTTTATATCTTTCATTCTAGCTTTTATACCTTCTAACATTCTATCTTTAGTTTCTTTCTTTCTTTCTTTCTTGATATCTTTCCTTCTAGTTTCAATACCTTCTAAAATTCTATCTTTAGTTTCTTTCTTTTTTTCATTCTTTATATCTTTCATTCTAGCTTTAATACCTTCTAACATTCTATCTTTAGTTTCTTTCTTTATTTCTTTCTTTATATATTTCATTCTAGCTTTAGTACCTTCTAACATTCTATCTTTAGTTTCTTTCTTTATTTCTTTCTTTATATATTTCATTCTAGCTTTAGTACTTTCTAACATTCTATCTTTAGTTTCTTTCTTTCTTTCTTCCATGATATCCTTAATACTAATTTTAATACCTTCTAACATTCTTTCTTTAGTTTCTTTCATTCTTTCTTTCTTTCTTTATAACTTTAATTCTAGCTTTCATACCTTCTAACATTCTATCTTTAGTTTCTTTCTTTCTTTCATGATATCTTTCATTCTAATTTTAATACCTTATAACATTCTTTCTTTAGTTTCTTTCTTTCTTTCTTTCTTTGTTTCTTTCTTTCTTTCTTTCTTTCTTTCTTTCTTTCTTCATATCTTTCATTCCAGCTTTAATACCTTCTAACATTCTATCTTTAGTTTCTTTCTTTCTTTCTTTATATCTTTTATTCTAGCTTTAATACCTTCGAACATTCTGTCTTTAGTTTCTTTCTTTCTTTCTTTCTTGATATCTTTCATTCTAATTTTTATACCTTCGAACATTCTTTCTTTAGTTTCTTTCTTTCTTTCTTTCTTTATATCTTTCATTCTAGCTTTAATACCTTCTAATATTCTATCTTTAGTTTCTTTCTTTCTTTCTTTCTTGATATCTTTCATTCTAATTTTAATACCTTCTAACATTCTATCTTTAGTTTCTTTCTTTCTTTCTTTCTTTCTTGATATCTTTCATTCTAGCTTTAATACCTTCTAACATTCTATCTTTAGTTTCTTTCTTTCTTTCTTTCTTCATATCTTTCATTCTAGCTTTAATACCTTCTAACATTCTATCTTTAGTTTCTTTCTTTCTTTCTTTCTTTCTTGATATCTTTCATTCTAATTTTAATACCTTCTAAAATTCTTTCTTTAGTTTCTTTCTTTCTTTGCCCTCCCAGGCCCCGAAATGAAGACGCAAGACAGTGATATGGATTAATACGGGCCACACTTTATTAAATCATTTCTGATTATAAAAATCATTGTCCTCATCAAATGAGGGGGCCTGCGGTAGTGCGGAGAAATAAATGTAGGGCATCCACGATACCCTTCTCAGTCAAAGGGCGAGTCCCAGGCCCCCAGGTTCCAGCTGTCTTGACGACAGCAGGAACCCAGCCGGCCTCTAATAAACACCCCAGACCTCGAGCCATCTTTATTTGATGACTGTCGGTCCGAAAGTGGCCCAGCGCATCTTCCCGCCGCCGGCCCTGTAATCGCACGATCCGCAGAGCCGGGAGGTCGGATGCGCTGTTGGCTTACCATAATTATCAAAGGGACACACCGAGACAACCAGTTTTTTCCCGCACTACCCGCCAGTGTGACCGAGAAGAACCACCAAGCAAATGCCAACAAACCCTTTTCCAGTGTGGGATAGGCGAAAAATCCCTCCATCCAGTAGCCAATCAGGTTAGAGGTCAAAAATTCCTATCCGGCCCCATAAAGGCGACCACAAACACACTAGAAAGAGGGAGGGCGGGTGGGTGCCTGAACAAGAAAGAGGATGCATCGGGGGCGAGCACTTCCTTAAATAACCTCTCGCCCCCTCCTTTTTCCACGTGACCGGAGCTGCCTTGCGTCCTTCGGGACCGAGGAGGGCAAAGCCAGCCCCGCATTTCAAGGACGTTGTAACGTCCTTCCTGCGGGCTGAAACTTCTTTATATATTTCATTCTAGCTTTAAAACCTTCTAATATTCCATCTTTATTTTCTTTCTCTCTTTCTAGTTATCTTTCCTTCTAGTTTCAATACATTCTAACATTCTATCTTTAATTTCTTTCTTTCTTTCTTTATATCTTTCATTATAGCTTTAATACATTCTAACATTCTATCTTTACTTTCTTTCTTTATTTTTCTTGATAGCTCTCATTCTAGTTTTAATACCTTCTAACATTCTATCTTTAGTTTCTGTCTTTCTTTCTTTCTTTCTTTATATCTTTCATTCTAGCTTTAATACCTTCTAACATTCTATCTTTACTTTCTTTCTTTCCTTCTTTCTTGATATCTTTCATTCTATCTTTAATACCTTCTAACATTTTCTTTTTAGTTTCTTTCTTTCTTTCTTTCTTTATATCTTTCATTCTAGCTTTTATACCTTCAAACATTCTATCTTGAGTTTCTTTTTTCCTTTCTTTCTTGATATCTTTCATTCTAGCTTTAATACCTTCTAAAATTCTATCTTTAGTTTCTTTCTTTCTTTCTTTCTTTCTTTATATCTTTCATTATAGTTTTAATACATTCTAACATTCTATCTTTAGTTTCTTTCTTTATTTTTCTTGATATCTTTCTTTCTAGTTTTAATACCTTCTAACATTCTATCTTTAGTTTCTTTCTTTCTTTCTTTATATCTTTCATTCTATCTTTAATACCTTCTAACATTCTATCTTTACTCTCTTTCTTTCCTTCTTTCTTGATTACTTTCATTCTATCTTTAATACCTTCTAACATTTTATCTTTAGTTTCTTTCTTTCTTTCTTTATATCTTTCATTCTAGCTTTTATACCTTCTAACATTCTATCTTTAGTTTCTTTCTTTCTTTCTTTCTTGATATCTTTCCTTCTAGTTTCAATACCTTCTAAAATTCTCTCTTTAGTTTCTTTCTTTTTTTCTTTCTTTATATCTTTCATTCTAGCTTTAATACCTTCTAACATTCTATCTTTAGTTTCTTTCTTTATTTCTTTCTTTATATATTTCTTTCTAGCTTTAGTACCTTCTAACATTCTATCTTTAGTTTCTTTCTTTCTTTCTTCCATGATATCTTTAATACTAATTTTAATACCTTCTAACATTCTTTCTTTAGTTTCTTTCATTCTTTCATTCTTTCTTTCTTTCTTTATAAGTTTAATTCTAGCTTTAATACCTTCTAACATTCTATCTTTAGTTTCTTTCTTTCTTTCATGATATCTTTCATTCTAATTTTAATACCTTCTAACATTCTTTCTTTAGTTTCTTTCTTTCTTTCTTTCTTTCTTTCTTCATATCTTTCATTCTAGCTTTAATACCTTCTAACATTCTTTCTTTAGTTTCTTTCTTTCTTTCATTCTTTATATCTTTCATTCTAGCTTTAAAACCTTCGAACATTCTATCTTTAGTTTCTTTCTTTCTTTCTTTCTTTCTTGATATCTTTCATTCTAGCTTTAATACCTTCTAACATTCTATCTTTAGTTTCTATCTTTCTTTCTTTCTATCTTTCATTCTAATTTTAATACCTTCTAAAATTCTTTCTTTAGTTTCTTTCTTTCTTTCTTTCTTTATATATTTCATTCTAGCTTTAAAACTTTCTAATATTCTATCTTTAGTTTCTTTCTTTATTTCTTGTTATCTTTCCTTCTAGTTTCAATACCTTCTAACATTCTCTTTAATTTCTTTTTTCTTTTTTTATATCTTTCATTATAGCTTTAATACATTCTTACATTCTATCTTTACTTTCTTTATTTATTTTTCTTGATAGCTTTCATTCTAGTTTTAATACCTTCTAACATTCTATCTTTAGTTTCTTCCTATCTTTCTTTCTTTATATCTTTCATTCTAGCTTTAATACCTTCTAACATTCTATCTTAGCTTTCTTTCTTTCCTTCTTTCTTGATATCTTTCATTCTATCTTTAATACCTTCTAACATTTTATTTTTAGTTTCTTTCTTTCTTTCTTTCTTTATATCTTTCATTCTAGCTTTTATACCTTCTAACATTCTATCTTTAGTTTCTTTTTTCCTTTCTTTCTTGATATCTTTCATTCTAGCTTTAATACCTTCTAACATTCTATCTTTAGTCTCTTTCTTTCTTTCTTTCTTTATATCTTTCATTCTAGCTTTAATACCTTCTAACATTCTATCTTTAGTTTCTTTCTTTCTTTCTTTAATGATATCTTTCATTCTAATTTTAATACCTTCTAACATTCTATCTTTAGTTTCTTTCTTTCTTTCTTTCTTTATATCTTTCATTATAGCTTCAATACATTCTAACATTCTATCTTTAGTTTCTTTCTTTCTTTCTTTATATCTTTCATTCAAGCTTTAATACGTTCTAACATTCTATCTTTAGTCTCTTTCTTTCTTTCTTTATATCTTTCATTCTAGCTTTAATACCTTCTAACATTCTATCTTTAGTTTCTTTCTTTCTTTCTTTAATGATATCTTTCATTCTAATTTTAATACCTTCTAACATTCTATCTTTAGTTTCTTTCTTTCTTTCTTTCTTTATATCTTTCATTATAGCTTTAATACATTCTAACATTCTATCTTTAGTTTCTTTCTTTCTTTCTTTATATCTTTCATTCAAGCTTTAATACGTTCTAACATTCTATCTTTAGTTTCTTTCTTTATTTTTCTGGATATCTTTCATTCTAGTTTTAATAACATTCTATCTTTAGTTTCTTTCTTTCTTTCTTTATTTCTTTTATTCTAGCTTTAATACCTTCTAACATTCTGTCTTTAGTTTCTTTCTTTCTTTCTTTCTTGATATCTTTCATTCTAATTTTAATACCTTCTAACATTCTTTCTTTAGTTTCTTTCTTTCTTTCTTTATATCTTTCATTCTAGCTTTTATACCTTCTAACATTCTATCTTTAGTTTCTTTCTTTCTTTCTTTCTTGATATCTTTCCTTCTAGTTTCAATACCTTCTAAAATTCTATCTTTAGTTTCTTTCTTTTTTTCATTCTTTATATCTTTCATTCTAGCTTTAATACCTTCTAACATTCTATCTTTAGTTTCTTTCTTTCTTTCTTCTATGATATCCTTAATACTAATTTAATACCTTCTAACATTCTTTCTTTAGTTTCTTTCATTCTTTCTTTCTTTCTTTATAACTTTAATTCTAGCTTTCATACCTTCTAACATTCTATCTTTAGTTTCTTTCTTTCTTTCTTGATATCTTTCATTCTAATTTTAATACCTTCTAACATTCTTTGTTTAGTTTCTTTCTTTCTTTCTTTCTTTCTTTCTTTCTTCATATCTTTCATTCCAGCTTTAATACCTTCTAACATTCTATCTTTAGTTTCTTTCTTTCTTTCTTTATATCTTTTATTCTAGCTTAAATACCTTTGAACTTTCTGTCTTTAGTTTCTTTCTTTCTTTCTTTCTTTCTTGATATCTTTCATTCTAATTTTTATACCTTCTAACATTCTTTCTTTAGTTTCTTTCTTTCTTTCATTCTTTATATCTTTCATTCTAGCTTTAAAACCTTCGAACATTCTATCTTTAGTTTCTTTCTTTCTTTCTTTCTTTCTTGATATCTTTCATTCTAGCTTTAATACCTTCTAACATTCTATCTTTAGTTTCTTTCTTTCTTTCTTTCTTGATATCTTTCATTCTAGCTTTAATACCTTCTAACATTCTATCTTTAGTTTCTTTCTTTCTTTCTTTCTTTCTTGATATCTTTCATTCTAATTTTAATACCTTCTAAAATTCTTTCTTTAGTTTCTTTCTTTCTTTCTTTCTTTATATATTTCATTCTAGCTTTAAAACCTTCTAATATTCCATCTTTATTTTCTTTCTTTCTTTCTTGTTATCTTTCTTTCTAGTTTCAATACCTTCTAACATTCTATCTTTAATTTCTTTCTTTCTTTCTTTATATCTTTCATTATAGCTTTAATACATTCTAACATTCTATCTTTACTTTCTTTCTTTATTTTTCTTGATAGCTCTCATTCTAGTTTTAATACCTTCTAACATTCTATCTTTAGTTTCTGTCTTTCTTTCTTTCTTTCTTTATATCTTTCATTCTAGCTTTAATACCTTCTAACATTCTATCTTTACTTTCTTTCTTTCCTTCTTTCTTGATATCTTTCATTCTATCTTTAATACCTTCTAACATTTTATTTTTAGTTTCTTTCTTTCTTTCTTTCTTTATATCTTTCATTCTAGCTTTTATACCTTCTAACATTCTATCTTGAGTTTCTTTTTTCCTTTCTTTTTTGATATCTTTCATTCTAGCTTTAATACCTTCTAACATTCTATCTTTAGTCTCTTTCTTTCTTTCTTTATATCTTTCATTCTAGCTTTAATACCTTCTAACATTCTATCTTTAGTTTCTTTCTTTCTTTCTTTAATGATATCTTTCATTCTAATTTTAATACCTTCTAACATTCTATCTTTAGTTTCTTTCTTTCTTTCTTTCTTTATATCTTTCATTATAGCTTTAATACATTCTAACATTCTATCTTTAGTTTCTTTCTTTCTTTCTTTATATCTTTCATTCAAGCTTTAATACGTTCTAACATTCTATCTTTAGTTTCTTTCTTTATTTTTCTGGATATCTTTCATTCTAGTTTTAATACCATTCTATCTTTAGTTTCTTTCTTTCTTTCTTTATATCTTTTATTCTAGCTTTAATACCTTCTAACATTCTGTCTTTAGTTTCTTTCTTTCTTTCTTTCTTGATATCTTTCATTCTAATTTTAATACCTTCTAACATTCTTTCTTTAGTTTCTTTCTTTCTTTCTTTATATCTTTCATTCTAGCTTTTATACCTTCTAACATTCTATCTTTAGTTTCTTTCTTTCTTTCTTTCTTGATATCTTTCCTTCTAGTTTCAATACCTTCTAAAATTCTATCTTTAGTTTCTTTCTTTTTTTCATTCTTTATATCTTTCATTCTAGCTTTAATACCTTCTAACATTCTATCTTTAGTTTCTTTCTTTATTTCTTTCTTTATATATTTCATTCTAGCTTTAGTACTTTCTAACATTCTATCTTTAGTTTCTTTCTTTCTTTCTTCCATGATATCCTTAATACTAATTTTAATACCTTCTAACATTCTTTCTTTAGTTTCTTTCATTCTTTCTTTCTTTCTTTATAACTTTAATTCTAGCTTTCATACCTTCTAACATTCTATCTTTAGTTTCTTTCTTTCTTTCATGATATATTTCATTCTAATTTTAATACCTTCTAACATTCTTTCTTTAGTTTCTTTCTTTCTTTCTTTCTTTCTTTCTTTCTTCATATCTTTCATTCCAGCTTTAATACCTTCTAACATTCTATCTTTAGGTTCTTTCTTTCTTTCTTTATATCTTTTATTCTAGCTTTAATACCTTCGAACATTCTGTCTTTAGTTTCTTTCTTTCTTTCTTTCTTGATATCTTTCATTCTAATTTTTATACCTTCGAACATTCTTTCTTTAGTTTCTTTCTTTCTTTCTTTCTTTATATCTTTCATTCTAGCTTTAATACCTTCTAATATTCTATCTTTAGTTTCTATCTTTCTTTCTTTCTTTCTTGATATCTTTCATTCTAATTTTAATACCTTCTAACATTCTTTCTTTAGTTTCTTTCTTTCTTTCATTCTTTATATCTTTCATTCTAGCTTTAAAACCTTCGAACATTCTATCTTTAGTTTCTTTCTTTCTTTCTTTCTTTCTTGATATCTTTCATTCTAGCTTTAATACCTTCTAACATTCTATCTTTAGTTTCTTTCTTTCTTTCTTTCTTCATATCTTTCATTCTAGCTTTAATACCTTCTAACATTCTATCTTTAGTTTCTTTCTTTCTTTCTTTCTTTCTTGATATCTTTCATTCTAATTTTAATACCTTCTAAAATTCTTTCTTTAGTTTCTTTCTTTCTT
This sequence comes from Intellagama lesueurii, assembly GCA_037013535.1. Taxonomy (NCBI): domain Eukaryota; kingdom Metazoa; phylum Chordata; class Lepidosauria; order Squamata; family Agamidae; genus Intellagama; species Intellagama lesueurii. Next base: position 20,218,125 of record JBAJHW010000014.1, on the reverse strand, counting down.
TCTTTCTTTATATATTTCATTCTAGCTTTAAAACCTTCTAATATTCCATCTTTATTTTCTTTCTTTCTTTCTTGTTATCTTTCCTTCTAGTTTCAATACCTTCTAACATTCTATCTTTAATTTCTTTCTTTCTTTCTTTATATCTTTCATTATAGCTTTAATACATTCTAACATTCTATCTTTACTTTCTTTCTTTATTTTTCTTGATAGCTCTCATTCTAGTTTTAATACCTTCTAACATTCTATCTTTAGTTTCTGTCTTTCTTTCTTTCTTTCTTTATATCTTTCATTCTAGCTTTAATACCTTTTAACATTCTATCTTTACTTTCTTTCTTTCCTTCTTTCTTGATATCTTTCATTCTATCTTTAATACCTTCTAACATTTTATTTTTAGTTTCTTTTTTCCTTTCTTTCTTGATATCTTTCATTCTAGCTTTAATACCTTCTAACATTCTATCTTTAGTCTCTTTCTTTCTCTCTTTCTTTATATCTTTCATTCTAGCTTTAATACCTTCTAACATTCTATCTTTAGTTTCTTTCTTTCTGTCTTTAATGATATCTTTCATTCTAATTTTAATACCTTCTAACATTCTATCTTTAGTTTCTTTCTTTCTTTCTTTCTTTCTTTATATCTTTCATTATAGCTTTAATACCTTCTAACATTCTATCTTTAGTTTCTTTCTTTATTTTTCTTGGTATCTTTCTTTCTAGTTTTAATACCTTCTAACATTCTATCTTTAGTTTCTTTCTTTCTTTCTTTATATCTTTCATTCTATCTTTAATACCTTCTAACATTCTATCTTTACTCTCTTTCTTTCCTTCTTTCTTGATTACTTTCATTCTATCTTTAATACCTTCTAACATTTTATCTTTAGTTTCTTTCTTTCTTTCTTTATATCTTTCATTCTAGCTTTTATACCTTCTAACATTCTATCTTTAGTTTCTTTCTTTCTTTCTTTCTTGATATCTTTCCTTCTAGTTTCAATACCTTCTAAAATTCTCTCTTTAGTTTCTTTCTTTTTTTCTTTCTTTATATCTTTCATTCTAGCTTTAATACCTTCTAACATTCTATCTTTAGTCTCTTTCTTTCTTTCTTTCTTTATATCTTTCATTCTAGCTTTTATACCTTCTAACATTCTATCTTTAGTTTCTTTCTTTCTTTCTTTCTTGATATCTTTCATTCTAATTTTAATACCTTCTAAAATTCTTTCTTTAGTTTCTTTCTTTCTTTCTTTCTTTATATATTTCATTCTAGCTTTAAAACCTTCTAATATTCCATCTTTATTTTCTTTCTTTCTTTCTTGTTATCTTTCCTTCTAGTTTCAATACCTTCTAACATTCTTTCTTTAGTTTCTTTCTTTCTTTCATTCTTTATATCTTTCATTCTAGCTTTAAAACCTTCGAACATTCTATCTTTAGTTTCTTTCTTTCTTTCTTTCTTTCTTGATATCTTTCATTCTAGCTTTAATACCTTCTAACATTCTATCTTTAGTTTCTTTCTTTCTTTCTTTCTTCATATCTTTCATTCTAGCTTTAATACCTTCTAACATTCTATCTTTAGTTTCTTTCTTTCTTTCTTTCTTTCTTGATATCTTTCATTCTAATTTTAATACCTTCTAAAATTCTTTCTTTAGTTTCTTTCTTTCTTTCTTTCTTTATATATTTCATTCTAGCTTTAAAACCTTCTAATATTCCATCTTTATTTTCTTTCTTTCTTTCTTGTTATCTTTCCTTCTAGTTTCAATACCTTCTAACATTCTATCTTTAATTTCTTTCTTTCTTTCTTTATATCTTTCATTATAGCTTTAATACATTCTAACATTCTATCTTTACTTTCTTTCTTTATTTTTCTTGATAGCTCTCATTCTAGTTTTAATACCTTCTAACATTCTATCTTTAGTTTCTGTCTTTCTTTCTTTCTTTCTTTATATCTTTCATTCTAGCTTTAATACCTTTTAACATTCTATCTTTACTTTCTTTCTTTCCTTCTTTCTTGATATCTTTCATTCTATCTTTAATACCTTCTAACATTTTATTTTTAGTTTCTTTTTTCCTTTCTTTCTTGATATCTTTCATTCTAGCTTTAATACCTTCTAACATTCTATCTTTAGTCTCTTTCTTTCTCTCTTTCTTTATATCTTTCATTCTAGCTTTAATACCTTCTAACATTCTATCTTTAGTTTCTTTCATTCTGTCTTTAATGATATCTTTCATTCTAATTTTAATACCTTCTAACATTCTATCTTTAGTTTCTTTCTTTCTTTCTTTCTTTCTTTATATCTTTCATTATAGCTTTAATACCTTCTAACATTCTATCTTTAGTTTCTTTCTTTATTTTTCTTGATATCTTTCTTTCTAGTTTTAATACCTTCTAACATTCTATCTTTAGTTTCTTTCTTTCTTTCTTTATATCTTTCATTCTATCTTTAATACCTTCTAACATTCTATCTTTACTCTCTTTCTTTCCTTCTTTCTTGATTACTTTCATTCTATCTTTAATACCTTCTAACATTTTATCTTTAGTTTCTTTCTTTCTTTCTTTATATCTTTCATTCTAGCTTTTATACCTTCTAACATTCTATCTTTAGTTTCTTTCTTTCTTTCTTTCTTGATATCTTTCCTTCTAGTTTCAATACCTTCTAAAATTCTCTCTTTAGTTTCTTTCTTTTTTTCTTTCTTTATATCTTTCATTCTAGCTTTAATACCTTCTAACATTCTATCTTTAGTCTCTTTCTTTCTTTCTTTCTTTATATCTTTCATTCTAGCTTTTATACCTTCTAACATTCTATCTTTAGTTTCTTTCTTTCTTTCTTTCTTGATATCTTTCATTCTAATTTTAATACCTTCTAAAATTCTTTCTTTAGTTTCTTTCTTTCTTTCTTTCTTTATATATTTCATTCTAGCTTTAAAACCTTCTAATATTCCATCTTTATTTTCTTTCTTTCTTTCTTGTTATCTTTCCTTCTAGTTTCAATACCTTCTAACATTCTATCTTTAATTTCTTTCTTTCTTTCTTTATATCTTTCATTATAGCTTTAATACATTCTAACATTCTATCTTTACTTTCTTTCTTTATTTTTCTTGATAGCTCTCATTCTAGTTTTAATACCTTCTAACATTCTATCTTTAGTTTCTGTCTTTCTTTCTTTCTTTCTTTATATCTTTCATTCTAGCTTTAATACCTTTTAACATTCTATCTTTACTTTCTTTCTTTCCTTCTTTCTTGATATCTTTCATTCTATCTTTAATACCTTCTAACATTTTATTTTTAGTTTCTTTCTTTCTTTCTTTCTTTATATCTTTCATTCTAGCTTTTATACCTTCTAACATTCTATCTTGAGTTTCTTTTTTCCTTTCTTTCTTGATATCTTTCATTCTAGCTTTAATACCTTCTAACATTCTATCTTTAGTCTCTTTCTTTCTCTCTTTCTTTATATCTTTCATTCTAGCTTTAATACCTTCTAACATTCTATCTTTAGTTTCTTTCTTTCTGTCTTTAATGATATCTTTCATTCTAATTTTAATACCTTCTAACATTCTATCTTTAGTTTCTTTCTTTCTTTCTTTCTTTCTTTATATCTTTCATTATAGCTTTAATACCTTCTAACATTCTATCTTTAGTTTCTTTCTTTATTTTTCTTGATATCTTTCTTTCTAGTTTTAATACCTTCTAACATTCTATCTTTAGTTTCTTTCTTTCTTTCTTTATATCTTTCATTCTATCTTTAATACCTTCTAACATTCTATCTTTACTCTCTTTCTTTCCTTCTTTCTTGATTACTTTCATTCTATCTTTAATACCTTCTAACATTTTATCTTTAGTTTCTTTCTTTCTTTCTTTATATCTTTCATTCTAGCTTTTATACCTTCTAACATTCTATCTTTAGTTTCTTTCTTTCTTTCTTTCTTGATATCTTTCCTTCTAGTTTCAATACCTTCTAAAATTCTCTCTTTAGTTTCTTTCTTTTTTTCTTTCTTTATATCTTTCATTCTAGCTTTAATACCTTCTAACATTCTATCTTTAGTCTCTTTCTTTCTTTCTTTCTTTATATCTTTCATTCTAGCTTTTATACCTTCTAACATTCTATCTTTAGTTTCTTTCTTTCTTTCTTTCTTGATATCTTTCCTTCTAGTTTCAATACCTTCTAAAATTCTACCTTTAGTTTCTTTCTTTTTTTCATTCTTTATATCTTTCATTCTAGCTTTAATACCTTCTAACATTCTATCTTTAGTTTCTTTCTTTATTTCTTTCTTTATATATTTCATTCTAGCTTTAGTACTTTCTAACATTCTATCTTTAGTTTCTTTCTTTCTTTCTTCCATGATATCCTTAATACTAATTTTAATACCTTCTAACATTCTTTCTTTAGTTTCTTTCATTCATTCTTTCTTTCTTTATAACTTTAATTCTAGCTTTAATACCTTCTAACATTCTATCTTTAGTTTCTTTCTTTCATGATATCTTTCATTCTAATTTTAATACCTTCTAACATTCTTTCTTTAGTTTCTTTCTTTCTTTCTTTCTTTCTTTCTTTCTTTCTTCATATCTTTCATTCCAGCTTTAATACCTTCTAACATTCTATCTTAGCTTTCTTTCTTTCCTTCTTTCTTGATATCTTTCATTCTATCTTTAATACCTTCTAACATTTTATTTTTAGTTTCTTTCTTTCTTTCTTTCTTTATATCTTTCATTCTAGCTTTTATACCTTCTAACATTCTATCTTTAGTTTCTTTTTTCCTTTCTTTCTTGACATCTTTCATTCTAGCTTTAATACCTTCTAACATTCTATCTTTAGTCTCTTTCTTTCTTTCTTTCTTCATATCTTTCATTCCAGCTTTAATACCTTCTATCATTCTATCTTAGCTTTCTTTCTTTCCTTCTTTCTTGATATCTTTCATTCTATCTTTAATACCTTCTAACATTTTATTTTTAGTTTCTTTCTTTCTTTCTTTATATCTTTCATTCTAGTTTTTATACCTTCTAACATTCTATCTTTAGTTTCTTTTTTCCTTTCTTTCTTGATATCTTTCATTATAGCTTTAATACCTTCTAACATTCTATCTTTAGTCTCTTTCTTTCTTTCTTTCTTCATATCTTTCATTCCAGCTTTAATACCTTCTAACATTATATCTTAGCTTTCTTTCTTTCCTTCTTTCTTGATATCTTTCATTCTATCTTTAATACCTTCTAACATTTTATTTTTAGTTTCTTTCTTTCTTTCTTTCTTTATATCTTTCATTCTAGCTTTTATACCTTCTAACATTCTATCTTTAGTTTCTTTTTTCCTTTCTTTCTTGATATCTTTCATTCTAGCTTTAATACCTTCTAACATTCTATCTTTAGTCTCTTTCTTTCTTTCTTTCTTTATATCTTTCATTCTAGCTTTAATACCTTCTAACATTCTATCTTTAGTTTCTTTCTTTCTTTCTTTAATGATATCTTTCATTCTAATTTTAATACCTTCTAACATTCTATCTTTAGTTTCTTTCTTTCTTTCTTTCTTTATATCTTTCATTATAGCTTCAATACATTCTAACATTCTATCTTTAGTTTCTTTCTTTCTTTCTTTATATCTTTCATTCAAGCTTTAATACGTTCTAACATTCTATCCTTAGTTTCTTTCTTTATTTTTCTGGATATCTTTCATTCTAGTTTTAATACCATTCTATTTTTAGTTTCTTTCTTTCTTTCTTTATATCTTTTATTCTAGCTTTAATACCTTCTAACATTCTTTCTTTAGTTTCTTTCTTTATTTTTCTTGATATCTTTCTTTCTATCTTTAATACCTTCTAACATTCTATCTTTACTCTCTTTCTTTCCTTCTTTCTTGATTACTTTCATTCTATCTTTAATACCTTCTAACATTTTATCTTTAGTTTCTTTCTTTCTTTATATCTTTCATTCTAGCTTTTATACCTTCTAACATTCTATCTTTAGTTTCTTTCTTTCTTTCTTTCTTGATATCTTTCCTTCTAGTTTCAATACCTTCTAAAATTCTATCTTTAGTTTCTTTCTTTTTTTCATTCTTTATATCTTTCATTCTAGCTTTAATACCTTCTAACATTCTATCTTTAGTTTCTTTCTTTATTTCTTTCTTTATATATTTCATTCTAGCTTTAGTACTTTCTAACATTCTATCTTTAGTTTCTTTCTTTCTTTCTTCCATGATATACTTAATACTAATTTTAATACCTTCTAACATTCTTTCTTTAGTTTCTTTCATTCTTTCTTTCTTTCTTTATAACTTTAATTCTAGCTTTAATACCTTCTAACATTCTATCTTTAGTTTCTTTCTTTCTTTCATGATATCTTTCATTCTAATTTTAATACCTTCTAACATTCTTTCTTTAGTTTCTTTCTTTCTTTCTTTCTTTCTTTCTTTCTTTCTTCATATCTTTCATTCCAGCTTTAATACCTTCTAACATTCTATCTTTAGTTTCTTTCTTTCTTTCTGTATATCTTTTATTCTAGCTTTAATACCTTTGAACATTCTGTCTTTAGTTTCTTTCTTTCTTTCTTTCTTGATATCTTTCATTCTAATTTTTATACGTTCTAACATTCTTTCTTTAGTTTCTTTCTTTCTTTCTTTCTTTATATCTTTCATTCTAGCTTTAATACCATCTAATATTCTATCTTTAGTTTCTTTCTTTCTTTCTTTCTTGATATCTTTCATTCTAATTTTAATACCTTCTAACATTCTTTCTTTAATTTCTTTCTTTCTTTCTTTCTTTATATCTTTCATTCTAGCTTTAATACCTTCTAATATTCTATCTTTATTTTCTTTCTTTCTTTCTTTTTTGATATCTTTCCTTCTAGTTTCAATAACTTCTAACATTTTATCTTTAGTTTCTTTCTTTCTTTCTCTATATCTTTCATTATAGCTTTAATACCTTCTAACATTCTATCTTTAGTTTCTTTCTTTATTTTTCTTGATATCTTTCATTCTAGTTTTAATACCTTCTAACATTCTATCTTTAGTTTCCTTCTTTCTTTCTTTCTTTATATCTTTCATTCTAGCTTTAATACCTTCAAACATTCTATCTTTACTTTCTTTCTTTCCTTCTTTCTTGATATCTTTCATTGTAGCTTTAATACCTTCTAACATTTTATCTTTAGTTTCTTTCTTTCTTTCTTTCTGTATATCTTTCATTCTAGCTTTTATACCTTCTAACATTCTATCTTTAGTTTCTTTCTTTCTTTCTTGATATCTTTCATTCTAATTTTAATACCTTCTAAAATTCTTTCTTTAGTTTCTTTCTTTCTTTCTTTCTTTATATATTTCATTCTAGCTTTAAAACCTTCTAATATTCCATCTTTATTTTCTTTCTTTCTTTCTTGTTATCTTTCTTTCTAGTTTCAATACCTTCTAACATTCTATCTTTAATTTCTTTCTTTCTTTCTTTATATCTTTCATTATAGCTTTAATACATTCTAACATTCTATCTTTACTTTCTTTCTTTATTTTTCTTGATAGCTCTCATTCTAGTTTTAATACCTTCTAACATTCTATCTTTAGTTTCTGTCTTTCTTTCTTTCTTTCTTTATATCTTTCATTCTAGCTTTAATACCTTCTAACATTCTATCTTTACTTTCTTTCTTTCCTTCTTTCTTGATATCTTTCATTCTATCTTTAATACCTTCTAACATTTTATTTTTAGTTTCTTTCTTTCTTTCTTTCTTTATATCTTTCATTCTAGCTTTTATACCTTCTAACATTCTATCTTGAGTTTCTTTTTTCCTTTCTTTTTTGATATCTTTCATTCTAGCTTTAATACCTTCTAACATTCTATCTTTAGTCTCTTTCTTTCTTTCTTTATATCTTTCATTCTAGCTTTAATACCTTCTAACATTCTATCTTTAGTTTCTTTCTTTCTTTCTTTAATGATATCTTTCATTCTAATTTTAATACCTTCTAACATTCAATCTTTAGTTTCTTTCTTTCTTTCTTTCTTTATATCTTTCATTATAGCTTTAATACATTCTAACATTCTATCTTTAGTTTCTTTCTTTCTTTCTTTATATCTTTCATTCAAGCTTTAATACGTTCTAACATTCTATCTTTAGTTTCTTTCTTTATTTTTCTGGATATCTTTCATTCTAGTTTTAATACCATTCTATCTTTAGTTTCTTTCTTTCTTTCTTTATATCTTTTATTCTAGCTTTAATACCTTCTAACATTCTGTCTTTAGTTTCTTTCTTTCTTTCTTTCTTGATATCTTTCATTCTAATTTTAATACCTTCTAACATTCTTTCTTTAGTTTCTTTCTTTCTTTCTTTATATCTTTCATTCTAGCTTTTATACCTTCTAACATTCTATCTTTAGTTTCTTTCTTTCTTTCTTTCTTGATATCTTTCCTTCTAGTTTCAATACCTTCTAAAATTCTATCTTTAGTTTCTTTCTTTCTTTCTTTCTTGATATCTTTCCTTCTAGTTTCAATACCTTCTAAAATTCTATCTTTAGTTTCTTTCTTTTTTTCATTCTTTATATCTTTCATTCTAGCTTTTATACCTTCTAACATTCTATCTTTAGTTTCTTTCTTTATTGCTTTCTTTATATATTTCATTCTAGCTTTAGTACTTTCTAACATTCTATCTTTAGTTTCTTTCTTTCTTTCTTCCATGATATCCTTAATACTAATTTTAATACCTTCTAACATTCTTTCTTTAGTTTCTTTCATTCTTTCTTTCTTTCTTTATAACTTTAATTCTAGCTTTCATACCTTCTAACATTCTATCTTTAGTTTCTTTCTTTCTTTCATGATATATTTCATTCTAATTTTAATACCTTCTAACATTCTTTCTTTAGTTTCTTTCTTTCTTTCTTTCTTTCTTTCTTTCTTTCTTTCTTCATATCTTTCATTCCAGCTTTAATACCTTCTAACATTCTATCTTTAGGTTCTTTCTTTCTTTCTTTATATCTTTTATTCTAGCTTTAATACCTTCGAACATTCTGTCTTTAGTTTCTTTCTTTCTTTCTTTCTTGATATCTTTCATTCTAATTTTTATACCTTCGAACATTCTATCTTTAGTTTCTTTCTTTCTTTCTTTCTTTCTTTATATCTTTCATTATAGCTTTAATACCTTCTAACATTCTATCTTTAGTTTCTTTCTTTATTTTTCTTGATATCTTTCTTTCTAGTTTTAATACCTTCTAACATTCTATCTTTAGTTTCTTTCTTTCTTTCTTTATATCTTTCATTCTATCTTTAATACCTTCTAACATTCTATCTTTACTCTCTTTCTTTCCTTCTTTCTTGATTACTTTCATTCTATCTTTAATACCTTCTAACATTTTATCTTTAGTTTCTTTCTTTCTTTCTTTATATCTTTCATTCTAGCTTTTATACCTTCTAACATTCTATCTTTAGTTTCTTTCTTTCTTTCTTTCTTGATATCTTTCCTTCTAGTTTCAATACCTTCTAAAATTCTCTCTTTAGTTTCTTTCTTTTTTTCTTTCTTTATATCTTTCATTCTAGCTTTAATACCTTCTAACATTCTATCTTTAGTCTCTTTCTTTCTTTCTTTCTTTATATCTTTCATTCTAGCTTTTATACCTTCTAACATTCTATCTTTAGTTTCTTTCTTTCTTTCTTTCTTGATATCTTTCCTTCTAGTTTCAATACCTTCTAAAATTCTATCTTTAGTTTCTTTCTTTTTTTCATTCTTTATATCTTTCATTCTAGCTTTAATACCTTCTAACATTCTATCTTTAGTTTCTTTCTTTATTTCTTTCTTTATATATTTCATTCTAGCTTTAGTACTTTCTAACATTCTATCTTTAGTTTCTTTCTTTCTTTCTTCCATGATATCCTTAATACTAATTTTAATACCTTCTAACATTCTTTCTTTAGTTTCTTTCATTCATTCTTTCTTTCTTTATAACTTTAATTCTAGCGTTAATACCTTCTAACATTCTATCTTTAGTTTCTTTCTTTCATGATATCTTTCATTCTAATTTTAATACCTTCTAACATTCTTTCTTTAGTTTCTTTCTTTCTTTCTTTCTTTCTTTCTTTCTTTCTTCATATCTTTCATTCCAGCTTTAATACCTTCTAACATTCTATCTTAGCTTTCTTTCTTTCCTTCTTTCTTGATATCTTTCATTCTATCTTTAATACCTTCTAACATTTTATTTTTAGTTTCTTTCTTTCTTTCTTTCTTTATATCTTTCATTCTAGCTTTTATACCTTCTAACATTCTATCTTTAGTTTCTTTTTTCCTTTCTTTCTTGACATCTTTCATTCTAGCTTTAATACCTTCTAACATTCTATCTTTAGTCTCTTTCTTTCTTTCTTTCTTCATATCTTTCATTCCAGCTTTAATACCTTCTATCATTCTATCTTAGCTTTCTTTCTTTCCTTCTTTCTTGATATCTTTCATTCTATCTTTAATACCTTCTAACATTTTATTTTTAGTTTCTTTCTTTCTTTCTTTATATCTTTCATTCTAGTTTTTATACCTTCTAACATTCTATCTTTAGTTTCTTTTTTCCTTTCTTTCTTGATATCTTTCATTATAGCTTTAATACCTTCTAACATTCTATCTTTAGTCTCTTTCTTTCTTTCTTTCTTTCTTCATATCTTTCATTCCAGCTTTAATACCTTCTAACATTATATCTTAGCTTTCTTTCTTTCCTTCTTTCTTGATATCTTTCATTCTATCTTTAATACCTTCTAACATTTTATTTTTAGTTTCTTTCTTTCTTTCTTTCTTTATATCTTTCATTCTAGCTTTTATACCTTCTAACATTCTATCTTTAGTTTCTTTTTTCCTTTCTTTCTTGATATCTTTCATTCTAGCTTTAATACCTTCTAACATTCTATCTTTAGTCTCTTTCTTTCTTTCTTTCTTTATATCTTTCATTCTAGCTTTAATACCTTCTAACATTCTATCTTTAGTTTCTTTCTTTCTTTCTTTAATGATATCTTTCATTCTAATTTTAATACCTTCTAACATTCTATCTTTAGTTTCTTTCTTTCTTTCTTTCTTTATATCTTTCATTATAGCTTCAATACATTCTAACATTCTATCTTTAGTTTCTTTCTTTCTTTCTTTATATCTTTCATTCAAGCTTTAATACGTTCTAACATTCTATCCTTAGTTTCTTTCTTTATTTTTCTGGATATCTTTCATTCTAGTTTTAATACCATTCTATTTTTAGTTTCTTTCTTTCTTTCTTTATATCTTTTATTCTAGCTTTAATACCTTCTAACATTCTTTCTTTAGTTTCTTTCTTTATTTTTCTTGATATCTTTCTTTCTATCTTTAATACCTTCTAACATTCTATCTTTACTCTCTTTCTTTCCTTCTTTCTTGATTACTTTCATTCTATCTTTAATACCTTCTAACATTTTATCTTTAGTTTCTTTCTTTCTTTATATCTTTCATTCTAGCTTTTATACCTTCTAACATTCTATCTTTAGTTTCTTTCTTTCTTTCTTTCTTGATATCTTTCCTTCTAGTTTCAATACCTTCTAAAATTCTATCTTTAGTTTCTTTCTTTTTTTCATTCTTTATATCTTTCATTCTAGCTTTAATACCTTCTAACATTCTATCTTTAGTTTCTTTCTTTATTTCTTTCTTTATATATTTCATTCTAGCTTTAGTACTTTCTAACATTCTATCTTTAGTTTCTTTCTTTCTTTCTTTCTTCCATGATATAATTAATACTAATTTTAATACCTTCTAACATTCTTTCTTTAGTTTCTTTCATTCTTTCTTTCTTTCTTTATAACTTTAATTCTAGCTTTAATACCTTCTAACATTCTATCTTTAGTTTCTTTCTTTCTTTCATGATATCTTTCATTCTAATTTTAATACCTTCTAACATTCTTTCTTTAGTTTCTTTCTTTCTTTCTTTCTTTCTTTCTTCATGTCTTTCATTCCAGCTTTAATACCTTCTAACATTCTATCTTTAGTTTCTTTCTTTCTTTCTGTATATCTTTTATTCTAGCTTTAATACCTTTGAACATTCTGTCTTTAGTTTCTTTCTTTCTTTCTTTCTTGATATCTTTCATTCTAATTTTTATACGTTCTAACATTCTTTCTTTAGTTTCTTTCTTTCTTTCTTTCTTTATATCTTTCATTCTAGCTTTAATACCATCTAATATTCTATCTTTAGTTTCTTTCTTTCTTTCTTTCTTGATATCTTTCATTCTAATTTTAATACCTTCTAACATTCTTTCTTTAATTTCTTTCTTTCTTTCTTTCTTTATATCTTTCATTCTAGCTTTAATACCTTCTAATATTCTATCTTTATTTTCTTTCTTTCTTTCTTTTTTGATATCTTTCCTTCTAGTTTCAATAACTTCTAACATTTTATCTTTAGTTTCTTTCTTTCTTTCTCTATATCTTTCATTATAGCTTTAATACCTTCTAACATTCTATCTTTAGTTTCTTTCTTTCTTTCTTTATATCATTCATTCAAGCTTTAATACCTTCTAACATTCTATCTTTAGTTTCTTTCTTTATTTTTCTTGATATCTTTCATTCTAGTTTTAATACCTTCTAACATTCTATCTTTAGTTTCCTTCTTTCTTTCTTTCTTTATATCTTTCATTCTAGCTTTAATACCTTCAAACATTCTATCTTTACTTTCTTTCTTTCCTTCTTTCTTGATATCTTTCATTGTAGCTTTAATACCTTCTAACATTTTATCTTTAGTTTCTTTCTTTCTTTCTGTATATCTTTCATTCTAGCTTTTATACCTTCTAACATTCTATCTTTAGTTTCTTTCTTTCTTTCTTGATATCTTTCCTTCTAGTTTCAATACCTTCTAACATTCTATCTTTAGTTTCTTTCTTTCTTTCTTTCTTTATATCTTTCATTCTAGCTTTAATACCTTCTAACATTCTATCTTTAGTTTCTTTCTTTCATTCTTGATATCTTTCATTCTAGCTTTAATACCTTCTAACATTCTATCTTTAGTTTCTTTCTTTGTTTCTTTCTTTATATCTTTCATTCTAGCTTTAATACCTTCTAACATTTCTATCTTCAGTTTCTTTCTTTCTTTCTTTCTTTCTTGATATCTTGCAATCTCGCTTAAAAACCATCTAACATTCAACTTTCGTTTCTTTCTTGCTTGCTTTACTGATATCTTTCATTCTAGCTTTAATACCTTTTAACATTCTACCTTTAGTTTCTTTCTTTCTTTCTTGATAATTTTCATTCTAGCTTTAATACCTTCTAACATTCTATCTTTACTTTCTTTCTTTCCTTCTTTCTTGATATTTTTCATTCTATCTTTTATACCTTCTAACATTCTATCTTTAGTTTCTTTCTTTCTTTCTTTCTTCATATCTTTCATTCTAGCTTTTATACCTTCTAACATTCTATCTTTAGTTTCTTTCTTTCTTTCTTTCTTTCTTTCTTTCTTTCTTTCTTGATATCTTTCATTCTAATTTTAATACCTTCTAAAATTCTGTCTTTAGTTTCTTTCTTTCTTTCTTTCTTTATATATCTCATTCTAGCTTTAATACCTTCTAATATTCTATCTTTAGTTTCTTTCTTTCTTGATATCTTTCCTTCTAGTTTCAATACCTTCTAACATTCTATCTTTAGTTTCTTTCTTTCTTTCTTTATATCTTTCATTATAGCTTTAATACATTCTAACATTCTATCTTTAGTTTCTTTCTTTCTTTCTTTCTTTCTTTCGTTCTTTCTTGATATCTTTCATTCTAATTTTAATACCTTCTAAAATTCTTTCTTTAGTTTCTTTCTTTCTTTCTTTCTTTATATCTTTCATTCTCGCTTTAAAACCTTCTAACATTCTATATTTACTTTCTTTCTTTCCTTCTTTCTGGATATCTTTCATTCTATCTTTAACACCTTCTAACATTTTATCTTTAGTTTCTTTCTTTCTTTCTTTCTTTATATCTTTCATTATAGCTTTAATACATTCTAACATTCTATCTTTAGTTTCTTTCTTTCTTTCTTTAATGATATCTTTCATTCTAATTTTAATACCTTCTAACATTCTTTCTTTAGTTTCTTTCTTTCTTTCTTTCTTTCTTTCTTTCTTTCTTCATATCTTTCATTCTAGCTTTAATACCTTCCAACATTCTATCTTTAGTTTCTTTCTTTATTTCTTTCTTGATATATTTCATTCTAGCTTTAATACCTTCTAACATTCTATCTTTAGTTTCTTTCTTTCTTTCTTTGTATCTTTTATTCTAGCTTTAATACCTTCTAACATTCTGTCTTTAGTTTCTTTCTTTCTTTCTTACTTGATATCTTTCAGTCTAATTTTAATACCTTCTAACATTCTTTCTTTAATTTCTTTCTTTCTTTCTTTCTTTATATCTTTCATTCTAGCTTTAATACCTTCTAATATTCTATCTTTAGTTTCTTTCTTTCTTTCTTTCTTGATATCTTTCCTTCTAGTTTCAATACCTTCTAACATTTTATCTTTAGTTTCTTTCTTTCTTTCTCTATATCTTTCATTCTAGCTTTAATACCTTCTAACATTCTATCTTTAGTTTCTTTCTTTCTTTCTTTATATCTTTCATTCAAGCTTTAATACCTTCTAACATTCTATCTTTAGTTTCTTTCTTTATTTTTCTTGATATCTTTCATTCTAGTTTTAATACCTTCTAACATTCTATCTTTAGTTTCCTTCTTTCTTTCTTTCTTTATATCTTTCATTCTAGCTTTAATACCTTCTAAAATTCTATTTTTACTTTCTTTCTTTCCTTCTTTCTTGATATCTTTCATTCTATCTTTAATAACTTCTAACATTTTATCTTTAGTTTCTTTCTTTCGTTCTTTCTTTATATCTTTCATTCTAGCTTTAATACCTTCTAACATTCTATCTTTAGTTTCTTTCTTTCTTTCTTTCTTCATATCTTTCATTCTAGCTTTTATACCTTCTAACATTCTATCTTTAGTTTCTTTCTTTCTTTATATCTTTTATTCTAGCTTTTATACCTTCTAACATTCTATCTTTAGTTTCTTTCTTTCTTTCTTGATATCTTTCCTTCTAGATTCAATACCTTCTAACATTCTATCTTTAGTTTCTTTCTTTCTTTCTTTATATCTTTCATTCTAGCTTTAATACCTTCTAACATTCTATCTTTAGTTTCTTTCTTTCTTTCGTGATATCTTTCCTTCTAGATTCAATAACTTCTAACATTCCATCTTTAGTTTCTTTCTTTGTTTCTTTCTTTATATCTTTCATTCTAGCTTTAATACCTTCTAACATTTCTATCTTCATTTTCTTTCTTTCTTTCTTTCTTTCTTGATATCTTGCAATCTCGCTTTAAAACCATCTGACATTCAACTTTCGTTTCTTTCTTGCTTGCTTTACAGATATCTTTCATTCTAGCTTTAATACCTTTTAACATTCTACCTTTAGTTTCTTTCTTTCTTTCTTGATAATTTTCATTCTAGCTTTAATACCTTCTAACATTCTATCTTTACTTTCTTTCTTTCCTTCTTTCTTGATATTTTCATTCGATCTTTAATACCTTCTAACATTTTATCTTTAGTTCCTTTCTTTCTTTCTTTCTTTATATCTTTCATTCTAGCTTTAATACCTTCTAACATTCTATCTTTAGTTTCTTTCTTTCTTTCTTTCTTTCTTTATATCTTTCATTCTAGCTTTTATACCTTCTAACATTCTATCTTTAGTTTCTTTCTTTCTTTATATCTTTCATTCCAGCTTTAATACCTTTGAACATTCTACCTTTAGTTTCTTTCTTTCTTGATAATTTTCATTTTAGCTTTAATACCGTCTAACGTTCTTTCTTTAGTTTCTTTCTTTATTTTTCTTGATATCTTTCATTCTAG
Organism: Intellagama lesueurii; assembly: GCA_037013535.1. Lineage (NCBI taxonomy): Eukaryota > Metazoa > Chordata > Lepidosauria > Squamata > Agamidae > Intellagama > Intellagama lesueurii. The sequence goes on along the minus strand of JBAJHW010000014.1, from coordinate 20,202,338 downwards.
CTTTTATACCTTCTAACATTCTATCTTTAGTTTCTTTCTTTCTATCTTTCTTGATATCTTTCATTCTAGCATTAATACCTTCTAACATTCTATCTTTACTTTCTTTCTTTCCTTCTTTCTTGATATCTTTCATTCTAGCTTTAATACCTTCTAACATTCTATCTTTAGTTTCTTTCTTTCTTTCTTTCTTTATATCTTTCATTCTATCTTTAATACCAACTAACATTTTACCTTTAGTTTCTTTCTTTCTTTCTTTCTTTCTTTCTTTCTTTCTTTCTTTCTTTCTTTCTTTCTTTATATCTTTCCTTCTAGCTTTAATACCTTCTAACATTCTATCTTTAGTTTCTTTCATTCTTTCTTTATATCTTTCATTATAGCTTTAATACATTCTAACATTCTATCTTTAGTTTCTTTCTATCTTTCTTTCTTTCTTTCTTTCTTGATATCTTCTAATTTTAATACCGTCTAAAATTCTTTCTTTAGTTTCTTTCTTTCTTTCTTTATATCTTTCATTCTAGCTTTAATACCTTCTAACATTCTATCTTTAGTTTCTTTCTTTCATTCTTGATATCTTTCATTCTAGCTTTAATACCTTCTAAAATTCTATCTTTACTTTCTTTCTTTCCTTCTTTCTTGATATCTTTCATTCTATCTTTAATAACTTCTAACATTTTATCTTTAGTTTCTTTCTTTCGTTCTTTCTTTATATCTTTCATTCTAGCTTTAATACCTTCTAACATTCTATCTTTAGTTTCTTTCTTTCTTTCCTTCTTCATATCTTTCATTCTAGCTTTTATACCTTCTAACATTCTATCTTTAGTTTCTTTCTTTCTTTATATCTTTTATTCTAGCTTTTATACCTTCTAACATTCTATCTTTAGTTTCTTTCTTTCTTTCTTGATATCTTTCCTTCTAGATTCAATACCTTCTAACATTCTATCTTTAGTTTCTTTCTTTTTTTCTTTCTTTATATCTTTCATTCTAGCTTTAAAACCTTCTAACATTCTATCTTTACTTTCTTTCTTTCCTTCTTTCTTGATATCTTTCATTCTATCTTTAATACCTTCTAACATTCTATCTTTAGTTTCTTTCTTTCTTTCTCTCTTTATATCTTTCATTCTAGCATTAATACCTTCTAACATTCTATCTTTAGTTTCTTTCTTTTTTTCTTTCTTTATATCTTTCATTCTAGCTTTAATACCTTCTAACATTCTATCTTTAGTTTCTTTCTTTCTTTCATGATATCTTTAATACTAATTGTAATACCTTCTAACATTCTTTCTTTAGTTTTTTTCTTTCTTTCTTTCTTGATATCTTTCATTCTAGCTGTTATACTTTCTAACATACTATCTTTCCTTTCTTTTTTCCTTTCTTTCTTGATATCTTTCATTCTAGCTTTAATACCTTCTAACATTCTATCATAAGTCTCTTTCTTTCTTTCTTTCTTGATATCTTTCATTCTAGCTTTAATAACTTCTAACATTCTATCTTTAGTTTCTTTCTTTCTTTATATCTTTCATTCCAGCTTTAATACCTTCTAACATTCTATATTTAGTTTCTTTCTTTCTTTTTTTCTTGATATCCTTCATTCTAATTTTAATACCTTCTAACATTCTTTCTTTAGTTTCTTTCTATCTTTCTCTCTTTATATCTTTCATTCAAGCTTTAATACCTTCTAATATTCTATATTTAGTTTCTTTCTTTCTTTCTTGATATTTTCCTTCTAGTTTCAATACCTTCTAACATTCTATCTTTAGTTTCTTTCTTTCTTTCTTTCTTTATATCTTTCATTCTAGCTTTAATACCTTCGAACATTCTATCTTTAGTTTCTTTCTTTCATTCTTGATATCTTTCATTCTAGCTTTAATACCTTCGAACATTCTATCTTTAGTTTCTTTCTTTGTTTCTTTCTTTATATCTTTCATTCTAGCTTTAATACCTTCTAATATTCTATCTTTAGTTTCTTTCTTTCTTTCATTCTTGATATCTTGCATTCTAGCTTTAAAACTATCTAACATTCAACATTCGTTTCTTTCTTGCTTGCTTTACTGATATCTTTCATTCTAGCTTTAATACCTTTTAACATTCAAACTTTAGTTTCTTTCTTTCTTGATAATTTTCATTCTAGCTTTAATACCTTCTAACATTCTATCTTTACATTCTTTCTTTCCTTCTTTCTTGATATTTTTCATTCTATCTTTAATACCTTCTAACATTTTATCTTTAGTTTCTTTCTTTCTTTCTTTCTTTCTTTATATCTTTCATTCTAGCATTAATACCTTCTAACATTCTATCTTTAGTTTCTTTCTTTTTTTCTTTCTTTATATCTTTCATTCTAGCTTTAATACCTTCTAACATTCTATCTTTAGTTTCTTTCTTTCTTTCATGATATCTTTAATACTAATTGTAATACCTTCTAACATTCTTTCTTTAGTTTTTTTCTTTCTTTCTTTCTTGATATCTTTCATTCTAGCTGTTATACTTTCTAACATACTATCTTTCCTTTCTTTTTTCCTTTCTTTCTTGATATCTTTCATTCTAGCTTTAATACCTTCTAACATTCTATCATAAGTCTCTTTCTTTCTTTCTTTCTTGATATCTTTCATTCTAGCTTTAATACCTTCTAACATTCTATCTTTAGTTTCTTTCTTTCTTTCTTTATATCTTTCATTCTAATTTTAAAACCTTCTAACATTCTTTCTTTAGTTTCTTTCTTTCTTTCTTTATATCTTTCATTCTAGCTTTTATACCTTCTAACAATCTATCTTTAGTTTCTTTTTTCCTTTCTTTCTTGATATCTTTCATTCTAGCTTTAATACCTTCTAACATTCTATCTTTAGTTTCTTTCTTTCTTTTTTTCTTGATATCTTTCATTCTAATTTTAATACCTTCTAACATTCTTTCTTTAGTTTCTTTCTTTCTTTCTCTCTTTATATCTTTCATTCAAGCTTTAATACCTTCTAATATTCTATATTTAGTTTCTTTCTTTCTTTCTTGATATTTTCCTTCTAGTTTCAATACCTTCTAACATTCTATCTTTAGTTTCTTTCTTTCTTTCTTTCTTTATATCTTTCATTCTAGCTTTAATACCTTCGAACATTCTATCTTTAGTTTCTTTCTTTCATTCTTGATATCTTTCATTCTAGCTTTAATACCTTCGAACATTCTATCTTTAGTTTCTTTCTTTGTTTCTTTCTTTATATCTTTCATTCTAGCTTTAATACCTTCTAATATTCTATCTTTAGTTTCTTTCTTTCTTTCATTCTTGATATCTTGCATTCTAGCTTTAAAACTATCTAACATTCAACATTCGTTTCTTTCTTGCTTGCTTTACTGATATCTTTCATTCTAGCTTTAATACCTTTTAACATTCAAACTTTAGTTTCTTTCTTTCTTTCTTGATAATTTTCATTCTAGCTTTAATACCTTCTAACATTCTATCTTTACATTCTTTCTTTCCTTCTTTCTTGATATTTTTCATTCTATCTTTAATACCTTCTAACATTTTATCTTTAGTTTCTTTCTTTCTTTCTTTCTTTATATCTTTCATTCTAGCTTTAATACCTTCTAACATTCTATCTTTAGTTTCTTTCTTTCTTTCTTTATATCTTTCATTCTAATTTTAAAACCTTCTAACATTCTTTCTTTAGTTTCTTTCTTTCTTTCTTTATATCTTTCATTCTAGCTTTTATACCTTCTAACAATCTATCTTTAGTTTCTTTTTTCCTTTCTTTCTTGATATCTTTCATTCTAGCTTTAATACCTTCTAACATTCTATCTTTAGTTTCTTTCTTTCTTTCTTTCTTTCTTTCTTTCTTTCTTTCTTTCTTTCTTTCTTTCTTTCTTTCTTTCTTTATATCTTTCATTCTAGCTTTAATAACTTCGAACATTCTATCTTTAGTTTCTTTCTTTCTTTCTTTCTTTATATCTTTCATTCTAGCTTTAATACCTTCTAATATTCTATCTTTAGTTTCTTTCTTTCTTTCTTTCTTGATATCTTGCATTCTAGCTTTAAAACCATCTAACATTCAACATTCGTTTCTTTCTTGCTTGTTTAATGATATCTTTCATTCTAGCTTTAATACCTTTTAACATTCAAACTTTAGTTTCTTTCTTTCTTTCTTGATAATTTTCATTCTAGCTTTAATACCTTCTAACATTCTATCTTTACTTTCTTTCCTTCTTTCTTGATATTTTTCATTCTATCTTTAATACCTTCTAACATTTTATCTTTAGTTTCTTTCTTTCTTTCTTTCTTTCTTTCTTTCTTTATATCTTTCATTCTAGCTTTAATACCTTCTAACATTCTATCTTTAGTTTCTTTCTTTCTTTCTTTATATCTTTCATTCTAATTTTAATACCTTCTAACATTCTTTCTTTAGTTTCTTTCTTTCTTTCTTTATATCTTTCATTCTAGCTTTTATACCTTCTAACATTCTATCTTTAGTTTCTTTCTTTCTTTCTTTCTTTCTTTATATCTTTCATTCTAACTTTAATACCTTCTAACATTCTATCTTTAGTTTCTTTCTTTCTTTCTTTCTTGATATCTTTCATTCTAATTTTAATACCTTCAAACATTCTTTCTTTAGTTTCTTTCTTTCTTTCTTTCTTTCTTTCTTTCTTTCTTTCTTTCTTTCTTTCTTTATATCTTTCATCCTAGCTTTAATACCTTCTAACATTCTATCTTATTTTCTTTCTTTCTTTCTTTCTTTCTTTCTTGATATCTTTCATTCTAGCTTTTATAGCTTCTAACATTCTATCTTTAGTTTCTTTCCTTCTTTCTTTCTTTATATCTTTTATTCTAGCTTTAATAGCTTCTAATATTCTATCTTTAGTTTCTTTCTTTCTTTCTTTCTTGATATCTTTCATTCTAATTTTAATACCTTCTAACATTCTTTCTTTAGTTTTTTTCTTTATTTCATTCTTTATATCTTTCAATCTAGCTTTAATACCTTCTAATATTTTATCTTTAGTTTCTTTCTTTCTTTCTTTCTTTCTTGATATCTTTCCTTCTAGTTTCAATACCTTCTAACATTCTTTCTTTAGTTTCTTTCTTTCTTTCTTTCTTTATATCTTTCATTCTAGCTTTAATACCTTCTAACATTCTATCTTTACTTTCTTTCTTTATTTTTCTTGATATCTTTCATTCTAGTTTTAATACCTTCTAACATTCTATCATCAGTTTCTTTCTTTCTTTCTCTCTTTATATCTTTCATTCTAGCATTAATACCTTCTAACATTCTATCTTTACTTTCTTTCTTTCCTTTTTTCTTGATACCTTTCATTCTATCTTTAATAACTTCTAACATTTAATCTTTAGTTTCTTTCTTTCTTTCTTTCTTGATATCTTTCCTTCTAGTTTCAATACCTTCTAACATTCTATCTTTAGTTTCTTTCTTTTTTTCTTTCTTTATATCTTTCATTCTATCTTTATTACCTTCTAACATTCTATCTTTAGTTTCTTTCTTTCTTTCTTTCTTTATATCTTTCATTCTATCTTTAATACCAACTAACATTTTATCTTTAGTTTCTTTCTTTCTTTGTTTATATCTTTCATTCTAGCTTTAATACCTTCTAACATTCTATCTTTAGTTTCTTTCTTTCTTTCTTTATATCTTTCATTCTAATTTTAATACCTTCTAACATTCTTTCTTTAGTTTCTTTCTTTCTTTCTTTATATCTTTCATTCTAGCTTTTATACCTTCTAACATTCTATCTTTAGTTTCTTTTTTCCTTTCTTTCTTTATATCTTTCATTCTAGCTTTAATATCTTCTAACATTCTATCTTTAGTTTCTTTCTTTCTTTCATGATATCTTTAATACTAATTTTAATATCTGCTAACATTCTTTCTTTAGTTTCTTTCTTTCTTTCTTTCTTGATATCTTTCCTTCTAGTTTCAATACCTTCTAACATTCTATCCTTAATTTTTTTCTTTCATTCTTTTTTTCTTTCTTGATATCTTTCATTCTAGCTTTAATACCTTCTAACATTCTATATTTAATTTCTTTCTTTCTTTTTTTCTTGATATCTTTCATTCTAATTTTAATACCCTCTAACATTCTTTCTTTAGTTTCTTTCTTTCTTTCTTTATATCTTTCATTCTAGCTTTAATACCTTCTAATATTCTATATTTAGTTTCTTTCTTTCTTTCTTTCTTTCTTGATTTCTTTCCTTCTAGTTTCAATACCTTCTAACATTCTATCTTTAGTTTCTTTCTTTCTTTCTTTATATCTTTCATTCTAGCTTTTATACCTTCTAACATTCTATCTTTAGTTTCTTTCTTTCTTTCTTTCTTTATATCTTTCATTCCAGCTTTTATACCTTCTAACAATCTATCTTTAGTTTCTTTCTTTCTTTCTTTATATTTTTCATTCTAGCTTTAATTCCTTCTAACATTCTATCTTTAGTTTCTTCCTTTCTTTCTTTCTTGATATCTTTCATTCTAGATTTAATACCTTCTAACATTCTATCTTTAGTTTCTTTCTTTCTTTCTTTCTTTATATCTTTTATTCCAGCTTTTATACCTTCTAACATTCTATCTTTTGTTTCTTTCTTTCTTTCTTTCTTTATATCCTTCATTCTAGCTTTAATTCCTTCTAACATTCTATCTTTAGTTTCTTCCTTTCTTTCTTTCTTGATATCTTTCATTCTAGCTTTAATACATTCTAACATTCTATCTTTAGTTTCTTTCTTTCTTTCTTTATATCTTTCATTCCAGCTTTTATAACTTCTAACAATCTATCTTTAGTTTCTTTCTTTCTTTCTTTATATTTTTATTCTAGCTTTAATACCTTCTAACATTCTGTCATTACTTTCTTTCTTTCCTTCTTTCGTGATATTTTTCATTCTATCTTTAATACCTTCTAAAAATTTATCTTTATTTTCTTTCTTTCTTTCTTTCTTTCTTTCATTCATTATAACTTTCATTCTTGCTTTAATAACGTCTAACATTCTATCTTTAGTTTCTTTCTTTCTTTCTTTATATCTTTAATACTAATTTTAATACCTTCTAACATTCTTTCTTTAGTTTCTTTCTTTCTTTCTTTCTTTATATCTTTCATTCTAGCTTTAATACCTTCTAATATCTTTAGTTTCTTTCTTTCTTTCTTGATATCTTTCCTTCTAGTTTCAATACCTTTTAACATTCTATCTTTAATTTCTTTCTTTCTTTCTTCATATCTTTCATTCTAGCTTTAATACCTTGTAACATTCTATCTTTAGTTTCTTTCTTTCTTTCTTTCTTTATATCTTTCATTCAAGCTTTAATACCTTCTAACATTCTATCTTTAGTTTCTTTCTTTATTTTTCTTGATATCTTTCATTCTAGTTTTAATACCTTCTAACATTCTATCTTTACTTTCTTTCTTTCCTTCTTTCTTGATATCTTTCATTCTATCTTTAATAACTTCTAACATTTTATCTTTAGTTTCTTTCTTTCGTTCTTTATATCTTTCATTCTAGCTTTTATACCTTCTAACATTCTATCTTTAGTTTCTTTCTTTCCTTCTTTCTTGATATCTTTCCTTCTAGTTTCAATACCTTCTAAAATTCTATCTTAAGTTTCATTCTTTTTTTCTTTCTTTATATCTTTCATTCTAGCTTTAATACCTTCTAACATTCTATCTTTAGTTTCTTTCTTTCTTTCTTCCATGATATCTTTAATACTAATTTTAATACCTTCTAACATTCTTTCTTTAGTTTCTTTCTTTCTTTCTTTCTTTATATCTTTAATTCTAGCTTTAATACCTTCTAACATTCTATCTTTATTTTCTTTCTTTCTTTCTTTCGTTATATCTTTCAATTTAGCTTTAATACCTTCTAATATTTTATCTTCAGTTTCTTTCTTTCTTTCTTTCTTGATATCTTTCCATTTGGTTTCAATACCTTCTAACAATCTATCTTTAGTTTCTTTCTTTCTTTCTTTCATTCTTGATATCTTTCATTCTAGCTTTAATACCTTCGAACATTCTATCTTTAGTTTCTTTCTTTCTTTCTTTCTTTCTTTATATCTTTCATTCTAGCTTTAATACCTTCTAATATTCTATCTTTAGTTTCTTTCTTTCTTTCTTTCTTGATATCTTGCATTCTAGCTTTAAAACCATCTAACATTCAACATTCGTTTCTTTCTTGCTTGTTTAATGATATCTTTCATTCTAGCTTTAATACCTTTTAACATTCAAACTTTAGTTTCTTTCTTTCTTTCTTGATAATTTTCATTCTAGCTTTAATACCTTCTAACATTCTATCTTTACTTTCTTTCCTTCTTTCTTGATATTTTTCATTCTATCTTTAATACCTTCTAACATTTTATCTTTAGTTTCTTTCTTTCTTTCTTTCTTTCTTTCTTTCTTTCTTTATATCTTTCATTCTAGCTTTAATACCTTCTAACATTCTATCTTTAGTTTCTTTCTTTCTTTCTTTATATCTTTCATTCTAATTTTAATACCTTCAAACATTCTTTCTTTAGTTTCTTTCTTTCTTTCTTTATTTCTTTCTTTCTTTCTTTCTTTCTTTCTTTATATCTTTCATCCTAGCTTTAATACCTTCTAACATTCTATCTTATTTTCTTTCTTTCTTTCTTTCTTTCTTGATATCTTTCATTCTAGCTTTTATAGCTTCTAACATTCTATCTTTAGTTTCTTTCCTTCTTTCTTTCTTTATATCTTTTATTCTAGCTTTAATAGCTTCTAATATTCTATCTTTAGTTTCTTTCTTTCTTTCTTTCTTGATATCTTTCATTCTAATTTTAATACCTTCTAACATTCTTTCTTTAGTTTTTTTCTTTATTTCATTCTTTATATCTTTCAATCTAGCTTTAATACCTTCTAATATTTTATCTTTAGTTTCTTTCTTTCTTTCTTTCTTGATATCTTTCCTTCTAGTTTCAATACCTTCTAACATTCTTTCTTTAGTTTCTTTCTTTCTTTCTTTCTTTATATCTTTCATTCTAGCTTTAATACCTTCTAACATTCTATCTTTACTTTCTTTATTTATTTTTCTTGATATCTTTCATTCTAGTTTTAATACCTTCTAACATTCTATCTTCAGTTTCTTTCTTTCTTTCTCTCTTTATATCTTTCATTCTAGCATTAATACCTTCTAACATTCTATCTTTACTTTCTTTCTTTCCTTTTTTCTTGATACCTTTCATTCTATCTTTAATAACTTCTAACATTTAATCTTTAGTTTCTTTCTTTCTTTCTTTCTTGATATCTTTCCTTCTAGTTTCAATACCTTCTAACATTCTATCTTTAGTTTCTTTCTTTTTTTCTTTCTTTATATCTTTCATTCTATCTTTATTACCTTCTAACATTCTATCTTTAGTTTCTTTCTTTCTTTCTTTCTTTAAATCTTTCATTCTATCTTTAATACCAACTAACATTTTATCTTTAGTTTCTTTCTTTCTTTGTTTATATCTTTCATTCTAGCTTTAATACCTTCTAACATTCTATCTTTAGTTTCTTTCTTTCTTTCTTTATATCTTTCATTCTAATTTTAATACCTTCTAACATTCTTTCTTTAGTTTCTTTCTTTCTTTCTTTATATCTTTCATTCTAGCTTTTATACCTTCTAACATTCTATCTTTAGTTTCTTTTTTCCTTTCTTTCTTTATATCTTTCATTCTAGCTTTAATACCTTCTAACATTCTATCTTTAGTTTCTTTCTTTCTTTCATGATATCTTTAATACTAATTTTAATATCTGCTAACATTCTTTCTTTAGTTTCTTTCTTTCTTTCTTTCTTGATATCTTTCCTTCTAGTTTCAATACCTTCTAACATTCTATCCTTAATTTTTTTCTTTCATTCTTTTTTTCTTTCTTGATATCTTTCATTCTAGCTTTAATACCTTCTAACATTCTATATTTAATTTCTTTCTTTCTTTTTTTCTTGATATCTTTCATTCTAATTTTAATACCCTCTAACATTCTTTCTTTAGTTTCTTTCTTTCTTTCTTTATATCTTTCATTCTAGCTTTAATACCTTCTAATATTCTATATTTAGTTTCTTTCTTTCTTTCTTTCTTTCTTGATTTCTTTCCTTCTAGTTTCAATACCTTCTAACATTCTATCTTTAGTTTCTTTCTTTCTTTCTTTATATCTTTCATTCTAGCTTTAATACCTTCTAACATTCTATCTTTAGTTTCTTTCTTTCTTTCTTGATATCTTTCTTTCTAGCTTTAATACCTTCTAACATTCTATCTTTAGTTTCTTTCTTTGTTTCTTTCTTTATATCTTTCATTCTAGCTTTAATACCTTCTAACATTCTATCTTCAGTTTCTTTCTTTCTTTCTTTCTTGATATCTTGCATTCTAGCTTTAAAACCATCTAACATTGAACTTTCGTTTCTTTCTTGCTTGCTTTATTGATATCTTTCATTCTAGCTTTTATACCTTCTAACATTCTATCTTTAGTTTCTTTCTTTCTTTCTTTCTTTATATCTTTCATTCCAGCTTTTATACCTTCTAACAATCTATCTTTAGTTTCTTTCTTTCTTTCTTTATATTTTTCATTCTAGCTTTAATTCCTTCTAACATTCTATCTTTAGTTTCTTCCTTTCTTTCTTTCTTGATATCTTTCATTCTAGATTTAATACCTTCTAACATTCTATCTTTAGTTTCTTTCTTTCTTTCTTTCTTTATATCTTTTATTCCAGCTTTTATACCTTCTAACATTCTATCTTTTGTTTCTTTCTTTCTTTCTTTATATCCTTCATTCTAGCTTTAATTCCTTCTAACATTCTATCTTTAGTTTCTTCCTTTCTTTCTTTCTTGATATCTTTCATTCGAGCTTTAATACATTCTAACATTCTATCTTTAGTTTCTTTCTTTCTTTCTTTATATCTTTCATTCCAGCTTTTATAACTTCTAACAATCTATCTTTAGTTTCTTTCTTTCTTTCTTTATATTTTTATTCTAGCTTTAATACCTTCTAACATTCTGTCATTACTTTCTTTCTTTCCTTCTTTCGTGATATTTTTCATTCTATCTTTAATACCTTCTAAAAATTTATCTTTAGTTTCTTTCTTTCTTTCTTTCTTTCTTTCATTCATTATAACTTTCATTCTTGCTTTAATAACGTCTAACATTCTATCTTTAGTTTCTTTCTTTCTTTCTTTATATCTTTAATACTAATTTTAATACCTTCTAACATTCTTTCTTTAGTTTCTTTCTTTCTTTCTTTCTTTATATCTTTCATTCTAGCTTTAATACCTTCTAATATCTTTAGTTTCTTTCTTTCTTTCTTGATATCTTTCCTTCTAGTTTCAATACCTTTTAACATTCTATCTTTAATTTCTTTCTTTCTTTCTTCATATCTTTCATTCTAGCTTTAATACCTTGTAACATTCTATCTTTAGTTTCTTTCTTTCTTTCTTTCTTTATATCTTTCATTCAAGCTTTAATACCTTCTAACATTCTATCTTTAGTTTCTTTCTTTATTTTTCTTGATATCTTTCATTCTAGTTTTAATACCTTCTAACATTCTATCTTTACTTTCTTTCTTTCCTTCTTTCTTGATATCTTTCATTCTATCTTTAATAACTTCTAACATTTTATCTTTAGTTTCTTTCTTTCGTTCTTTATATCTTTCATTCTAGCTTTTATACCTTCTAACATTCTATCTTTAGTTTCTTTCTTTCCTTCTTTCTTGATATCTTTCCTTCTAGTTTCAATACCTTCTAAAATTCTATCTTAAGTTTCATTCTTTTTTTCTTTCTTTATATCTTTCATTCTAGCTTTAATACCTTCTAACATTCTATCTTTAGTTTCTTTCTTTCTTTCTTCCATGATATCTTTAATACTAATTTTAATACCTTCTAACATTCTTTCTTTAGTTTCTTTCTTTCTTTCTTTCTTTATATCTTTAATTCTAGCTTTAATACCTTCTAACATTCTATCTTTATTTTCTTTCTTTCTTTCTTTCGTTATATCTTTCAATTTAGCTTTAATACCTTCTAATATTTTATCTTCAGTTTCTTTCTTTCTTTCTTTCTTGATATCTTTCCATTTGGTTTCAATACCTTCTAACAATCTATCTTTAGTTTCTTTCTTTCTTTCTTTCATTCTTGATATCTTTCATTCTAGCTTTAATACCTTCGAACATTCTATCTTTAGTTTCTTTCTTTGTTTCTTTCTTTATAACTTTCATTCTAGCTTTAATACCTTCTAACATTCTATCTTTAGTTTCTTTCTTTCCTTCTTTCTTGATATCTTGCATTCTAGCTTTAAAACCATCTAACATTCAACTTTCGTTTCTTTCTTGCTTGCTTTACTGATATCTTTCATTCTAGCTTTAATACCTTTTAACATTCTACCTTTAGTTTCTTTCTTTCTTTCTTGATAATTTTCATTCTAGCTTTAATACCTTCTAACATTCTATCTTTCCTTTCTTTCTTTCCTTCTTTCTTGATATTTTTCATTCTATCTTTAATACCTTCTAACATTTTATCTTTAGTTTCTTTCTTTCTTTCTTTCTTTATATCTTTCATTCTAATTTTAATACCTTCTAACATTCTTTCTTTAGTTTCTTTCTTTCTTTCTTTATATCTTTCATTCTAGCTTTTATACCTTCTAACATTCTATCTTTAGTTTCTTTTTTCCTTTCTTTCTTGATATCTTTCATTCTAGCTTTAATACCTTCTAACATTCTATCTTTAGTTTCTTTCTTTCTTTCTTTCTTTCTTTCTTTCTTTATATCTTTCATTCTAACTTTAATACCTTCTAACATTCTATCTTTAGTTTCTTTCTTTCTTTCTTTCTTGATATCTTTCATTCTAATTTTAATACCTTCAAACATTCTTTCTTTAGTTTCTTTCTTTCTTTCTTTCTTTCTTTCTTTCTTTCTTTCTTTCTTTCTTTCTTTCTTTCTTTCTTTCTTTCTTTCTTTCTTTATATCTTTCCTCCTAGCTTTAATACCTTCTAACATTCTATCTTATTTTCTTTCTTTGTTTCTTGATATCTTTCATTCTAACTTTAATACCTTCTAACATTCTATCTTTAGTTTCTTTCTTTCTTTCTTTATATCTTTTATTCTAGCTTTAATACCTTCTAACATTCTATCTTTAGTTTCTTTCTTTCTTTCTTTCTTGATATCTTTCATTCTAATTTTAATACCTTCTAACATTCTTTCTTTAGTTTTTTTCTTTATTTCATTCTTTATATCTTTCAATCTAGCTTTAATACCTTCTAATAATTTATCTTTAGTTTCTTTCTTTCTTTCTTTCTTGATATCTTTCCTTCTAGTTTCAATACCTTCTAACATTCTATCTTTAGTTTCTTTGTTTCTTTCTTTATATCTTTCATTCTCGCTTTAATACCTTCTAACATTCTATCTTTAGTTTCTTTCTTTATTTTTCTTGATATCTTTCATTCTAGTTTTAATACCTTCTAACATTCTATCTTTAGTTTCTTTCTTTCTTTCTCTCTTTATGTCTTTCATTCTAGCATTAGTACCTTCTAACATTCTATCTTTACTTTCTTTCTTTCCTTCTTTCTTGATACCTTTCATTCTATCTTTAATAACTTCTAACATTTAATCTTTAGTTTCTTTCTTTCTTTCTTTCTTGATATCTTTCCTTCTAGTTTCAATACCTTCTAACATTCTATCTTTAGTTTCTTTCTTTTTTTCTTTCTTTATATCTTTCATTCTAGCTTTAATACCTTCTAACATTCTATCTTTAGTTTCTTTCTTTCTTTCTTTATATCTTTCATTCTAGCTTTAATACCTTCTAACATTCTATCTTTAGTTTCTTTCTTTCTTTCTTTATATTTTTCATTCTAGCTTTAATACCTTCTAACATTCTATCATTACTTTCTTTCTTTCCTTCTTTCGTGATATTTTTCATTCTATCTTTAATACCTTCTAACATTTTATCTTTAATTTCTTTCTTTCTTTCTTTCTTTCATTATATCTTTCATTCTTGCTTTAATACCGTCTAACATTCTATCTTTAGTTTCTTTCTTTCTTTCTTTATATCTTTAATTCTAATTTTAATACCTTCTAACATTCTTTCTTTAGTTTCTTTCTTTCTTTTGTTATATCTTTCATTCTAGCTTTTATACCTTCTAACATTCTATCTTTAGTTTCTTTCTTTCTTTCTTTCTTTCTTTCTTTATATCTTTCATTCTAGCTTTAATACCTTCAAACATTCTATCTTTAGTTTCTTTCTTTCTTTCTTTCTTGATATCTTTCATTCTAATTTTAATATCTTCTAACATTCTTTCTTTAGTTTCTTTCTTTCTTTCTTTCTTTCTATCTATCTTTCATTCTAGCTTTAATACCTTCTAACATTCTATCTTTAGTTTCTTTCTTTCTTTCTTTCTTTCTTGATATCTTTCATTCTAGCTTTAATACCTTCTAACATTCTATCTATAGTTTCTTTCTTTATTTCTTTCTTTATATCTTTCATTCTAGCTTTAATACCTTCTAACATTCCATCTTTAGTTTCTTTCTTTCTTTCTTTCATGATATCTTTAATACTAATTTTAATACCTTCTAACATTCTTTCCTTAGTTTCTTTCTTTCTTTCTTTCTTCTTATCTTTCATTCTAGCATTAATACCTTCTAATATTCTATCTTTAGTTTCTTTCTTTCTTTCTTGATATCTTTCCTTCTAGTTTCAATACCTTCTAACATTCTTTCTTTAGTTTCTTTCTTTCTTTCTTTCTTTCTTTATATCTTTCATTCTAGCTTTAATAACTTCTAACATTCTATCTTTACTTTGTTTCTTTATTTTTCTTGATATCTTTCATTCTAGTTTTAATACCTTCTAACATTCTATCTTCAGTTTCTTTCTTTCTTTCTCTCTTTATATCTTTCATTCTAGCATTAATACCTTCTAACATTCTATCTTTACTTTCTTTCCTTCTTTCTTGATATCTTTCATTCTATCTTTAATAACTTCTAACATTTAATCTTTAGTTTCTTTCTTTCTTTCTTTCTTGATATCTTTCCTTCTAGTTTCAATACCTTCTAACATTCTATCTTTAGTTTCTTTCTTTTTTCTTTCTTTATATCTTTCATTCTAGCTTTATTACCTTCTAACATTCTATCTTTAGTTTCTTTCTTTCTTTCTTTCTTTATATCTTTCATTCTATCTTTAATAATAACTAACATTTTATCTTTAGTTTCTTTCTTTCTTTGTTTATATCTTTCATTCTAGCTTTTATACCTTCTAACATTCTATCTTTAGTTTCTTTCTTTTTTTCTTTCTTTATATCTTTCATTCAAGCTTTAATACCTTGTAACATTCTATCTTTAGTTTCTTTCTTTCTTTCATGATATCTTTAATACTAATTTTAATACCTGCTAACATTCTTTCTTTAGTTTCTTTCTTTCTTTCTTTCTTGATATCTTTCCTTCTAGTTTCAATACCTTCTAACATTCTATCTTTAATTTCTTTCTCTCTTTCTTTTTTCTTTCTTGATATCTTTCATTCTAGCTTTAATACCTTCTAACATTCTATATTTAATTTCTTTCTTTCTTTTTTTCTTGATATCATTCATTCTAATTTTAATACCCTCTAACATTCTTTCTTTAGTTTCTTTCTTTCTTTCTTTATATCTTTCATTCTAGCTTTAATACCTTCTAATATTCTATATTTAGTTTCTTTCTTTCCTTCTTTCTTTCTTGATATCTTTCCATCTAGTTTCAATACCTTCTAACATTCTATCTTTAGTTTCTTTCTTTCTTTCTTTCTTCATATCTTTCATTCTAGCTTTAATACCTTCTAACATTCTATCTTTAGTTTCTTTCTTTCTTTCTTGATATCTTTCATTCTAGCTTTAATACCTTCTAACATTCTATCTTCAGTTTCTTTCTTTCTTTCTTTCTTGATATCTTTCATTCTAGCTTTTATACCTTCTAACATTCTATCTTTTGTTTCTTTCTATCTTTAATGAAATCTTTCATTCTAGCTTTAATACCATCTACCATTCTAACTTTAGTTTCTTTCTTTCTTTATTGTCATCTTTTCCTTCTTTCTTTAATACCTTCTAACATTCTAACTTTCGTTTCTTTCTTGCTTGCTTTACTGATATCTTTCATTCTAGCTTTAATACCTTTCAACATTCTACCTTTAGTTTCTTTCTTTCTTGATAATTTTCATTTTAGCTTTAATACCGTCTAACGTTCTTTCTTTAGTTTCTTTCTTTCTTTCTTTATATCTTTCATTCTAGCTTTAATAACTTCTAACATTCTATCTTTACTTTCTTTCTTTCTATTTTTCTTGATATCTTTCATTCTAGCTTTTAAACCTTCCAACATTCTATCTTTAGTTTCTTTCTTTCTTTCTTTCTTTATATCTTTCATTCCAGCTTTTATACCTTCTAACAATCTACCTTTAGTTTCTTTCTTTCTTTCTTTATATTTTTCATTCTAGCTTTAATTCCTTCTAACATTCTATCTTTAGTTTCTTCCTTTCTTTCTTTCTTGATATCTTTCATTCTAGATTTAATACCTTCTAACATTCTATCTTTAGTTTCTTTCTTTCTTTCTTTCTTTATATCTTTCATTCCAGCTTTTATACCTTCTAACATTCTATCTTTTGTTTCTTTCTTTCTTTCTTTATATCCTTCATTCTAGCTTTAATTCCTTCTAACATTCTATTTTTAGTTTCTTCCTTTCTTTCTTTCTTGATATCTTTCATTTTAGCTTTAATTCCTTCTAACATTCTATCTTTAGTTTCTTCCTTTCTTTCTTTCTTGATATCTTTCATTCTAGATTTAATACCTTCTAACATTGTATCTTTAGTTTTTTCTTTCTTTATATCTTTCATTCCAGCTTTTATACCTTCTAACATTCTATCTTTTGTTTCTTTCTTTCTTTCTTTATATCTTTCATTCCAGCTTTTATACCTTCTAACAATCTATCTTGAGTTTCTTTCTTTCTTTCTTTATATTTTTCATTCTAGCTTTAATACCTTCTAACATTCTATCATTACTTTCTTTCTTTCCTTCTTTCGTGATATTTTTCATTCTATCTTTAATACCTTCTAAAATTTTATCTTTAGTTTCTTTCTTTCTTTCTGTCTTTCTTTCTTTCATTATATCTTTCATTCCAGCTTTTATACCTTCTAACAATCTATCTTGAGTTTCTTTCTTTCTTTCTTTATATTTTTCATTCTAGCTTTTATACCTTCTAACATTCTATCTTTACTTTCTTTCTTTCTTTCTTTCTTTCTTTATATCTTTCATTCTAGCTTTAATAACTTCAAACATTCTATCTTTAGTTTCTTTCTTTCTTTCTTTCTTGATATCTTTCATTCTAATTTTAATATCTTCTAACATTCTTTCTTTAGTTTCTTTCTTTCTTTCTTTCTTTTTTTCTTTCTATCTATCTTTCATTCTAGCTTTAATACCTTCTAACATTCTATCTTTAGTTTCTTTCTTTCTTTCTTTATATCTTTAATTCTAATTTTAATACCTTCTAACATTCTTTCTTTAGTTTCTTTCTTTCTTTTGTTATATCTTTCATTCTAGCTTTTATACCTTCTAACATTCTATCTTTAGTTTCTTTCTTTCTTTCTTTCTTGATATCTTTCATTCTAATTTTAATATCTTCTAACATTCTTTCTTTAGTTTCTTCCTTTCTTTCTTTCTTGATATCTTTCATTCTAGATTTAATACCTTCTAACATTGTATCTTTAGTTTTTTTTTCTTTCATTCTTTATATCTTTCATTCCAGCTTTTATACCTTCTAACATTCTATCTTTTGTTTCTTTCTTTCTTTCTTTATATCTTTCATTCCAGCTTTTATACCTTCTAACAATCTATCTTTAGTTTCTTTCTTTCTTTCTTTATATTTTTCATTCTAGCTTTAATACCTTCTAACATTCTATCATTACTTTCTTTCTTTCCTTCTTTCGTGATATTTTTCATTCTATCTTTAATACCTTCTAAAATTTTATCTTTAGTTTCTTTCTTTCTTTCTGTCTTTCTTTCTTTCATTATATCTTTCATTCTTGCTTTAATACCGTCTAACATTCTATCTTTAGTTTCTTTCTTTCTTTCTTTATATCTTTAATTCTAATTTTAATACCTTCTAACATTCTTTCTTTAGTTTCTTTCTTTCTTTTGTTATATCTTTCATTCTATCTTTTATACCTTCTAACATTCTATCTTTACTTTCTTTCTTTCTTTCTTTCTTTATATCTTTCATTCTAGCTTTAATAACTTCAAACATTCTATCTTTAGTTTCTTTCTTTCTTTCTTTCTTGATATCTTTCATTCTAATTTTAATATCTTCTAACATTCTTTCTTTAGTTTCTTTCTTTCTTTCTTTCTTTTTTTCTTTCTATCTATCTTTCATTCTAGCTTTAATACCTTCTAACATTCTATCTTTAGTTTCTTTCTTTCTTTCTTTATATCTTTAATTCTAATTTTAATACCTTCTAACATTCTTTCTTTAGTTTCTTTCTTTCTTTTGTTATATCTTTCATTCTAGCTTTTATACCTTCTAACATTCTATCTTTACTTTCTTTCTTTCTTTCTTTCTTTCTTTATATCTTTCATTCTAGCTTTAATAACTTCAAACATTCTATCTTTAGTTTCTTTCTTTCTTTCTTTCTTGATATCTTTCATTCTAATTTTAATATCTTCTAACATTCTTTCTTTAGTTTCTTTCTTTCTTTCTTTCTTTTTTTCTTTCTATCTATCTTTCATTCTAGCTTTAATACCTTCTAACTTTCTATCTTTAGTTTCTTTCTTTCTTTCTTTCTTTCTTGATATCTTTCATTCTAGCTTTAATACCTTCTAACATTCTATCTTTAGTTTCTTTCTTTATTTCTTTCTTTATATCTTTCATTCTAGCTTTAATAACTTATAACATTCTATCTTTAGTTTCTTCCTTTCTTTCTTTCATGATATCTTTAATACTAATTTTAATACCTTCTAACATTTTCTTTAGTTTCTTTCTTTCTTTCTTTCTTTATATCTTTCATTCTAGCTTTAATACCTTCTAATATCTTTAGTATCTTTCTTTCCTTCTTGATATCTTTCCTTCTAGTTTCAATACCTTTTAACATTCTATCTTATTTTCTTTCTTTCTTTCTTTCTTCATATCTTTCATTCTAGCTTTAATACCTTCTAACATTCTATCTTTAGTTTCTTTCTTTCTTTCTTTATATCTTTCATTCAAGCTTTAATACCTTCTAACATTCTATCTTTAGTTTCTTTCTTTATTTTTCTTGATATCTTTCATTCTAGTTTTAATACCTTCTAACATTCTATCTTTAGTTTCCTTCTTTCTTTCTTTCTTTATATCTTTCATTCTATCTTTAATACCTTCTAACATTCTATCTTTACTTTCTTTCTTTCCTTCTTTCTTGATACTTTCATTCTATCTTTAATAACTTCTAACATTTTATCTTTAGTTTCTTTCTTTCCTTCTTTCTTGATATCTTTCCTTCTAGTTTCAATACCTTCTAAAATTCTATCTTAAGTTTCATTCTTTTTTTCTTTCTTTATATCTTTCATTCTAGCTTTAATACCTTCTAACATTCTATCTTTAGTTTCTTTCTTTCTTTCTTCCATGATATCTTTAATACTAATTTTAATACCTTCTAACATTCTTTCTTTAGTTTCTTTCTTTCTTTCTTTCCTTCTTTCTTTATATCTTTAATTCTAGCTTTAATACCTTCTAACATTCTATCTTTATTTTCTTTCTTTCTTTCGTTATATCTTTCAATCTAGCTTTAATACCTTCTAATATTTTATCTTCAGTTTCTTTCTTTCTTTCTTTCTTGATATCTTTCCATTTGGTTTCAATACCTTCTAACATTCTATCTTTAGTTTCTTTCTTTCTTTCTTTCTTTCTTTATATCTTTCATTCTAGCTTTAATACCTTCTAACATTCTATCTTTAGTTTTTTTCTTTCTTTCTCTCTTTATATCTTTCATTCTAGCATTAATACCTTCTAACATTCTATCTTTACTTTCTTTCTTTCCTTCTTTCTTGATATCTTTCATTCTATCTTTAATAGCTTCTAACATTTAATCTTTAGTTTCTTTCTTTCTTTCTTTCTTGATATCTTTCCTTCTAGTTTCAATACCTTCTAACATTCTATCTTTATTTTCTTTCTTTTTTTCTTTCTTTATATCTTTCATTCTAGCTTTAATAACTTCTAACATTCTATCTTTAGTTTCTTTCTTTCTTTCTTTCTTTATATCTTTCATTCTATCTTTAATACCAACTAACATTTTACCTTTAGTTTCTTTCTTTCTTTCTTTATATCTTTCATTCTAACTTTTATACCTTCTAACATTCTATCTTTAGTTCCTTTCTTTTTTTCTTTCTTTATATCTTTCATTCTAGCTTTAATACCTTCTAACATTCTATCTTTAGTTTCTTTCTTTCTTTCATGATATCTTTAATACTAATTTTAATCCCTTCTAACATTCTTTCTTTAGTTTCTTTCTTTCTTGATATCTTTCATTCTAGCTTTTATACCTTCTACCATTCTATCTTTCCTTTCTTTTTTCCTTTCTTTCTTGATATCTTTCATTCTAGCTTTAATACCTTCTAACATTCTATCTTTAGTCTCTTTATTTCTTTCTTTCTTGATATCTTTCATTCGAGCTTTAATAACTTCTAACATTCTATCTTTAGTTTCTTTCTTTCTTTATATCTTTCATTCCAGCTTTAATACCTTCTAACATTCTATATTTAGTTTCTTTCTTTCTTTTTTTCTTGATATCTTTCATTCTAATTTTAATACCTTCTAACATTCTTTCTTTAGTTTCTTTCTTTCTTTCTTTATATCTTTCATTCAAGCTTTAATACCTTCAAATATTCTATATTTAGTTTCTTTCTTTCTTTCTTGATATCTTTCCTTCTTGTTTCAATACCTTCTAACATGCTATCTTTAGTTTCTTTCTTTCTTTCTTTCTTTATATCTTTCATTCTAGCTTTAATACCTTCTAACATTCTATCTTTAGTTTCTTTCTTTCTTTCTTTCTTGATATCTTGCATTCTAGCTTTAAAACCATCAAACATTCAACTTTCGTTTCTTTCTTGCTTGCTTTACTGATATCTTTCATTCTAGCTTTAATACCTTTTAACATTCTACCTTTAGTTTCTTTCTTTCTTTCTTGATAATTTTCATTCTAGCTTTAATACCTTCTAACATTCTATCTTTACTTTCTTTCTTTCCTTCTTTCTTCATATTTTTCATTCTATCTTTAATACCTTCTAACCTTTTATCTTTAGTTTCTTTCTTTCTTTCTTTCTTTCTTTCTTTCTTTCTTTCTTTCTTTCTTTATATCTTTCATTCTAGCTTTAATACCTTAAAACATTCTATCTTTAGTTTCTTTCTTTCTTTCTTTATATCTTTCATTCTAATTTTAATACCTTCTAACATTCTTTCTTTAGTTTCTTTCTTTCTTTCTTTATATCTTTCATTCTAACTTTTATACCTTCTAACATTCTATCTTTAGTTTCTTTTTTCCTTTCTTTCTTGATATCTTTCATTCTAGCTTTAATACCTTCTAACATTCTATCTTTAGTTTCTTTCTTTCTTTATTTCTTTCTTTCTTTCTTGCTTTCTTTCTTTCTTTCTTTCTTTCTTTATATCTTTCATTCTAACTTTAATACCTTCTAACATTCTATCTTTATTTTTTTTTTCTTTCTTTCTTGATATCTTTCATTCTAATTTTAATACCTTCAAACATTCTTTCTTTAGTTTCTTTCTTTCTTTCTTTCTTTCTTTCTTTCTTTCTTTCTTTCTTTCTTTCTTACATCTTTCATCCTAGCTTTAATACCTTCTAACATTCTATCTTATTTTCTTTCTTTGTTTCTTGATATCTTTCATTCTAGCTTTAATACCTTCTAACATTCTATCTTTAGTTTCTTTCTTTCTTTCTTTATATCTTTTATTCTAGCTTTAATACCTTCTAACATTCTATCTTTAGTTTCTTTCTTTCTTGATATCTTTCATTCTAATTTTAATACCTTCTAACATTCTTTCTTTAGTTTTTTTCTTTATTTCATTCTTTATATCTTTCAATCTAGCTTTAATACCTTCTAATATTTTATCTTTAGTTTCTTTCTTTCTTTCTTTCTTGATATCTTTCCTTCTAGTTTCAATACCTTCTAACATTCTATCTTTAGTTTCTTTCTTTCTTTCTTTCTTTATATCTTTCATTCTAGCTTTAATACCTTCTAACATTCTATCTTT
Source organism: Intellagama lesueurii (assembly GCA_037013535.1). NCBI lineage: Eukaryota > Metazoa > Chordata > Lepidosauria > Squamata > Agamidae > Intellagama > Intellagama lesueurii. Next base: position 20,180,168 of record JBAJHW010000014.1, on the reverse strand, counting down.
AGTTTCTTTCTTTATTTTTCTTGATATCTTTCATTCTAGTTTTAATACCTTCTAACATTCTATCTTTAGTTTCTTTCTTTCTTTCTCTCTTTATATCTTTCATTCTAGCATTAGTACCTTCTAACATTCTATCTTTACTTTATTTCTTTCCTACTTTCTTGATACCTTTCATTCTATCTTTAATACCAACTAACATTTTATCTTTAGTTTCTTTCTTTCTTTGTTTATATCTTTCATTCTAGTTTTAATACCTTCTAACATTCTATCTTTACTTTCTTTCTTTCCTTCTTTCTTGATATCTTTCATTCTATCTTTAATAACTTCTAACATTTTATCTTTAGTTTCTTTCTTTCGTTCTTTATATCTTTCATTCTAGCTTTTATACCTTCTAACATTCTATCTTTAGTTTCTTTCTTTCCTTCTTTCTTGATATCTTTCCTTCTAGTTTCAATACCTTCTAAAATTCTATCTTAAGTTTCATTCTTTTTTTCTTTCTTTATATCTTTCATTCTAGCTTTAATACCTTCTAACATTCTATCTTTAGTTTCTTTCTTTCTTTCTTCCATGATATCTTTAATACTAATTTTAATACCTTCTAACATTCTTTCTTTAGTTTCTTTCTTTCTTTCTTTCTTTATATCTTTAATTCTAGCTTTAATACCTTCTAACATTCTATCTTTATTTTCTTTCTTTCTTTCTTTCGTTATATCTTTCAATTTAGCTTTAATACCTTCTAATATTTTATCTTCAGTTTCTTTCTTTCTTTCTTTCTTGATATCTTTCCATTTGGTTTCAATACCTTCTAACAATCTATCTTTAGTTTCTTTCTTTCTTTCTTTCATTCTTGATATCTTTCATTCTAGCTTTAATACCTTCGAACATTCTATCTTTAGTTTCTTTCTTTGTTTCTTTCTTTATAACTTTCATTCTAGCTTTAATACCTTCTAACATTCTATCTTTAGTTTCTTTCTTTCCTTCTTTCTTGATATCTTGCATTCTAGCTTTAAAACCATCTAACATTCAACTTTCGTTTCTTTCTTGCTTGCTTTACTGATATCTTTCATTCTAGCTTTAATACCTTTTAACATTCTACCTTTAGTTTCTTTCTTTCTTTCTTGATAATTTTCATTCTAGCTTTAATACCTTCTAACATTCTATCTTTCCTTTCTTTCTTTCCTTCTTTCTTGATATTTTTCATTCTATCTTTAATACCTTCTAACATTTTATCTTTAGTTTCTTTCTTTCTTTCTTTCTTTCTTTATATCTTTCATTCTAATTTTAATACCTTCTAACATTCTTTCTTTAGTTTCTTTCTTTCTTTCTTTATATCTTTCATTCTAGCTTTTATACCTTCTAACATTCTATCTTTAGTTTCTTTTTTCCTTTCTTTCTTGATATCTTTCATTCTAGCTTTAATACCTTCTAACATTCTATCTTTAGTTTCTTTCTTTCTTTCTTTCTTTCTTTCTTTATATCTTTCATTCTAACTTTAATACCTTCTAACATTCTATCTTTAGTTTCTTTCTTTCTTTCTTTCTTGATATCTTTCATTCTAATTTTAATACCTTCAAACATTCTTTCTTTAGTTTCTTTCTTTCTTTCTTTCTTTCTTTCTTTCTTTCTTTCTTTCTTTCTTTCTTTCTTTCTTTCTTTCTTTATATCTTTCCTCCTAGCTTTAATACCTTCTAACATTCTATCTTATTTTCTTTCTTTGTTTCTTGATATCTTTCATTCTAACTTTAATACCTTCTAACATTCTATCTTTAGTTTCTTTCTTTCTTTCTTTATATCTTTTATTCTAGCTTTAATACCTTCTAACATTCTATCTTTAGTTTCTTTCTTTCTTTCTTTCTTGATATCTTTCATTCTAATTTTAATACCTTCTAACATTCTTTCTTTAGTTTTTTTCTTTATTTCATTCTTTATATCTTTCAATCTAGCTTTAATACCTTCTAATAATTTATCTTTAGTTTCTTTCTTTCTTTCTTTCTTGATATCTTTCCTTCTAGTTTCAATACCTTCTAACATTCTATCTTTAGTTTCTTTCTTTCTTTCTTTATATCTTTCATTCTAGCTTTAATACCTTCTAACATTCTATCTTTAGTTTCTTTCTTTATTTTTCTTGATATCTTTCATTCTAGTTTTAATACCTTCTAACATTCTATCTTTAGTTTCTTTCTTTCTTTCTCTCTTTATGTCTTTCATTCTAGCATTAGTACCTTCTAACATTCTATCTTTACTTTCTTTCTTTCCTTCTTTCTTGATACCTTTCATTCTATCTTTAATAACTTCTAACATTTAATCTTTAGTTTCTTTCTTTCTTTCTTTCTTGATATCTTTCCTTCTAGTTTCAATACCTTCTAACATTCTATCTTTAGTTTCTTTCTTTTTTTCTTTCTTTATATCTTTCATTCTAGCTTTAATACCTTCTAACATTCTATCTTTAGTTTCTTTCTTTCTTTCTTTATATCTTTCATTCTAGCTTTAATACCTTCTAACATTCTATCTTTAGTTTCTTTCTTTCTTTCTTTATATTTTTCATTCTAGCTTTAATACCTTCTAACATTCTATCATTACTTTCTTTCTTTCCTTCTTTCGTGATATTTTTCATTCTATCTTTAATACCTTCTAACATTTTATCTTTAATTTCTTTCTTTCTTTCTTTCTTTCATTATATCTTTCATTCTTGCTTTAATACCGTCTAACATTCTATCTTTAGTTTCTTTCTTTCTTTCTTTATATCTTTAATTCTAATTTTAATACCTTCTAACATTCTTTCTTTAGTTTCTTTCTTTCTTTTGTTATATCTTTCATTCTAGCTTTTATACCTTCTAACATTCTATCTTTAGTTTCTTTCTTTCTTTCTTTCTTTCTTTCTTTCTTTCTTTCTTTCTTTCTTTCTTTATATCTTTCATTCTAGCTTTAATACCTTCAAACATTCTATCTTTAGTTTCTTTCTTTCTTTCTTTCTTTCTTTCTTTCTATCTATCTTTCATTCTAGCTTTAATACCTTCTAACATTCTATCTTTAGTTTCTTTCTTTCTTTCTTTCTTTCTTGATATCTTTCATTCTAGCTTTAATACCTTCTAACATTCCATCTTTAGTTTCTTTCTTTCTTTCTTTCATGATATCTTTAATACTAATTTTAATACCTTCTAACATTCTTTCCTTAGTTTCTTTCTTTCTTTCTTTCTTCTTATCTTTCATTCTAGCATTAATACCTTCTAATATTCTATCTTTAGTTTCTTTCTTTCTTTCTTGATATCTTTCCTTCTAGTTTCAATACCTTCTAACATTCTTTCTTTAGTTTCTTTCTTTCTTTCTTTCTTTCTTTATATCTTTCATTCTAGCTTTAATAACTTCTAACATTCTATCTTTACTTTGTTTCTTTATTTTTCTTGATATCTTTCATTCTAGTTTTAATACCTTCTAACATTCTATCTTCAGTTTCTTTCTTTCTTTCTCTCTTTATATCTTTCATTCTAGCATTAATACCTTCTAACATTCTATCTTTACTTTCTTTCCTTCTTTCTTGATATCTTTCATTCTATCTTTAATAACTTCTAACATTTAATCTTTAGTTTCTTTCTTTCTTTCTTTCTTGATATCTTTCCTTCTAGTTTCAATACCTTCTAACATTCTATCTTTAGTTTCTTTCTTTTTTCTTTCTTTATATCTTTCATTCTAGCTTTATTACCTTCTAACATTCTATCTTTAGTTTCTTTCTTTCTTTCTTTCTTTATATCTTTCATTCTATCTTTAATAATAACTAACATTTTATCTTTAGTTTCTTTCTTTCTTTGTTTATATCTTTCATTCTAGCTTTTATACCTTCTAACATTCTATCTTTAGTTTCTTTCTTTTTTTCTTTCTTTATATCTTTCATTCAAGCTTTAATACCTTGTAACATTCTATCTTTAGTTTCTTTCTTTCTTTCAAATCTTTAATACTAATTTTAATACCTGCTAACATTCTTTCTTTAGTTTCTTTCTTTCTTTCTTTCTTGATATCTTTCCTTCTAGTTTCAATACCTTCTAACATTCTATCTTTAATTTCTTTCTTTCTTTCTTTTTTCTTTCTTGATATCTTTCATTCTAGCTTTAATACCTTCTAACATTCTATATTTAATTTCTTTCTTTCTTTTTTTCTTGATATCATTCATTCTAATTTTAATACCCTCTAACATTCTTTCTTTAGTTTCTTTCTTTCTTTCTTTATATCTTTCATTCTAGCTTTAATACCTTCTAATATTCTATATTTAGTTTCTTTCTTTCCTTCTTTCTTTCTTGATATCTTTCCATCTAGTTTCAATACCTTCTAACATTCTATCTTTAGTTTCTTTCTTTCTTTCTTTCTTCATATCTTTCATTCTAGCTTTAATACCTTCTAACATTCTATCTTTAGTTTCTTTCTTTCTTTCTTGATATCTTTCATTCTAGCTTTAATACCTTCTAACATTCTATCTTCAGTTTCTTTCTTTCTTTCTTTCTTGATATCTTTCATTCTAGCTTTTATACCTTCTAACATTCTATCTTTTGTTTCTTTCTATCTTTAATGAAATCTTTCATTCTAGCTTTAATACCATCTACCATTCTAACTTTAGTTTCTTTCTTTCTTTATTGTCATCTTTTCCTTCTTTCTTTAATACCTTCTAACATTCTAACTTTCGTTTCTTTCTTGCTTGCTTTACTGATATCTTTCATTCTAGCTTTAATACCTTTCAACATTCTACCTTTAGTTTCTTTCTTTCTTGATAATTTTCATTTTAGCTTTAATACCGTCTAACGTTCTTTCTTTAGTTTCTTTCTTTCTTTCTTTATATCTTTCATTCTAGCTTTAATAACTTCTAACATTCTATCTTTACTTTCTTTCTTTCTATTTTTCTTGATATCTTTCTTTCTAGCTTTTAAACCTTCCAACATTCTATCTTTAGTTTCTTTCTTTCTTTCTTTCTTTATATCTTTCATTCCAGCTTTTATACCTTCTAACAATCTACCTTTAGTTTCTTTCTTTCTTTCTTTATATTTTTCATTCTAGCTTTAATTCCTTCTAACATTCTATCTTTAGTTTCTTCCTTTCTTTCTTTCTTGATATCTTTCATTCTAGATTTAATACCTTCTAACATTCTATCTTTAGTTTCTTCCTTTCTTTCTTTCTTGATATCTTTCATTCTAGATTTAATACCTTCTAACATTGTATCTTTAGTTTTTTCTTTCTTTCTTTCTTTATATCTTTCATTCCAGCTTTTATACCTTCTAACATTCTATCTTTTGTTTCTTTCTTTCTTTCTTTATATCTTTCATTCCAGCTTTTATACCTTCTAACAATCTATCTTTAGTTTCTTTCTTTCTTTCTTTATATTTTTCATTCTAGCTTTAATACCTTCTAACATTCTATCATTACTTTCTTTCTTTCCTTCTTTCGTGATATTTTTCATTCTATCTTTAATACCTTCTAAAATTTTATCTTTAGTTTCTTTCTTTCTTTCTGTCTTTCTTTCTTTCATTATATCTTTCATTCTTGCTTTAATACCGTCTAACATTCTATCTTTAGTTTCTTTCTTTCTTTCTTTATATCTTTAAATCTAATTTTAATACCTTCTAACATTCTTTCTTTAGTTTCTTTCTTTCTTTTGTTATATCTTTCATTCTAGCTTTTATACCTTCTAACATTCTATCTTTACTTTCTTTCTTTCTTTCTTTCTTTCTTTATATCTTTCATTCTAGCTTTAATAACTTCAAACATTCTATCTTTAGTTTCTTTCTTTCTTTCTTTCTTGATATCTTTCATTCTAATTTTAATATCTTCTAACATTCTTTCTTTAGTTTCTTTCTTTCTTTCTTTCTTTTTTTCTTTCTATCTATCTTTCATTCTAGCTTTAATACCTTCTAACATTCTATCTTTAGTTTCTTTCTTTCTTACTTTATATCTTTAATTCTAATTTTAATACCTTCTAACATTCTTTCTTTAGTTTCTTTCTTTCTTTTGTTATATCTTTCATTCTAGCTTTTATACCTTCTAACATTCTATCTTTACTTTCTTTCTTTCTTTCTTTCTTTCTTTATATCTTTCATTCTAGCTTTAATAACTTCAAACATTCTATCTTTAGTTTCTTTCTTTCTTTCTTTCTTGATATCTTTCATTCTAGATTTAATACCTTCTAACATTCTATCTTTAGTTTCTTCCTTTCTTTCTTTCTTGATATCTTTCATTCTAGATTTAATACCTTCTAACATTGTATCTTTAGTTTTTTCTTTCTTTCTTTCTTTATATCTTTCATTCCAGCTTTTATACCTTCTAACATTCTATCTTTTGTTTCTTTCTTTCTTTCTTTATATCTTTCATTCCAGCTTTTATACCTTCTAACAATCTATCTTTAGTTTCTTTCTTTCTTTCTTTATATTTTTCATTCTAGCTTTAATACCTTCTAACATTCTATCATTACTTTCTTTCTTTCCTTCTTTCGTGATATTTTTCATTCTATCTTTAATACCTTCTAAAATTTTATCTTTAGTTTCTTTCTTTCTTTCTGTCTTTCTTTCTTTCATTATATCTTTCATTCTTGCTTTAATACCGTCTAACATTCTATCTTTAGTTTCTTTCTTTCTTTCTTTATATCTTTAAATCTAATTTTAATACCTTCTAACATTCTTTCTTTAGTTTCTTTCTTTCTTTTGTTATATCTTTCATTCTAGCTTTTATACCTTCTAACATTCTATCTTTACTTTCTTTCTTTCTTTCTTTCTTTCTTTATATCTTTCATTCTAGCTTTAATAACTTCAAACATTCTATCTTTAGTTTCTTTCTTTCTTTCTTTCTTGATATCTTTCATTCTAATTTTAATATCTTCTAACATTCTTTCTTTAGTTTCTTTCTTTCTTTCTTTCTTTTTTTCTTTCTATCTATCTTTCATTCTAGCTTTAATACCTTCTAACATTCTATCTTTAGTTTCTTTCTTTCTTTCTTTATATCTTTAATTCTAATTTTAATACCTTCTAACATTCTTTCTTTAGTTTCTTTCTTTCTTTTGTTATATCTTTCATTCTAGCTTTTATACCTTCTAACATTCTATCTTTACTTTCTTTCTTTCTTTCTTTCTTTCTTTATATCTTTCATTCTAGCTTTAATAACTTCAAACATTCTATCTTTAGTTTCTTTCTTTCTTTCTTTCTTGATATCTTTCATTCTAATTTTAATATCTTCTAACATTCTTTCTTTAGTTTCTTCCTTTCTTTCTTTCTTGATATCTTTCATTCTAGATTTAATACCTTCTAACATTGTATCTTTAGTTTTTTTTTCTTTCTTTCTTTATATCTTTCATTCCAGCTTTTATACCTTCTAACATTCTATCTTTTGTTTCTTTCTTTCTTTCTTTATATCTTTCATTCCAGCTTTTATACCTTCTAACAATCTATCTTTAGTTTCTTTCTTTCTTTCTTTATATTTTTCATTCTAGCTTTAATACCTTCTAACATTCTATCATTACTTTCTTTCTTTCCTTCTTTCGTGATATTTTTCATTCTATCTTTAATACCTTCTAAAATTTTATCTTTAGTTTCTTTCTTTCTTTCTGTCTTTCTTTCTTTCATTATATCTTTCATTCTTGCTTTAATACCGTCTAACATTCTATCTTTAGTTTCTTTCTTTCTTTCTTTATATCTTTAATTCTAATTTTAATACCTTCTAACATTCTTTCTTTAGTTTCTTTCTTTCTTTTGTTATATCTTTCATTCTAGCTTTTATACCTTCTAACATTCTATCTTTACTTTCTTTCTTTCTTTCTTTCTTTCTTTATATCTTTCATTCTAGCTTTAATAACTTCAAACATTCTATCTTTAGTTTCTTTCTTTCTTTCTTTCTTGATATCTTTCATTCTAATTTTAATATCTTCTAACATTCTTTCTTTAGTTTCTTTCTTTCTTTCTTTCTTTTTTTCTTTCTATCTATCTTTCATTCTAGCTTTAATACCTTCTAACTTTCTATCTTTAGTTTCTTTCTTTCTTTCTTTCTTTCTTGATATCTTTCATTCTAGCTTTAATACCTTCTAACATTCTATCTTTAGTTTCTTTCTTTATTTCTTTCTTTATATCTTTCATTCTAGCTTTAATAACTTATAACATTCTATCTTTAGTTTCTTCCTTTCTTTCTTTCATGATATCTTTAATACTAATTTTAATACCTTCTAACATTTTCTTTAGTTTCTTTCTTTCTTTCTTTCTTTATATCTTTCATTCTAGCTTTAATACCTTCTAATATCTTTAGTATCTTTCTTTCCTTCTTGATATCTTTCCTTCTAGTTTCAATACCTTTTAACATTCTATCTTATTTTCTTTCTTTCTTTCTTTCTTCATATCTTTCATTCTAGCTTTAATACCTTCTAACATTCTATCTTTAGTTTCTTTCTTTCTTTCTTTATATCTTTCATTCAAGCTTTAATACCTTCTAACATTCTATCTTTAGTTTCTTTCTTTATTTTTCTTGATATCTTTCATTCTAGTTTTAATACCTTCTAACATTCTATCTTTAGTTTCCTTCTTTCTTTCTTTCTTTATATCTTTCATTCTATCTTTAATACCTTCTAACATTCTATCTTTACTTTCTTTCTTTCCTTCTTTCTTGATATCTTTCATTCTATCTTTAATAACTTCTAACATTTTATCTTTAGTTTCTTTCTTTCCTTCTTTCTTGATATCTTTCCTTCTAGTTTCAATACCTTCTAAAATTCTATCTTAAGTTTCATTCTTTTTTTCTTTCTTTATATCTTTCATTCTAGCTTTAATACCTTCTAACATTCTATCTTTAGTTTCTTTCTTTCTTTCTTCCATGATATCTTTAATACTAATTTTAATACCTTCTAACATTCTTTCTTTAGTTTCTTTCTTTCTTTCTTTCCTTCTTTCTTTATATCTTTAATTCTAGCTTTAATACCTTCTAACATTCTATCTTTATTTTCTTTCTTTCTTTCGTTATATCTTTCAATCTAGCTTTAATACCTTCTAATATTTTATCTTCAGTTTCTTTCTTTCTTTCTTTCTTGATATCTTTCCATTTGGTTTCAATACCTTCTAACATTCTATCTTTAGTTTCTTTCTTTCTTTCTTTCTTTCTTTATATCTTTCATTCTAGCTTTAATACCTTCTAACATTCTATCTTTAGTTTTTTTCTTTCTTTCTCTCTTTATATCTTTCATTCTAGCATTAATACCTTCTAACATTCTATCTTTACTTTCTTTCTTTCCTTCTTTCTTGATATCTTTCATTCTATCTTTAATAACTTCTAACATTTAATCTTTAGTTTCTTTCTTTCTTTCTTTCTTGATATCTTTCCTTCTAGTTTCAATACCTTCTAACATTCTATCTTTATTTTCTTTCTTTTTTTCTTTCTTTATATCTTTCATTCTAGCTTTAATAACTTCTAACATTCTATCTTTAGTTTCTTTCTTTCTTTCTTTCTTTATATCTTTCATTCTATCTTTAATACCAACTAACATTTTACCTTTAGTTTCTTTCTTTCTTTCTTTATATCTTTCATTCTAACTTTTATACCTTCTAACATTCTATCTTTAGTTCCTTTCTTTTTTTCTTTCTTTATATCTTTCATTCTAGCTTTAATACCTTCTAACATTCTATCTTTAGTTTCTTTCTTTCTTTCATGATATCTTTAATACTAATTTTAATCCCTTCTAACATTCTTTCTTTAGTTTCTTTCTTTCTTGATATCTTTCATTCTAGCTTTTATACCTTCTACCATTCTATCTTTCCTTTCTTTTTTCCTTTCTTTCTTGATATCTTTCATTCTAGCTTTAATACCTTCTAACATTCTATCTTTAGTCTCTTTATTTCTTTCTTTCTTGATATCTTTCATTCTAATTTTAATACCTTCTAACATTCTTTCTTTAGTTTCTTTCTTTCTTTCTTTATATCTTTCATTCAAGCTTTAATACCTTCAAATATTCTATATTTAGTTTCTTTCTTTCTTTCTTGATATCTTTCCTTCTTGTTTCAATACCTTCTAACATGCTATCTTTAGTTTCTTTCTTTCTTTCTTTCTTTATATCTTTCATTCTAGCTTTAATACCTTCTAACATTCTATCTTTAGTTTCTTTCTTTCTTTCTTTCTTGATATCTTGCATTCTAGCTTTAAAACCATCAAACATTCAACTTTCGTTTCTTTCTTGCTTGCTTTACTGATATCTTTCATTCTAGCTTTAATACCTTTTAACATTCTACCTTTAGTTTCTTTCTTTCTTTCTTGATAATTTTCATTCTAGCTTTAATACCTTCTAACATTCTATCTTTACTTTCTTTCTTTCCTTCTTTCTTCATATTTTTCATTCTATCTTTAATACCTTCTAACCTTTTATCTTTAGTTTCTTTCTTTCTTTCTTTCTTTCTTTCTTTCTTTCTTTCTTTCTTTCTTTCTTTATATCTTTCATTCTAGCTTTAATACCTTAAAACATTCTATCTTTAGTTTCTTTCTTTCTTTCTTTATATCTTTCATTCTAATTTTAATACCTTCTAACATTCTTTCTTTAGTTTCTTTCTTTCTTTCTTTATATCTTTCATTCTAACTTTTATACCTTCTAACATTCTATCTTTAGTTTCTTTTTTCCTTTCTTTCTTGATATCTTTCATTCTAGCTTTAATACCTTCTAACATTCTATCTTTAGTTTCTTTCTTTCTTTATTTCTTTCTTTCTTGCTTGCTTTCTTTCTTTCTTTCTTTCTTTCTTTATATCTTTCATTCTAACTTTAATACCTTCTAACATTCTATCTTTATTTTTTTTTCTTTCTTTCTTGATATCTTTCATTCTAATTTTAATACCTTCAAACATTCTTTCTTTAGTTTCTTTCTTTCTTTCTTTCTTTCTTTCTTTCTTTCTTTCTTTCTTTCTTTCTTTCTTTCTTTACATCTTTCATCCTAGCTTTAATACCTTCTAACATTCTATCTTATTTTCTTTCTTTGTTTCTTGATATCTTTCATTCTAGCTTTAATACCTTCTAACATTCTATCTTTAGTTTCTTTCTTTCTTTCTTTATATCTTTTATTCTAGCTTTAATACCTTCTAACATTCTATCTTTAGTTTCTTTCTTTCTTGATATCTTTCATTCTAATTTTAATACCTTCTAACATTCTTTCTTTAGTTTTTTTCTTTATTTCATTCTTTATATCTTTCAATCTAGCTTTAATACCTTCTAATATTTTATCTTTAGTTTCTTTCTTTCTTTCTTTCTTGATATCTTTCCTTCTAGTTTCAATACCTTCTAACATTCTATCTTTAGTTTCTTTCTTTCTTTCTTTCTTTATATCTTTCATTCTAGCTTTAATACCTTCTAACATTCTATCTTTAGTTTCTTTCTTTATTTTTCTTGATATCTTTCATTCTAGTTTTAATACCTTCTAACATTCTATCTTTAGTTTCTTTCTTTCTTTCTCTCTTTATATCTTTCATTCTAGCATTAGTACCTTCTAACATTCTATCTTTACTTTATTTCTTTCCTACTTTCTTGATACCTTTCATTCTATCTTTAATACCAACTAACATTTTATCTTTAGTTTCTTTCTTTCTTTGTTTATATCTTTCATTCTAGTTTTAATACCTTCTAACATTCTATCTTTACTTTCTTTCTTTCCTTCTTTCTTGATATCTTTCATTCTATCTTTAATAACTTCTAACATTTTATCTTTAGTTTCTTTCTTTCGTTCTTTATATCTTTCATTCTAGCTTTTATACCTTCTAACATTCTATCTTTAGTTTCTTTCTTTCCTTCTTTCTTGATATCTTTCCTTCTAGTTTCAATACCTTCTAAAATTCTATCTTAAGTTTCATTCTTTTTTTCTTTCTTTATATCTTTCATTCTAGCTTTAATACCTTCTAACATTCTATCTTTAGTTTCTTTCTTTCTTTCTTCCATGATATCTTTAATACTAATTTTAATACCTTCTAACATTCTTTCTTTAGTTTCTTTCTTTCTTTCTTTCTTTATATCTTTAATTCTAGCTTTAATACCTTCTAACATTCTATCTTTATTTTCTTTCTTTCTTTCTTTCGTTATATCTTTCAATTTAGCTTTAATACCTTCTAATATTTTATCTTCAGTTTCTTTCTTTCTTTCTTTCTTGATATCTTTCCATTTGGTTTCAATACCTTCTAACAATCTATCTTTAGTTTCTTTCTTTCTTTCTTTCATTCTTGATATCTTTCATTCTAGCTTTAATACCTTCGAACATTCTATCTTTAGTTTCTTTCTTTGTTTCTTTCTTTATAACTTTCATTCTAGCTTTAATACCTTCTAACATTCTATCTTTAGTTTCTTTCTTTCCTTCTTTCTTGATATCTTGCATTCTAGCTTTAAAACCATCTAACATTCAACTTTCGTTTCTTTCTTGCTTGCTTTACTGATATCTTTCATTCTAGCTTTAATACCTTTTAACATTCTACCTTTAGTTTCTTTCTTTCTTTCTTGATAATTTTCATTCTAGCTTTAATACCTTCTAACATTCTATCTTTCCTTTCTTTCTTTCCTTCTTTCTTGATATTTTTCATTCTATCTTTAATACCTTCTAACATTTTATCTTTAGTTTCTTTCTTTCTTTCTTTCTTTCTTTATATCTTTCATTCTAATTTTAATACCTTCTAACATTCTTTCTTTAGTTTCTTTCTTTCTTTCTTTATATCTTTCATTCTAGCTTTTATACCTTCTAACATTCTATCTTTAGTTTCTTTTTTCCTTTCTTTCTTGATATCTTTCATTCTAGCTTTAATACCTTCTAACATTCTATCTTTAGTTTCTTTCTTTCTTTCTTTCTTTCTTTCTTTCTTTATATCTTTCATTCTAACTTTAATACCTTCTAACATTCTATCTTTAGTTTCTTTCTTTCTTTCTTTCTTGATATCTTTCATTCTAATTTTAATACCTTCAAACATTCTTTCTTTAGTTTCTTTCTTTCTTTCTTTCTTTCTTTCTTTCTTTCTTTCTTTCTTTCTTTCTTTCTTTATATCTTTCCTCCTAGCTTTAATACCTTCTAACATTCTATCTTATTTTCTTTCTTTGTTTCTTGATATCTTTCATTCTAACTTTAATACCTTCTAACATTCTATCTTTAGTTTCTTTCTTTCTTTCTTTATATCTTTTATTCTAGCTTTAATACCTTCTAACATTCTATCTTTAGTTTCTTTCTTTCTTTCTTTCTTGATATCTTTCATTCTAATTTTAATACCTTCTAACATTCTTTCTTTAGTTTTTTTCTTTATTTCATTCTTTATATCTTTCAATCTAGCTTTAATACCTTCTAATAATTTATCTTTAGTTTCTTTCTTTCTTTCTTTCTTGATATCTTTCCTTCTAGTTTCAATACCTTCTAACATTCTATCTTTAGTTTCTTTCTTTCTTTCTTTATATCTTTCATTCTAGCTTTAATACCTTCTAACATTCTATCTTTAGTTTCTTTCTTTATTTTTCTTGATATCTTTCATTCTAGTTTTAATACCTTCTAACATTCTATCTTTAGTTTCTTTCTTTCTTTCTCTCTTTATGTCTTTCATTCTAGCATTAGTACCTTCTAACATTCTATCTTTACTTTCTTTCTTTCCTTCTTTCTTGATACCTTTCATTCTATCTTTAATAACTTCTAACATTTAATCTTTAGTTTCTTTCTTTCTTTCTTTCTTGATATCTTTCCTTCTAGTTTCAATACCTTCTAACATTCTATCTTTAGTTTCTTTCTTTTTTTCTTTCTTTATATCTTTCATTCTAGCTTTAATACCTTCTAACATTCTATCTTTAGTTTCTTTCTTTCTTTCTTTATATCTTTCATTCTAGCTTTAATACCTTCTAACATTCTATCTTTAGTTTCTTTCTTTCTTTCTTTATATTTTTCATTCTAGCTTTAATACCTTCTAACATTCTATCATTACTTTCTTTCTTTCCTTCTTTCGTGATATTTTTCATTCTATCTTTAATACCTTCTAACATTTTATCTTTAATTTCTTTCTTTCTTTCTTTCTTTCATTATATCTTTCATTCTTGCTTTAATACCGTCTAACATTCTATCTTTAGTTTCTTTCTTTCTTTCTTTATATCTTTAATTCTAATTTTAATACCTTCTAACATTCTTTCTTTAGTTTCTTTCTTTCTTTTGTTATATCTTTCATTCTAGCTTTTATACCTTCTAACATTCTATCTTTAGTTTCTTTCTTTCTTTCTTTCTTTCTTTCTTTCTTTCTTTATATCTTTCATTCTAGCTTTAATACCTTCAAACATTCTATCTTTAGTTTCTTTCTTTCTTTCTTTCTTGATATCTTTCATTCTAATTTTAATATCTTCTAACATTCTATCTTTAGTTTCTTTCTTTCTTTCTTTCTTTCTTTCTTTCTATCTATCTTTCATTCTAGCTTTAATACCTTCTAACATTCTATCTTTAGTTTCTTTCTTTCTTTCTTTCTTTCTTGATATCTTTCATTCTAGCTTTAATACCTTCTAACATTCCATCTTTAGTTTCTTTCTTTCTTTCTTTCATGATATCTTTAATACTAATTTTAATACCTTCTAACATTCTTTCCTTAGTTTCTTTCTTTCTTTCTTTCTTCTTATCTTTCATTCTAGCATTAATACCTTCTAATATTCTATCTTTAGTTTCTTTCTTTCTTTCTTGATATCTTTCCTTCTAGTTTCAATACCTTCTAACATTCTTTCTTTAGTTTCTTTCTTTCTTTCTTTCTTTCTTTATATCTTTCATTCTAGCTTTAATAACTTCTAACATTCTATCTTTACTTTGTTTCTTTATTTTTCTTGATATCTTTCATTCTAGTTTTAATACCTTCTAACATTCTATCTTCAGTTTCTTTCTTTCTTTCTCTCTTTATATCTTTCATTCTAGCATTAATACCTTCTAACATTCTATCTTTACTTTCTTTCCTTCTTTCTTGATATCTTTCATTCTATCTTTAATAACTTCTAACATTTAATCTTTAGTTTCTTTCTTTCTTTCTTTCTTGATATCTTTCCTTCTAGTTTCAATACCTTCTAACATTCTATCTTTAGTTTCTTTCTTTTTTCTTTCTTTATATCTTTCATTCTAGCTTTATTACCTTCTAACATTCTATCTTTAGTTTCTTTCTTTCTTTCTTTCTTTATATCTTTCATTCTATCTTTAATAATAACTAACATTTTATCTTTAGTTTCTTTCTTTCTTTGTTTATATCTTTCATTCTAGCTTTTATACCTTCTAACATTCTATCTTTAGTTTCTTTCTTTTTTTCTTTCTTTATATCTTTCATTCAAGCTTTAAAACCTTGTAACATTCTATCTTTAGTTTCTTTCTTTCTTTCATATCTTTAATACTAATTTTAATACCTGCTAACATTCTTTCTTTAGTTTCTTTCTTTCTTTCTTTCTTGATATCTTTCCTTCTAGTTTCAATACCTTCTAACATTCTATCTTTAATTTCTTTCTTTCTTTCTTTTTTCTTTCTTGATATCTTTCATTCTAGCTTTAATACCTTCTAACATTCTATATTTAATTTCTTTCTTTCTTTTTTTCTTGATATCATTCATTCTAATTTTAATACCCTCTAACATTCTTTCTTTAGTTTCTTTCTTTCTTTCTTTATATCTTTCATTCTAGCTTTAATACCTTCTAATATTCTATATTTAGTTTCTTTCTTTCCTTCTTTCTTTCTTGATATCTTTCCATCTAGTTTCAATACCTTCTAACATTCTATCTTTAGTTTCTTTCTTTCTTTCTTTCTTCATATCTTTCATTCTAGCTTTAATACCTTCTAACATTCTATCTTTAGTTTCTTTCTTTCTTTCTTGATATCTTTCATTCTAGCTTTAATACCTTCTAACATTCTATCTTCAGTTTCTTTCTTTCTTTCTTTCTTGATATCTTTCATTCTAGCTTTTATACCTTCTAACATTCTATCTTTTGTTTCTTTCTATCTTTAATGAAATCTTTCATTCTAGCTTTAATACCATCTACCATTCTAACTTTAGTTTCTTTCTTTCTTTATTGTCATCTTTTCCTTCTTTCTTTAATACCTTCTAACATTCTAACTTTCGTTTCTTTCTTGCTTGCTTTACTGATATCTTTCATTCTAGCTTTAATACCTTTCAACATTCTACCTTTAGTTTCTTTCTTTCTTGATAATTTTCATTTTAGCTTTAATACCGTCTAACGTTCTTTCTTTAGTTTCTTTCTTTCTTTCTTTATATCTTTCATTCTAGCTTTAATAACTTCTAACATTCTATCTTTACTTTCTTTCTTTCTATTTTTCTTGATATCTTTCTTTCTAGCTTTTAAACCTTCCAACATTCTATCTTTAGTTTCTTTCTTTCTTTCTTTCTTTATATCTTTCATTCCAGCTTTTATACCTTCTAACAATCTACCTTTAGTTTCTTTCTTTCTTTCTTTATATTTTTCATTCTAGCTTTAATTCCTTCTAACATTCTATCTTTAGTTTCTTCCTTTCTTTCTTTCTTGATATCTTTCATTCTAGATTTAATACCTTCTAACATTCTATCTTTAGTTTCTTTCTTTCTTTCTTTCTTTATATCTTTCATTCCAGCTTTTATACCTTCTAACATTCTATCTTTTGTTTCTTTCTTTCTTTCTTTATATCCTTCATTCTAGCTTTAATTCCTTCTAACATTCTATTTTTAGTTTCTTCCTTTCTTTCTTTCTTGATATCTTTCATTTTAGCTTTAATTCCTTCTAACATTCTATCTTTAGTTTCTTCCTTTCTTTCTTTCTTGATATCTTTCATTCTAGATTTAATACCTTCTAACATTGTATCTTTAGTTTTTTCTTTCTTTCTTTCTTTATATCTTTCATTCCAGCTTTTATACCTTCTAACATTCTATCTTTTGTTTCTTTCTTTCTTTCTTTATATCTTTCATTCCAGCTTTTATACCTTCTAACAATCTATCTTTAGTTTCTTTCTTTCTTTCTTTATATTTTTCATTCTAGCTTTAATACCTTCTAACATTCTATCATTACTTTCTTTCTTTCCTTCTTTCGTGATATTTTTCATTCTATCTTTAATACCTTCTAAAATTTTATCTTTAGTTTCTTTCTTTCTTTCTGTCTTTCTTTCTTTCATTATATCTTTCATTCTTGCTTTAATACCGTCTAACATTCTATCTTTAGTTTCTTTCTTTCTTTCTTTATATCTTTAAATCTAATTTTAATACCTTCTAACATTCTTTCTTTAGTTTCTTTCTTTCTTTTGTTATATCTTTCATTCTAGCTTTTATACCTTCTAACATTCTATCTTTACTTTCTTTCTTTCTTTCTTTCTTTCTTTCTTTATATCTTTCATTCTAGCTTTAATAACTTCAAACATTCTATCTTTAGTTTCTTTCTTTCTTTCTTTCTTGATATCTTTCATTCTAATTTTAATATCTTCTAACATTCTTTCTTTAGTTTCTTTCTTTCTTTCTTTCTTTTTTTCTTTCTATCTATCTTTCATTCTAGCTTTAATACCTTCTAACATTCTATCTTTAGTTTCTTTCTTTCTTTCTTTATATCTTTAATTCTAATTTTAATACCTTCTAACATTCTTTCTTTAGTTTCTTTCTTTCTTTTGTTATATCTTTCATTCTAGCTTTTATACCTTCTAACATTCTATCTTTACTTTCTTTCTTTCTTTCTTTCTTTCTTTATATCTTTCATTCTAGCTTTAATAACTTCAAACATTCTATCTTTAGTTTCTTTCTTTCTTTCTTTCTTGATATCTTTCATTCTAATTTTAATATCTTCTAACATTCTTTCTTTAGTTTCTTCCTTTCTTTCTTTCTTGATATCTTTCATTCTAGATTTAATACCTTCTAACATTGTATCTTTAGTTTCTTTCTTTCTTTCTTTATATTTTTCATTCTAGCTTTAATACCTTCTAACATTCTATCATTACTTTCTTTCTTTCCTTCTTTCGTGATATTTTTCATTCTATCTTTAATACCTTCTAAAATTTTATCTTTAGTTTCTTTCTTTCTTTCTGTCTTTCTTTCTTTCATTATATCTTTCATTCTTGCTTTAATACCGTCTAACATTCTATCTTTAGTTTCTTTCTTTCTTTCTTTATATCTTTAATTCTAATTTTAATACCTTCTAACATTCTTTCTTTAGTTTCTTTCTTTCTTTTGTTATATCTTTCATTCTAGCTTTTATACCTTCTAACATTCTATCTTGACTTTCTTTCTTTCTTTCTTTCTTTCTTTATATCTTTCATTCTAGCTTTAATAACTTCAAACATTCTATCTTTAGTTTCTTTCTTTCTTTCTTTCTTGATATCTTTCATTCTAATTTTAATATCTTCTAACATTCTTTCTTTAGTTTCTTTCTTTCTTTCTTTCTTTTTTTCTTTCTATCTATCTTTCATTCTAGCTTTAATACCTTCTAACATTCTATCTTTAGTTTCTTTCTTTCTTTCTTTATATCTTTAATTCTAATTTTAATACCTTCTAACATTCTTTCTTTAGTTTCTTTCTTTCTTTTGTTATATCTTTCATTCTAGCTTTTATACCTTCTAACATTCTATCTTTACTTTCTTTCTTTCTTTCTTTCTTTCTTTATATCTTTCATTCTAGCTTTAATAACTTCAAACATTCTATCTTTAGTTTCTTTCTTTCTTTCTTTCTTGATATCTTTCATTCTAATTTTAATATCTTCTAACATTCTTTCTTTAGTTTCTTCCTTTCTTTCTTTCTTGATATCTTTCATTCTAGATTTAATACCTTCTAACATTGTATCTTTAGTTTTTTTTTCTTTCTTTCTTTATATCTTTCATTCCAGCTTTTATACCTTCTAACATTCTATCTTTTGTTTCTTTCTTTCTTTCTTTATATCTTTCATTCCAGCTTTTATACCTTCTAACAATCTATCTTTAGTTTCTTTCTTTCTTTCTTTATATTTTTCATTCTAGCTTTAATACCTTCTAACATTCTATCATTACTTTCTTTCTTTCCTTCTTTCGTGATATTTTTCATTCTATCTTTAATACCTTCTAAAATTTTATCTTTAGTTTCTTTCTTTCTTTCTGTCTTTCTTTCTTTCATTATATCTTTCATTCTTGCTTTAATACCGTCTAACATTCTATCTTTAGTTTCTTTCTTTCTTTCTTTATATCTTTAATTCTAATTTTAATACCTTCTAACATTCTTTCTTTAGTTTCTTTCTTTCTTTTGTTATATCTTTCATTCTAGCTTTTATACCTTCTAACATTCTATCTTTACTTTCTTTCTTTCTTTCTTTCTTTCTTTATATCTTTCATTCTAGCTTTAATAACTTCAAACATTCTATCTTTAGTTTCTTTCTTTCTTTCTTTCTTGATATCTTTCATTCTAATTTTAATATCTTCTAACATTCTTTCTTTAGTTTCTTTCTTTCTTTCTTTCTTTTTTTCTTTCTATCTATCTTTCATTCTAGCTTTAATACCTTCTAACATTCTATCTTTAGTTTCTTTCTTTCTTTCTTTATATCTTTAATTCTAATTTTAATACCTTCTAACATTCTTTCTTTAGTTTCTTTCTTTCTTTTGTTATATCTT